>JAAALK010000285.1:56623746-57112088 GCA_019279435.1 Zizania palustris | reverse complement strand
ATGCTTTGATTCAGTTCACTTGATATACCTGATATCTGTCATGTGCATGGCTTTTACGCTTTCAACTTGAAAAATGATCACCATTGCTTCTGGTAACTAGCATGCGTAGGCTGAGTGTTTTTGCTATCTGTTACATGCCTTGTAGCCAGTTCATCACATAGATGCAGATATGCAACTTGGACATCTTTATGCTTTAACATGGAAAATGTGCTATAAAATGATAAAAATCAAAAATGCATGAAAATTCCATTCCTTTTTATGCTTAAATCGAAAAGATCCAAGTGGGTTTGCTTTGTCGCATTATATTGTTCTGGATTGCTTACCATAGCACTTTGGTATGAACTAGGACAGTATAGTGTATGCCGAGACCAATGTCTTAAGCTTCTGATGGTCCAATTCTGGCCTAGGCTTGACTTGGTCGGTTAGCATAAGGCTTGACATGCAAATAACCCTTGGCAAAAATGACAAAGGAAAATGAAAAAGCCTGAACTTTAAAAGATAACAAGTTTGCTGAAGCCTGTTGTTTTGGACAATGCTTATCTTGGTAGATCTCAGTTAGCTTCTGCATCTCCTGCTTTACCTTGCTTGTCTACTAGAAAATGTGGTGATGCTTTTGTTTGCAAAAACTGAAAACTGCGTGCAAATGACTTTCTTTAGATATCATCTGTTGCACTGATCATGCCATGTGTCTTGGACAGTATCTCTTTTGCTATACCTGTTAGATACTGTATTTGCAGTCAATCATATCTGAGAAGCATGCTTTCTTCACTCCACCTGCACCCCAATTGCATTCACTGCATATTTTGAGGGGGAGTTGCATTTCAGGGGGAGTCTGTGTCTCTTTTGAGTGCTTGATGAGTTCACTTGTCAACAAGGGGGAGAAAATTTGGGATCAGAGTTTAAGGGGGAGTTCTTACTCTGTTGATATCCTTGTTATTCTGCAATCGCACTCATTTTGAGCTTTTACGTTTTGGTTAACCATAATGACCGTTTCTTGCTTTTGGTTGGCTTTTGGTCATTAGGGTTAAACTTTTACCTTATTTTTCTTCTTTTTTGTTTCCTTGTATCTTGTTTTTCGTGTTTCCACATTTGTTCGCAGGTGCTGAAGAGCTGTGAAAAGAGGAATGTTGACAATGCACTCATCAAGGGGGAGATTGAGGAGCCATGCTGAATAGCGTGGGCCTCATGGCTCTAGAAGTGATGAGTCATTGTCAACGATAGTCAACGAGGACTGAAGAAGAGAAGAGATCTGCTGTTTTATGGGCCGCGTGTGACTCAGGTACACGGGCAGCGAGCGACTGTCGGGCAGAGGAGGCTGCGAAGTCGGGCTGGCCCAATCCGGGTACATGGGCGAGGAGCAGCAGAAGACCCACTGGGCTGTTGACCAGGATTGACTCAGGTACACGGGCGGTGAGCGATTGCCGGGCTGAGAGAGCTGCGGAGTCGGGCCGGCCCAATCCGGGTATCTGGTGCAAAGCTGGTGGAGGCTTTGTCAGTTTCGGCGTAAAACTGACAACCGTTGATTCTGTATCCAACTGTCCAGAAGAGTAGCTTCCGGATATGTCATCTGTTACTCTAGGCCCACAGTCAGTCAGTTGTGTCTGTAAAAATACCTAAGGGCAGTAGAGTCTTTTTCTGTATTTTTGAGTCTGTAAAAACCCTAAGGGGCTGGTAGAATATTCCTAGTGTTGGGCTGCCTATAAATAGCACCCCAATCCCTAGGGTTTGGACTACCCTTTTGAGCTGAAATCAAATCCACCTATTGGGTCACTTTGTCTCCCGTTTTCTCTCTCCTGTGTGCGCCGCCAGGGTCTTCCTCTCCCTGTTCTTGCATTATTTTGTCTCAAATCTCTTGGATGCTTTTAATCCTTGGTCCCTGGAGAATTTATTGTTTGCATCTGGTTGGTTTGGAGAGTTATTGAGTTGGATTCGGGCTGCTGTATTTATTTCTTGGGAAGAAGCTTCTTCGGCTGGGTGTGTTCTTCACGGTGGTAGTACTAGTTCTTGCTGTTGCAAATAGTACTGCTTTACTGTAGCTACAGTGTTCGGCTGCAGCTTTTCTCCTTCTATCGCCCAGCTTTTTGATCGAAGCAGACAGTCTCTTTTGCTTTTTCCTGGTGTGTCTGCTGAAGCTCGGTTCTGTGCGAAGCCCCTCAACTCCGTGAGGCAAGCTCCGATCGAACCTTGTCAAAGGCTTCGCTCAGTTTTTCGAACTTCGGTTTCTGTGTCTGAGTTGCTAGCTTCGAAGTTCCCCTGTATCGAAATCATCGCATACTTCGAACTGGCATACTCCGAATCTATCTGTTCGAAGTGCACACTTCGTTAGGCTTCGAAGTGGGGTTCGAAGTTTCTGTCTGTTCTGACAGACTTCGCTTCTTTGTTCGAAGGTTATCTGTTTGTGTGTTGTGTTCGAAGTTTTTTTGTGTTCGAAGGTTTAGCTCCGAAAGCTTTCGGTTCTAAGTGTGTTCGAAGTTTTGTCTTCGAAGTGTATACTTCGAAGAAGGCTTCGGCACTGTTTACTTCGCTCCGAAGCTCGTGACTCGAAGTTGCGTTCGAAGTCTTGTCTTCGAAGCGCTTACTTCGAACCAAGCTCCGGCACTGCTTTTACTTCGCTTCGAAGTACACTTCGCTTCTTACTTCTTCGAACTAGGCTAGACAGTGACACCTTCGGCATTTCGGACAGACTCCGACACCAACCTCCGAAGCAGACCTCGACGTGCGAAGGGGGCTTCGCCGAGACCCGAACAGGAGACAACTTTGGACAGTAACTTCTCTTTTCACTCTATACATACTTAGATCATTTCATTGAGAAGTTTAGGCCTGTTATAACTTGTTCATCTGCCTAGATTGCACTACTTTAGTTTTACACTGTTTATCATCAGATGCTTCTAGGTTAGAAACCTTTAGACTTAGGCCTTCTGTTTATTTTCTGCTGCATAGTATCTTTGAGGTGCGTTGGGTATTGGGAACAGGCCATTGATTCGAAAGAATTTTTAAGGCGCCCATTCACCCCCCCTCTGGTCGCTACTTTCGGTCCTACAGGTGGGGGCGTGGCCAATTTGGTGGAAGGCGGCCGGCAAGAGAAAAGGGGAAGCCTTCCATGGAGAAGACAACCCTAACAGGTGGCCCCCACCTGTAAGCGGCTGCGAGCGAAAGAGAAGGGGGGCAACAGGCGGGCCAGGCTTGGCAGCGGCTAAGGGATACGGGGCGGAGGCTGACGGTTGGGACTAGGCGGGCACCGGTGTGGAGGAGAGAGAGGGGGAGCATGCCGACAAGTGGGTCCCACCTGCCAGAGAGCTTGGGCTTCGGACTGGGCTGGGTTGAAGGGAAATGAGGGTTGCGGCCCAACAGGATTTAAAATGTATTTTCTATTTAAATTAATTCTAGAAAATCAATTATTTATTTAAGGCTTGAAGCACTGTTGCTAAATTTTTTTAAAAATTCCTAAAATTTTTTTTGGCTTCTAGATTCCACTATAAATTTTCCAGGTTCAAATTTGAAATATTTCTCCCTATTTTGCTTTAATTGGGTTCTTTTAGCCTTTACTCTAAATAATTAATTCATTTTAAATTCAGGAAATTTATTTCCCTCAATTTTATTTTATTTTTAAAACTTGGGCTGTTACATTCAACAAGTAGCTAAATATACTCAATGTTTTAATGGTTCGCTAAATAGCTACTTGGATAAATGTCTAGACATACTTGCTACTCTTGATGATTTTGAGATTTCACATGTATCTAGAGAAGCCAATTCAGTAGCAAATGACTTGTCTCAGCAAGCATCTGGTTATCAAATTAAAAGAGGTAAATTTTTCGCACAAGAAAAACCGATGCTTGACTTTATTTCATCGTGCGAGTCAGAATACATCGTTCTTACCAGCCTGACATGGCCGGTCTGACCGCAGGTGTCTCATTAGTCTGACCGACCATGCTAGGTCGGTCTGACCGCCCTATGCCAGCTGTCCGGCAACGGCCGGTCTGACCGCCCTATGTCAGGATGGTATGGGACACAAGGGGCAGGTTGAAACTTGTAATTTGAATGCCAATTCGAGCAAGATTTGGTGAGTACTTCAGGTAATCATGAGGATGATTGGAGAACTCCAATTATTCAGTATTTGAGAGATCCCAACAAGCAGGTTGATCGGAAAGTTCGGCGGCAAGCTTTAAATTTGTATTACTTCACGATGAGTTTTATCGCCGAACTATTGATGGGGTACTTTTGAGAAGTTTGAATGCCGATCAATCTAGACTTGATGTGGGTGAAGTACATGAAGGTCTTTGTGGTACTCATTATTGGCCCAGAAAATGAGTTGGATGCTCAAAAGAGCGGGTTTTTATTGGCCGACTATGACTGAGAACTGTTTTAAATATTATAGAGGATGTGAAGCATGTCAAAGGTTTGGTAATATTCAGCTTGCTCCTACATCTTTACTTAATCCTATTATCAAACCATGGCCGTTCCGAGGTTGGGCCTTGGAATTCATCGACCAAATTTATCCTTCCTCTTCAAAAGGGCATCGGTTCGTGTTGATGGCTACATATTACTTCACTAAGTGGACCGAGGACATGCCTCTTAAGAACATGACACAAAACGAGGTAATTGATTTCATATTGAAGCACATTATACATAGATTAGGTATTCCCCAAACTCTTACTATAGATCAGGGTACTTCATTTGTTTCTAAAGAAGTATGTGATTTTGCCGAATCTTATGGTATAAAGTTGATAAAATCTTCACCATACTATGCTCAGGACAATGGTCAGGGCGATTCTAGTAATAAAACTGTGATTAAACTCATTAATAAAAAGATTGAAGATTTTCCTAGAAGGTGGCATTAAGTGCTTTCCGAGGCATTATGGGCATGTAGATGATGAGGACATCACATCACATGATACACACATGGAGCCTCCGCCTACAATTCAATTACTAGGACGAATCACACGCGCCCATGCCCATCGCTTGAACCATGAGGTTAATTCTTTCTTTAGCAACTATGTTAATATTTGTTTGGACGGGATGCTACTGAATACTAGTGATATTTTGTTGCTTAGGAACAGGGGAGATGGAATAGAAGAGTTGGAGTTGAAGACGGAGTCGCACGGATGTTTTGAAGTCAAGATTTCGCTGGTTCGGACTACATCGACCACCATGCACCAAAATGGGCATAACTTCCTCATACGAAGTCCGATTGGCGCGTTCTTTGACTTTTTGGAAACCTGAGGAGAAGACGGATCGTTTGCCGTTGGTTTCACCTCAGTTGGAGTCTCGAGTCGTTCTGTGTGATTGAAACCGTCCTGCATGACAGAACTGGGCCGTGTTGGGCCATAGTCTGAGTCTGTTCACCTTCTACTGAGTCTGTTCGCCTTCCACAGGCTGCCCACGCCCTATATAACTCACTCCAGCCGCCTTTAGGATTAGGCTTTGCTTTGTTTGCATCTACACTTGTGTGTTTAGATCCCGCCTCTTGCACCGGACCGATTGGCTGCTGCATTGGCGTTTGTGAAACCTCACCTTATCATCGTTTGTCTGTGATTTGGCATTCGACTTATATCCTTCCTGTTCTTGCTTGTGTTCTTGGGTTCGCTTGCAGGAATTAGCCTTCGTGGCGAGGTCAATCGCGTCCTGCGTGGTTGATAACCAACGAAGACAGTGGTGTAACGATTGCAAGGTTTTGATCCGCCGGACCGGAGCCTTGGATCGCCAACGTCGAGATTCTCCACCAACCCAAGTTATCCTTTTACCTAGCGGAAGATCGGGACCAATCCCCTATCAGTTGGTATCAGAGCTCAGATTTCCCGTTAGGTAATCTCGATCTGTTTTTCTTTTACCTAGAGTCCAGAAAACCCTCACAAAAAAAATCCCCACCGAGAACCCCTTTGTGCCTTGCGATTTTAATTTCAGTTTTTAATCTTGTTGAGTTTGTGTTCTTTGTCGAGTCTTGTTGCTGGTTTAGTAATCCCTTTGTGTTGTTTGAGTAGTAGTTGGTCTTGTGGCTCAAAAAAATTCCCCACCGAAAAAAATCCCCCTTCCGCAACCCTATTCGTTTTCCACATCGAGTCTTTGTGACTCCCCTTCAGTAAAACAGGCATAACTTTTCGCTCGTTTGGCAGAAAAATCTGAAATTGTTTGAGCGTGTTCCTGACCCAGTTTGGGGGGTACCCTAACTTGCGTTCCCCCTGTTAGCCCTCACCAGAATCACCAAAAAAAATCAGGAAGATAGAGAAAAAAATTGGTCAAAGTTTTTACTCGCCGGTCAGCGAACTTGTTGAATTTCTGTGAGCCACATCCCACCTCAGTTGTAGGTGCCAATTTTTTGTGGTTGCATCTATGGTCATCCTTGTTCAAAAAAAAATAGAGTGAAAAAAAAGAAGAGAAAAAAAATCAAAAAAGAGAAGCAGCGGTAGTAACAGAGTTATCAGCGGCAGTAACAGATTCTGCTTGTCCGATCTCTTGTCCGATCCCTTGTCCGATCAGCGGCAGTAACAGAATTATCAGCGGCAGTAACAGATTTTGCTTGTCCGATCCCTTGTCCGATCTCTTGTCCGATCTGCAGAGAGCTGAATTTTGGCCTGTTGTTGCTTCCATTTGAGTTTTGGGCACATAGTTTCCCTCTATTGCTTGAATTTTCACATTGGTAGCACTAAGGCCAGCAACTTTGACGAGTACTAGGGAATACTTATTGAACTTGGTTTAACTGTTATTATTATCGCTAATCCTTGCTACTCACTTTGCCTTCTAAGCTACACCTTTCTCTTGGTCAGGACAGAATCATTTCTTGCAATTGCACACCACCCTCCACTTGGTTCATCACCTGTAGGCCGGTGACCTCACTGCGACGTGGTAAGAACACTTGCAAGCGTGGGTAAGGCGCTTGACGGATTGCTTCCACCACACACCCACCACCCCACCTAGCTGTTTTTCATAAGGATTATTCTTTGTTGTTTTGTCTTTTCACTAACATGGCAGCACTTATTGTACAACGTGACTTGAGCACTCACATGGGCCAGGGCGACCAGGAACAACGAAACAATCTGTTTCAGACCTTCTTCCTCGTCAATAACCGTTGTGTACGTGTCATCATCGACAGTGGTAGTTGCAACAATATGGTGAGCCTCGACATGGTAACTAAGCTTCAACTTCCTACACATGCACATCCACACCCTTACCATGTGCAATGGCTCAACGATAGCGGTAAGGTCAAGGTAACACAAACTTTGACCAGCGATATTTTGTTGCTTAGGAACAAGGGATATGGAATAGAAGAGTTGGAGTTGAAGACGGAGTCGCACGGATGTTTTGAAGTCAAGATTTCGCTGGTTCGGACTACATCGACCACCATGCACCAAAAATGGGCATAACTTCCTCATACGAAGTCCGATTGGTGCGTTCTTTGACTTTTTGGAAAGCTGAGGAGAAGACGGATCGTTTGCCGTTGGTTTCACCTCATTTGGAGTCCCGAGTCATTCTGTGTGATTGAAACCGTCCTGCGTGACAGAACTGTGATTTTCTTCAACATGGATTTGTTTGTATTATTCGCTGGGTTGTGCTGAAGTTTTGAGGGTATTCTTTGTTCTGTGCAAACCTAAGTATCTGCTCTATGTTCTTGCTAACGAAGTGTCCTTTGTATTTCGTGCGTGCGAACTCTGTGGGTGAAATTTCGGAGTACAATTCGCTCTGTGCATATCAGAGGCCAGTCCTCACATATTACCAGCGAAGTATTGTCCTTTGTGGGCAAGTGAAGCTTCTTTTCCATAGCATTTCCAAAGCCTTCCTAGCCATTTAGTTTTGCTAAGTCCTGTTCGGAGCACTCCTTAGTGCGAAGCCTAGTACTTATTACTAGTGCAAAGCTCCTGATCAAAGCTCTTTGAGGGAAACACACCTATGTGGAGTACTATTTTGCAAAGTCTGCTCAAAGGCACCTCTGTGTGCTGAGCCTACACATACATAGCCAAGCTTAGTGCGATTTCGAGTGTCCGGGTGTGAGCGAAGTCTTCTGGAATTCGAACTTTTTCCCTATGCGAAGCCTATGTTCGAAGTGTGCTCCATACCTCCGAACCTTACTCTACGAAGTGCGTGTTCAAAGTCTATTCCGTAGAAGAGAAAATTGAAAAGCTCACATTCCCCCCTTCTAGTCTCCTATTTCGGTCCAACAATTGGTATCAGAGCAGGTTAAGATCACCAGTTGACCTTAACCGGTTTTGTGATCATTTGGCGACATGGACAGAGTCAGTAAAATTCCTCTATTTGATGGAACTGACTTTGCTTAATGGAAGGTTCGCATGGAGGCTTATTTATAAAGTCAAGGAAGTGCGGTTTGGGAGATTGTGGACTCGGAATATGTAATTCCTGAGACCCGCACTACTTAGGCTGAGAAACAAAATTATGAGAGCAACAACAAAGCTAAAAATATACTATTTACAAGCTTGAGTAGGAGCGAATTTGATCGAGTCTAGCATCTCAAGACTGCTAGGGAAATTTTGTCAACACTCATTATTTTTCATGAGGGCTCAACACAAATCAAGGCTAGCCGCTAGAGCACATACAATCAAAAATATCAGTTGTTTGTGCAAGGCCCTGGCGAATCTATAGATGCCATGTTTTCTCGCTTTGATGCGATAGTGAGTAATTTGCGCTCCACTGGCACGCTTGCTTATTGTGATGATCGTAGCATATGGGAGGTAAAGATATCCAGTATTGAGGAGTCCACATGTTATGACACATTAACCTATGATGAGCTCTTTAGCAAGCTCAAGTCCAAATAGATTTCCAAGGCATCTCTTGTAGGGCATAGAAACTCTTTGCCTCCTCCTATGGCACTAGTTTCTAGCTCTAGCCATGGCACCTCTACAGAACCAAGCACATCTGGTACTTATGTTCTTGCAGGCGGTTTTGCTTTATCCTCCCTGGTGTCTATTACAAAAGAGCAGGTAGATACTCTTGATGATAGAGCTTACTCTCATTGCTAGGAATTTTAGCCATTTCTACAATGAGAGATGGGATCAGTGGAGAGGTGGTTTTAGAGGGTGCTTTGAGTGTGGTGACACTTCTCACATTAAGGTTGATTGTCCTAGGCTTAAGAGGAGAGAAGAGAGTGAGTGCCCCAAACACCACAAGAAAAAGAGGAAACCCTTCTCTAGGGGTAAGCACGACAAGGTGGCTAAGAGGGTAGCCAAGGCCGCTTCCAAAGCCTTTGTGGTGGCTCTCAATGACATCGACACATCTTCAACTGAGGAGTCTAGCTCTAAGGAGGAGGAGCCTTCAAAGGAGGAGAATAAGGTGAAGGACTTTAGCGACCTTTGCTTCATGGCCGACATCATCCACAGGAGCGATGAACTAGAATCATTTGAGGTACCATTATCCTATGACCAGATTTCTATCAAAGTAGATGAACTGAACGATGTACTCATTGATCAGGATAGATTACTAAAACAAGTTGCTAGAGAGAGAAAAGAACTTAGACTTAGACTTAAATCTTTTCAACCAAATATGCCATGCTTAAGTCTAAGATTGATGATGTTGATTGTGAGTCCTATACTGTTGTCATGAGTGAGCTTGACCAGCTTCATTCTGTTCACGCTCAAGCTATTGATAAGCTTGAGATTGCAGAGAAGAAGCTTTTGGAGGTGGAGTCTAGACCTACTATTGTCAATGAATGCATGAACTGTCCTTTACTTATTGAAAACATTAATTTGAGGGACAAGCATGTCAATGAATTAGAATCTAGATTGGAGAGTGTTGAGTGTTCTAAGGATGTGTAGCCTGCTTGTTCCACCTGCATCACCCTTAAGGACCAACATAGCTTTGTTAGAGGGCAAGATAAAAAGCTCATGAGTGAGAATGATTACCTTCTCTTTGTGGTGGATAAATGCACTTAAGGGAAGGGTAGGATGGATTTGCTCTTGGCCAAGACCAAGATGTCTGCAGATAGGGCAGGGATAGCTCTAGGTTTGGGTTTTGAGAGAACTACCTCTACCACTTAGAACAAAACTGTGTTCTCTGCTCCCACTAACCTTGTGAAAGAAAGATCCCAATTGGACACACCATAGAAAGCCAAGAAACCTACCCAGCCTCCCAAGAAAACACCACCTCCACTGAAGAAAATCCCTCAGCAAAAACCAAGGAGCTTGTGAGAGTTGCTCCTAAGACCCATGTGAGTGCTCCCAAGAGAGTTTTTCATTGATCTTACTGTCAGCGGGTGGGTCATCTAGTTGGGTTCTATTTTTGTCGCATCAAGGATGAGCAACGCTCACAGGGGATAAGCTTTCGGGACATACATTACCCATCTTTAGGTATGCATGAGTTTGTTTATCGCTCTCATCCTGTTTTTGAGGCTCCCCCTGCTCACATGAGAGGTTTTGCCCCTCGTGGTGTACACCATGACTCATATGGTGCTAGACCATGTTTTAGTGGCTTTGGTCCTCGACAAGTTGGGAGACCTTGTCATCTGTCTGGTTTTCATCATGTAGGTATACCTCACACTTTACATCATGCTACATATCCTGTGCGTAGACATTCTACTATTGCTTTGCCTACTACTTGAGTCTCTCGGTGCTGGATACCTCGTTAGTATTTTACTCACCCCAGCACTGAGCACTTGAGATTTTCATATTTTGTGTAGGTACGAGACAAAGGCTTGGAGAGCACGTGGATCATGGACTCCGGTTATTCGCGCCATGTTCGGAGACTCATCATTGTTATCCAACCACACAACAACCAAGCAAAGGGAATATATCACCTTAAGGAACAACCGAAGAAGCAGAGTGAAAGGTAAAGGTGTCATAATTTGCTTATTTGCGTGGGGAACTTAGTATTTGTCACCCTTACGACATTTTGTGAGGGGGAGCATGCTTTAATTGGTTTGCATAAGTTTTTTTATGTGTAATTGCATTTACATATATTTGCTTATGTATGTCATTGCATAATTGTCATGATCATGTTAGCTCAGCTCTGGTTAATATATCTATCTTCATTACGAGCATGATTTTAATTTTCAAAATTCAACACATGATCACTACTTAGTCTTGTATCTAGCATGCTCTAGGCCAAATTACCTTAGCTATCTTTTATCTACCTGGTAGCTAGAATCCTTTTCTTATGGATGCAAAATTGTAACTTGAAAATTTATATGTTTTTCATGGAAATCTTCACTGTCAAAATTGATTCAAATCATAAAAATGCATGATTTTTGAGCTAAAAATGAAAAGATCCAAGCGGGTTTGTGTTGTTGCACTATTTTATTCTAGACTGCTTACCATGGTACTTTGGTATGAACTAGGAAATTCTATTATTTGCCAAAATCATTTTCTTAAGCTTCTGACGGTCTTTTCTTGACCTAGGGTTGACATGATTGGAAAGTATAAGGTGGACACGCAAATAACCCCTGGCAATATAAAAAGAATTGCAAATATGAATTTATTGCATATCAAGGTTGCTAAATGCTATGTGAAATTGGATATGCTTTCCTAGGTAGAAATTTGCTAGCTTTTGCAGTTAATGTCTTTTCATGACTAGATTGCTAGCCTAATCGGTGATGCTTTTATTTCAAAAAATCTGAAAATAACATGCTTAATCATTGAAATTGGATTTTGTTAACTTGAGCTGAGCACATAGTCCTTGACATTATTTTCGGCATATTTTTGCACTACATGTCATAACACTTCACATATTTCTGAAGCTTTGCGACATTTATCACTCCTAGATTCTTGCATTGCCAAAGGGGGAGAAATATAAGTCTCTAAGCCAAAGGGTGAGAAGAATATCAAAGGGAGAGAAGCTAAGCTTCCTACATGATTAAGGGGGAGATTTTCTTGATGCTTTGACAAAGGGCTTTTTATGTGAAAGGGGAGAATTTCATTTATCGAGTGGCATGCCTCTTCTTTGAGTTCTTATGGTCACTTGTGCGCTGAAAATTTCAAATTTTCATGAATTTGAATTTGGTTGTCAATGCACTTATCAAGGAGGAGATTGAGAAACCAAGTTGAGATGTGTCTTGGTTTCAATCTGCGATGAGTGATTGACAGATTTCCTTCTAGGTGAAGGGGTCCCTTCGAAGGAGGTTCGGAGGTGTGTTCACCAAAGGGTTCAGTGTTTGCTGGCTGCACTTGTATGTAGTGGAGTATATCTGTCGGAGGGGTCCGACAGAATACATTTCAAAGGTTGTACCGAAGGGCTCGGTACTTTGGGCGGTACACCAGAGTGTGTACTAGAGGGTGTTATACCCGGAGAGGCCTCTAGGGTATCGGATACACATGTCTGCTTGTTGTTGGTGTGCAAGGGATTTCAGAGGTGATAGGTCGGTCAACTCAGCAGGTGAACTGGGTCAAGCAGAGAGATTGGTGTCAGGCAAGTAGGGAGCTTGGTGACGGAGGTTGTGCGAAGTCAAGGTCGGTTCTCGGGTCAAGGTGTGCCAATCGAAGGCAGAAAGTGTGGAAGGGGACTCTTGATGAAGATACCTCGAGGCAAAGTCCTCGGAGGCGAGGCACATCGAAGTGTACTCCGGATGGAGGTACTTCTAAGGTTGGCGAACGAAGTCCTTAGGAATGAGGCAAGGCTTCCAAGTGTGCTCCGGACGGAGACAATTGGAAGGATAGCTGGCAAAGATCTCAGAAGTTGAGGTGCATCGAAGGCATGATTCAGGTAAAGCTCTTCGGGAGTGTGCTCAAGGTTGAGATACTGCGAAGGAGTTCTTATGGAAGTGCTTCATGCAGAGACCTTGGATGAAGGAGGGACTTCAGAAGGTGGTGGACAAACCCTCCAGTGGGATGTACTTCGAAGGTGGGGCTTCGAAGTCAGGATGACTTGACATGCTTTGGCCATGCATGGCTTCGATACACAGACGAGCGTAGTTTGAGCTAAGGGTAGCTGTGAAGACGTGGTGGTCCACCCTAGAAGTGATGGTGCGAAGACTCAAGGGCTTTGATGGCTTCGGCTCAAATCTGTCCATTGTATCGAAGATAGACTTTGGTGTAGAGAAGACGTACGAGTTCGAAGCCTACTACCGAAGCCACTACAACACTTCGCGTGCGAAGGGGACATTGAATATTTTGGTCTGCAAAACTGAGACAAAAAGAGCTTCCAATAAAATAGACTACCGACTATACCCTCGTGACTGCCTGAGGCAGTAAAGTTGTAAACCCTAGGGGTATAGTAGTCTCTTCGCAGGTCTGAGTTGTGCCTATAAAAAGAGAAGGCAAGCTGAGGTCTAGGGCAGCACAATGCACTTCAATTTTAGAACCTTCTGTACTCTCGGTAGCCTAGAGCCAGCCGCCACACAAACTCATATGTATGTTAAGATTTTGTGAAGGTATTTTTGTGTTCCATTTTCATGCATTTATTTTCATTTTATCTGTGATTTTATTCTACATGGATTTATTTGTATTCTTTGCTAGGTTGTGCTAAAGTTCAGAGGGTATTCTTCGTTCTGTGCAAACCTGAGTATCTTCTCTATGTTCTTGCTAACGAAGTGTCCTCTGTCTTTAGTGCGTGCAAACTCTGTGGGTGAAATTTCAGAGTATGATTCGCTCTGTGTATATCCGAGGCTAGTCCTCACATGTTACCAGTGAAGTACGGTCCATTGTGTGCAAGTGAAGCTGCTTTTCCATAGCATTTCCGAAGCCTTCCTGTCCATTTAGTTTTGCTAAGTCCTGTTCGAAGCACTCCTCAGTGTGAAGCCTAGTACTTGTTACTAGTGCAAAGCTCCTGATCATAGATCTTTGAGGGAAATACACCTGTGTAGAGTACTGTTGTGCGAAGTCTGCTCGAAGGCACCTCTGTGTGTGGAGCCTGCACATACTTAGTCAAGCTTACTGTGATTTTGGGTGTCCGGGTGTGACTGAAGTCTTCTAGAATTCAAACTTTTGCACTATGCGAATCCTGTGTTTGGAGTGTGTTCCATACCTTTGAACCTGACTCTGCGAATGGTGTGTTCGAAGACTGTTCCACAGAAGAGAAAATTTAAAAGCTCCCATTCACCCCCTCTAGTCGCCTATTTTGGTCCAACAACTGACACCTGAGGCCTCTCTACATCAAGGAGTTGATTAATGGGAAGTTGATGTTTGTTGGCGTAAAAGATTACGCTAACAGGTTTCTGTAGATTAGAAACTAACAAACGAAGTGTTTGCGAAGTGAACTGTTCTAAGCCTCCAAAAGAATAATAACTTAGAATAGTTCGAATGTGTGTATTGAATAACTTGTATTCGGTCCCTATTACAGGGTGAAATGGGGGGTATTTATAGGCCAAAATATTAAGGAAAATACCTATTTACCCCTCTATTACAACTGACATAGTGGAAACTATTCGGTACCCTTGATAGGGCTAAAATGGTAAAAGACTAATCTAATAATATAAAAGATAAATCTTCCATCTTAGCTGGAAATAAAGATCTCGAAGAGCCTTTGTTCGAAGATGTACTCCGAACCAATGCCTATCTTTGTACTTCGAGCTTGACTCAGGGTATCTTCGAAGATGGACGTCTGGAAACCTTCGAATCCACTATCTGCTTTCATGCTGTTGCGGCAATAACCCCGAAGATGAGATATTTTCCCCCAACAGTAGCCCTCGAATACGCTTCTCCGTTTAACCTGTAATGTTAGGAGAGCAGTATACGGAAGGAAAAAATAACCAGACATAGGGGTTATTAGATTTTAATTCATCTCCGAAATGTATGAAGATATAAACTCTGAATCAGTCTTAAGATAATTACTTTCGAACTATCTTAGAACCGACTCAGGAAGTGTGAAAGTCTTTTAGACTTAGAGGAAATAGCCGTTAGCCTTCTGTTCCTAACGGAAACTGTAGAAAGCGTTAATTTCGGAGAAAAGTAACGGGCAGGAATGCGAAACAGCAAGGACTAACGGTAAAAATGTAAAGTCTAGGCTATAAATAGATGGCCTAGAACTTACCCGGTTACCTTTTCACTGTTCTCTCGCAATCAAACACCTTCTGAGCCCTTTGAGTTCTTTGAGCCCTAGCCTCCATTTTCCCCAAAGTAGCTCAGCGACTGCAATGGTGAAGACCAAGGGTTCTGGAGCTTCGTCGACCTTGGCTCGGCAGCAGGCGGCTGCAGCAGCAGTGGCTGCGGCGTTGGCGACGGCACCTCCGGCATCGGCAATGATATCCATGGCGGCAGGAGGGAGAAATCCCCAAAATGTCGATGATCAAAGTCTCTGCCTGCCATCAACGTAGTATCTGGACCAGTCTTTTCAACTGGGATCTTCTACCTGCAAGAGGGAATCACTGGCAATCGCAGTAGAAGGAAAGATTAGCACCGGAGTTATGATTCGCAAGCCCGGAAAAGAACTCATCCCGTCACCAAGGGCCGGAGAAGTGGTCGTCTTCGAAGCCTTCTTCGAAGCCGGCTTGGGCCTTCCCGCAGTGGACTTCTTGGCGGAGGTACTTGACTTATTCCACATCACCCTTCCTCAACTGTCTCCGAATGCAGTAGCTCGTCTGGCTATCTTCGAATGGGCGTTGAGAGCCGAAGGTTGTGAGGGGAGGGCAGAGATCTTCGCTGCGCTACATAGAGCTTCATGCCAGCCAAAAACCTTCGTAGGTCCCGGAGGTGAAAAAGTAGTGGTAGCCTTCGGAAGCATCAATTTTAGGCTTCGGGACGAATATGCCCTTCAATTCCCTGCTAAGGCTATCAATGCAAGATGGTACATAGACTGAGTCATGAGATGGTTCTATGCCGAAATTGGGGCGAGCAATCCTCTGGCCGGACCTCTGAAAGAAATCCAATTCCGGAAGGAAGCCTTAGTGCATCCAGGCCAAGGTCAGCTCGAAGCTCGCCTCAACCTACTTCAGAGGATCAGCCGAAGGTTGAGCATGCGAGACTTAGCCGAAGAATTCCTCGGGTTACAAATCTCTCCACTGATGGCCAACTGGCCTATCATCTTCGTAGAGGATTCGGAAGGCGGTCTCCGAAAGATCACCGTGACTTCGAGCCCTGCAGGTAACTTCGAAGACAACATGTATTATGCATATTCATTCGAAGAAAAACTAACTTGATTTATTTTTTTAGCTTCTTCAGCCCCTGTTACTTCGGAGCAAATCATAAGGGCTTCGGAGAAGATTTGGGCGCTCCAACTCCGACCGAAAAAGAATGGAGAATTAAGTTGGTCGGGAGTTGGGAGAGATTTAACAGAGTATGGGGAATGCTGGAAATCACTCCGCCCCCTTCGATGGATTGGGTGCCTTCGGAGAAAGGACCCAAGAAGAGAAAAGCCGAAGCTGGGACTTCGAGCTCTGCCAAGACTCCGGTGAAGAAGGTGGCTCGGAAGCCAAAAAATCTTACACCTTCGAATCCTGCACCCTTGAGCTCAAGGGCTTCAGTCTCTGACTCCCAAGAGGATGAAGGGAGATTGCTTGTGCGTCTAATAGAAGAAGATGAAACTCAAAGGACTGCACAAGCCGAAGTGCCGGAGTCTCGAGATAATCTTGAGCAACCAAGGACTTCGGCAGTTCAGGAAGATATCTCTCAGGACGAAGTTCCTGTAAATGAAAGTGGGGTCGAAGTCACTATGGCTTCGATTCCCGAAGAGGCAACAAGGACTGCTCAGGACAATGCTCCTGCAGTCCAAGACTTAACGGCTGATTTGGATGAAGATCTAGCCTTCGATCCGCCGAACAGTCCGATGATGACTCCTCTGCAAAATGTCGAAGGTAGACTTCGAATAACTCTTTTATGTTTGTTTTGTATATTTATACAATGTATAATACTCCTTTTTTTACAGAGTCCACTCCTATGGAAGAGGTCCGCCAAGAAGAAATAATTCCTGGACCTTCGACGACTTCGGAGCCAGCCCAGAGAGTTACTCAAAAGGGACCTGGAAGAGGCAAAAGACATATAGAGCCCCTCCCTGCTGCGAGTTCCGGATCAACTCCGTCTGATTCAACAAACGAGAGTCAATCTTCCGGGGAGGGTCAGTCTCCAGTGGCTCCGAAGACCACAAGCCAATGCTCCGGTCCATCGCTGGACGAAGACGACCAACAGGCAATAAGTATGCTCCCCTTGCTAGCTCCTTTCTTAGGGCAAACAACTGGTCTTCGGACTTTGCTCGAACCTTTGGATCGAGCTAGCCGTGACATTGGGGAGACCAACTTAGTGTCCATTCTGAGCAAAGTGGACAGGACGGAGCTTAATTCCGCTATAGAACGTGCAGCCTACTAGGTACGAAGTAACTGTGAAATAACATAGAATTTATCTACGAATAAACATTTACCTTAGTTTTTATTTTGCAGCAAACTGTCTTGGCCCGAGCTGCGAATATATGCAATGACGAAGAGATCGCTCGTCTTCGGGAGGAAAATAACGTCCTTCAAAGGAATCTTAACATCTCCGAAAGTCGAGTGGCTCAAATGGACAATATAGTGTCAACAGAGCGAAGGGCCAGACAAGGTTTGGAGGCTGCTAATAAAGAGCTCGAAGCAGAAAGAATTGTGCTTCGAGGAGAAGTTGAAAAGCTGAGGGCGGAGCACGCTACTGCGGGGTCTGAGCTTGTCAGACTCCAAGAGGAAGCTAGCCAGCTGTTAAACCAAAAGAATATTTTGACCACTGAAAATGCTAGACTTTCTGGGGTTCTGGGCGAAGTCACTTCGACGAAGGATGCGTTGAACGAAGACAAGCTGAAGTCTGAGAAGGTGGCTGTGGAAGTTATGAATCAGTTGTTAGGTGTCCTGGAGTACTTCGGTACTACTGGGATACTTCCTTCTGACGATAACATCACTCTTCTGCGCCGGTTGAAAAGGATCCAAGGAGTGGCGAAGCAGATGAAGACAGCGGGCATTAGATACGGAGAACTCTCCGGACAAGTGGCTGCTGTCGGCCTACTTCGCTACTACGAAGATCTGGGCCGATCGATAACTCCGGACGCAGGAGGGGGCCCAATCACCTTCGACGACGAGCGACTTCTGACACCTTCCGAAGGTGTGGCTGCTGCCTGGCGAGCCTTCCAAACTTCATGGAGAGCCGAAGGTCGTTCCGCGATCAAGGCTTGGATTGACGAAGGCCAACGCCAGAAGCAAGTTCGGACCCAAGCTTCAAGCAGTCAGCCTCCTCCGAACCCGCAGGTTTAGAAATACCTTAGGATCTTTGGCCATGTAAAGCTTTATGCTTATAAACATTTATCAATGAAAATTTGTTTGTCATATTTTTAGGCTTTGCCTCTTACGGAAGATATCGAAGTGTTAGACCTTAACGACGAAGTTCGCTCATTATGGACCACCTTCGATCTTCTAAAAGCTTATAAACATCCTCGATTTCTAATTCCTCGAGATGACTCCGGTGTAATTGCGCCCGAAGTAATCAAAGATATACTGTCTTATATTAAAGAGGAAGAGAAAGAGGTTAACTTAAACACTTCGTCTTCTGAAGATGTTATATGGTTTGAAGACGAAGATGAAGCTCAAAATAAAAAACCTGAAGAACTTGGAAGCTGGGAAAGGAGCCCCGAACGACTTCGAACTTGGGCCGAGCTTCAACAAGAACAGAAGGATTTTAGAGCTTCGAAGGGGGGCAAGAGAGTTAAACGCAAAGTTGTTAGAACTCCCGGCGCTGGAACTAGTCGTTCCACCCCTAGCTCTAGGGACCGAAGAGGTCTTCGATTTCTTCTTGGTATAGATACCAATTTTTCATGATGTAATCTGTAAACACATTCGTTTGAATAATGAATACCGATTTAAAATTGTCTCCATATTTACTAGCCCCTCTTTGGGTATAAGCAACTTCGAAGTGTATTCAAAGATGGTTATGCGCAAAGAAAAAACTTCGGAGTACAATTTTTTGGGGGTTCGGAGCCCCTCTGTAATTTAAAGATCTTATAAAATGTCTTCGACTATTTGTAGTTTGAAGAATGGCAACTTAGTACCTTTGTTTTTTGAAAGAAATCACTTGAGATAACTTTCAAGATACCTTAGTATCTTAGATAATTTGTCACTTTGGACTATGCTAACAGACATTCGAAGCTCATGGCTCAAACTCTGTTTTGCTTTAGCCACCTTCGGCTCATTTTTGCGATCTCTGTCGAACCAATGGTTCGGACTTTGCAATGGTCTCTTTGGACTCTTTTTACGAATGTCTACCAGCCAATGGCTTGGACTCCGTATATTTTGGCCACCTTCGGCTCTTTTTGCGGAAGTCTACCAGCCAATGGCTTGGACTTCGCAGGATTTGGCCACCTTCGGCTCTTTTTACGGAAGTCTACCAGCCAATGGCTTGGACTCCGCATGTTTTGGCCACCTTCGGCTCTTTTTACGGAAGTCTACCAGCCAATGGCTTGGACTCCGCATGATGTGGTTTTGGGCTCTTTTACGGATGCCTACAAGCCGGTGGCTTGGACTCCGGATTATGTCAGCCCCCACGTCGGAAGCTTCGAACCAATGGTTCGAAGTCCAAAAATACGATCCAGCTTCATGACACTTCCCTCTCGGTCGACCCCGCGGTTCCAGTGCGTCCACTCGGAAGTTGAAAGTCTATGAGGGGAAGGAATTATCAGGATCATATGCTTTATTAATTTAGAAGATGATTACAAGTGAATTACAAGGAGCCCTTATGCGAAGTATCGCTTTAGGTGCTCCGCATGCCAAGTATGTGCTAACTCTTCACCTTCTAAATTAGCTAACTTAAAAGAGCCAGGGCGTCCTGAACGAACAATTAGGTATGGACCTTCCCATTTATTTCCTAACTTCCCTGGCGCTATAATGCTTCGTAGAACAAGATGACCCGGTCTTAGTTCATTGAGCTTAACCTTCGGGTCAAACCAAGCCTTCGTTTGCTGATGATACTTTGATAATTTTGCCACAACTCGAAGTCTTGTTTCTTCTGATAAATCTAACGAAGTTTGCCTTTCTTCTTCAATCTCCGGTTCGGTGCTGCGAAACGATCCTCCTTTGAGCTCCGTTGGAGTCATAGCTTCATCTCCGAATAGTAGTCTGAATGGAGTAAAACCTGTGGACCTTGTTTGCGTAGTCCGAATGGACCATAAAATCTTCGGAAGCTCTTCGGTCCACAGTCCTTTTGCTAGTCCTACTATCCTTCGATTTAGCCCTGACAAAATATTTCCATTGGCTCATTCTACAGCTCCATTAGACTGAGGATGTCTTACTGCAGCAAAACATAACTGAATGTCTAGATCTTCGCAAAACTTCCTGAAGGGTTCTGCATCGAACTGTGTTCCATTATCAACTGTGAGTTGTCTAGGCACTCCAAACCGACAAATGATGTTCTTCCAAAAGAATTTCTGTACATTGTTCGAAGTGATAGCTATTAAGGGTTCTGCTTCCACCCACTTAGAAAAATATTCAATAGCTACCACTACGAACTTCAGATTTCCCTTGGCTACTGGAAAGGGACCAATTAAATCCATACCCCATCTGGCCATAGGCCATACCAGAGCAATGACTTGAAGAGCTGTTGGTGGGCGATGACTCCGTCGACCCATCCACTGACATCCTTGACAAGTTCGGACTAAGCTCTCCGCATCAGCTGTTATTGTAGGCCAATAAAGCCCCTGGCGAAGTGTTTTTCCTGCCAAAGCTCTAGGGGCTAAATGGCTACCGCAAAGGCCTTCATGAATTTCTCGAAGAATTTCTTGACCTTCGGCTTGAGATATACATCGGAGTAGAGGGGAACATACTCCGGCCTTGTATAAAATACCGTTGATTATTTTATAATTTCTAGCTCTAAGCTTTAATCTTGACAGCTGTGGCTCTTCGGGCAAATTTGTTCCTCCCTGTAAAAGTTCCATGATTGAATTTTTCCAATCCGTACTAGGAATGCAAAGAATCTCTGCAGAGGGAATTTGTGGCACCGAAGGTATACTGAGCTCCTCATAGAAAGCTTCTTCTGGTACATCCACAGCTCCGGCTGCAGCTTTTGCTAAGATGTCCGCTTGCACATTTTCTGCTCTTGGTATACTCCAAATGGAAATACCCTTGAAGTGTGCTTCGATTTTACAGATTTCTTCTAAGTACTTTGCAAGCTGTGGATGCCGAACCTGGAAACTTTTATCTACGTGCCCTGCTACTATCTGAGAATCTATCTTTATAATAATTCTTGTAGCCCCTAGAGCACGTGCTTTTCGGAGTCCCAATAAAATTCCATCGTACTCCGCTATATTATTGGTAGACTTAAAGTTGAGTCTTGCGGAGTACATTGCTCTTTGCCCTGAAGGCGAAATTAATACTGCTCCAATGCCTGCTCCGGATGCTTGGAAAGCCCCATCGAAATAAACAGTCCAAACTACATCACTTGACTTCTCCGGAACCAAATTTGCAAGCGGAGTCCATTCTGCTACAAAATCTGCTAAGACTTGCGATTTGATTGCTGTCCTTGCCAGGAAAGATATGCCGAAGGGTGCTAGCTCAACTGGCCACTTCCCAATCCTTCCAGTGGAATCCTTACTTCGAAGCATATCTCCTAAAGGATACGAAGTTGGTACAATTACATTGTGTGCCAAAAAATAATGTCTTAATTTCCTCCGTCAATCAATACCCTTCAAACTTCAGTGCCCGCAATATCAGCAGTGATAACAAGTGGATCTGCATGCGGGAACTTAATACCAGCTGCATCCTCCGCAGAAAAAGATATCGGTACATGAGACCACTCCGGCATTGCAGCTGCAGACGACGAAGTCCCAATATGGCATACTTCTCTGACGTAGTCTCTTCGCTGTCTCTTTGACATGCTTCCGAGGGTACCTCCTCCGGAGATGGGGAGGACTACTCTTTTCCCTCGATCTTGCCCTTCCTCTTGCTTCGGAGGTGGCATAACATTGGCCACTGGAGGGTGTCTTGCAGCATCAAAGTTTTCTATCCGCGCCACAGCTTGGACCGGCTCTAGGCGCGTTGCAGCTGGAACTCGGTCGGTAGTACCTCGACCCGAAGTTCTTTCTAGATACTCTCCCCTTAGGGTATGTATAGCCTTGCAAGTATCAGTTGCATGGCTTCGATTTTCTCCATGGATGCAGCAGAAAAGGGTCTGGCCCTTGCCAGCCGTTTCCCTGGCGGCCTCCAGCCGCTGGCCTTGTTCCCCGAAGACTGTGGAGCTCTCTGTGTAAACTTCTGTGGGGGTGCAATATTCATGACTTCAGAACGAGGGTGCTTTTGCCCTCTTCTCCGATCATGTTGAACTTCGAAGACTGGTTCTTGCGGCTGTGCCAAAGTTTTTACTTCTACTTTGACTTCTTGCAATATGGACGAAGTAGCTGCAGTTCTTCGGAGCCAACCCTCTTCTGACCTCGCATACTCCTCGAAGTAAGACATCAGCTGAGAGACCGAGGAGATGCTTTTCCGATGAAGCTTATCCAAGAGGCCTTGATGAGTGACGCCCTCCCGAGCTGCATCAACTACCGAAGATGCAGACAACCCCCGGATTTGCGACTTCGTATGAGCGAAGCGCTTAAAATATTGCCTCAATGTCTCTCCGGGGAGTTGTTTCACCTGGAAAAGGCTTCCCGTTGACATCGGAGGCACGAAGGTGCCTTGAAAATTGCTTATAAACTTCTTCTTCAGCTGCCCCCATGAATTAATTGATCCTGGCTTCAAGGACCAGAACCACCTTAATGCCACTCCTTGAAGAGCTAAGGGGAAGCACTTTGCCATGGTGTCTCGAACTCCTTCGCTAGCTTCAATTGCTAGGGCATAAGAACGAACAAACTCTCCGGGATCTTCATCTCCAGCATACTTACAGAGCTTCGAAGTCTTAAACTTCAGATCAAAGCGAACTTTCTGCAGCTCAGGATGTAGTGGAGATTCATTATCGAAGGAGGCGTTCTCCGGGGCTTCGGGATAGTCGGGTTCGTCGTCTTCGGGCACTTCTGGGATAGATGGGATGGCTTGAGAGCGAAGGCTGTTCGCAGCTTCTTGTCGCCACCTTGCTACTTCAGCTTGAAGGTTGGCTTCATCTCCTCCGGAAGGATCTTCCGGGTCTTGAGAACTGGTAGGATCAGTTTGAATTGGGATGGAAGGTGGAGAAGGGACTCCGAGTGGTCGAAGTATGGAAGGAGTTGGCGGAGAAGCTTCGTATGTACGAGGGATGGAAACTCCTTTCAGAGTTTGCGGAGGGAATGTCGAAGGCCCTCCGACTTCAACCGTGTCAAATGGTATCTCTCCGGAGATCCGAGAGGACCTCCGAACGGGATTGCGAGGTGCGCTCCGCTTAGGAGGCATGATGTAAAAAGTTGGTAGAGAACGAAGTTTTTTGGACTAGGTTCCCCACGGACGGCGCCAACTGTTGGCGTAAAAGATTACGCTAACAGGTTTCTGTAGATTAGAAACTAACAAACGAAGTGTTTGCAAAGTGAACTGTTCTAAGCCTCCAAAAGGATAATAACTTAGAATAGTTCGAATGTGTGTATTGAATAACTTGTATTCGGTCCCTATTACAGGGTGAAATGGGGGGTATTTATAGGCCAAAATATTAAGGAAAAGACCTATTTACCCCTCTATTACAACCGACATAGTGGAAACTATTCGGTACCCTTGATAGGGCTAAAATGGTAAAAGACTAATCTAATAATATAAAAGATAAATCTTCCATCTTAGCTGGCAATAAAGATCTCGAAGAGCCTTAGTTCGAAGATGTACTCCGAACCAATGCCTATCTTCGTACTTCGAGCTTGACTCAGGGTATCTTCGAAGATGGACGTCTGGAAACCTTCGAATCCACTATCTGCTTTCATGCTGTTGCGGCAATAACCCCGAAGATGAGATATTTTCCCCCAACAATGTTCAAAATGATGATAGACAGAGGGGTGGCCGTCAATTTGATGCCTTACGCCACCTTCCGAACGATTGGAAAGACAACGGAAGACCTCATTGGAACTAACATGGTACTAAGAGATTTTGGCGGAAACTCATTAGACACGATGGGAGATTTAAATGTAGAACTGATAGTTGGAAGCAAGACGGTACTGACCACATTTTTTGTGATAGAGGGGAAAGGATCCTACAACTTGTTGCTGGGACGTGACTGGATACACATGAATATTTGCGTCCCCTCAACAATGCACAAAACCTCATGTAGTGGATCGACGACCAAGTGGATGTTATTCTCACCGATAAATTGGTTAACATAACTACAACTGATCTATCAATATGAGAGGCAGTAGGAGTCGTCTGTTTGTTAGGAAAGGCTTTGTTGGCGTAAAGGATTACACTAACAGGTTCTGAAAGATTAAGAACTAACAAACGAAGAGTTTGTGAAACAGACTATTTCAAGCCTCCGAATAGGATAATAGTTCGAAGTAGTTCGAAGTTGTGTATTGAATAGCTGAGTATTCGATGATTATTACAGGGAGAGAATGGGGGTATTTATAGGTAAAAATCTTAAGGAAAAGACCTTTTTACCCCTCAATTACAACCGACATAGTGGAAACTATTTCGGTATCCCTAATAGGGTTAAAATAGTAAAAGACTAATCTAATTAGAAAGAAGATAAATCTTCCATCCTCGCTGGCAGATAAGCTCTCTGAAGATTGAACCTTCGAAGTCATAGTCCGAACAGAAGCCTGCATGGATTCTCCGAGCTTGATCATATGCGAGGCCGAAGTTAATACTTGAACTTTGGTCTAGTAAATTGTCTTTGTCTTATAACTGTAGAGACCCTAGGGATGAAGTATTTTCCCCCAACAGGCTTGGGATAGGAATTTCCTGTAAGTGTCAGATGATGGTATCACACCAGTCTGCGAAGAGCCGCCCAAACTTATGCTATAAGGACGTCATCAATGGAAACTTCGGCCAAGATGATGCCACGACCTATAAACCGCTACGATGCGGGCGTCGGGCTAGGCGGTGAGTCGAGGTTAGCCTCCGCAATATACCACGCCTCCAATGATACGATATCGAGTTAAAAGGTTGCCACATCAAGAGAAAAGAGGTCGAGCGATGAGACTAAGGAAATATTTTTTGATCATTCGGATGAGGTACATAGCCGATGCCTATGGTGTCACCTTGAGATAGCTGATGCAAAGGCATCACCTTTATCCCCTAAACACAACAAGAAGACTTCAAGGAAAAGGAAACCGAGCGAAGTGACTAAAGAATAAAATTCTAATCACTCATACAAATAACATTCAGCCGATGCCTATGGCGTCATCTTGAGATGACCGGTGCGAAGGCATCGCCCTTAGAAAAAATCACCAAAAGTGAAAAGAACAGAACACAGAAGACTCAACAGGCAACGGTACAAGATATGAGAAATCGGTGATACACTACAAAATCTCTGATCGGCGTGCGATGCACCCTCAGCGACTTCACCTTTGCAGAACACCCTTCCCCAGAGCGCGAACCGACTAGGACGGCCTCCCATTCACCCATGCCATAGAAGTGGGGGCGCTGGTGCCAAGGTTCATTGTGGCCGATACTGGTCCATATCGTATCGGCCACCCATTGAAGCTCATGGAAGAGGCATCCTCATCAACATCCTGCAAAAGAAAAGTCCCAATCAGATGAGAAAATAGAAGCAACAAAAGGAAAAAGAGGATGTCAAGATACTCACATCAGGATCTGCCTCGATGCTAGTCGGATGAATCCGTTCCTAGTAGACCAACGAGGATCGGTTGAAGATGTGGATCTTCAACTCGCCCCAGCACTCACGGAAGGTGGAAGATGTCGTCCGACAAGTCGTCCAGGTAGCGACTCTTACGGAGGGTATTCCATCGGTCATATGGTAGAGGTGATCCCATTCCAGAGCACTCATGACCCTCACGCGGGCCTGAATTCGTCCGATGAAGAAGAGATGAGGGGGAAGTTGGTCGAAGCCCAACTTCCTTAAGAATGTCTATGGATGATAAAACTCATAAGAGCATCGCCGGGAACGGTTATTGGTGAAATTGACCAGGAGCAAGCAAGGAAAGGTAGCTACGGAGAAGATACAAAAGGACTCTTCGTCCCGGGATACGTTGGGAAAAACCAGTCGGTCAGGGAGTGCATACTCCGAGTGGAAACCAAAGGGAAACCAAACGGTCCGACTGGAGAATCCGAGATAGAAGCTTTTGAAAGATGCGGCCAAATCCGCAGTGGAGATAGGAATGGAAGGACGATACGAGGCCACTTTACCCAAGGAATGACACCAACAAAAAGTATGAGTGGCCGACTCTGAAAAGTTGGTGGGAAAGAGTGACTGGGAAAAAGGGGCCTCTCCGGTGGCCTTAATAGTATAGGCATTCAACCAAAGCTAAAGAAGCCTCCAGGGACCCTGACGCTGGCCAATGAAGTAGCCAGCCGATAAGTCGACTGATACCAGGTGGAGGAGATGGTAGGCGACCCCAAGAACATAACAACCCAAGGGGATCCGCGCTTAGGCGGCAAGCCGTTCGACCAAGTGTTGGAATTGAAGGGTTGGGGCCAGGGCCGACACGCAGAAGAAAAATTCCAATAGCCAAAGGATGGGGAAAGAAATGTGTTCGTGAGTGCCTATCGGGCCAACTTTATTGTTGTGCCTCCTGATGTATCGACACTAGTTATCGGCTGAATCGGTACCAAGATCGTATGATGGCTGGAAACAAAGGGAAAGGGGTGGACCGGTGAACTGATGTTGAGGCAAGTCAAGAAGGAGACGTCAAGCAAGGTGGGGCTCATCGGTCCATGGCCAAAGAGAAAGCATTGAGAGCATCGGACCAGAAGTAACATGATGCGGCCAACATTGGTTCATTCTAGAACGGCGCGGCAAGGGAGAGACCGATGCGGTGACTGACATCAATCTCATCCCAAAAAGTGCAGTAAGTGGACGATACCTAGAGGTACTAGTCACGCTAGCCGATAATGGAGGAAGGAAAAAGCGTAAATCCAAGGTCCCAGTCGGAGGGACGCATGGGAGAACATTCGAAAGGGATTCAGTAGGTCTCAGCGTTTATAAGGTCAATTGGATCGTGGTTACCCAAGGGACCCAAAAAGAAACTGTATAGATGTGTGGCGATCTGGATGAAGTCCTGATTCCAAATGGCCTATGATGGAGGAGGTGGTGCCCGGTTTTCCGTCAGGTGGGGGATAAACAACGATTTGTGGAGAACTCGACGTTGACGATCCGGCTTCCGATCCACGAGATTGTCCCTTGCAATTTCTACACCACTGCTCCATTGGTTATAAACCAAGCACAGCCTGATTGACCTCGCCAAGAAGGCTAATCCTTGCCTGTGAATCGAAGAACACAAGTAAGAACGCAGAAAACGCAATCGAATTGAAAATTCTATTGGATTCTGTGAATTGGGGTTCACTTACAAATCTGGCGAAGTGGCGGCTATCAAAGTAACGTGTAAACTAAACCCAAAAACCCTATATGGCTGTAGAAACACCTTATATAGTAGTTTGGGACGCACCCCTAATGGGCTCAACTGGATACACGACCCAAAGGCCCAATAACGCAGAAAACAGCTGCTGACAGATTTTGGACTCTATCATGTTTTGACGATTCCCGTTGATCTAGAACGAATTTTGAGATAAAACCAGATGAATTGGAAAGGTTATTAAGTTATCTTTCCGTGGATGAGTGGAACGTCAAAAACGGAGTCCGTATGTGACCTGGGCGACGATTTTAGTGCACGCTGCTCTTAGAATCCGAGTTGGACACGAATTGTAGTTGGATTGGACTCTCAAATTGGCTTGGACGTCCTTCCTGGTTCTTCTCTAACTCTTTGTTTATCTCCAAGTGATTTTCATCATCTCTATGGTTCCTAACAATGATAATAATATTAGGTAATAATTTATTCTTAAGATAATATACTAAGATACTTAGAAACGAGTTGACTTGGAGATTTAATCGTCGTGCTTGAACTCGAATAATTGGATCTTAGTATTCTTGTATGGTTGTATCATTAGTAGGGATGTCCTCATCATCCTCCCCTTCTTGATTTGGCGTCGTCCTCGACTCAACGTCTATTGGTCCCCAATCAACTTCCATGATAATACAAGAGTTCCATATACATGCATCTCTTCTATTAATCCAAGAAAGTATTTCTAAAATTGAAAATGAATGCATCTCATGGTGTAGCATCTGAAGTTCAAATATATAAAAATTAAATCTAACATGGAAATCATGCACCTTAACTTGTTTCCTCACAATCATGATCCTATCCCAACTGGTGATGTTCTCATCATTCTCCCCCTCTTGAAATAGAGTCGTCCTCGACTCATACTCACATTTTGCTCCCATGGTTGGTTTCAATTATATAACGTTAAATGTGGAACTATCCCGAAACTTGAGAGGCAAGACAAGTTTATATTTATGTAACTCAACATAAGATAAAAACTCGGGAGGCATATCAAATTTACACTTATGTAGCTCAATATGAGATAAATACTTAGTGATAACTAGGGGCAAAGTATAAACTATATTAGTAAGAGAATAATACAGAGTTTCACAAATCACAACATAGCACACATCTTGACTATGAATTTCAGTTTGATCAGTTTTATGTGCAAGGATAGAAGAATCTTTTAATTCGATTTCATGCTGAATTTCAGATCTAATATCAAGTTGTTTACTCTCATTAGTTGCCGTCTCAATATCATCTTTAACAATTTCATCAGAAGTTGAAAGTAACAAAGTAGATTTCACATCCTCATGCACAACGGTATAGTTATTAGTCCTATCATGGTGAAGTGCATCATTATCAAATTGCAAAGGGCGTTTTATTATTTCAGCTGATGAAGCAACCTCAACGAGTACCTGTAAGGACTTTTTATCTGATACCTCAACTCATGCAGGGATGGAAGGCCATATGCTTGCTGATGTTTGTGCAAGTACATGTGTAGGTGCATGACGAACACTTGAAGAACAGAAAGTCTTGGTTAGTACCGGTGTGCTCGTCACTCGTGGTGGATAGGAGTCTCTTGCCTTGTATTGACGTTCCTGCAATTCTTTCTCTGCAATGATGGTAAGATGGAACAAACGACTAAGAATATTAAATTCTTTATAATAAATGATATCTTGAATCCCATCCCTCAATCCATCATAGAAGCGCCACATCGTGTCCTCCGAGTGCTCCACAACACCACAACGGGTCATGCTTTCTCGAAGCTCAGCATAATACTCTTTCACAGACATGTTACCTTGAACTAAGCATTGTAGTTTCTTACACAATTCACGATGATAAGAAGGAGAGACAAATTTACAACGCGTAGCTCTTTTTAAATGACCCCATGTATCATGTTGTAATTGAAGTTCACTTATATCTTCCCACCAGATTAAAGCACGGTTTTTAAACATACCAGTTGCTTGTTTAACTCTATGTTGTTCAGGAACTAGATATAAGTTAAATTTATGCTCTACGGTCATCTCCCAATCTAGGTATTCTTCAACATCATATTCACCATAAAAAGATGGGATGGTAAACTTACTTTTGATAGAAGAAACATTGTTACCATGATTATGATTTGTCGCACCTTCCATACCTGCCATAGTTATTAGAAAAGGAAAAACACTTGGAAAAAATATTAGCCCTATCAACTATTAGGTAGTGGAAGGTGTTCTCACTCACACTCAAGCTTCTTACCACAATCTTACAAGGTTCTTACCATCGCAGGGCAGTGGATGGCACAATCTTGGTCGTGGCACAATTCTTGACTGGTTGGTGTCTTCCAAAGAGAGTGGTATATGATTGCAAAGACTCAAGCTGCACTGATCAGAAGTATAAATGTGGAGTCTAGGCGGTTAAACAAGAGTAATCTATATGGTGGAACACGATTCATAAACAGATAGTAATATTAAATAAATGTCCAGAGTACTTGTACTAATTGATGGTTTGAATGTGATCCCTATGACAACAAGGCTTAAATGAGAGAGTGGTTGAGGCTCAAAGGATGGCTAATAGATTGATAAAATCAGCACAAAATAGTACCGAAAACAGCAACACACAAAACTAATATCTTCCAAGCGTATCCCTAAGTGCTCCTCCTTTTTTTTGATATTTTTCTTTTTTCGATATTTTTTACTCTTTTTTGAACTCATTTTTTGACACTTCTTTTTTTTGACTAGGAGCACAAAGAATACAAACCAAGAAGATGTGATACAATTTTGCTGCAAAGAAGTGCTATGTAGATAAATGAAGATGAGCTGAAAAATCTGCGCAAGAAACTTCAGGGCTAGAAAACTCGATCTTTCCTGCCAAATTTGGAAAAACTAAATCGAAAAACTTAGGTAACTAGGAAAACTTAGATATAAATTTTTCTGTAGATTTCGAAAATGTATTTATTTTCCTTATTCGGAGTCCGCATGCAAAAGATATGACTGTTTTATCAAAGGCAGTATGAATCAGGGTTTTGAGGTTCTAGTTCGGACGCGAATTGCAAATCAAAGGGGATTTATGGGTGGTGTCTAGTATAAGGGATTTAGAAAAAGGGATCTCAATACTAACCAGCAACCGGACTTGACCAATGACACAAACTCAAAACTACGGACTCTGAAACCAAAACGTGCAAACGCTAGGGATGGTCTTGGTTTGGGGGAAACCTATGACTACAAATTTTTTTGTTGGATTTTTCATGGACTATGGGATGAATATGAAATAAATCTAATCTAAGATACATGAACCTGATGGTAAACCAAGCTCTGATACCACTTGATGGAGGAGGGGGTGCCCGATCTTCCGTCAGGTGGGGGGGTCAACAATGATTTGTGGAGAACTCGACGTTGACAATCTGGCTTCCGATCCACAAGATCGGCTCTTGCAATCGCTAATCCACTGCTCCGTTGGTTATCAACAAAGCACAACCTGATTGAACTCACCAAGAAGGCTAATCCTTGACTGCAAATCGAAGAACACAAGCAAGAACGCAGAAAACGCAATCGAATTGAAATTTATTGGAATCTGCGAGTTGAGGTTCACTTACAAATCCGGCGAAGCAGCGACTATCAAAACAACGTGTAAACTAAACCCCAAAATCCTAGATGGCTGTAGAAACCCCTTATATAGTAGTTTGGGACGCACCCCTAATGGGCTCAACTGGATACACGGCCCAAAGGCCCAATAACGCAGAAAACAGCATGCTGACAGATTTTGGACTCTATCTTGTTTTGACGATTCCCGTTGATATAGAACGAATTTTTAGATAAAACCGGTGGCATTGGAAAGGTTATTAAGTTATCTTTCCGTGGATGGGTGGAACGTATAAATGGAGTCTGTATGCGGCCTGGGCGATGATTTTAGTGCACGCTGCTCCTGAAATCCGAGTTGAACACGAATTGTAGTTGGATTGGACTCTCAAATTGGCTTGGACGTCCTTCCTGGTTCTTCTCTAACTCTTTGTTTATCTCCAAGTGATTTTCATCATCTCCATGGTTCCTAACAAGAATAATAATATTAGGTAATAATTTATTCTTAAGATAATATACTAAGATACTTAGAAACGAGTTGATCTGGAGATTTAATCGTCATGCTCGAACTCGAATAATTGGACCTTGGTATTCTTGTATAGTTGTATCATTAGTAGGTGTTGGCGTAAAAGATTACGCTAACAGGTTCTCTAAGATTAACAACTAACAAACAAAGAGTTTGTGAAGCGGACTATCTCAAGCCTCCGAATAGGATAATAGCTCGAAGTAGTTCGAAGTTGTGTATTGAATATTTGAATATTCAATGCCTATTACAGGGTGAGGATGGGGGTATTTATAGGTAAAAACTTTAAGGAAAAGTCCTTTTTGCCCCTCAGTTACAACCGACATAGTGGAAACTATTTCGGTACCCCTAATAGGGCTTAAAATGGTAAAAGACTAATCTAATCAGAAAGAAGATAAGTCTTCTGTCCTTGTTGGCAGTTGTCCACTGTGGAAATTGAACCTTTGAAGTGTATCTTCGAACAAGAGTCTGGACGGATCTTCTGGACTTAATCCTATGCCAGGCTGGAGTCAAGTCTTCACTCTTCGGTCTGGTGAATTGTCTTTGTCTTACAACCTTGAAGATCTTGGGGATGAAGTATTTTCCCCCAATAGTAGGGATGTCCTCATCAGCCTACATGTAAGAAAATGGTTTAGAAGAAGGATGAAAACCATGAAGAAAAGGGAAAAGGCCAAACAAATAAAGGAGCAGAGACTTACCAAGGGGATCCTATCCAAATCAGCCATCTCGCTGCCCTTTTAGTGTGGTGTGACAAAGAAGAAGGTGGCAAGATGGTGATGATAAGAAAGCACTAGAAGCTGATGACTATGGATTAAGAGCTGGAGTGGTATGAGTAGAAAGCATGAAAAGAAAATATGGAGGAGACTAGATATTAATTGACCACGGTGATTATTCGGCTGATGATAATGAATGTGAGATTATCGTGTGAAAATACTTGATGACATAAGGCAATTATGATTGGTAATTTCAACGTATCAGTTATCCCTGAACACTCTGAAACTGGGGGGCATGTGTTGATGCCAATATTTGGTAAAGCATTGATGCCAATATTTGGTAAAGCCCACAAGCCCACTACGGGTTGCCGCACGGTCGACAAAAGGTCAAAGAGGATCTGGTCAAAGAAAATCATAGGAGGTCATCCGCAACAACTGCATGATCAGATAGGGGAGCCGATAGAGATAAGAGCAAAACATGGTTACAGATTTATCCAGAATCAGCTAGATAAGTTACTTGGATAACAAGTCTACGGACTATAAATATGTATCCCTTAGGTTAGATTAGGTAACTCTCGTTCAACCAATCAATTGGCACATCGCCACCCTTGAGCCCCAAGGTTATTCGGTGGGACTCGGGCGCTCGGAGCTAGTCTGCATCATTTTGATCTCCGGCGAAGAGGTGAGTCCCGCCACTCCTAACTTCCATACCAACTAGGTTAGTATCCTCACAAATGCATCATTTCAGTTCGATCTCTTGAGGAGAATGGTGAAACAGTATGGTCACCGATTGTTTTCAGTGTATTTTGCTAGGTCTAAGGCTGCATCAGTTAGGTTTGATCTCTTAGATTGATGTGATCTGGGTCTGATAGTCTGAGGCTTCATCGGTTAGGTCCGACATCTCTTTCTATTGTATCTTTTTCATGTTGTATACTGTTCATCTAAATAAATTTTGCTCGATTCGTTGATATATTGTTCATATCAATGTGACTAGCTACTTGTTGGCGTAAAGGATTACACTAACAGGTTCTCGAAGATTAAGAACTAACAAACGAAGAGTTTGTGATGCGGACTATTTCGAGCCTTCGAATAGGATAATAGCTCGAAGTAGTTCGAAGTTGTGTATTGAATAGCTGAGTATTCGATGCCTATTACAGGGTGAGAAGGGGGTATTTATACGTAAAAAACCCTAAGGAAAAGACATTTTTACCCCTCTATTACAACTGACATAGTGGAAACGATTCGGTACCCCGAATACGGTTAAAATAGTAAAATCTATCCGGAGAAGATAGATAAAGCATATGTCTTGTCAGTCTTGTTGTTTTCCATTATAGTGTTATAGTGTTCGGAGGATACCTCCGAATTAGGATTCGAAGTACCCTTCGGCTTGGAAACTTCATCATCTTGGAAACGAACTTGGGTTTCGATGCTGATGAATTGTCTTTGCCCGTTGATCTTGAAAACCCTGAAGATGAAGTATTTACCTCCAACATTAGCCCCTCGAATACGCTTCTCCAATTTAACCTGGGTAGCAGGAGAGCAGTATACGCAAGAAATATTTTCATATTCAGGGACTTAGAAAAATTTGAAGGCATTATAGTATATCCGATGAAAGCTTCAAACCGGACTCCTGTGTGAACGCTTCACAGGGGAATGAACCGTTGTGGAGGCAGGAACGTCGTGAGGAGCCTTTAATTTCGAGCCACTACTTTTCAAGTAGCTGTTAGGCTCCTGGAAAAAGTAACAGTCAAAACTTTACCACGGGTTCACACCTTTTCACTTCCTGGTCCCACCTGTCAGCGACAGAAGTCAAACCTACAATGCGAATGCACGATCGAAACGCAGTAACTAGCGGAAAAGCTATAAAAGGGGGGTCGAAGCCCATCGAAATTTTTTAAAGAGCTTGGCTTCTGAAGCTTTCTTACTTCAACCTCCAAATCTCTTCCCAATCCTTTGAGCAATCAACCCATGGTGAGGACCAGCACGACTGTGCTAGCGGCAGCGGGAACCCTGGCGCAGAGGCAAGCGTGGGCGACTTTAGCAGCGGCGGCCATGGAGGGAGCTCCGGGGGGTTCTTGGCCAAAGAATCCTCGGGAGCTCTGCCCTCCATCCAAGAAGACAATGCCACAGAGCTTCATCATCAGACAATCGACGAGCACGACAGACTCTATTGAGGAGGCGGTGAATGGGAAACTAGGCCACGAAATGAGGACTCAAGTCCCTTGAACAGAGTCGACCCCAAAGCCGCAGAGCGGGGAAGTGGTAGTCTTCGAGGCTTTCTTTGAAGCTGGACTGGGACTTCCTGCCATTGATTTCTTGTCAGAGGTTCTAGAGATGTTCTACGTTACCTTGCCGCAGTTATCCCCCAACGCCTTAGCAAGACTGGCCATCTTCGAATGGGCCCTTCGGGAAGAAGGATGCGAAGGAAGATTGGAGGTCTTCGCTGCCACCCATGAAGCCTCCTGCCAACTTAAGCCCCAGGACGGACCCGGAGACACCAGGGTGCTGACGGCGTTCGGGAGTGTCAACTTACAACTTCGGAAGGAGCACGCGCAGCATTTCTCGATGAAGGCTATCAACGACCGGTGGTACACCAACTGGATCCTCTGGTGGTTCTATGCCGATGTCGGAGAAGACTCTAGCCTCACGGGGCCTCTTCAAGAAATCTGGTTTCGGAAGGAGGCCGAGGTTACTCCGAACCCAATCTTGCTTTCAATGGGGCTTGGGTTGCTTTCTTCAATAGCCAGCCGTATGAGCATGCGGGATCTGGCAGAGGAATTCATCGCCCTCTAGATCCCGCCTCTCAGAGCCGATTGGCCGATTGCGTTCCAAAATGCTTCGGAGGGGGAGCTTCGAAGCCTAGGTAAGTCTTCGTATTTCCTGTAGTAACACATTAGAAAATAGATAACATACTTAATGGAATTCTACCTTTTTCAGCTGCCCCTTTGGCGCTAGCTCCAAAGCAGATCGTAAGGGCCACCGAACGGGTGCTCGGAGCCCCTACGGTGGTGGAGAAACAATGAAGGGTGGAGCTGGTGGGAAGTTGGGAGCGCTTCAACAAGGTGTGGAGTGCTCTTGGGATGGAGCCTCTGGCCCTGTCAGACTTCGACTCAACCGGAGTGGCTCCTCGAAAGAGAAAAGCCACCGCCGAACCCTCGAAGAAGGCCATCAAGACCCTAATCAAGAAGGGGAAGAAGATTACTAAGCCTCCTCCTCAACCAACTCCAATGTCTTTGCCTTCCTCCCTGGACATTCGGAGCTCCTCTTCGGAGGACTCAGGAGAAAAAGACTCCAATGTCCGGATGGGGAAGGCCCTCGAGAACTATCTTGTGGAGGATAGCGAGGATGAGTCCCTGGGTGTAGCAGGAGACCCCTCTCAAGAAGATGCGGTAGCGAATATAGCACACTCCCCCGACCCTATCGCAACTGGCTCAGAACTTGAGTTAGCTATTCCTAACTCACCCGTGGCCGGGGTAATAGTGCCGGAGATTGGGGCGTCTAAAGTGACTGCCCCAAAGCAGACTTCGGGGGATGACCTCGAAGAATATCTCCGGATGTATGAAGTCCTAGAGGACCCCACAATTCTCCCTCAAGGCATAGATGAAGGTATACCTCGAAGCTTTTGCGTTTGCAATTCCTACAATAATTATTATACACAAATATTCACTGAATACCTTAATTTTTGTAGGTGTGTCAAGGAGCGGCATGGCTCCAACCACCGATGGAGCTTCAGCTTCACTTGGAGTTGAGGCTCCGGTTGACGTAGTGGCTCCAACGACCGGAGCTATCTCGAGCGAAGCAATTCCGACTGAGGGGGCAACGGTTCGAAGGAGGATATACTTTAGCCGAAGTTCCAGCTCCAACTTTTGTGCCAGGGAGGGGCAAGAGAATGACGAGCTTCGGCCCCCTCCCTGCCTTGATGGCGACGCCCTCCTCCAATGACCCTTCGGCGAGCAACTCATAGGAGGAGGCTGCAGTAGATGATCGTCGGGCCCTGTCCTAGCTTCCTCTGCTGGCTCCATTCTTGGAGCAACGGACAGGGCTCCGGACGCTTCTAGAACCCTTGGCGGACAAAGGCCAAGAAGTCGCGAGCTCCAAACTGGTCTCTGTCCTGAGCGAAGCCAAAGCACTGGAGCTCGATTTGGCCCACTAAAGGGCTGCCCTTTAGGTATGCAACATACAACAAGTGTATTCAATTAATAAATTAAATTACTTGGTACTTACTTTGCTTTTTTGCAGCAATTCGTCCTTTCTAGAGCGGCAACGACTTCTAATGAGCTCGAAACTAATCAGCTCAAAAGGAAGGTTACTACCCTCCAGTCTACCCTCAAAAGCTCCAACGACAAAATGCTGCGACTGGAGGAGGAGCTCCTCAAGGAGTGGAGGGCCAGAGCTACCACCAATGAAGCACTTTGGGCCGAGCAACAGAACAACACTACACTCAAGGCTTCAGCCCAAGAGACTGAGGCTGAGTGTGTGGTGCTCAGAGCAGAGGTCGAGAAGCTCCGACAAGCAGCAGCAAACTCTAGCGCACAACTTGTGGAGCTCCAAGACTCAATTCAACAAGCGCTGGCCCAGAAGAGTACTTTGCTATCCAGAATGGCCGTAGTATCTGCTACTGCTTCTGAGCTGGAGGCGGTGGAAGTGAAGCATGATGCCATTGTGGAGCATACCATGGATACCCTCCGGGGTACTCTGGAATATTTTGGCATGATGTGTCCTTCGTCTTCAGCTGTGGCGAGCGAGCCCCTCGAACGGAAGCTGAAGATGATCCAAGTGGCGACGAAGATGATGATGGGCTCCAAGATTCGGTACGGAGAGATCTCCAGACAGGTTGCCGGGATCGGAGTTTTTCGTCATATCGAAGCCCTCGGGATTTCTGTTGCTCTGATAGGGGGTTCAACACCTATAGGATTCGCCAACGAAGACTTGCTTCGTCCTTCGCTGGATGTAGCTTCTGCTTGGGAAGCTTTCCGGGCCACCTAGAAAATGGACCACAAAGCTGCAGCCAAAGTTTGGATCGACGAGGCTCGCCGGTAGAAGCAAGCTCAAATGAAGCCTTCGCTTCCGACTTTGCCAGCTCTGACCCCGCCTGCTCCGCCAGCCGATCCACATGTTTAGCTTTATAGGGCGCTTAAGATTGTACAAGAAATCTTGTAAAGCCCCTTATATTAATGAATGAAAAGTTTATAAACGAGGAATCTTTATTTGGATGTTTATTCTTAGGTTTTGCTATGCACTTCGGAGCTCGACTTTGAAGTACTGGAGCGTAGCGAAGGGCTCCACCGGCAGTGGGCTGTCCTCGAAGGCTTAAGGCCCTATCAACACTCACGCTTCTCTGTTCCTCGGGGGATGAAGGGGAGATAGCACCCGAAGTCCATCGTGAGGTCTTATCTTATATTAAGGAAGAGGATAAGGAAGTAGCATCTTCGTCCTCCTAATACGTAGATTGGTCTGACTCGGAGTACCAAGATGAAGACCCGGCAGAGGCTAGCTCCGAGAGACTTTTGTCTTGGGCTGAACTTCAAGTGGAGCAAAAAAACTGCGATCTTCGAAGAAGAAAAGCACTTGGACCAAGAAGAAAGTTTTGAAGACTTCAGGTTCTGAAGGCGGAAGTGGTCTTAGAAATAGCTCTAGAGGTCGGAGGGGTCTCCATTTCTATCTAGGCTTAGACCAAAATTTCTCTTGATGTAATACAATATGATTATCCAATTAATATAAATTGCTTTGGAAGCATCTTTTGGTTGTTCCTTACTCCCCTGCCCTCCTTGTGGGTGGGGGGCCGTACGCGTTGCGATAGGGTCCGTCAAACACAATGAATGATATAACAATATGATGCTTCACACAACACTTGGTAATCATACTTCACTCTTTCGTAGAGTTCTTCGAACTGTACGTTCGTATTATTATGTTTATAAGTTTCAGAGCTAAGTTTACACTTGTAGGCTCCAATAGCAGTCACTTAGGACTTTAAAAGTGTTTCATTGGGCTGGAGCCTTGAAACCTTATTGCTTGGTCACCTTCGACTCTTTTACAGATGCTTCGAACCCAGAGACTAGAAATCTATTCTTTTAAAGTCCTAGACTCTTCTATGGATCCTAACAAGCTAGAGCCTAGAATTCGTAGGTTGGCCACCTTCGGCTCTTTTACAGATGCTTCGAACCCGTAGGCCAGAAATATGTTCTTTTAAAGTCCTTAGACTCTTCTACGGATCCTAACAAGCCGAAGCCTGGAATCCGTAGGCTGGCCACCTTCGGCTCTTTTATAGATGCTTCGAACCCGGAGGCTAGAAATCTGTTCTTTTAAAGTCCTTAGACTATTCTAAGGATCCTAACAAGCCGGAGCCTGGAATCCGTAGGCTGGCCACCTTCAGCTCTTTTATAGATGCTTCGAACCCGAGGGCCAGAAATCTGTTCTTTTAAAGTCCTTAGACTCTTCTACAGATCCTAACAAGCTGGAGCCTGGAATCCGTAGGCTGGCCACCTTCGGCTCTTTTACAGATGCTTCGAACCCAGAGGCCGAAAATCTGTTCTTTTAATGTCCTTAGACTCTTCTATGGATCCTAACAAGCCGGAGCCTAGAATCCGTAGGCTGGCCACCTTCGGCTCTTTTACGGAATCCTTGAACCAATGGTTCGAAGGCCATTTTCTGGGTTCCTTGAAAGATTATTAACTCTGCAAGCATCTCCATTCTCCTGATGCATCCACTAGGAGTAAGGAATATTTGAAGAGTAAACATAATTCGAACCTCCATCTTTATTTAATTTAGAAAGGTGATTTTACAATTGATTACAAGGAGCCCCTAAGCATAATAATGTTTAAGGTGCTCCGCATGCCATGCATGCTTCAACTCTTCCCCTTCTAAATTAGCTAGTTTAAATGATCTGGGGCGCCCTGAGCGTAGGATAATATATGGTCCTTCCCATTTATTTCCTAGCTTCCCTAGAGATATTACACTTTGCATTACCAAATGACCTGGTTTAAGCTCGTTCACTTTTATCTTCGGGTCATACCATGCCTTTGTTTGGTCTTGGTACTTCGTCGGATTGGCGACAGCTCGAAGCCTTATCTCTTCTGACAAGTCCAGCGAAGTGTTTCTCTCATCTTCATTTCCAGGCTCTACTACGCGGAGGGATACACCTTTGAGCTCCGTAGGAGTCATGGCCTCGTCTCCGAATAGCAACCTAAATGGGGTGAAGCCTGTGGACCTGGCTTGAGTGGTCCGAATGGACCATAGAATTTTAGGGAGCTCTTTGGTCCACAACCCCTTGGCCAACCCGACAATCCTGCGATTTAAACCAGAGAGAATATTTCCATTAGCTCGCTCGACGGCTCCGTTGGATTGGGGATGGAGAACTGCTGTGAAGCATAACTTGATGCCCTGTCCTTCGCAGAATTCTCTAAAGGGTTCAACTTCGAAGAGTTCCATTATCCATAGTTAACTCCCTTGGCACTCCGAACCTGCATATGATATTTTGCGAGAAGAATTTTTGCATATTTCTTGAAGTGATTACTGTCAGGGGTTCATCTTGGACCCATTTAGAAAAATACTCGATTGCTACTACTGCAAACTTCAAGCTACCTTTTGCCATGGAAAAAGGGCCGATGAGATCCATTCCCCATCGTGCCATTGGCCATACCGGGGCAATAACTTGAAGAGGTGTTGGTGGACGATGGCTTCATCTACCCATCCACTGGAATCCTTGATGGGTTCAAACTAACTCTTCTGCATCTCTTACAATTGTTGGCCAATAGAGCCCCTGCCGAAGTATCTTTCCTGCTAGAGCACGAGGGGCTAGGTGGCTGCCACACAAGCCTTCGTGAATCTCCCAAAGTGTATCTCGCCTTCGGGTTGTGAGATGCACCAGAGTAGGGGATAACAAACTCTGTCTTTGTACAATATTCCGTTGACAAGCTCATAATTTTGAGACCTTGCTTGCAACCTTCAGAAATCCGGACCTTCTGACAAGACTACGCTGTTTTGCAAGACATCCATTATCGAAGTCCGCCAATCGGCAACTAGGATGCAAAGGGTTTCTGCGGAGGGTAATTTATGCACCGTAGTCTTGATAAGTTCTTCGTAGAAAGCACCCTCTGGGACGTCCAATGCTCCGGCTGCAGCCTTCCCTAGAATTTCTGCAAGTTGATTATCTGCTCGAGGGATACTCCGAACAGAAAATCCTTTAAACATTGCTTCTGTCTTGCGGATTTCTTCTAAATACTTTGCAAGATGTGGGTTCCTAGCTTGAAAGCTTTTGTAAACATGCCCTGCGATGACATGGGAATTGTTTTAATTATAATCCTTGCTGCTCCAAGTGCCTTTGCCTTTCGGAGGCCTAGCAGGATCCCTTCGTACTCTGTGATATTATTGGTGGTCTTAAAGTTGAGCCTCACAGAATACACGGCCTTCTGCACTGACGGCGATATTATCACAACTCCAGCTCCGGCACCAGATGCCTGATAAGCTCCATCAGAAAATTTTTTCCATAGACCTTCGGAGGTTTCTTCCGGAGCCCAAACTGCGGATGGAGTCCACTCTGCCACGAACTCAGCTATGATCTGGGATTTGATAGCTATTTTCTCCGTGAAGGAAATACCAAAGGGGGATAGCTCGACATCCCATTTCCCGATCCTACCCATAGAATCTTTGCTCCGAAGCATATCACCAAGGGGATACGAGGTAGGAACGATAAGATTATGTGCTAAGAAGTAATGCCTTAGCTTTCGCGAGGCCATTACTAAAGCATAAGCAAATTTTTCGAGCTTGGAGTATCTTGTCTTTGCTCTGGACAAAGCTTCTGAGACGAAGTAGACTGGGTTTTGCACTAGATTTCCTTTAAGCTCGACTTCCCTGACCAATATTGCACTTACTACGGAGCCCGTTGCTGTAAGATAAAGAAGGAGAGTTTCTTCTAGGAGGGGCATAGTAAGTGTTGACACATTTTTGAGATAATCTTTAATGCCATCGAAGCTCTTCTGGAACTCCGGCGTCCACTTGAAACTTTCAGACCCCTTTAGAGCTTTAAAAATTGGAAGGCTTCGTTCGGTTGATCTGTCCAGGAATCTACTGAGGGCTCCGAGCTGTCCTGTTAGCTTCTGGACCTGCTTCAGATTTTCTGGTGGAGCCATTCTTTGCAATGCGCTTATCTCCGTCGGGCTAGCTTCGATTCCTCTACTCGAAACTAAGTACCCTAGCTGTTTTCCTGCTTGCACCCCGAATATACATTTTTCAGGGTTGAGGCGAACTCCACATGCTCGAAGGTTCTCAAAGGTTTCAGCTAAGTCTAGGCTATGATGGTGCTTTACAGCACTCTTTATTACAATATCATCCATATAGGCTTCGACATTTTGGCCTATTTGATGACCTCGAGCTTTAGCTATTAGACGTGAGAAGGTGGCTCCGGCATTCCGCAAGCCAAAAGGCATTCAAACATAGCAAAATACTCCAGAGGGAGTTATAAAACTCGTCTTGGCTTCGTCTTCGCGCTTTAGCTAGACCTGATGATAACCGGAGTATGCATCCAGGAAACTTAACAACTCGGAGCCAGTCGTAGAATCTACCAGCTGATCTATTCGGGGCATAGGGTAGGGGTCTCGTGGGCATGCTTTATTCAATGATGTGAAATCAATGCACATGCGCCACTTGCCGGAGCCCTTTTTCTTGACAAAAACGGGGTTAGCCAACCACTCCGTGTGGGCTACTTCCTTGATAATCCCGGTCCTTAGAAATTTTTCCACCTCCACCTTGGCGAGGTCTGCCCTCTCTGCTGATAACTTACGAAGCCCCTGGCGCACTGGCCTAGCCTTCGTGTTGACAAGCAAACTGTGCTCAATGATGCTCTGTTCAACTCCGGGGATATCTTCGCCAGTCCAAGCGAAGATATCTAAGTTCTCTTTAACTACTTCCTCCAACGAAGTAGCTATCTCCAAAGGTAGCCACTTGCCAAATTGTACCGGGTACTCCTTGCCATCCTTCAGGATCATCCACGTGATCACATCACCTTCCGGGCTTGGCTTTAGGGAAGGGCCCTTCGAGGAGCTTGAAGACTCCGAAGCCTCCTCCATGTGCTCCAACACACTGTTCACCTGCCGAGGGTCTAGGGGTGGACCATGGCCGTACTCCACTCTTCAGGCTATAGCTTGGTCTCCTGAGATAGTGAGGACACCACCTCGCGTGGGCATTTTGAGACACAAATAGTTATGATGTGCTATAGCTCCGAACTGGTTCAGCATTCCCCCTACGAAAATTGCATTATAGGCATATGGGGCATCGACGACGTCAAAGATAACCTCCTCCACCCTGGCCAGGGGTGTAACACCCTAAATTTTCAAAGGAAATAAAAATAATTTTTATCATATTTATTCTCTGAAAAGGATTATTTTATTCCTTAAATGCCATTTATGCCCAAATGAACTAAAACCTAGAGGAGGTAACAAAACCAGAGGCTAGAAAAATTTTGTATGTGATCCCAAGGCCAAGATACAATTTTGAGAATTTTTACAAATTTTTACCACCCTTGAAAGTAGCCCAAATATTTTAAACTACTTTCTGCAATTATTTTTATTCAGAAAAATGATTGAAACAATAACGGGCCTCCCTCCCTCAATCTCCGTCAACCGGCCGGCCCAGCCCACTCCCTTCCCCGTGCCCGTACTGACACCCGGGCCCCGCTTGTCAGTGACCCCCTCTCCCTTCGCGCGCGCCCGGCCGCCCGACCCCACCTGTCGGCACCGACTCCCTCTCTCGGCAGAGACCGACCCCACCAGTCAGTCGCCACACCCGTACACTCGCACCCGCTGATGGCCTTAGCCCACCTGTCGGACCCATCGTCCACCTCGCGCCAACACCCCTAAACCTCGCTGGCCACCGATCCCGCCTCGGATCCGCCCCCGCCGGCCCCCTCGCGTTAAATCGTCATCGCCATTAACACCCCCACGACGCGCCGACTGTTTCCCCCCATTAAACCAAGCGTAATCACCCCGGCGCTGTCGCTCACATGCAAGGAAACCCAATCGCCAGCGTTTACTCTCGGCCTCCCTCAATTGCGCCCCCTCTGCCCTGCCGGTGACCCTATTTAAGCCCCCTGGTACCCCCGCGTCCACCCCTCTCTATAACTCAGAACGAACCCGACCAGAACGCCTGTGACTCTCACTTTAACGCCACACAGCCGCCCTCGCTCCAACAGACGATCGCCGGAGTCCTCCTCCACCCTCGGCAACTGCACCAACGTGACCATCGACGCCTCCACGACCTCGGCCACCCCTCCACCGTCGACGAACCCCGCTGGAACGCCATCGCCAACGAGAACCCGAGGAGCTCCATCACCCCTCTATGTCGCCGGTCGACGTCGGCTCTCCGTCGCCACCACCGCTGGTACCCTCGTGTTCCCCGTTGTTGGGGGAAATTACTTCATTTTTAGGACTTAAAGGTTAACCCTCCGAAGGCTCTAAGAAAGTCCCGAAGATGACTGACTAATGCTCGATGATACGTCAGCACGGTCGAAGGGTGTCACGATGCGAAGTCTCGGAGGATCCTCCGAAGGAAGAGAGGAGGCTTCGAAGCAGGAAGACGTGACTGATTGGATGCCTTTCTTATCCATCTACCCTGCAGCACTTTACCGTGTATAACCTTGTTTATAATACTGAAGGTCATTTATAATATAAGGGTAAATAGGTCTATTCCTTAGACCTTTCTCCCTATAAATACCCCCCATTGTACCTTGTAAGAAGGATCCAGAACCAGTGGTTCAAACACATATATTCGGACCTCTTGAGTTGTTATCCTTTACGGAGGCTCAAGTTTGTCCTAAAAGCACAAACCTCTTGTTTGTTTGTTCTTAATTACTAAGAACCTGTTGGTGTAACTTTTGCGCCAACAGTTGGCGCCGTCCGTGGGGAGCTAGTTCTAAAAGCTTGTTCTCTACTGCTGACTGCACTCTGAAGAAAACTTACGGAGGGAGCCTCGGAATCCTGAGATTCCGCGCACCCTTCAGTTAAGGGCTTCTTAGTGCAGCCCGAAGGCCTTCCCTCGACCCCCTCGAGTCGTTCGAAGCCTTCCATTTCCAAGACACCTCATCGACTAAACCATGCCTCCGAAGCATGGTCAAGCTATAGGTCCCCTTCGAAGGTCCCCTCGGACCAACGGAGCCGGACCCTCAGCTAATCCGACGGTTCCTGCCGGAACCGAAGGGCGTCGAGCGCCCCGGGGCCCTCTACCCCCCCCTACGATGCTTCAGACCGACTACGCAGCAAGCCAAGACCCTGAAGTACCCTCCGACGAGGACGAAGGCCCTCCCGAAACCGAGGCTACGCAGCTAGCCAGGCTTCAGGAGGAGGTGTCCAGATGGAGGCAGGAAGCCGCCGACAGACTCCGCACTCAAGCTTCCACTGAAACTCCAAGGGGGCCTACAGACGATGGAGGCCGCAACCCCCCAGAAGTTATACAAGTCCAAGAAGAGGCCGAGAATGCGTCCTTCGACAATGAGTCTCCATTGCACCCTGATCTGCAGAGAGTGCCTTTCGACCCCAAGTTCAAGGCCTCGAAGCTGCACAAGTACTCCGGGGGGTCGGACCCAGGAGAGTTCGCCCGCTCGTACGCCCTAGCTATAGAAGCAAGCGGAGGGGTACGAAGCACCATGGCAAAATGCTTCCCACTTGCCCTTGAAGGTGTGGCGCTCCGGTGGTTCTGGTGCCTAAAACCAGGATCGATCAAGTCATGGGAGCTACTCAAAAAGAAGTTCGTGAGCAACTTCCAAGGCACTTTCGTGGCTCCAATGTCCACGGGAAGTTTGTTCCAGGTAAAGCAGCGGGAGGGAGAAACCCTCCGAGAATACTTCACACGCTTCGCCCACACCAAGTCACAGATCAAGGGCCTTACTACCTCTTCGGTAGTTGATGCTGCCCGAGAAGGGGTGCTAAACCCCGACCTCCTCAGCAAACTCCATCGGAAGCCGGTAACATCCGTAGCCCAGCTCATGGCATACTTCGAGCAATATGCCAAGGCGGAGGAAGGATGCCTTCGGCGAGCTGAGGCAGCACTGCCCACCCTCCGGGAAGTCAAGAGGGAGCCAGAGGCCACGGCTCCACCACAACCTCCACAAGACAGCCGCCCTAGCGAGTATAGGCGAGGAAAAAAGCATTTCCGTTCGGAAGTACTAAACATTGCACCTTCAGCTTCGAAGGCACCGGCCAGTTTCCAGCAGGTAAAAAATTTTAAGGCTGGGCCATCAGTACCTCAAGAAAGGGTGCCTGGAAGGCGCCAGAGTCATTTTTGCTGCGTGCATGGCGATAATAGAAGCCATGACACGAAGGACTGCAAGACGATATTAACCCTTCGGGGTGAATACATTGACCGAAATACCAGGAGGGGTACTTCGGACCGGGCTCCACCTGCGGCACGATCGGAACCTGTTCAAACTGTGGCCCGAGCCGGTGCCCTCGAAGCCCCTATACGGCTACCGGTGGCCAGTATTATGCCACCACCAAGGCACGAAGATCCGCAAGACCGCGGCAAGAGAGTGGTCCTACCCATCTCCGGAGGAGGGACCCTCGGCAGCATGTCCAAGAGACAGCGCCGTGAGTACGTCCGTGAAGTTGGGCACATTGGGACTTCAAGTTCCGCTGAAGGGATGCCAGAATGGTCCCGTGTACCCATCTCATTCACAGCCAGCGATGCAGTAGGGGTGAAGTTTCCCCATGCTGACCCATTAGTCATCTCTGCCGACATAGCAGGGGCTGATGTTCGGAGGATCCTGGTAGACGGTGGAAGCTCCGCAGATATACTCTTCGTCCAAGCCTTCGACCAGATGTGTATACCTCGGAAGCATCTACTCCCTGCAGCCCGGCCACTTCAAGGCTTCTCAGGACCGCCTCTCGATGCCCTCGGCCAAATAGGCCTCGAGGTTGCCTTCGGAGAGGGGCCGCTGGCCCGAGTAGAGGAGGTGATTTTCGACGTAGTGGATGCCCCCTACGCCTACAATGCTATCTTCGGGCGAGGGATGTTAAACCAATTCGGGGCTATAGCGCATCACAACTACCTTTGTCTCAAAATGCCCACTCAAGGTGGAGTGCTCACTATTTCAGGAGACCAAGCTGTAGCCAGAAGGACAGAATATGGCCACGGGCAGCCATTGGACCCTCGACAAGTGCATAATGTGGCGGAGAGCGCCAAAGAAGTACCAGAAGCCTTGAGCCCCCCGAAGGGATCCTCGCTCAAACCAAGCCCGGAGGGTGATGTCGAGACAAGAATAATCTCAGAAGACGGCAAAGAATACCCAATAAATTCGGCAAGGGGCTATCTCCGGAGATAACCGCCTCATTAGAAGAAGTCGTCAAGAAGAATCTAGACATGTTTGCTTGGACCGACGAAGATATCACGGGGGTCGACCGAAGCATCATCGAGCACAGTCTGCTCGTCAACCCGAAGGCCAAGCCAGTGCGCCAGGGGCTCCGAAAGCTATCAACAGAAAGAGCAAATTTAGCCAAGGCCGAAGTAGAAAAATTGTTAAAAGCTGGCATTATCAGGGAAGTGGCCCATACCGAATGGTTGGCCAACCCTGTTTTTGTAAGAAAGAAGGATTCCAGCAAATGGCGCATGTGTATTGACTTCACATCACTAAATAAAGCATGCCCGCGAGACCCCTACCCAATGCCCCGAATAGATCAATTAATAGATTCCACAGCCGGCTCCGAACTATTAAGCTTCCTCGATGCATACTCCGGGTACCATCAAGTATGGCTGAAGCAAGAAGACGAAGCCAAGACAAGTTTCATAACTCCTTCAGGAGTATTCTGCTATGTAAGAATGCCTTTTGGCTTACGGAATGCCGGAGCCACATTTTCTCGCTTAATAGCTAAAGCTTTAGGCCATCAGATAGGCCGCAATGTCGAGGCCTACATGGACGATATTGTAATAAAAAGTGCTCAAAAGCATCAACATAGCATAGATTTAGATGAAACTTTTGAGAGCCTCCGAGCATGTGGAGTACGCCTCAATCCCGAAAAATGTATATTCGGGGCACAAGCAGGGAAGCTGCTAGGGTACTTGGTTTCGAGCAGGGGGATCGAAGCCAGTCCAACACAAATAAGTGCACTGCAAAGAATGGCTCCACCTGAGAATTTGAAGCAAGTACAGAAGCTAGCAGGAAGGCTAGCAGCACTCAGCAGGTTCCTGTCCAGATCGGCAGAGCGAAGCCTCCCAATTTTCAAAGCACTCAAAGGCTCCGAAAGCTTCAGCTGGACGCCGGAGTGCCAAAAGAGCTTCGAAGAGATAAAAGCCTACCTTGGAACGTTATCAACCTTAAATGTTCCTCTTCCAGGGGAAACATTGCTTTTATACCTTGCAGCAACAGGGTCAGCAGTAAGCGCAGTACTGGTCCGAGAAGTCGAGCTCAAAGACAAGCTGGTACAAAACCCAGTTTATTTTGTCTCGGAGGCGTTATCAGGAGCCAAGATCAGATACTCCGAGCTTGAAAAGTTTGCTTATGCTTTGGTAATGGCCTCGCGAAAGCTAAGGCATTATTTCTTGGCGCATAACCTTATTGTCCCTACATCGTATCCTCTTGGAGATATGCTCCGAAACAAAGATTCCACAGGCAGGGTTGGAAAGTGGGCAGTCGAGTTAGCACCCTTCGAAATCTCCTTCACAGCAAGGACGGCTGTTAAATCTCAAATTATAGCAGATTTCGTAGCAGAATGGACTCCATCTGCAGTATGGACTCCGGAAGAACCCTCCGACGGTTTCTGGACAATATTCTCCGACGGAGCCTATCAAGCATCAGGTGCCGGAGCAGGGGCAGTAATCTTGTCACCATCAGGACAAAAGGCAATGTATTCTGCAAGGCTTAACTTTCGAACCACTAATAACATCGCCGAGTATGAAGGAATCTTGCTAGGCCTCCGAAAGGCTAAAGCACTCGGAGCTACAAGGATAATGATCAAGACAGATTCCCAAGTCGTCGCGGGGCATATTGATAAAAGCTTCCAAGCAAAAAACCCACATCTCGCGCAATACCTTCAAGAAATCCGCAAGGCAGAAGCAGCATTCAAAGGATTTACAGTTCGAAGCATACCGCGAGCAGAAAATCAACTTGCAGATATTCTTGCAAAGGCCGCAGCAGGAGCAGTAGACCTCCCGGAGGGCGCTTTCTATGAAGAGTTAGAGTAGCCAGCAGCTGACCAAATATCCTCGTTAGAAGTAATGTGTATTGAAGGTACGGATTGGCGAACTCCAATAATAGCTATGTTGCAAGGTGGCAATGACCCTACGGAAGGCCCAGAAGCTCGAAGAATGCAAACGAGAGCTCGAAATTACAAACTTATTGGGGAAGTACTATATAAAGCCGGAGTATGCTCACCACTACTTCGATGCATCTCTCAACCTGAAGGACAAGACATACTTCGAGGCATCCACGAGGGGCTCTGCGGAGGTCATCTAGCTCCTAGAGCACTAGCAGGCAAGACGCTCCGGCAAGGTTTTTATTGGCCGACGATCGTCAGAGACGCCGAAGACCTAGTTCGGACATGCCAAGGCTGCCAATGGATGAGCCGAAGGAGCCATCGCCCACCAGCTCAACTTCAAGTTATTGCCCCGGTATGGCCGATGGCTAGATGGGGCATGGACCTCATAGGCCCTTTCCCACTAGCAAAAGGCGGATTGAAATTTGCAGTCGTAGCAATAGAATACTTTTCAAAATGGGTGGAAGCAGAACCGCTAACAGCCATCACATCAAAGAATGTGCAAAGGTTTTTCTGGCAGAATATTATATGCAGGTTCGGAGTCCCCAGAGAATTAACGGTGGATAATGGAACCCAGTTCGAAGCTGATACCTTCCAAACATTCTGTGAAAAACTGGGCATTAAGCTATGCTTCGCAGCAGTGCGACATCCGCAATCCAACGGAGCCGTCGAACGAGCCAACGGGAATATCCTCTCCGGGTTAAATCGCCGAATCGTCGTATTGGCCAAGGGCCTATGGGTCGAAGAGCTACCCAAAATTTTATGGTCTATCCGAACCACGCAAACTAGATCAACCGGCTTCACGCCATTCAGGTTGCTCTTCGGAGACGAAGCTATGACCCCTACAGAGCTCAAAGGGGAGTCACTTCGCGTAATCCAAAACGAAGACGAAGATGATCGGAGTGCTTCAATAGACTTGTCGGAAGAAACAAGGCTTCGAGCTGTCGCCAACCTGACGAAGTACCAAGAGCACACAAAGGCATGGTATGACCCGAAGGTCAAATTAACTGAGTTAAAACCAGGTCATCTAGTATTACGAAATGTAATAGCTCCGGGGAAGCTAGGAAACAAATGGGAAGGGCCATATGTTATCTTACGCTCAGGACGCCCCGGCTCGTTTAAATTAGCTAATTTAGAAGGAGAAGAGTTGAAACATGCGTGGCATGCGGAGCACCTTAAGAGATATTATGCTTAAGGCCTCCTTGTAATCACTTGTAACACTCCTTTTATAAATAAAGCTAAAGGGTTGAGATTTGTTTTGCCCTTCGAACATCCCACCCTCCGGATGGACGCATTCGAAGGTCGGTGATGCTAGCAGAGCCAAGCATTTTTCAGAAAAACCCAAGGGGCTTGCTACGAACCATTGGTTCAGTGGCTCCGCCAACCTACGGATTCCAGGCTCCGGCTTGTTAGGATCCGTAGAAGAGTCTAAGGACTTTAAACAAGACAGAAGTTCAAGCCTCCGGGTGCGAAGTATCTGTAAAAGAGCCGTAGGTGGCCAACCTACGGATTCCAGGCTCTGGCTTGTTAGGATCCGTAGAAGAGTCTAAGGACTTTAAACAAGACAGAATTTCAAGCCTCCGGGTGCGAAGTATCTGTAAAAGAGCCGTAGGTGGCCAACCTACGGATTCCAGGCTCCGGCTTGTTAGGATCCGTAGAAGAGTCTAAGGACTTTAAACAAGACAGAATTTCAAGCCTCCGGGTGTGAAGTATCTGTAAAAGAGCCGTAGGTGGCCAACCTACGGATTCCAGGCTCCGGCTTGTTAGGATCCGTAGAAGAGTCTAAGGACTTTAAACAAGACAGAATTTCAAGCCTCCGGGTGCGAAGTATCTGTAAAAGAGCCGTAGGTGGCCAACCTACGGATTCCAGGCTCCGGCTTGTTAGGATCCGTAAAAGAGTCTAAGGACTTTAAATTTTTTGTCTAACTTATCGATGGCGACATGTGCAAAAATTCGAAGCATGCAGGTGCTCGGGCAATCATTGTGCCTAGCGAACCCTTATATAGATAAAAGCTCCGCCACCCACAAGAGGGGTAGGAGGATAGGAATCACACAGCATGCTGTCGAAGCATTCCACATTAAAGTATTATATTCATACATCAGGAAAAATTGTTATCTAGAACCAAATAAAAACGAAGACCCTTTCGACCCCTAGAGATACCCCTGCGGCTACTTTGCCCTTCAGAGCTTGAAGTCTTTTTAGGCCAGGAACTTCTCTTTTTCTTCGAGGCTCGCAGTTTCTTCTGCTCCTCCTGAAGTTCGGCCCACGTCAAGAGCCTTTCGGAGCCGGCCTCGGCAAGGTTTCCAGCTTGATACTCCGAGTCGGACCAGTCAACGGGCTCGGAGGACGAAGACCCCTCTTCCTTTTCTTCCTCTTTAATATAAGACAAAACATCCCTTCGTACTTCAAGGGCAACTTTCCCCCCGTCTCCGCGAGGAACAGAAAAGCGAGAGCGGCGATAAGGTCTCAAACTCTCAAGAACTGCCCACTCCTTGCGAAGCTCAGCAGTAGGTTCCAAGAGTACGAAGTCAGGGCTCGAAGGGCATGACAGAACCTAAAAAAGAGAAGAACACCCAAGACAAGTACTGTTTATAACTTTCTCATGAATTAAACAAAGTTTACAAGCCCACAGGTACACAACAACCCTAAGCAGCTAGACCTGCGGGTCGGTTGGCGGAGCTGGGACCGAAGGCGCTGGTGAAGTCGGGAATGGTGGCTTCGCCTGAGCTTGCTTTTGCCGGCGGGCCTCGTCGATCCAAGACTTAGCAGCAACCTTGTGGTCCGCCTTCCATACTGATCGGAAAGCTTCCCACGCCGAAGCCACCTCCGAAGACGGCCGCAGCAGGTCATCATCCGCGAAGCCTCCAGGAGACGAACCACCAACCGAATCGAGGGGAATCCGAAGAGTTTCGAGGTGGCGAAGAACCCCGATGCCGGCGCACTGCCCGGAGATCTCTCCGTACCGTACCCCGGAATTCTTCATCAGCGACGAAGCTACCTGGATCCTCGTCAGCTTCCGGTCGAGCGGCTCGAAGGTTGCAGCAGAGGTCGAAGGGCACATGGTGCCAAAGTACTCTAACGTACCCTGAAGAGCTTCCAAGGTACGGTCAGCAGTACCGGAATTCTTTCTATCTGCTACTTCCAGGCTTGCAACCGTTGCGTCCAACGCGGCCACCCGGAGCATCATGGAACTCTTCTGAGCCATTGCCTGGCTAAGAGCCCCTTGAAGTTCCACCAGACGTCCGTTCGAAGCAGCCGCATCCTGGCGAAGCTTCTCGACCTCCGCACGGAGAACCACTCGTTCAGCTTCGGCTTCTTCGGCATGAGAGCGGAGGGCTTCAAAGGCTTCGTCAGATGCGGCCTTGGCCTTCCGTTCTTCCAAGAGTTCCTCGTTCAGCCGGAGAGACCTCCCGGTGGACTCATCAAGGGCTGTTTGAAGGGCTGTAACCTTCCGGTTAAGTCGGTTAATATCGACCTCACTGGAAGTCGCTGCCGCTCTAGCAAGGGCGAATTGCTGCAAGGAAAACAAGGTAAGTGCTAAAGAAGCTTTGATCATTAAAATACAGCAACTGCGGTGTCTTTTTCATACCTGAAGGGCAGCCCTTTCGAGGGCCGTGTTGAGGCTCGAAGCCCTAACTTCGCTCAAAGCAGAGATCAACTCCGAATTGGCGATATCCTGGCTTTTCTCAGCCAGGGGCTCCAGTAGCCTTCGAAGGCCGCTCCGATGCTCCAAGAAAGGAGCCAGAAGAGGGAGCCAAGACAAGGCCCGGGCGTCGTCCTCGGCAGCCTCGTCCTCTGAGTTGCCGACGGAGGGCGCCGCTTGGTCAACCCGAAGGCCCAAGCTGGAAATACTCTTACCCCTCCCCGGCACAAAAGGGGGAGAAGCAAGAGCATCTTGACCTTCGGCCGCCACATCTCCGGCTGGAGCCACGTTGTCGGAGGTGCCGTCCGTAGTCGAGGTCGCCACGGCCGGAGCCAATTCCGTCCCAGGGAGCACATCGTCCGCTCCGAAGGATACGTTCTCTGCCACCGGGCTCGGAGCCCCCAGGGGAGCCGGAGGGTCCGCCCGGGTGACTGTCTCCGAGGAAGTAGGGACGTCGGGCACCACCGAGGCCTCGATACCCGAAGAGGTACCTGTTTCAAATATCAAGGTTAATTAACATACTCTGCAGATAGCAAGCGAATGCCGATGAAAAAAGAAAGAGCTCTGGGAAAATACCTCCAAGAGCCGCTTGAGGAAGGATCGCCGGATCCTCCAGGACTTCGTACATCTGGAGGATGTTGTCGAAGTCATCCCCCGAAGCCCTGACCTCGTTTTCGTCCGTCGGGGCCACAACCTCCGCAGGAACCCCTTCGGGTGCAGGCAAGTTGGAGGTAGAGTTTGACTCCACTTGCACGTTGACAGGTGCAGGAGGAGTCAGTAGGGTCACATTAACATCTTCCCTGTCAGGGAGGTTTGTGGGGACCTCCCCCATGTCTTCGTCGATCAGAAGGTAATCTTCGAAAGCCTTCGCTGTGGCGCCTCCGGAGTCTTCTCTCTCTTCGGGAGTTGGGCTCCGCTCGTCCGGCGACGAAGAAGACGAAGCAGGCGTCATGTGAGAAGGCTGCTTCACCGCCCTCTTCTGAGCAGGTTGCTTGCCAGCCTTTTTAGAGGGCTCGGCCGCTGCTTTCCTCTTGCGAGCCGCCGCTCCAGCCGGGGCGAAGTCGGGAAGCTGCGGGGGCTCCATGCCGAGGGCTCTCCACACCCTGTTCGAGCGCTCCCAACTCCCTACCAGTTCCAGCCTCCTCTGCCTCTCGGCTACCGAAGGGGTTCCGAGAATTCGCTCGGTAGCCCGGACTATGTCGTCCGGGGATAAGGCCAGAGGCGCCGCTGGAAAGAAAAAGGTATAAGAAGCATAAGTATAATTAATATGTTTGTATAAAATGATGCCGCAGGAGAAAGACGTACCTATGTTTCGGAGGTCCCCCTCCGAGGCTCGCGGGATGGAGATTGGCCAACTGGCTCCGAGGGGTGAGATCCGAAGGCCTACGAACTCTTCGGCCAGGTCTCGCATGCTCATGCGACGAGCCATTGAAGCCAGCAACCCTAGCCTCGTCGTGAGCAGGCTAGGGTTCGGGGAGATGTCCGCTTCCTTCCGGAACCAGATTTCTTGAAGAGGGCCCGAAAGGGGGGAGTCTTCTCCTACTTCGGCGTAAAACCACCGAAGTATCCAATTTGTATACCATCGATCGTTTATGGCCTTCGCAGGGAAATGAAGAGCGTGCTCCCGCCGTAGCTGAAAATTGACACTGCCGAAGGCCACTGTCACCTTCGAGTCTCCGGGCCCATCTTGAGGCTTCGGCTGGCAGATAGCTTCGTGGGTCGCTGCGAAGATCTCGGAGCGCCCTTCACACCCCTCCGCCCGAAGAGCCCACTCGAAGACGGCCAGGCGGACGATTGCGTTGGGGGACAATTGAGGCAGGGTAATGTGGAACAGGTCTAGTACCTCTGCCAGAAAATCCACGGCTGGTAGCCCCAGGCCAGCTTCGAAGAACGCCTCGAAGACTACCACTTCTCCACGCCGAGGCCGTGGAGTCGACTCTGTCCCGGGAACACGAGTCCTCATTCCGGCTCCCAACTTCCCGTCTACTGCCTCGTCGATGGACTCCGCTGTGCTCACTGACTGACCAATGACGAAACTCTGGGCCATCTTCTTCTTGGAGGGCGGACGGAGCGCCCGAGGGTTCTTGGGCCAACCACCGCCCGGGCCCCCGCCATTGCCGTAGCTGCTGATGCTGCCCATGCCTGCCGCTGCGCCAGAGTGTTGGCCGCCAAGGGAGTGGTGTGGCTGGTTCTCGCCATAACGCTCAAGTGCTCGAAGGGGCGGAAGGTTGAGGGGAAAGGTGAATTGCAAGAACGGTGAATGCGGTAAAAAACTTTCAGTAATCCCCTTCTCCCCCTTTTATAACCGCACGGCCTATACTGCTCTTCGAGGAGTTTCACACTGCAGGTTCGGCTTCCGTCGCCGACAGGTGGGGCTGGAAATTGGAACGGCGTGCGACCGCTGAAGAAATCGACCGTTACTTCTTTTTTACAGAGGGTAACGGCTATTTGCGCCGTAACGGTCATATTGACGGTACCCCACGACGTTCACACTTCGTAACCGCCTGCACGACGAAAGACACTCCGTAACCGCTTTCATAACACTCATGCTCCGAAGCCATGCTGCTCCAGGGAGTTTTCCCACTATACCAAAATTCGGAGGCAAACGTTTAAAATATTGGGCTTAATATTCTGGGCTAAATCGTAGTATCTTCGCATTCCCTTTAAGCCTCAGAAACTAAAAATGTTCCTTTCGTATACTGCCTTCTTTCTAAAAAATAGGTTATCTACAGATAGGCGTATTTGAGGGGCTACTGTTGGGGGAAATTACTTCATTTTCAGGACTTAAAGGTTAACCCTCCGAAGGCTCTAAGAAAGTCCCGAAGATGACTGACTAATGCTCGATGATACGTCAGCACGGTCGAAGGGTGTCACGATGCGAAGTCTCGGAGGATCCTCCGAAGGAAGAGAGGAGGCTTCGAAGCAAGAAGACGTGACTGATTGGATGCCTTGCTTATCCATCTACCCTGCAGCACTTTACCGTGTATAACCTTGTTTATAATACTGAAGGTCATTTATAATATAAGGGTAAATAGGTCTATTCCTTAGACCTTTCTCCCTATAAATACCCCCCATTGTACCTTGTAAGAAGGATCCAGAACCAGTGGTTCAAACACATATATTCGGACCTCTTGAGTTGTTATCCTTTACGGAGGCTCAAGTTTGTCCTAAAAGCACAAACCTCTTGTTTGTTTGTTCTTAATTACTAAGAACCTGTTGGTGTAACTTTTGCGCCAACACCCGTAGTTCCCTCTTTCCGTTTTTAGCCCTAGCTAGGTCGGGTAGTCCTCGCCGTCGCCTCGCTGGAGTCTGGGAATAAGGGTACTTTACCCCTCCCGACGCGTGCCGTGCTAGATTCTATCCTGGCCACACGATCTTGATCCGGCGGCGTAGATTAAATCCCTTGCGACGTTTAATCCCGTGCGTCCATCTGGTCAAAGGGGTATCGAGCGCTGTGGGCTGTTGATCGCCACTTAACGTCCCCGCCTCGCCTCCACGCGTTGGATCTGGATCCAACAGTCCAGGATGGGCCAGACCACGCGCACAGTGCACGGGTTCACGGTGGATCCGGTTCACCGTGGACCCGAGACCGTTTTCAATTTAAATAAAAATCCAGAAATTGATTTAAACTTTGGAAATTCATATCTTGCTCATTTTAACTCCAAATTTAACCATTTCAATTCCAGAAAATTTATAATTTTATTCCCTACATGCTAGTGCAATAAAATTACTATGTTTACATTGAATATTTCATGTTTATTTAATAAAATATTCAAATGCACTTTAGAATAAACTACAAATTTGTCCATTTCAACTTAAGATAAAATTTATCTTTTATTCTTTTCATACTAGTATAAGTGAAACCTTAGGTTCATTCTAAACTCTCTATTTTAAGTGGCTAGAAAATTAAAATACATTAGTTTACATTATTTTTCCTTTTTAGAAAGGCCATAATTCCATTAAAGTTCATTTTAAAATATTCATAAAACAAATTTTAGAAACTTAACAACTTTATTTTCCTTGGTTCAAACCAATCAAAACTTATATACCCGTTGTGTGGTTTTTGGATTGTTTAATTGAATGTTGCATTTAATTTATTTATATCGAGAAGACTACGACGCCACCGAGGAGCCGGAATATTACCCGGAGGTTCCCCGTCGCCTTTCGCTGAACAAGGCAAGTCACCAAACCAATCTTTTGAGCATATTGAACCAATGTTTTACAAAACTATCGCTAAAACACATAGGATATACATGCATTAGTCAAATGAAACCCCTGTCTCCATATTATTAGTACTATTAGCTAGTGTCCAATGTACCGACACGATTGCTATAGGATTAAAAATGAGTCGTAGCGATTGGAATCTACTATATGATCCCCATTATCCTCATCTCTGGAATGATGTTGGTGATAGAGTTTTGGTTGTGAGTGTGTGCATGGTAGGTTTCGGGTGCAAGCTAGGTCATTGGTCAGTAGCACCCAGGGCACTATAAGGATCGGTCTGCGGGATCCGTTGCAATACACTTCCGTACTAACCACAAGTCTAGTGGGTAAGTCCTAACTAAGGTATGGGATGTTCCAAACCGAGGCCACCACTTGGAGATGGGTCAAACAGCACCTGCGGGTGGCTTGTACTGATGTTGCACAAAGGGGGTGCGACATTAGCCGGGATGCAGCCCAGCGCGCCGGTGAAACCTAGAGCGGGTGGTTATTTCTTGGAGCATTTCATGCCGAGGTTTTGGCACGAGTTCCCGTGGTATGGGTCATCTCATTACACTTTGGTGTATGGGATGAGTGCGTGCCTTGTGGGTACAGTAGTACACCTCTGATCAGAGTCATAAATCTTTTCTAAAAGCCGATCCACGGTCAAGGGCGGGTTGCGTGACATCCCACAATTAGTTTACTTATAATGAGTGTGCATGATGATTTGGCATGTAAGGACCGTTGTGTGAGGAGGGAAAACGTACTCCTCGAGTTAGATGGTGTTATGATGTTCATGTTTATTATTCCGCATGATTAAATTTGACTACACTAAATGCAATAACTGAAAAATGTACTTTTCCACACTATTAGCCATTGTGCTTCCTTTGTTATTACCTTGCATTACTATTTGCATTTGCGGTGGCTTGTTGAGTACTTTTTGTACTCATACCCGTTGGACACACAATTCAGAGGATGCCAACTACGAGGATGGTCTGAAGTAGCGACCCAGTCAAGAAGAAAGATCCTAAAGAGGGCGTTCGTCATGCAGTTTACTTTTATTGTTTATTTTAATTTTACTCTTATGTAATAATGTGGTCTGTGCACCACGGATGATTGCTCGTATGTACGTGTCGCATGATGAACCTCTTGTATTATATTTTTTCTTTGGAATTCAATAATGTTCCGATTTCGGTAAATCGGGGCGTCACAAGATGGTATCAGAGCCGACTTGACTATAGGAAGCCAAACGGACCAGCCTAGCACTTATTTGGATAAAAATTATTTCACGAAACCCTACTTTATAACTTTGTTCGTCCCCTCACTTTTTCTTCAACTTGTTGTTTTTGTAGATGCCAGTCTACCAAGTGCACAGCTTCTGCCACCACTTCGAGGGTTTCGTCAGGGAGCTCCGAATGATGGTCACCTTCCTTGGGTTCCTCTTCGAGCTCGAGTTCCATGGAGTATACATGGAAGAGTTCACAGGACCCTGCGACATCTCCCTTACCATCCATGGATCCAGCGAGCACCTGCCGTTCTTCACGGCAACACATAGGGGCCCAACCTTCGACATCGCGTGCCAACGCGTCGCCCTCCAAGCCCTCATGGAGCTGAGGATGATCTATGATGATCGTCTTCAGAACACGTCCTTCCGACACGTGCCGAAGCGCACGCCCGGTGCCCACCGCAGCATCTAAATCGAAGTTCACTCCGATCGCGATCCGGTCATGGCCCGGCAGACGCGTCTTCTTCAGGCCATGGATGATCTCCATACCGAGGCCGTGCTTGACGTTGAGGAGCACCACGAGGCGGTCGAGTTCCTTCGCTAGGAGATGAAGAACTTGATCCAGCAAAATGGCGAGCTGCAGCGTAAGATAATACAGCTCCAGAAGGACATAGCGGAGATGGTCCCCCTCGTCCCGAGAAGGAAGAAGCCCATCCGCGAGCCCACCCCTCGCCCTAAGAGGATCCCGCCACACCCCACGGCTGCCGGACCGTCCAGCTCCAACGCTCGTGCCTCGCGCCCCGCCATCGTCTCCGACCCCATTATCGAGAATTTTCTCGAGCCCACCGTCTCTCAGGACCCTTGTGGTTCCGAGAGCACGGAGACCGCCCCGGACGATGAGTAGGCGGTAGTTATCATTGTTTGATTTTAATAATTTTGGTGATTGTGGTACCACCTGCAACGACTTGTGTTGTAGGTGGATTAAAATAAGAACATTGATGTAATGAACATTTTATACCACTTTTATATATATATGAGCCCCTCTGGTCTATTTTGGCTAAATATCTGTTTCACAAACCTTTCTCTTATGACTAAAAATCTTGTATGTTCAGAAGATGGCCGATAATTAGAACACCGAGTCCAACAACGGAGAAGGGGCAAGCAACGGTTTGCCCAGAAGTGTTGTGCCCAACTGGGGCGCAACGGGCCAACGTCAGACTGGGCCGCCATCCGCCAACCACCCCACCTTGGTGGAGATGAAGGCTAATCAGAACCAGCTGATTACCGCCCTCCTCACCCAGATACAGCACCAATAGGCACAGTTGGACCGGCTGCAAAATGTGGAGCCCACCCCCCGAGCACCAACCCCCGCACCCGCAGCTCAACTCTCAGAGTTCTTGCACGCGCGACCCCCTATCTTCTCCAGCACAACAAACCCTGTGGAGGCCGGAGATTGGCTCCGCACCATCGGGAAGAAGTTGGACGTCCTCCCTGCACCGACCGGGAGAGAGTGGCATTCGCCACTCATCAGCTCTAGGGTCCCTCCGCAGAATGGTGGGACAACTACCGTGAGTCCCAACCGGAGGACCACATGGTGACTTGGGCGGAGTTCACCATCGCCTTTCGCGCCGCCCATGTCCCCGCCGGAGTCATCGCAGTTAAACAATAGGAGTTCCACGACCTGCAAAAAGGCAGTCGGACTGTCATGGAGTGTCTCCATGAGTTCAACCATCTGGCCCGCTACGTACCAGAAGAGGTGTGAACTGACACCCTCCATCAGGCCAAGTTCCTCCAGGGACTTAAGGATGAGCTGTCCATTCAGCTCGTCACCACCGACTACGCCGACTTTCAATGGTTGGTAAATAAAGCGCTCATCCAAGAGACTGAGCAAAATAAGTTGGACCTCAAGAAGAGGAAGATGATTGCGTTCAAGCATCATCAGGCGAACCCTCAGAGGCCCCGCTTCGTCCCTCCGCCACTAGCGCCCGCTTACCACCCTCGGCCCGTCTTCAGGCCACCACACGCCGCTGGTGGATCCAACGCTGGGGATTCTCGCCCCGCTCTACCAGCTTCGGCTGCTCAGCCGACGCCCGCCACCAAGGCCCTAATCATGAGGGACCACCAAGGGAAGCCGATTGTCTACTTCAACTGCCGGAAGGAAGGGCACTACTTGCACCAGTGTCCTCACCCCAAGCAGCCATAAGGCGCGGCACCCAACTGGCGGTTCGTGCCCGCATCAACCACATCAGCGCGGAGGAAGCTCAGGAAGCTCCTAAAGTCATACTCGGTACGTTTACTGCCAATTTCATACGAGGTATAATATTGTTTGACTCTGGAGCAACACATTCTTTCATCTCGGAGGACTTTGTGAAAACCAACGACTTGGAAGTGCTCCCTCTACCCGTCCCCATGATGATTGCCACCCCAGGCAATAAAACCTTAGCCCACCTGTTCAGCCCTAAGGTAAAAATAGAGATTCAAGGAATATTATTCCGGGCCCAGCCAGTCCTCATTAAGTGTACCAGACTCGACCTCATCCTAGGGATGGATTGGTTGATGAAGCACAAGGGAGTGATCGACTGCGCCAGCAAGTCCATAACTGTGACCAACTCTGAAGGCGAAGCCGTCACTTTTCGGATGACCACCTGCAAACCCCGCGAGGTGTCTCTCCACTCACTAGCCCTAGAGGAAGTGCCCGTAGTCAAGTAATACATGGACGTCTTCCTAGAGGACCTGTCAGGAATGCCTCCCAAGCGGGACATCAAATTCTGATTCGAGCTTGTCCCCGGGACCACTCCAATCTCCAAGCGCCCATACCGGATGGCCGCCAATGAACTAGCTGAAGTCAAGAGCAACATCAAAGACCTAGAACAAAAAGGGTACATCCGACCGAGTACCTCACCCTGGGATGCATCGGTCATCTTCGCCATGAAGAAGGACAAGACTAAAAGGATGTGTGTGGACTATAGGGCCCTGAACGACGTAACAATCAAGAACAAGTACCCACTGCCTCGGATCGACGACATGTTCGATCAGCTGAAAGGATCCTCGGTGTTTACCAAGATTGACCTCAGATCTGGTTATCACCAATTGAGGATTAGAGAAGAAGACATCCCCAAGACCGCCTTCACCTCCCGCTATGGCCTCTACGAGTATATTGTGATGTCGTTCGGACTCACGAATGCCCCGACCTTTTTCATGAACATGATGAACAATGTATTCATGGAGTTCTTGGATAAGTTCATCATGGTATTCATCGATGATATCCTCGTCTACTCCCAGACCAAGGAAGAACATGAAACCCACCTCCGTCTGACCCTCGGAAAGCTAAGGGAACAACAATTGTACGCCAAATATAGCAAGTGTGAGTTTTGGTCATCTGAGGTGAAGTTCCTCAGTCATGTCATATCTGCTGGAGGAATAGCAGTGGACCCAACCACCCTGGAAGCAGTGACCAATTGGCTACAACCCACGAACGTGACCGAGATCCGGAGTTTTCTCGGATTGGCCGGGTACTACCGCCGGTTCATCGAGAACTTTTCAAAGATAGCCAAGCCTATGACCAGGCTGTTGCAGAAGGAAGTAAAGTTTGATTGGACCCCATATTGTGAAGAATGCTTCCAAACCCTTAAGAAGAAGCTCATGTCAGCCCCAATTTTGACTCTACCAAACATTCGTAAGGACTTCCACGTCTACTGTGATGCCTCTCGCCAAGGATTGGGATGCGTCTTGATGCAAGATGGGAAGGTGATATCTTACGCCTCTTGACAGCTGAGACCACATGAGCTGAATTACCCGACCCATGACCTGGAATTGGCAGCCGTGGTTCATGCCTTGAAGATATGGAGGCCTTACCTTGTGGGGAATCGATGTGAGGTCTTCACCGACCACAAGAGCCTCAAGTATATATTCACCCAACCAGACATGAACCTCAGGTAGAGGAGGTGGTTGGAGTTGATCAAGGATTATGACTTGGGCATCCATTATCATCCAGGCAAGGCAAATGTGGTGGCAGGCACCCTAAGTCGAAAAGGGTACTGCAATGCCATCATGATACAGGACCAAGCCCCTTTGCTATACAAGGAGATGGAAAGGTTAAACCTAGGGATCGCCGCCCGAGCGTATCTCGCTGCTCTAGAGACTAGACTATCTTAATAGACCAGATCCGGGAGACACAAAAGGAAGACCCGGACATCTTGGAGATCCAACAGAACATGCGAAAAGGTAAAGCCCCCGGATTCTCTGAGGACGAGCACAATACCATCTGGTTCGGAAATCGAATATGCGTACCCGACAAGCCTGAGTTAAAGGCTCTCATCCTTCAAGAGGCCCATGCCACTCTATACTCCATACATCCCGGGAGTACGAAGATGTATCAAGACCTAAAGGAGAAATATTGGTGGGTCAACATGTAGAGGGAAATAGCTGAGTATGTGGCCAAGTGCGACACGTGCCGGCGAGTCAAGGCAGAGCACCAGAGACCTGCCGGACTGTTGCAACCCCTCAAGGTCCTCGAATGGAAGTGGGAAGAGATAGGAATGGACTTCATCACGGGACTGCCCAGGACCCAAGCCGGTCATGATTCTTTCTGGGTGATCGTCGACCGACTCACCAAAGTGGCTCACTTCATCCCCATCAAGACAACTTACATCGTCGCAAAGTTGGCTGAGTTGTATATGACCCGGATTGTGTGCATGCACGGAGTGCCGAAGAAGATTGTATCTGACCGTGGGAGTCAGTTTACCTCCAAATTTTGGAAGAACCTTCAAGAAGAGCTTGGCACCCGGCTAAACTTTAGCACCGCCTATCATCCACAGACCGATGGTTAAACTGAGAGGGTCAACCAGGTGTTGGAGGATATGCTTAGATCTTGCACTCTAGACTTTGGTGGAATGTGTGATAAGAACTTGCCTTATGCGGAGTTCTACAACAACAACTATCAAGTTAGCCTGCAAATGTCCCCGTTTGAAGCACTTTATGGGCGTAAGTGCAGAACACCGTTACTCTGGGATCAGACCGGAGAATCACAACTATTCGGGACGGATATATTGAGAGAAGCCAAAGAGAAAGTCAAGATCATAAGGGACAGATTGAAGATAGCGCAGTCCCGACAAAAGAGATATGCCGATAACCGACGGAGAGACCTAACCTTTGAGGAGGGCGATTATGTCTATCTCCAAGTCACTCCCCTCCGTGGCACTCAAAGGTTCAACATGAGAGGCAAGCTAGCACCCCGCTACATCGGACCTTTTCAGATCCTCCGACGGCAAGGAGAAGTGGCATATCAGCTTGAGCTACCTCCATCCTTGGTAGGAGTCCTTGACGTGTTCCACGTCTCTCAGCTGAAGAAGTGTCTCCGTATGCCCACCGAACAGGCCGACCTCCAACAGCTCAACGTCCAAGAGGACTTGACCTACATTGAGAAACCCGTCAAGATTCTAGAAACTAAGGAGAGAGTAACTAGGAGCCGTGTGGTCTGCTTCTGCAAGGTTCAGTGGGACAACCACCCCGTTGAAGAAGCCACATGGGAAAAAGAAGACGAGTTGAAAGCCCAACACCCCGAGCTATTCGAGTAACTTCCCAATCTCGAGGACGAGATTCTTTGTAAGGGGGATAGGTTTGTAACACCCTAAATTTTCAAAGGAAATAAAAATACTTTTATCATATTTATTCTCTGAAAAGGATTATTTTATTCCTTAAATGCCATTTATGCCCAAATGAACTAAAACCTAGAGGAGGTAACAAAACTAGAGGCTAGAAAAATTTGTATGTGATCCCAAGGCCAAGATACATTTTTGAGAATTTTTACAAATTTTTACCACCCATGAAAGTAGCCCAAATATTTTAAACTAATTTCTGCAATTATTTTTATTCAGAAAATGATTGAAACAGTAACGGGCCTCCCTCCCTCAATCTCCCTCAACCGGCCGGCCCTGCCTACTCCCTTCCGCGCGCCCGTACTGACACTCGGGCTCTGTTTGTCAGTGACCCCCTCTCCCTTCGCGCGCGCACCCGACCCCACCCATCAGTCGCCACACCCGTACGCTCGCACCCGCTGACCACCTTGTCCCACCTGTCGGACCCATCGTCCACCTTGCGCCAACCCCCCTTAACCTCGCCAGCCACCGATCCCGCCTCGGATCCGCCCCCGCAGGCCCCCTCGTGTTAAATCGTCATTGCCATTAACACCCCCACGACGCGCCGACCATTTCCCCCCAATAAACCACGCGTAATCTCCCCGTTGTTGTCGCTCGCATGCAAGGAAACCCCCTCACCGGCGTTTACTCTCGGCCTCCCTCAATTGAGCCCCCTCTGCCCCGCCGGTGACCCTATTTAAGCACCCTAGTACCCCCGTGTCCACCCCTCGCTTGAACTCGGAACGAACCCGACCAGAACACCCGTGACGCTCACTTTAATGCCACACCGCCGCCCTCGCTCCAGCCGCCGCTCGCCGTCCCTGGAGTCCTCCTCCACCCTCGGCAACCACACCAACGTGACCGTCGACGCCTTCCCGACCTCAGCCACCCCTCCACCGTCGATGAACCCCGCTGGAACGCCATTGCCGACGAGAACCTGAGGAGCTCCATCGCCCCTCTACGTCGCTGGTCGACGTTGGCTCGCCGTCGCCACCACCGCCAGTACCCTCGTGTTCCCTGTAGTTCCCTCTTTCCATTTTTATCCCTAGCTAGGTCGGGTAGTCCTTGCCGTCGCTGGAATCTCTCGCCATCGCCTCGCCGAAGTTGGGGAAGAAGGGTACTTTACCCCTCTTGACGCGTGTCGTGCCGGATTCTGTCCTGGCCGCACGATCTTGATCCGACGGCGTAGATTAAAGCCCTTGTGACGTTTAATCCCGCGCGTCCATCTGGTCAAAGGGGTATCGAGCGCTATGGGCCATTGATCGCCACTTAACGTCCTCGCCTCGCCCCCGCACGTTGGATCTGGATCCAACGGTCCAGGATGGGCCGGACAACGCGCATAGTGTGCGGGTTCACGGTGGATCCGGTTCACTGTGGACCCGAGATCGTTTTCAATTTAAATAAAAATCCAGAAATTGATTTAAACTTTGGAAATTCATATCTTGTTCATTTTAAATCCAAATTTAACCATTTCAATTCTAGAAAATTTATAATTTTATTCTCTACATGCTAGTGCAATAAAAACAGTATGTTTACTTTGAATATTTCATATTTATTTAATAAAATATTCAAATGCACTTTAGGATAAACTACAAATGTGTCCATTTCAACTTAAGATAAAATTTATCTTATATTCTTTTCATAGTAGTATAAGTGAAACCCTAGGTTCATTCTAAATTCTCTATTTTAAGTGGTTAGAAAATTATAATACATTAGTTTACATTAATTTTCCTTTTTAGAAAGGCCATAATTCCATTAAAGTTCATTTTAAAATATTCATAAAACAAATTTTAGAAACTTAACAACTTTATTTTCCTTGGTTCAAACCAATCAAAACTTATATACCTGTTGTGTGGTTTTTGGATTGTTTAATTGAATGTTACTTTAATTTATTTATATCGAGAAGACTACGATGCCACCGAGGAGCCAGAATATTACCCGGAGGTTCCCCCGTCGCCTTTCGCTGAATAAGGCAAGTCACCAAACCAATCTTTTGAGCATATTGAACCCATGTTTTACTAAACTATCGCTAAAACACATAGGATATACATGCATTAGTCAAATGAAACCCTTACAATATATTTATTAGGATCCTCCGACCTTGATGTGCAACCCAAGCCATGCTATCTAGCCTAAACTCCTTGTCACCATATTATTAGTACTATTAGCCAGTGTCCAATGTACCGACACGATTGCTATAGGATTAAAAATGAGTCGTAGCGATTGGAATCTACTATATGATCTCCGTTATCCTCATCTCTGGAATGATGTTGGTGATAGAGTTTTGGTTGTGAGTGTGTGCATGGTGGGTTCCGGGTGCAAGCTAGGGCATTGGTCGGTAGCACCCGGGGCACTATAAGGACCAGTCTGTGGGATCCGTTGCAATACACTTCCGTACTAACCACAAGTCTAGTGGGTAAGTCCTAACTAAGGTATGGGATGTTCCAAACCGAGGCCACCACTTGGAGATGGGTCAAGCAGCACTTGTGGGTGGCTTGTACCGATGTGGCGCAAAAGGGGGTGCGACGTTAGCCGGGATGCGGCACGGCGTGCCGGCGAAACCTTGAGTGGGTGGTTATCGCTTGGAGCATTTCATGCTGAGGTTTTGGCACGAGTTCCCGTGGTATGGGTCATCTCGTTACACTTTGGTGTATGGGATGAGTGCATGCCTTGTGGGTATAGTAGTACACCTCTGATCAGAGTCATAAATCTTTTCGAAAAGCCGAACCCAGGGTCAAGGGCGGGTTGCGTGACATCCCACAGTTAGTTTACTTATAATGAGTGTGCATGATGATTTGGCATGTAAGGACCGTTGTGCGAGGAGGGAAAATGTACTCCTTGAGTTAGATGGTGTTATGATGTTCATGTTTATTATTCTGCATGATTAAATTTAACTACACTAAATGCAATAACTGAAAAATGTACTTTCCGCACTATTAGCCATTGTCCTTCCTTTGTTATTACCTTGCATTACTATTTGCATTTGCGGTGGCTTGTTGAGTACTTTTCGTACTCATACCTGTTGGACACACAATTCAGAGGATGCCTACTACGAGGATGGTCTGGAGTAGCGACCCAGTCAAGAAGAAAGATCCTGAAGAGGGCGTTCATCATGCAGTTTACTTTTATTGTTTATTTTAATTTTACTCTTATGTAATAATGTGGTCTGCGCACCACAGATGATTGCTCGTATGTACGTGTCGCATGATGAACCTCTTGTATTATTGTTTTTCTTTGGAAATTCAAAAATGTTCTAATTTCAGTAAATCGAGGCGTCACAAGGGGCCACTCTCCGAAGGCAACCTCGAGGCCTATTTAGCCGAGGGCATCGAGAGGAGGACCTGCGAAGCCTTGGAGCGGGCGAGCTGTCGGAAGTAGGTGTCTCCGGGGAATGCACATCTGGTCGAAGGCCTGGATGAAGAGTATATCTGCGGAGCTCCCGCCGTCCACCAGGATCCTTCGGACTTCAACTCCCGCTATATCGGCTGAAATAACAAGGGGGTCAGCATGAGGGAATTTCACCCCCGCAGCATCATTGGCAGTAAAAGAAATAGGTACATGAGACCACTCGGGCATTTCTGCCGCCGAATTCAAGGTCCCTATGTGCCGTACTTCGCGGACATATTCTCTTCGCTGCCTTTTTGACGTTACCAAGGGTCCCCTCCTCCAGAGATGGGCAGGACCACTCGCTTGGCATGATCTTGGGGATCTTCCTGCTTCGGCGGTGGCATAATGTTGGCCACCAGGAGTTGCATCACTGCTTTGGGGTTGCTAGCTCGAGCCACAGCTTGCACAGGCTCCGAACGCACTGCTGGAGGGGCACGATTCGAAGTACCTCGCCTTGAGTTTCATCCTAGGTACTCACCCCGAAGGGTCAATATGGTCTTGCAATATTTCGTGCTATGGTTTCTATTTTCTCCATGCACACAACAGAAGAGGCTTTGGCGCCTACCAGCCACTCCGTCTTAGGGCTTCGAGGTACCAGCCTTGAAACCTTGCGCCTGTTGAAAGTTGATAGGCATCTTCAGGGCAAAGGGCACAATATTCAACACCTCGGAGCGGAAGTGTTTCTTTCCCCGCCTATGATCATTAAAATTATTATCAAGGGGGGCGTGCGGAGAGGTTGGGACTTCAGGCTCTGTCTTCACTTCTTGAAGGGCTGGTGCAGGTGTTGCAGTTCTTCGGAGGCAGCCTTCATCTGCCTTGGCATACTGTTCAAAGTATGCCATCAGTTGTGCTACAGACGACACCGACTTTTGGTGAAGTTTGCTGAGGAGATCTGGGTTCAACACTCCTTCACGTGCGGCATTGACTACCGAAGAGGTAGACAAGCCTTTTAGATAATGCAGACGTCTTGTCAGTCTTGCTGTTTTCCACTGTAGTGTCAGAGTATTCGGAGGATACCTCCGAATTAGGATTTGAAGTACCCTTCAGCTTGGAAACTTCATCATCTTAGAAATGAACTTGGGTTTCGATGCTGATGAATTGTCTTTGCCTGTTGATCTTGAAAATCCTGAAGATGAAGTACTTTCCTCCAACACTACTGTCTAGGTTAGGTCAAATCTAGTTATTGTGATGATCTCCATGATATAGATATGTTATCTAGCATGCTTTATTTATTTCTACTAGAGTACAAGCTGATAAGTTATCTTTAATTCATCTCTGTATCATATTCACCGTCGAAGGGTGCACATCGGCCTATATGCACGATCTTTCTTTTGTATCGGCCGATGGCATGCTCGCTCGATTGGGTCAGCTTGGGCTATTAGCCTTATGGCTGGTCAGCACACTGATTCATGATTTTATCATTTTTGCCACGATCATTGGCTCGCCAGCCAATCGGCTATGCTACTAACGTTTATCTTTGCTGATCCCTTATCAGTTGCAAGGTCAAACTAATTGGCACACCCCGAACCCCTTTTCTGAGAACGTAGGACCTGCACTACAGTTAAGCAAATCTCCCAAGCCACGCGTGTGTCAATGTGTGACCAAAAGCATGCCAACAGTTATATTTTGATTATAAAAAAGTTTCAAGTTCAAATAAATATTTAAACATTAATTTACTTTCAACCATAACCTATTCATTAATTTACTTCATCCCCATGATCCTTCGAGATTCTAAGTGTAGGACCAAAAGTAGCAACCAGAGGGGGGTGAATGGGCACCTAAAAAATTCTAGTGTTAAATAAAATTGCTCGCAGAAGATTTAATCTAACACAGAATATTCATTCAAACATTTAAGTGCATGCAAAAATAAGGCAAAGGAAATTATTGTGCGTTCGTTGTCTCCAGTATGCATTGTGTCGAACACAAGAGTTGCGTGGCGATTGCTGCGTGCATTGCTTCAACCAAGAACGCACCACCCTCTGCAGTTGCGCTAGTCCTAGACTCCACGCGCCTGAGATTTCATCGGAGCCGTCGGCTGCTAGAATCTAGCCCCACGCACCTAGAGCGCCTCGCCAGCAGCCATGCGCCGAGTGCGCTGAGACACAGGGCGTGGACCTCCACGCTAGGCGTAGAACACGAGACCCTTCTGCCAAGAACAGGCTCGCGACCGAAATGAGCATCTCGAGCCCTCCACCTGTCGCACGGCTGCCGAGCTTCTGCAGCTACTCACACACGCGCCGAGGATGGCCTAGCGCGGTCTAGCTGCTGCAGCCAGAGCACATGCACCGCTCGCTCCAGTCTTTGTCCCTCACGCGCGCGAGTAGACCAGTGGCCAGGAGAAGAAACAGCGCCTCGATAAAAACTGTAGGGACAAACGACGAGAAATAATTCCAGCGCAGGAAGAACAAGTAGTGGCGGTGCAGAACCAGTGGAGAAGAAAAGGGGATGAACTCTGATTTGTCATTAAGTGAGTTAACCCTAACCCTACGGGATTGGGGCCTATTTATATGCAGCCCAATAAGAAGGGAAAACACTGATTTACCCCTAGGGAAAATTACACAGACACAAAAATAAACTGAAAAGACAGAACTGCCCTTAGGATTTTACAGACTCGACTAACACAAACTGTGGGCCTAAAAGGCAAAATAGTAAAATCCTAAATAAAGATAAGTTGTCCTGATGCGGAGCTTTTGTAGCAGCTACGACTTCACCTCATAACGGTAGGATCCAAGATCAGCGGTCGTCAATTTTGCACTGAAGCTGACAAAGCGTCCACCATCTTCGCACCGGGTACCCGGATTGGGTCGGCTCGATTCCGTGGCTCCCTCAGCCCGGCAATCGCTTGCCGCCCGTGTACCTGAGTCAATCCCAGTCAACATACCAGTGGATCTCCTGTCGTTCCTAACCCATGTACTCGGATTGGGCCGACCCGACTCTGCAGCCCCTTTGCCCGGCAATCGCTCGCCGCCCATGTACCTGAGTCACATGCGGCCTAGACATAGCAGGTCTCGTCTTCTATTCATCTTCTCTTTGACTTCCGTTGACAATCACTCATCACATCTGGAGCCATGAGGCCCATGATCTTCATCATGGCTCCTCACCAAGCAAATACATTATACAATGAAGATAAAAGCAAGAGTCTTAATCTTGAAGCCCAAGACCCCCTCCGAACTGAAGGGCTCGAAGCCAAAGGATCCGTCCAGGCTCTGGTCCGAAGAAACCCTTCGAAAGGCTTCCCCTCTGGAGTGGAAAACAACTAGGAGGATGGGACGTCTGCTTTATCTACATCCTTCAAGCATTTTTACCATATTAACCCTATAAGGGATACTGAAATAGTATCCACTATGTCGGTTGTAATTAAGGGGTAAAAAGGTCTTTTCCTCAAAGATTTTACCTATAAATACCCCTCTTCTCGCCCTTTAAGAGGCATCGAATATTCAGATATTCAATACACACTTCGAACTATTCCGAGCTATTATCCTATTCGGAGGCTTGAGATAGTCCGCATTCACAAACACTTCGTTTGTCAGTTCTTGGTCTTATAGAACCTGTTATCGTAATCCGTTGTGCCAACAATTGGCGCCGTCCGTGGGGAGCTTAGTACTAAAAGCTAGTTCTCTGCCATTACCTGCATTTCGAAGTACATTTGCGGAGGGAGGTTCGGAATCCTAGGATTCCGCGCACCCTTCGTCAAGGGGCTTCAAGTACAGTTCGAAGGCCTTTCTCGCCTTCCACCACCATTCAAAGCCCTCGGTTTCTAGACCCTGCTTGGCTTCATAAGTCATGCCTCCCAAGCAGAGCATAGCCACCATCCCTCTCCAAAGGTCCTCTCGGACCTCCGGGGAAGGACCTTCAGATATACCCCAAACTCCTGAAGTAGCCAATAACCCCCGAGCAACCAGAGCCCCTCGGACATCTCCGTCGGTGCGTTGAACTGACTATGTCAGTTCCCGAGACCCGAAGGACCCCTTTGGAGGAAGTGAGAAACTTCCTAAAGACGTGGTCGCTCAGATGGCCCGACTTTAGGCTTAGGTGGAAAGATGGAGGAAGGAGGCCACGGACAGGCTTTGTCCTTAGGACAACCCTTCCTCTTTCGAGACGCATCAAGACGACGACCCCAATTACTTTCACAAAGCTCCCCAAGTCCGAGCAATCACTGAGAACGCCTCCTTCGATGACAAGTCTCCGCTGCATCTGGACTTGCAAAAGGTGCGCTTCGATCCTAGGTGTCGAGCCTCGAAGCTGCACAAATACTCCGAAGGGGATGACCCCGGGGAATTCTCTCACTCTTACGCTCTTGCAATAGAAGCTAGCGGAGGGGTCTAAAATATAATGGCAAAGTGTTTCCCCCTTGTGTTAGAAGGCATAGCCCTCCGTCGGTTCTGGTCTCTAAAGCCAGGATCAATTAAGTCGTGGGAGCCATTGAAGAAGAAATTCGTGAGTAACTTCCAGGGGACCTTCGTATCCCCAATGTCTACTGGAAGCCTTTTTCAGGTGAAACAACAAGCGAGAGAAACTCTTCGGCAATACTTCACGTGCTTCGCCCACACCAAGTCTCAGATCAAGGGGCTGTCCACGTCATCTGTCATGGATGTGGCGCACAAAGGTGTTATGAACCCTGGCCTCCTCGACAAACTCCACCGAAAGCCGATATCTTCAGAGGCACAGCTGATGGCATACTTCGAGCAGTATGCCAAATCAGAAGAAGGGTGTCTTCGGAGGACTACTTCGTTTGTGCTAATAGTTGGTGCCACCACCCAAGAAGTCAATATGGAACCAAGGGCTCCGAGTCCTCCGCAAACCCCCTTCGATAATCATTCTCACGATCAGAGAAGGGGAAGGAAGAACCCTCGCTCCGAAGTATTGAATATTGCCCCCTCTGATCCAAAGATGCCTTCCAACTATCAACAGGCTCAGGGCAACAAAGCTAGTGGCTAGATACCACCAAGGATTGCAAGTCCATACTGGCTCTCCAGAGCGAGTATCTTGAGAGAAGCTCGGGTCGAAGCACTATAGATCGAGCCCCTCCGGTAGCACGGCTGGAGCCCATGCAAGCCGTTGGACGTGCAGGCAACCTCAAAGACCCCATGCAACCTCTGGTGGCCAACATTATGCCACCACTGAAGCAATAATACCTTCAAGATTGTGGAAAGCGAGTGGTCCCACCCATCTCCAGAGGGGTGACCCTTAGCAATATGTCGAAGCATCAATAGAGAGATTACATTCGTGAAGTAGGACATATAGGGACTTCAAACTCGGTTGCAGAAATGCCCAGTGGTCCCATGTGCCCATATCATTCTCTGCCAATGATGATGTAGGGGTGAAGTTCCCCCATGCTGACCCCCTCGTCATTTCAGTTGGCGTGGCAGGGGTAGAAGTCCGAAGGGTGTTTGTTGATGGTGGAAGCTCCGCTGACATACTCTTTGTCTAAGCCTTCGATCAAATGTGCATTCCCTGAAGGCATCTACTTCCAACAGCTCGCCCACTCCAAGGCTTCACAGGCCCTCCTCTCGATGCCCTCGGCCAAATAGGCCTCGAGGTTGCTTTCGGCGAGGGGCCCCTGGCCAGAGTCAAATAGGTCATCTTTGACGTTGTCGATGCCCCGTACGCCTACAACGCAATCTTTGGAAGAGGGATGCTGAATCAATTCAGAGTCGTGGCACACCACAATTATTTGTGCCTCAAAATGCCCACGCAAGGAGGAGTCCTTACGATCCTCGGAGATCAAGCTATAGCTCGGAGAGCAGAATACGACCATGGCCCACCTCTCGATCCTTGGCTGGTAAACATTGTGCAAGAGCACTCGGAGGAGGCTTCAGGGTCCCAAGACCCTCCGAAAAAACCCTTCCCTCAAGCCAAGCCAGAAGGTGATATAATCACGAGGATCATTGTCAAAGAAGGCAGGGAATACCCCATTCAGTTTGGCAAGGGGGTTCCTTCGGAGATCGCCACCTCGTTAGAAGAAGTGGTTCGAGGAAATTTGGATGTCTTCGCTTGGTTAGACGAAGATATCCCTGGATTTGACTGGAACATTATCGAGCATAGCTTACTCGCCAACCCTAAGGTTCGACGTGTTCACTAGGGGCTCTACAAGCTGTCAACTAAGAGAGAAGACCTCGCTAAAGCAGAGGTGGACAAGTTGCTAAGAGCCAGAATCATTAGGGAGGTGGCCCACACGGAGTGGTTGGCTAACCCAATCTTCATCAAGAAAAAGGCCTCTGGCAAGTGGCGCATGTTCATTGACTTCACATCTCTGAATAAAGCATGCCCACGAAACCCCTACCCCATGCCCTGCATTGATCAACTTGTTAACTCTACGGCTGGCTCTGAGCTCCTGAGTTTCCTTGATGCATACTCCGGTTAACATCAGATCTAGCTTAAACGTGAAGACGAAGCCAAGACAAGCTTTATAACCCGTTCTAGAGTATTCTGTTACGTGCGAATGCCCTTCGGCTTGAGAAATGTCGGGGCAACTTTTTCATGTCTTATTGCTAAAGCTCTAGGTCACCAAATAGGCTAAAATGTCGAAGCCTATATCGATGACATCGTAATAAAGAGTGCTTTAAAGCACCAACATAGTCTAGACTTAGCAGAAACTTTTGAGAGCCTCTAAGCATGCGGAGTCCGCCTCAACACTAAAAAATGTATTTTTAGAGCTCAAGCAGGAAAGTTTCTAGGGTGCTTAGTTTTGAGCAGAGGAATCGAAGCTAGCTCGACGCAGATAAGTGCACTACAAAGGATGGATCTGCCTAAAAATTTGAAGCAAGTCCAGAAGCTGGCCGGACGCCTCGCAGCTCTCACCAAATTCTTGGCCAAATCAGCGGAGCGAAGCCTCCCAATTTTCAAAGCCTTAAAAGGTCCAAAACTTTCAATTGGACGCTGGAGTGGTAGAAGAGCTTCGACAAAATCAAGGACTACCTCGAGAATCTATCAACGCTTATTGTGCCCCTTGCAGAGGAAACTCTCCTCCTATATCTTGCAGCAACAGGCTCTGCAGTCGGCGCAGTGCTTGTCAGAGAAATAGATCTCAATGGAAAACTAGTGTAGAATATAGTATACTTCATCTCAGAAGCTTTGTCCGGAGAAAAAACACGGTACTCCGAGCTCGAGAAGTTCGCGTATGTTTTGGTAATGGCCTCGCGGAAGCTAAGGCATTACTTTTTAGCACACAATGTAATTGTCACTACATCGTATCCCCTTGGCGATATGCTCCGGAGCAAAGACTCCACGGGGAGAATTAGAAAATGGGCTGTCGAGCTAGCCCCCTTCGGTATTTCCTTCACCGCAAGAACAACCATTAAGTCTCAAGTTGTGGCTGACTTTGTTGCAGAGTGGACTCCATCTGTAGTATGGGCTCTAGAAGAATCATGCGAAGGAGTGTGGACAGTGTACTCCGACGCAACGTTTCAAGCATCCGGAGCTGGTGCCGTAGCCGTGATAATTTCACCTTCAGGGAAGAAAGCAATGTACTCTGCAAGTCTCAACTTTAAGTCCACTAACAATATTGCAGAGTACGAAGGAATCCTGCTTGGCCTTCGCAAAGCGTGTGCACTTGGCGCCACTCGGGTTATAATCAAAACAGATTCTCAGGTCATTGCAGGGCATGTTGACAAAATCTTCCAGGCTCAGCATCCACATCTTGCGAAGTACTTAGAATAAATCCACAAGACAGAGGCGTTATTCAAAGGGATTTCTGACTAGAGCATCCCACGAGCAAATAATCAGCATGCAGACATTCTGGCGAAGGCTGCTGCCGGAGCATTGGATGTCCTAGAAGGGGATTTTTATGAAGAGCTTGTCAACCCTTCGGTGCCTCCACCACCCTCTACAGAAGTACTTTGCATACCAATCACTGATTGGCGGAGCCCAATATTATACTTTTTGCAGAACAAAGCATGTTCACTCGTAGGTCTAGAATTGCAAAGGTTACAGTCAATGGTCCCTAATTATAAGCTTGTCAACGGAGTGCTATACAAAGCCGGAGTCTGTTCTACTCTACTCTAATGCATCTCGCAACCCGAAGGCCAAGATATACTTTGGGAGATCCATGAAGGCTTGTGTGGTAGCCACTTAGCCCCTCGGGCTTTAGCACGCAAAACACTTCGCGAGGGACTTTATTGGCCAACAATTGTAGTAGATGTAGAATTATTGGTCCGAACCTATCAAGGGTGCCAATGAATGGGAACATGAAGCCATCGTCCTCCAACACCCCTTCAAGTCATTGCTTCGGTATGGCTGATGGCACGATGGGGAATGGATCTCATTGGCCCCTTCCCAATGGCGAAGGGCAACTTGAAGTTCGCGGTGGTAACAATCGAATACTTCTCTAAATGGGTCGAAGACAAACCCTTAACTGCTATCACTTCGAAAAATGTGCAGAAATTCTTCTAGCAAAACATTATTTGTAGGTTCGGAGTGCCTAGAGAGTCGACAATTGACAATGGCACCCAATTTGATGCCGAACCTTTTAGAGAATTCTACGAAGGGCTGGGCATTAAAATGTGCTTTGCAGCCAGCCATCATCCTAATCCAACGGAGCGGTGGAGTGGGCCAATGGAAATATTCTGTCTGGCTTAAATCGAAGGATTGTAGGGTTGGCAAAGGGGTTGTGGACCGAAGAGCTTCCTATGATTTTATGGTCCATTCAGACCACTCAAGCTAGGTCTACAGGTTTTACCCCATTCAGGTTGTTGTTCGGAGATGAGGCCATGACTCCAACGAAGTTGAAAGGTGGATCCTTCTGCACAATAGAGCCAGAAGTTAAAGATGAAAGGAACACTTCGCTTGACTTGTCTGAAGAAACAAGGCTTCGAGCTGTTGCCAATTTGACAAAGTACCAAGACCAGACGAAGGAATGGTATGACCCAAAGGTAAAAGTTAATGAACTTAGGCCAGGTCATTTGGTACTGTGAAGTGTAATTGCTCCGGGGAAATTAGGAAACAAATGGGAAGGACCATATATTATCCTATGCTCAGGGCGCCCTGGATCTTTTAAATTAGCTAATTTAGAAGGGGAATAATTAAAGAATGCATGGCATGCGAAGCACCTTAAACGTTATTACGCTTAGGGGCTCCTTGTAAAGAATTGTAAAGTACATTTCTAAATGAATAAAAGCTTGTGGTTCGAATTATGCTTACCCCTCAATATTCCCTACCCCTGCTGGACGCATCAGAGGAACGGAGATGCTTGCGGAGGTAAGCATCTTTCATCAGAACCCAATAAACGGCCTTCGAACCACTAGTTTAGAGCATCCGTATAAGAGCCAAAGGTGGCCAAAACCTATGGATTCTGAGCCACCGGCTTAAAAGCATCCGTAGAAGAGTCTAAGGACTATAAAATCATGGAGTTCGAACCACTGGTTCGGAGCATCCGTACAAGAGCCTAAGGTGGCCAAAACCTACAGATTCCGAGCCACCGGCTTGAAAGCATCCATAGAAGAGTCTAAGGACTATAAAATCACGGAGTTCAAACCACTGGTTCGGAGCATCCGTACAAGAGCCAAAGGTGGCAAAACCTATGGATTCTGAGCCACCGGCTTGAAAGCATCCGTAGAAGAGTCTAAGGACTATAAAATCACGGAGTTCGAACCACTGCTTCAGAGCATCCGTACAAGAGACGAAGGTGCCAAAACCTACGGATTCTAAGCCACCAGCTTGATAGAATCCGTAGAGGAGTCTAAGGACTATAAATAAACAGATTTCGATCCTCCAAGTTCGAAGCATCTGAAAAAGAGTCGAAGGAGACCACATTATGAGGTTTCAAGGCCCCGGACAAATGAACCCCATCAAGAGTCCTAAGTAACCAATTTCAGAGCTCTTACTTATAAGTTCGAAACCCCTTACGAAGAATATAGCGACTATCTTTTTAGACATTGAATCATTAGTTTGATGCATCACCTACTCTACCTTTGTTAGGTAAGATATTATGATACGAACATCCAGTTCGAAGAACTCTACGAAAAAGTTGAGTTCGTGGTTATCAAGTACTATTTGCGAAGCCTCGACTTTAATATGTCGGGCATTGTGCATGACCGGCCCTATTGCATTGCATAAGGTCACCCTCCACAAAGAGGGGCAGGGGAATAAGGCACAATCAAATGATGCTTCTCAAACAAATTATATTGATTGGTTAAATCACATTACAAAACATCATAATTAGGAAAATTTAGTATCTAAGCCTAAGTAGAAGCGAAGGCCTCTCTGACCCCTAGAGCTACCTCCGGGACCAGCTCGGCCTTTGGAGCCTAGAGTTCCTAAAACCTTCCTTTTGGTTCGAGTTCGATTCCCCTTTTGCGAAGCTCTCCAGACCTTCTGCTCTTCCTGAAGTTCACCCCAAACATGAAGACGTTATAACTTTATCTTCTTCTTTGATGTAACAGAGCACTTCGCTACAAACATCAGGTGCTATCTCTCCATGTTCCCCCGAGGAACAGAGAATCGTGGGCGCCTATAAGGCCTTAAGCTCTCAAGAATAGCCCACTATTGGCGAAGCCCTTCGTCAAGTTCTAATACTTCAAGATCAAAATCTGAAGCATACGGAAAAATGTAAAAACAAACATCAAAAGATTTTTCATTCATTAAAAGTAAAAAGAACATTACAATGTCTTTTTACATGGCAAAAGCATCGTAAGAGGCTAGACCTTCGGGTCCGGAGATGGAGCAGTTGACGGAGGTGGAGCCGGAGGCCTCGTTTGTGCTTGCCTCTGCCGACGGGCTTCGTCGATCCATGTCTTGGCCGCAGCTTCACTATCTGCTTTCTAGGTTGCCCGGAAAGCTTCCCAAGCTAAGGCGACGTCCAGCGATGGTTGCAACAAGCCTTTGTCAGCAAAGCCTACAGGCGTCAAACCCTTCACCAGAGTAAAGGAGACTCTAATAGCTTCGAGGTGACGAAGGACTCTGATCCCAGCTACTTGTTCGGAGATCTCTCCATAGCGAGTACCGGAGCCCTTCATCATCTTGGGCGCCGCCTAGATTATCTTGAGCTTCCGGCCAAGAGGTTTGTCCATCGCAGCTGAAGAAGATGAGCAGACTGTTCCAAAATACTCCAGAACAACCCAGAGGGTATCCATGGTCTGGTAAGCCACCTCGTTGTGCTTCGCCTTGGCCCTTGTCATGTCGATGGCGATGGTGGAGAGCTCAACTGTCTTCGTCATCAGATAATTCTTCTAAGATAGCGCTTGCTGGAGAGCTTCTCAAAGCCGCATAAGATCAGCCCCGGAAGTTACCTCCGCTTCTCGAAGCTTGTTGACTTTGGCTCTGAGCACCTCCCGCTCCACCTGAAGCTCCTTGATTGAGGACACCAAGCCCGCTTGAGCATGCTGCTCCATTCGAAGCGCCTCCTCCGCAATGGCCTTCGCCCTCTGCTCTTCGAGGAGTTTTTCCTCCAATTGCATGGACTTGTCCTTGGAACCCTTAAATCCCATTGGAGTGTTGTAACCTTCCTTTTGAGCTGATTAATTTCAAGCTCGTTGGAAGTCGCCACCGCTCTAGCAAGAACAAATATCCAACGAAAAAGAGCTGTGAATATCCAACGAAGGTGGAGACACCGAAGGAGACGGGGGCTTAGTATTCCACGCCACCTTTTTTGTCGGAGTCTTCATGGCCTTGGAGGTCCCCATAGCAGCTTTCCTCTTTTGAGGAACCGGGCCCGCTGCTTCAAAGCTTGGAAGAGGAGGAGCTTCAATTCTGAGTGCACTCCACACTTGGTTGGAGCGTTCCTAGCTCCTCACTAGCTCTACCCTCCATTACTTCTCTACTGCGGTAGGGGCTCCAAGCACCCTCTCCGCTGCTCAATCTATTTGCTCCAGAGCCAACACCAACAGAGCCGCTAAAACAAGGTAACAATCTGTTAAGAAAAATATGGATATTCTATAAAACTAACTTAAGTGCAGGAGATATCGAAGTGTTACCTAGAGAGTTCGAAGCGATCTCTCGAAGCTCCCCCTCCGAAGTGTTGTGGAAAATAACGGGCCAATCGGCCCCAAGTGGAGGTATCCAGAGGGTGATGAATTCCTCCACCAAGTCTCGCATGCTCATGCGCTTGGCCACCGAAGATAGTAACCAAAGTCGCGTTGAAAGCAGACTTGAGTCCGAAGTCACCTCTACTTCCCTCCTATACCAAAGCTATTGCAGGGGCCCCGCAAGGCCAGAGTCTTCACCAACTTCGGCATAAAACCACCGGAGTATCAAATCGGAGTACCACCGGTCGTTGATCGCTTTCGCTGGGAAGTTCTTCAAGTGCCCCTTCTGGAGCTGGAAGTTAACACTCCTGAAGGCCACCATCAGCTTGGAGTCTCTGGGCCTGTCGTGCGGCTTAGGTTGGTACGAAGACCGCTAGACGAGCTATGGCATTTGGAGACAGTTGCGGCAAGGTGACATGGAACATCTCCAATACCTCTGTTATGAATTTTATTGAAGGGAGCCCAAGTTCAGCTTCGAAGAAGGCTTCGAAGACGACAACTTCTCTGCTCCTCGCCACCAGTATGACTTCTTCTCCAGGGATCCGAGTCCTCATCCCCGGTCCTAGTCTTCCACTCACTTCCTATTCTGCAGACTCTGCTGTGCAAGTCGATTGCCCGAGGATGAAGGTTTGCTTCAGAGGCTTCTTCGACGGTGGGAGAAGTTCCCGTGGGTCCTTGGGCTAGGAACCCCATAGGGATCCCACCATTGCTGCCGCCGTGGATGCGGCCCAAGATTACCGCTGCTCTAGGGTCACAACTGCTGCAGGCACTCTTGCACTTGTTCTCTCCATCGGTGGAGCACTCGAGAGTTTCAGAGAGCAAGGGTGAAAGAAGGAAAGTATGGAATTGTTAAAGCGAGAAAGCCTTGTAAAATTTCTCACCGCTGATCACTTTCCTCTTTTATAACTGCTCCACCCTTGTTCAGCACGATTCACGCATATTTTCACCTTTGCAGATTCAACCCGCATCAATGATAGGTGGGGCCAAAGGATGAAAGAATGTAAATCCGCGGTAAACTTTTGTAGATGTTAGTTTCTCGAAAGGCCTAATGGCTATTTAAGGGACAACAGTTATAAAAGTCCATTTTCCTTCAGAGCAATCATGTGGAGGTCGAAGTTCGGAGCCCAAATTTGATACATCTTGTTGACACGAGAACGTGCCCCCATACTTGGGTCAGTTCGACAATCCAAAAGTGTGCGGATACTTAGGGACAAGCCTAAGCGTGACGCAGAACCGACGTCGTGTTCTGACTACCCTTAGTCGTGATAAGGGGGGTGGAGTCGCTAGGTAATCAGATCACACAAAATAATCCAATTAGCTTGGCTGCTTCGAAGTCTGGTGCGAAGGGGTCACCGAAGTGTACCTTCGGCATCTGGTGCGAAGTATCCCGCCAAAGGGTGCTTCGGCGTTCGGACTGATCTGGCCGAAGATGGACTCCGAACGGATCTGGACGCGATGATCACCTCCGAATAGTGGGGTTCAGCGTGAGGTCTCTAATACGACAAACTACAAAATAATGACGCGAGGTCCACGCGTGGGTGTAACTTCATCCAGTGCGGAGTGCGGTCGTGGCGAAGCCTGTTGTGATGAAGTATGCTGGCGAAGCCTGTTGTCGGAGCCTACAGTCTCACCGAAGGGTGTCCTAGTGACCTCCGAAGCCGATCTCTCAGCTCCGGACACCTCCGACGAAGTAGCTCCGAACGTGGGAACCTGCAACAAAGAGAGTTCAAAGTACCAATTCGGCCTGAGGACCGAATTCTGCTAAGTGTTGCACTAGTAGCAAAGGTAGCAATCTGTTATGCGGATTAGCGGATACTTCACAGGCGAAGTAACAAGGCGATAGCAATCTATTACGTAGATTAACGGATACTTCACAAGCAAAGTAACAAGGGTTACCACTATTTCGAAGTGGTCGGCGGAGGGCTTCCAAGCAAATCCACGAAGAGGTACAGGAAAATAAAGTAAAGTAAATACGATCAAAGCTAGGGCTTTGGTTTGGTTTGAGTTGGGGGGCTCTAAGCTAGCCTCACCTCTTTATTTATAGGGGCCAAACTTCAGATCGAATCTGCTATTTTTCAGCTTGGATAGAGATAAAACTCAGTCGGGATCGCATCCAACTCTGTCTCTGCCGAAGTGGGCTTCAGCCAGGCCCGCCAAAGCCTGCTCCTCGGGCCGAAGCTTCGGTGGCATGGGCCTCCGAAGGCTTCCTGGACGAAGGCCATGGGCTAGCTAGAGGCTTTCGGATCCCATGGCCCAATGGGCCTTCGGCCCTGTAGGGCTTCGGTCTAACCCTGGACATGTGTATTTTTGGCCTAAATCACCAAAATTAATATTTTGGCAGTCTCAACCATTAATGTCATTTTTTGCTATCAACACATGCCCACCTGCCTTTTAGTGAACTAAGTGAACTAAAAGCACAATGAACTGAAGACGATACCATCCATATCGACTTTTCAACACCTTTTATGTTGTTTGCCACACGCTTGGGAAATACCTTTTCAAATATCTACCATTCAAAGCTCTTCGAAACCGCTCTCCTCGCGGAGATTCTAACACGTATGCATTGCCGGGAGCGATTTCGGCTATCTTAAAAGGACCTTCCCAACTAGGTGACCATTTACCAAATTTAGGACTCTTCGTGCCTAAGGGTAAAATTGTCTTCCACACTAAATCTCCTACTTGAAACGATTTTGGTTTAACCTTCTTATTGTAGGCTTTGGCTACTCTCTTTTTGTCTACTTCTATGGCCTCTAAAGCTCTTAGTCTCTTATCGGTCACTTCCTCTAGATTATCCTTCAGAAGAGTCTCATACTCATCGACCGATAAGTTGTGTTGCTTTAACACTCTTAAGGAGCCAAGATCTACCTCTACAGGCAGAATGACTTCTTGTCCATATACCAATTCATATGGACTGACTTTAGTAGCACCGTGCTTTGCAATCCTACAAGCTCATAGTGCCTCGAAAAACACTTCATGCCACCTTTTAGGAAATTCTTCAATTTTCTTCTTAATGAGCTTAATCACGGTTTTATTACTAGACTCGGCCTGACCATTGGCCTGAGCATAGTAAGGTGAAGAGTTTATTAACTTAATACCATAATATTCGGCGAAGTCCCTCACTTCTCCAGAAACAAATGAACTACCTTGATCCGTAGTAAGAGTTTGAGGAATGTTGAATCTATGTATGATGTGCTTTAAGATAAAATCACGTACCTCATTGTGAGTCATGTTATTGAGAGGTACGGCCTCGGTCCACTTAGTGAAGTAATCCGTCACAATCAACACGAACCGATGCCCTTTTGAGGAAGGAGGGTGAATCTGGCCGATGAAGTCTAAACCCCAACCTCAAAATGGCCATGGCTTGACAATAGGATTGAGCAATGAGGCAGGAGCCAACTGAATATTGCCAAACTTCTGACATGCTTCACACCCTCTATAGTACCTGAAACAATCTTCAGTCATAGTCGGCCAATAAAAACCCGCTCTTTTGAGCATCCAACTCATCTTTTGGGCCGACTGATGAGTGCTGCCCAAACACTTCAATAGTACTCCATCGATGGTTCGGCGGTACAATGTGTCGTCTACTAACACGAATTTGAATACTTGACGCTGAACCTTCCAGTCAACCCTTTGGCTAGGGTCTTTCAAATACTGGACGATTGGGATTCTCCAATCACCCTTACAAGTTTCAAAGAGTCTTGTTGGCCCACTTTATGAAAAAATTTATAAATTACTGACTTCGGGGTGCCCCCGGGCCATTCCAGCTCCCGCTGAAGCCTGGCCGGGGTGGCCGTTCGGAGTGTGCTGGGCCGAAGCCCTCCGGAGGGTTCGGACTCTAGGGAGCCTTCCCTGTGCGGGAGGCTTCGGCCTACGGACTCCGGCGTGCCAGGTCTCATGGTTGGCAGAGTACTCCGGTCGAGGGACCTTGGCGCGCAGTGGCCTTCGGCGTCCAGAGGGGTTCGACCCGGAGGGTGTGCCTGCCCACCGTTACTGGCTTCGGCAGTGAGACCAAGCATCGGCTTCTCCAATACAGAAAATTTTCCTCTCCTGACTTGGTAACCAGATGCTTGCTGAGCCAAATCATTTGCGACTGAATTGGCTTCTCTTGATACATGAGAGATTTTGAAGTCATCGAAAGTAGCAACTATGTCTAGACATTTATCCAAGTAACTATTCAGTAAGCCGTTAAAACATTGAGCACTCCTAGCTACTTGTTGCACTACTAACAAAGAATCACCGTATGTGTGAACATGTCTAGCACCTACAGATTCTAGTAATTCAAGACCTAGCAATAAAGCTTCGTATTCGGCCTTGTTGGCGTAAAAGATTACGCTAACAGGTTTCTGAAGATTAGAAACTAACAAACGAAGTGTTTGCGAAGAAAACTATTCCAAGCATCCGAAAGGATAATAACTTAGAATAGTTTAAAAGTGTGTATTGAATAACTTGTATTCGGTCCCTATTACAGGGTAAAACAGGGGGTATTTATAGGCCCAAACATTAAGGAAAAGACCTTCTTACCCCTGTATTACAACCGACATAGTGGAAACTATTCGGTACCCTTAATAGGGCTAAAATGGTAAAAGACTAATCTAATGAGAAAGAAGATAAGTCTTCCATCTTAGCTGGCAAAGAAGTTCTCGGAAGAGTCCAAGTTCGAAGATATACTCTGAACTAAAGCCTGTCATCATACTTCGAACTTGACTTGATGCATCTCCGAAATTATATGTTGGAAGGCTTCGTCTTAATCATCAGTCTTTATCTCGTCACTGCAATAACCCTGAAGATGGAATATTTTCCCCCAACAGTAGCCCCTCGAATACGCTTCTCCGCTAAATCTGTAATGTTAGGAGAGCAGTATATGCAAGAAAAATAATCATGCGTAGGGGTTAGCAGATTTAAACCACCTCCGAACTACGTGGAGATGTAAACTTTGAATCAGTTTTTAATAAAATTACTTTCAAAGTAACTTAGAACTAACTCGAAAAGTCTGAAAGTCTTTTTAGACTTAGAATAAATAGTCGTTAGCTTCTTTCTTCTAACGGAAGTTACGGAATACTTTAATTTCGGAGCAAAGTAACGGTTGGAAATATGAAACGACAAAGGCAAATGGTAAAAAATCAGGGTCTGGGCTATAAATAGAATGCCCAAACCCTTCTTGAGTACCTTTTCACTGCTTTCGTGCAAACAAGCCATCACCCGAGCCCTAGCCGCCATTTTTCCTCTGAAACAATCCACAAAATCCAATGGCGAAAACTAGTTTCAAAGGTCCTGGAGTGACTTCGACCTTGGCCCGGCAGCAAGCTGCTGCGGCGGTAGTGGCTGCATCATCGGCGATGGCAACTCCAAATCCTTCAGTGGCGGCAATGGCGCCGGTGGGAGGAAATCCCCAAAATGTTGGCCCCCAAGACCTCTTTCCAGCATCGACGAAGTATACGGACCAGTCTTATCAACTAGGGCCGTCAACCTGCAGAAGGGAATCACTTGCGGCTGCAGTAGAAGGCAAGATTAGTTCGGGGGTTATGATTCGCAAACCTGGGAAGGAAATCATTCCATCACCGAGACCCGAAGAAGTGGTTGTCTTCGAAGCCTTCTTCGAAGCTGGTTTGGGGCTTCCGGCGGTAGACTTCTTGGCGGAAGTTTTAGACTTGTTCCACGTCACTCTCCCCTAGCTTTCTCCGAATGCGGTAGCGCGTCTTGCCATCTTCGAATGGGCGTTTCGAGCCGAAGGTTGTGAAGGAAGGGCGGAGATCTTCGCAGCACTGCATAGAGCTTCATGCCAACCGAAAACCATCGTAGGCCCCGGAGGTGAAAAGCTGGTAGTGGCCTTCGAAAGCATCAATTTTAGACTTCGAGATGAATATGCTCTCCGGTTCCCTGCTAAGGCCATCAATGCCAGATGGTACACCGATTGGATCTTGAAGTGGTTTTACGCCGAAGTTGGGGTGAGCAGTCGTCTAGATGGGCCTTTACAAGACATCAACTTCCGAAAGGAAGCCCTTGTGCATCCAGATCCGGGTCAGCTCGAAGCTCGCCTCAGCTTGCTTCAAAAAATCAGTCATCGGTTGAGCATATGAGACCTAGCCGAAGAATTCCTCGAGCTTCAAATCCCTCCTCTGATGGCCAACTAGCCAGTCACTTTTGAGGAAGATTCAGAAGGTGGCCTTCGGAAAATTTCTTCAACTTCGAGTCCTGCAGGTATCTTCGAAAACAACATACTCTATGTATATTTATTCGAGGAGTTAACGAACTTAACTTATTTTTCAGCTTCTTCAGCCCCTATAACTTCGGAGCAAATCGTACGAGCTTCGAAGAAGATTTTGGGCGTCCCAACTTCGACCGAGAAAGAATGGAGAATCAAATTGGTTGGTAGTTGGGAGCGATCCAACCGAGTATGGGGGCTACTCGAAGTGGTTCCGCCCCCTTTGTTGGATTGGGTGCCTTTGGAGAAAGGGCCTAAGAAGAGGAAAGCAGAAGCTGGAACTTCGAGCTCTGCCATGACTCCAATCAAGAAGGTAGCTCGAAAGCCAAGAATTCCTGCGCCTTCGAGTCCAAGAGCTTCAATCTCCGATTCTCAAGAGGATGAAGGCAGGTTGCTCGTGAGGCTGATTGACGAGGATGCAGCCCAACAAGAAGCACATATTGAAGATGCTGCGAGCGTTCAGAGTCTCAAGTCAACCTCGAACAAGAGAGGACTCCGGCTGCTCAAGAAGATTTACCTCAGGAGGGAGTCCGAGACGGAGCCCCTATGGATGAGAGCGGAGTCGAAGTTACTACAGCTTCGATTCCGGGTGAAGCAACAACGACTGTTCAGGAAAATGCTCCGACAGTCAAAGATTTGACTGCTGACTCCGACGAAGGCATTGCCTTCGACCCGCCAAGCAGCCCAATGCTTACCCGCCGCCAAAATGTCGAAGGTAAACTTCGCATAATTTTTTTTATTCTTTTTTCCTGTGAAATTATACAATGTATAATACCTTTGTTTTTCCAAAGTCCACTTCCATGGAAGAGGTCCATCCCGAAGATACAATTCCTGGACCTTCGATGACTTCGGAGCCAATTCCAGGAGCCACTCAGATGGGGCCTGGAAAAAGCAAAGGGAAGATGGACCCCCTCCCTGCTCCGAGCTCAGGATCAACTCCTTCTGAGTCAACTGGACGAGAGCCAATCTACTGAGGGGGGACAGTCTACTGGGGCTCTGAAGACCACAGCTCAACACTCCGGGCCTTCGCCAAGCAAAGATGACCAGCAAGCCTTGAGCATGCTCCCCCTTCTAGCTCCTTTCTTGGAGCGAAGAACTGGGCTTCGGACTTTGCTCGAGCCTTTGGATCGAGCTAGTCGCGAAGTCGGGGAGACGGACTTGGTGGCTATTTTGAGCGAGGCGGAGAGTTCGGAGCTTAACGCTGCCATGGAACGCGCAACATACCAGGTATGAAGTATCTGCAAAACAACATCAAATTTATATACAAATAATTTCTTCCCTTGGTTTTTCTTTTCGCAGCAAACAGTCTTGGCCCGAGCTGCGAACATCTCCAATGAACGTGGAAGTGTTCGCCTTCGAGAGGAAAATGCAGCTCTTCAACGAAATCTTACTATCTCCGAAGGTCGAGTGGCCCACATGGACAACATGGTTTCAACGGAGCGCAGGGCCAGACAAAGCTTGGAGGCTACGAACAAGGAGCTCGAAGCAGAAAAAATTGTGCTTCGAGCAGAAATTGAAAAGATGCGGGCAGAGCATGATACTGCGGGGGCCGAGCTTGTTAGACTCCAAGAAGAAGCTAGCCAGCTACTGAATCAAAAGAATTCTTTGGCTACGGAGGCTGCTAGGCTCTCTGGAGTAGTAGAAGAGCTAACTTCGACGAAGGATGCATTAACTGAAGATAAGCTAAAGTCAGAGAAGGTAGCTTTGGAGGTCATGGACCAATTGCTAGGCATTCTGGAGTACTTCGGTACTACTGGGATGCTTCCTTTAGATGACAACATCTATCTGCTGCGCCGGCTGAAGAGGATCAAAGGAGCAGCGAAGCAAATGAAGACATCAGGCATACGGTACGGAGAAATCTCTGGACAAGTGGCTGCTATCGGCATACTTCATTACTACTAAGATTTGGGCCGATCAATAACTCCGAGCACAGGAGAGGGTCCCATTACCTTCGACGACGACCAGCTTCTCACTCCCTCCGAAGGTGTGGCCGCTGCTTGGCAAGCCTTTCAAACTTCGTGGAGAGCCGAAGGTCGTTCTGCGATCAAGGCCTGGATTGACGAAGGACAACGCCAGAAGCAGGCTCGGTCCCAAGCTTCGAGCAGTCAGCCTCCTCCAAACCCGCAGGTTTAGAATTACCTTAGGATCTTCAACTATGTAAAGCACTACGCTTTTGTACATTTATGAATGAAGATTTGTTTATCATGTTTTTAGGCTTTGCCTCATATGGAAGATGTCGAAGTGTTAGATGTTAACGATGAACTTCGCTTATTATGGGCTACCTTCGAAATCTTAAAACTTCACAAGCGCCCTCGATTTCTAATTCCTCGAGATAGTTCCAGAATGATTACGTCCGAAATAAGCAAAGATATATTATCTTGCATTAAAGAGGAAGAAAAAGAAGTTAACTTGGAAACTTCATCTTCTGAAGACATTATATGGTCCGAAGACGAAGATGAAGCTCAAGGTAAAAAGCCTGAAGAACTTGGAAGTTGGGAAAGGAGCCCCGAACGGCTTCGAACTTGGGCCGAGATTCAGAAAGAACAAAAAGACTTTAGAGCTTCGAAGGGAGGTAGGAGAGTTAAACGCAAAGTTGTTAGGACTCCCGGCACTAGAACTAGTCGTTCCAACCCTAGCTCTAGAGATCGAAGAGGTCTTCGATTCCTTCTTGGTATAGATACCAATTTTTCATGATGTAATCATATTTGTTCGAATAATAAATATCGATTTAAAATTGTCTCCCTATTTATTAGCCCCTCTTTAGGCGTAAGCAACTTCGAATTGTATTCAAAGATGGTTAGGCACAAAGAAAACTTAGGAGTACAATTTTGGGGGTTCGGAGCCCCTCAGTAATTTAAATATCGAGTAAAATCTTATAAAATGTCTTTGACTATTTGTAGTCTGAAGATTGGCAACTTAGTACCTTATGTTTTTGAAATAAATCACTTGAGATAACTTTCCGGACACTTTAGTGTCTTAGATAATTTGTCACTTTGGACTTTCTTAATAGACATTCGAAACTCATGGCTCAAACTCTGTTTTGTTTTGGCCTCCTTCGGCTCTTTTTTGCGAATTCTGTCAAACCAGTGGTTTGGAGTTCGCAGTGGTCTCTTTGGACTCTTTTTACGGATGTCTTCCAGCCGGTGGCTTGGACTCCGCATTTTGTGGTTTTCGGGCTCTTTTACGGATGTCTTCAAACCGGTGGCTTGGACTCCAGATTATGTCAGCCCACCACCTCGGAAAATATGATTCAAATTAATGACACTTCCCTCTCGGTCAACTCCGCGGTTCCAGTGCGTCCACTCGGAAGCTGGAAGTTTATGAGGGGTAGGCATTATCTGAACCATATGCTTTATTGATTCAAAAAGTGATTACACATGATTACAAGGAGCCCTTATGCGAAGTATCGCTTTAGGTGCTCCGCATGCCAAGTATGTACTAACTCTTCACTTTTCAAATTAGCTAATTTAAAAGAGCCAGGACGTCTTGAACGAACAATTAAGTATGGACCTTCCCATTTATTTCCTAATTTTCCTAGCGCTATGATGCTTCGCAAAACGAGATGACCCGGTCTAAGCTCATTGATCTTAACCTTCGGGTCAAACCAAGCCTTCGTCTGCTGGTGATACTTTGATAAATTGGCCACAGCTCGAAGTCTTGTCTCCTCTGTTAAATCCAGCGAAGCTTGTCTTTCTCCTTCTATTTCTGGTTCGGTGCCGTGAAGTGATCCTCCTTTGAGCTCTGTTGGTGTCATAGCTTCATCTCCGAATAATAGTCTGAATGGAGTGAGACTCGTGGACCTCGTTTGAGTGGTCCGAATGGACCACAAAATCTTCAGAAGTTCTTCGGTCCAGAGTCCTTTTGCCAATCCTACTATCCTTCGATTTAGCCCTGACAAAATATTACCATTGGCTCTTTCTACAGCTCCATTAGACTGAGGATGTCTCACTGCAGCAAAACATAATTGGATGCCTAGCTCTTCGCAAAACTTCCTGAAAGGTTCTGCATCGAACTGTGTTCCATTATCAACTGTGAGTTGTCTAGGCACTCCGAACCGGCAAATGATATTCTTCCAGAAAAAGTTTTGTACATTGTTCGAAGTAATAGCTGTTAGAGGTTCTGCTTCGACCCACTTTGAAAAATATTCAATTGCTACCACTGCGAACTTCAAATTTCCTTTTGCTGTTGGGAAGGGGCCAATAAGATCCATACCCCATCTGGCCATGGGTCATACTGGAGCTATAACTTGAAGGGCTGTTGGTGGGCGATGACTCCTTCGTCCCATCCACTGACATCCTTGACAAGTGCGGACCAAGCTCTCCGCATCAGCTGTTATTGTAGGCCAATTAAGCCCCTGGCGAAGTGTTTTTCCTGCCAAATCTCGAGGGGCCAATGGCTACCGCAAAGTCCTTCATGGATTTCTCGAAGAATTTCTTGACCTTCGGCTTGAGATATACATCGAAGTAGAGGGGAACATACTCCGGCCTTGTATAAAATACCGTTGATTATTTGATAATTGCGAGTTCTAAGCTTTAACCTTGAAAGTTGTGGCTCTTCGGACATATCTGCTTCTCCTTGCAATACTTTCATGATTGAGCTTCGCCAATCTGTACTTGGAATGCAAAGGACTTCTGCAGCAGGAATTTGTGGTACCGAAGGTGTATTAAGTTCTTCATAAAAAGCTTCTTCGGGTATATCCATAGCTCCTGCTGAAGCTTTCGCTAAAATGTCCGCTTGCATATTTTCTGCTCTAGGTATACTTTAAATGGAAATCCCTTTAAATGCTGCTTCGATCTTTCGGTTTTCTTCTAAGTACTTTGCAAGTTGCGGATGTCGGACTTGAAAACTCTTGTCCACGTGCCCTGCTACAATCTGAGAATCTGTTTTAATAACAACTCTTGTAGCCCCTAGAGCACGTGCCTTGTGAAGTCCCAACAGAATTCCTTCATACTCCGCTGTATTATTGGTAGACTTAAAGTTGAGTCTTGCGGAGTACAAAGCCTTTTGCCCTGAAGGCGAAATTATCACAGCTCCGACACCTACTCCAGATGCTTGAAAAGCTCCATCGGAGTAAATAGTCCAAATTTCTTCGCTTGGCTTCTCTGGAGCCCATATTGCAGGGGGAGTCCACTCTGCTATGAAGTCAGCCAATACTTGCGACTTAATTGCTGTTCTTGCCAGGAAAGATATGCCGAAGGGTGCTAATTCAACAGCCCACTTCCCAATTCTTCCAGTGGAATCCTTATTTCAGATCATATCTCCCAGAGGATACGAAGTTGGTACCACAACATTATGTGCCAAAAAATAATGCCTTAACTTCCTCGAAGCCATTATCAGAGCATAAATGAATTTCTCAAGCTCAGAATATCTTGTTTTTGCTCCGGACAATGGTTCGGACACAAAGTAAACTGGATTTTGCACCAACTTCCTGTTGACATTAATCTCTCTGACAAGAACTGCACTGACAGCAGAGCCAGTAGTTGCAAGGTAGAGGAGTAGGGTTTCGTCCGCAACAGGCACCGTGAGTGTAGCAAGATTACTGAGATAATTTTTAATATCTTCGAAGCTCTTTTGACACTTCGGTGTCCATGCAAAATCTTCGGACCCTTTCAATGCTTTGAAAATAGGCAAACTTCTCTCCGCAGACCTTGCTAGAAATCTGCTAAATGCTGCTAGACGACCGGTCAGCTTTTGCACTTGCTTTAAATTCTCTGGGGGAGCCATCTTCTGTAACGCAGTTATTTGAGTGGGGCTAGCTTCGATCCCTCTGCTTGAAACTAGGTACCCTAACAACTTTCTAGCCTACGCCCCGAAGATACATTTTTCGGGGTTGAGACGAATCCCACATGCCCGAAGGCTATTAAATGTTTCTGCTAAGTCTAGGCTATGTTGGTGCTTAAAAGCACTCTTGATTACAATATCATCCATGTAGGCCTCTACATTACGACCTAACTGATGACCTAGAGCCTTAGCAATTAACCTCGAAAATGTAGCCCCGGCATTTCTTAAGCCAAAGGGCATTCTTACATAACAAAAGATTCCTGAAGGAGTTACGAAGCTTGTCTTGATTTCATCTTCGCGCTTCAACCAAATTTGATGGTAGCCGGAATACGCGTCAAGGAAGCTTAATAACTCCTAACCAGCAGTGGAGTCGACCAACTGATCAATTCGGGGCATGGGGTAGGGGTCGCGGGGGCATGCTTTATTCAGGGATGTAAAATCAATGCACATGCGCCACTTCCCTGAAGATTTCTTCTTAATGAAGACTGGGTTGGCTAACCACTCCATATGAGCCACTTCTCTGATAATTCTAGCCTTCAGTAACTTTTCAACTTCGTCTTTAGCAAGAACAACTCTCTCCGCAGACATCTTTCGGAGCCCTTGCCTAACAGGTCGAGCCTTCGGGTTCACAAGTAAACTGTGTTCAATAATGTCCCGATTGACTCCGGTGATGTCTTCATCAGACCAAGCAAAGACATCCAAATTTTCCTCAACTACTTTTTCTAAGGAGGCAGCAACTTTTGGAGGCAAGTATTTACCAAATTGAAATTAATATTCCTTGCCATCTTGGGAAGGATCTTTTCGAGGATTCGCTAGGAGAAGAAAAATTCTTCGGATTATCTTGCACATTGTTCACTTGCCTTGGGTCAAGAGGAGGGCCATGACTGTACTCTGCCCTTCTTGCGATGGCTTGATCTTCGAAGACAGTGAGTACTCCTGCTTGTGTGGGCATCTTCATACACAAGTAATTATGATGCGCCACATCTCCAAATTGATTTAACATGCCTCTTCCGAAGATGACATTATATGCATATGGAGCATCTACGACGTCAAAGATTATTTCTTCTGTCCTAGCCATTGGCCGAGGGCATCAAGAGGGGGTCCTGCAAACCCTTGCAATGGACGGGCTGCTGGGAGAAGATGCTTTCTGGAGATGCAGAGTTGGTCAAAAGCTTGGACAAAAATAATATCCGCTGAACTCCCTCCGTCAACTAGCACTCTACGAACTTCAGTTCCTGCTATGTCAGCAGTTATGACAAGTGGGTCTGCATGTGGGAATTTAACACCAACTGCATCATCTGCGGAGAAAGATATTGGCACATGAGACCACTCGGGCATAGCAGCTGCAGATGAAGAGGTTCCAATATGGCCCACCTCTCTGACATACTCTCTTCTCTGCCTCTTTCACATACTTCCTAGAGTACCTCCTCCGGAGATGGGGAGGACTACTCTTTTTCCTCGGTCTTGCCCTTCTTCTTGCTTTGGAGGTGGCATAATATTGACCACCAGAGGGCGTCTTGCTGAATCGAAGTTTTCTATCCGCGCCATAGCCTGGACGGGCTCTGGACGCACTTCAGCTGGAACTCGGTCAGTAGTGCCTCGACCCGAAGTTCTTTCCAGATACTCTCCTCTCAGAGCAAGTATAGCCTTGTAAGTATCAGTTGCATAGCTTCGGTTTTCACCATGAATACAGCAGAAAAGGGTCTGGCCTTTGCCAGCCGGTTTCCCTGGCGGCCTCCAGCCGCTGGTCTTGATTCCTGATGGTTGCGGAGTTCTTTGGGCAAACTTCTGCGGGGGTGCAATGTTCAGAACTTCCAAACGAGGATGCTTGTGCCCCCTACGCTTGTCATGTTGAACCTCGAAGCTAGGCTCTTGCTGCCGTGCTGAAGTTTTCACTTCCAATTTCACTTCTTGCAATATCGACGGGGTTGCAGCGGTTCTCCGAAGCCATCCTTCTTCTGACCTCGCATACTCTTCAAAATATGACATCAACTGAGAAATAGAAGATATACTTTTCCGGTGAAGTTTATCAAGTAGGCCTGGATGGATAACTCCCTCTTGAGCTGCATCAACTACCGAAGATGTAGTTAACCCTCGGATTTGCGACTTCGTATGAGCGAAGCGCTTGAAGTACTGTCTTAAGGTTTCTCCAAGGAGCTGCTTCACCTGGAAAAGACTTCCCGTCGACATTGGAGGCACGAAGGTGCCCTGGAAATTACTCACGAACTTTTCTTTAACTGCCCCCACGAACTGATTGATCCTGGTTTTAAAGACCAGAACCATCGCAAAAGCTACTCCTTTAAGAGCTAGGGGGAAACATTTTGCCATGGTGTCCCGCACTCCTCCACTAGCTTCAATCGCCAAAGCATAAGATCGGACAAATTCTCCAAGATCTTCATCTCCGGCATACTTGCAAAGCTTCGAAGTCTTAAACTTTGGGTCGAAGCGAACTTTTTGCAGTTCAGGATGCAGCGGAGACTCGGTATCAAAGGAGGCGTTCTCCGGGGCTTCAGGATAGATAAGTTCGTCGTCTTCAGGCACTTCAGGAATAACTGGGATGGCTTGAGAGCGAAGCCTATTTGCAGCTTCTTGCCGCCATCTCGCTACTTCGGCTTGGAGACTGGCCATTTGAGCGGCCATATCCCCAAGATTGTCTTCATCTCCTCCGGAAGGATCTTCCGGGTCTTGAGAACTGTAGGGATCAGTTCGAAGTGGAACCTGAGGTGGGAGAGTGACTCCGGGTGGCCGAAGTATAGATGTAGTTGGCGGAGGAAACTCCGTATGCTCGAGGAATGGGAATCCCTTCTGGAGTTTGTGGAGGAAACGTCGAAGGTCCTCCGACCTCAACTGTATCTGGAGATCTTACTCCGGAGGTCCGAGGGGACCTCCGAACAGGGTTACCAGCTGCGCTCCGCTTAGGAGGCATGATGTAAGAAGTTGGTAGAGAACGAAGTTTCTTGGACTAGGTTCCCCACGGACGGCGCCAACTGTTGGCGTAAAAGATTACGCTAACAGGTTTCTGAAGATTAGAAACTAACAAACGAAGTGTTTGCGAAGCAAACTATTCCAAGCCTCCGAAAGGATAATAACTTAGAATAGTTTAAAAGTGTGTATTGAATAACTTGTATTCGGTCCCTATTACAGGGTAAAACAGGGGGTATTTATAGGCCCAAACATTAAGGAAAAGACCTTCTTACCCCTCTATTACAACCGACATAGTGGAAACTATTCGGTACCCTTAATAGGGATAAAATGGTAAAAGACTAATCTAATGAGAAAGAAGATAAGTCTTCCATCTTAGCTGGCAAAGAAGTTCTCGGAAGAGTCCAAGTTCGAAGATATACTCCGAACTAAAGCCTGTCATCATACTTCGAACTTGACTTGATGCATCTTCGAAATTATATGTTGGAAGGCTTCGTCTTAATCATCAGTCTTTATCTCGTCACTGCAATAACCCTGAAGATGGAATATTTTCCCCCAACAGGCCTGGTTATTAGTGGAAGAAAATTCTAGTCAGGACGAAGTTTCAAAGTGCATTCCATTAGGTGATATGAGAACCAATCCAATACCTTGGCCACTCTTGCAAGCCAAACTATCAAAGTAAAGTTTCCATGGCACTACTTCAACTAGAGCAATATTGTTACTCCAGCTGACATCTATGTGGTGATCAACTATAAAGTTGGCTACGATTTGGCCTTTCATCGCTCTCAGGGGTTCGTAGGCCAAATCGTACTCAATCAACGCGTAAGCCCATTTCCTGATTCTTCCACTTAGAATCGGCTTCTGTAACATGTGCTTTATAACATCGGTTTGGCAAACGACAACACATGTAGTGGGGAGAAGATAATGGCATAATTTGGTGCACGTGTAGTAAAGTGATAAACACAATCGTTCTACAAACGCGTACCTGGTTTCGGCGTCCAGCAGGCGGCGACTAAAGAATGTGATGATGTACTCTTTTCCCTCTACCTCCTAGGTTAGTACGGCCCCAATCACGCTATCTTCAGCAGTGATGTATAGCAGAAACGGAATCCTGGCTTTGGGTGCTCTCACCACAGGCGGTGATGACAAGCACTCCTTGATCTTCTCAAAAGCACTTTGCTGGCTTGCCCCCCAAGTGAACTCGACTTCAGTTTTTTAGCCGGAGTATGGAGACTAAGGCATCAATTTTACCGGACAAGTTGGATATAAAGCGACACAAATAGTTTATCTTGCCTAGCAACTTTTGTACATCCCTTTTGCATGTCGGCGCTGCAATGTTTCTAATTTTCTCAAGTCTCTTAGGATCAATTTCTATGCCTCTCTCGTGAATCATGAAACCTAAGAACTTACCCGTCGACACGCCAAAAGCACACTTGAGCGGGTTCATTTTCAAACCATACCGCCGCATTCTATCAAAAGCCACCTTCAAATCGGCTAAATGGTTTCCCATAGCGTCCGATTTGACCACGGCATCATCAATGTAAACTTCTAACATAACTCCTAACAAGTCATGAAAGATCAAGTTCATAGCACGCTGATAAGTGGCGCTGGCATTTTTGAAACCAAAAGTCATGATGACCCACTCAAACAAACCGACAAAACCAGGGCATCGAAAGGCAGTCTTGTAGACGTCCTCTTCGGCCATAAATATCTGATTATAACCAGCATTACCATCAAGAAAACTTAGTACCTTGTGTCTTGAAGCATCGTTGATCAGCATGTCGGCTATCGGCATTGGATACTCGTCCTTTGGAGTGGCTCTGTTCAGATCCCTGAAATCAATACACACCCGTATCTTGCCGCTCCCTTTCTTCTCTATAGGCACAATGTTAGGAACCCATTCCACGTACCTGCATGGCCTAATAAATTCAGCCTTGAGTAATCGCTCCACTTGTTCTTTAACTCGGTCATAGACAGCCGAGTTAAAGTGGCGGGGAGGCTGCTTATAAGGCCTAAATCTGGACTTGATAGGCAGCCGATGCTCCACGAGCTTGCAGCTTAGCCCTAGCATTTCGCTATACTCCCATGCGAAACAGTCGACATACGATCGAAGTAACTTTATTACTTCAGCCTTTTCATCGGGCTGTAAATGTTGGTGTTGGACCGGAAATGGCGACCAGAGGGGGGTGAATGGGAGCTTTTAAAAACTTGGGCTAAAACAACCTTCGGTTTTAACTCTGTCTACTGCGGAACAGGCTTCGAACACCAACCTTCGAAGGTCTGGTTCAGAGGTATTTGACAGCTCCGAACACTGGCTTCGCAGGGATTAAAAGTCCGAAGTCAAGTAGACTTCGCTCCACCCTCAACCCCGAAAACAACTCTGCTAAGTCAGTGCATGCTCCACACACAGGATGCTTCGAGCAGGCTTCGCACTTCACACTTCGCAAGAGTGAACTACCCTCTGAGGACTTTGACCAAGTACTTAGCAACAGCAACTGGTGCTGGGCTTCGTACTGCGAAGGTCAAAACGTGCACTACACAGACTTCGCTAAGGGTTCAGACACGGGAAGCAAAACGGGCTTCGAACAGGGCTTCGCTAGTAAGCAGCGAGGTCTAGCCTCCTGTTACACAGAGCGAACGCGCACTGAAAAACACACTTCGCACACAACACACTTCATCAACACAGGCTTCGATGCACTGTCACAAGTCACTCAAGGTGACACACAAATGGACGAAGTATGTAGCGAGGTATGTAAAACAAGCTCAAGCAAAAGCACACAGAGGCAGGGCTTCGCCGCTTGAACAAGGAACACAAAAATGAACTCACTGGATGTATTCAAAGTATGAGGAGGCTAGTACAGGAGCTCAACAGTAAAATGCTCAAAGTGTTAAATGTTACCTACCCAGCCCCCATATTTATAGCCCACAGTTCACCCAAGTGAAATGACTACTTTACCCCTAGGGTTTACACCAGTTTTGTCTCTACAGAACAGAGGGGTACAAAAGGTAGTCTAACTTTATTTTGGAGGCTTCTTTGTCAGCTTTGCAGAGGGGACAATCGTCAGCTTTTTGCAGAGTAGACAGTGTCAGCCTTTGCAATCTTTGACCTTCCTGAAGCCCCCCTTCGCACGCGAGGGGTGCGGTAGCTTCGGCAGAGAAGCCTTGAGCCTGATGGCCTTCGCTTTGCCGAAGATAGCCTCCGATACAGTGATGGTTTTGAGCCGAAGCCATCAAAGCCCTTGAGCCTTCGCACCACCACCTCCGGAGTGGACCACCAAGGCTTCGCAGCTACTCCCAGCTCGAACTCCTGTCAGTCCGTGTACCGAAGCCATGCATGGCCGAAGTATCACAAGTCAACCTCGCTCCGGAGCTAGCCTCGCTCTGAAGCATTCCTCACTCCGAAGCCCCACCTTCGGAGTACCACCCTTCGAAGTCCCTCCTTCGTCCAAGGCCTCCGCACGAAGCATTCCATGAGCACTTCATCGCAGTGTCTCTCCCCGAGCACACTCCTCGACGAGCCTCACCCGGACCATGCCTTCGATGCACCTCGACTTCTGAGACCTTCGTCGGGTACCTTCGAATGTCTCCCTCTGGAGCACACTTCGAACACCTTGCCTCCGCAGAGGACTTGATCCATCCAACTCTGAAGTAACTCCATCCGGAGTACCTTCGAAGTGCCTCGTCTCCAAGGACTTAGTCTCGGAGTACCTTCACCCGGAGCCACGCTCCGCACTTACTGCCTTCTCCTGGCGCACCTCCACCCGAGGACCGACCTGGACCCCTTCGCAGCCACTGTGATGGAGCTCCCCGCTCCCCTAGGCATCAAGCCTCCCGCTTGACCCAGGTTCACCTGCTACGAACCGTCCGTCGCCTCCGCAGTCCCCTGCGCACCACAGACAAGCAGACAAGTGTATCCAGTACTCCGGAGACCTCTCCGGGTTAGCAACCTTCGGCACACACTCCGGTGTACCGCCCAAAGTACCGAGACCTTCGGTACAACCCAGTCATCGTGTACTGTCGGACCCCTCCGACAGGCACACTTCCGCTGCAACAGCTGCAGCAACCAAACCACCGAACCCTTCGGTGAAACCACCTCCGAACACCTTCGGTGAAACCACCTCCGAACACCTTCGGAGTTCCAACCTCCGAACCCCCTTCGGAGGTACCCCTTCGAACCAGAGGTAAAAAGCCTGTCAATCACTCATCACAGACTTCGAAACCAACCCTTGGTTTCTCAATCTCCCCCTTGATGAGTGCATTGACAACAAAATTCAAGTTCAAGAAAATTTGAAAAATTTCAGCACACAAGTGACCATAAAAACTCAGAAACGAGCCAAAACATGTCACTTGACAAAAGAATTTTCTTCCCCCTTTTAAGAGTAAAAGCCCCTTCGGCAAATCTCCCCTTTTTCAAGATAAAAACTCCCCCTGAGATAATTTTCCCCCTTTGCGGCAAGAGAACGTATAGCAAATTCTCCCCCTTTGGCAATGCAAGCATCAATGAGCATTTAAAAGATGCATTGCTTGGAAATGAGCAGAATTGCAAAGACATATAAAGCAAAAATATGCCAACTGTAATACCAATGATCATGGGCTCAGCTCAATTTAACATTCTCTTAAAAACATGATGACAGCATGTGATTTGATCATTTTTGAAATAAAAGCATCACCACTTAGTCAAGGAAACTAGACAAGTAGAAGCAAGGACTACGCAAAGCTAGCCAATTTCTACTCTAGATATACAAGTCCAGTTCAAATGGAGATATGAAAGCAAACTTGATGAACAAATGAATTTTGTTGTTCTTTTTTTCATAATGCTAGGGGTTATTTGTTTGCCCACCTTATACTTTCCAATCAGGCCAAGCCTAGGCATGAAAGCCATCAGAAGCTTAAGGCAGTGATTTTGGCAGACACTACACTATTCCAGTTCATACCAATGTGCAATGGAAAGCAGTCTAGAATAGAGTAGTGCGACAAACAAACCCACCTGGATCTTTTACTTTGAAGCATGCAAATATGGATTTTTGGAATTTTGGGATTAAGTGAACAAATTGTTTGGCACTTTATGAATATCCATGAAAATGTAGAACAATTTTTCAAGTTGCAAATTTTTAGCATCCAGAGAGAAGTGTCTTGCTATCAAGCAGATAAAAACTAGCTAAAGAAGTCCTACCTAAACATGCTAGATTCAAGACTAAGCAGTGAGCATGATTTGAATTTGAAAGGAAAACATCATGCACATTAATGTTTCAGATCAATTAAAAAGAGCTGAGCTGACATGATTTCATGAATTAAGATGAGGCATATAAGTGCAACAGATGTAAATGCAATTTCATACATAACTAGCAGATGCACACCAATTCAAAAGAGCTCCCCCTCACAAAATGCCGTAAGGGTGACAAATACCAAGTTCCCCACGCAAGTAGGCAAATCGAGAAGCATCGAGGGGTTTAGTGAAAATGTCGGCTAGCTGGTGTTTGGTATCAACATATTGAAGTTCAATATCACCCTTCTCATTGTGATCTCTAAGAAAATGATATCGCACATCAATGTGTTTGGTTCTGGAGTGCTGAACCGGGTTATTTGCAATACATATAGCACTAGTGTTATCACAAAAAAGTGGAACACTCTTATAATCTAACCCGAAATCCTGCAAAGTGGAAACCATCCACAAAATCTGAAGCAACAGCTAGCTGCAGCAACATATTCGGCCTCAGTCGTCGATTGTGCAACACTAGACTGTTTGCGGGAAAGACCAGCAAACCAGTGATGTACCTAGAAAATGACAAGTACCAGAGGTACTCTTCCTATCAATTCTACACCCAACAAAATCCACATCGGAATAACCTCGAAGACATAAAGATGAAGATGCTGAATACCATATGCCAAATTCGAGGGTATGTTTGAGATACCTTAGGATGCGCTTTACCACTTGGCAGTGCGAAGCTCGTGGTGAAGCCTAAAAACGAGCGCACAGACACACACGAAGTGTATGTCCGGCCTCATAGCAGTCAAGTAGAGGAGGGAGCCGATCATGCTTCGGAACTCCTTCTGATCTACGGCTTCTCCATCTTCGTCAGGATCCAATGCTACAGATGTAGCCATTGGAGTGGCGAGGGGCTTCGCATCAGCCATGTCAAATTTCTTGAGCAGGTCCTTGGTGTACTTCGTCTGGTGAACGAAAGTACCTTGTTTGCTTTGTTTGATTTGCAAACCAAGGAAAAAGGTGAGTTCACCCATCATAGACATTTCAAATTCCCTGCTCATGGTATCTGCAAACTCGGCAACCAAAGCATGAGAAGAGCCACCAAAGATGATATCATCCACATAAATCTGAACCAGGAGGAAATCTTTGCCATGCTTGAGAGTAAACAGGGTTTTATCAACAGAGCCCATCAAATACCCCCGCTCAAGCAGAAAAGACTTAAGTCTATCATACCAAGCCCGAGGGGCCTGCTTGAGTCCATAAAGAGCCTTATGAAGTTTAAGGACTTTATGTGGGTACTTGGGGTTTTCAAAACCAGGGGGTTGTTTTACATAAACATCTTCACCTATGAAGCCATTAAGAAAAGCACTTTTGACATCCATTTGATAGAGTTTGAATCCCCGGGATGTCGCAAAGGCAAGCAAAATCCTAATGGCCTCAAGGCGAGCAACAGGTGCAAAAGTTTCAGTAAAATCAATCCCTTCTAGTTGTGAATAACCCTGAGCTACAAGTCTAGCTTTGTTTCTAACTATAGTCCCATCCTCCCCTTGTTTATTTTTGAAAATCCATTTTGTTCCAATGAAATGAACATTTGGTGGAGGATCAATTAATGACCAGACTTGGTTTCTCTCAAAATTTTCAAGTTCCTCATGCATGGCATTGATCCAACTAGAATCAGAAAGTGCATGACTAACATCTAAGGGCTCGAAAGAAGCAACAAAAGCGGAATCAATGAAATGAGCATGAGAACGTGTTACCCTTTGATCAAGCTCACCAATAATCTGCTCGGGAGGATGCATCCTTTGAACATGATGTGGAGCCCCGCGGCGGGATGCAGTCTCCCCCTCAACTTGTGCGTTGGAGTGGTCCAAGATGACCGATGTCGAGGTAGTTGCTTCGGGACCTCGTGCCGAAGTGGTTGAAGCGGGGTCAGCTTCGGGGGTTGATGTCGAGGGTAGTAGGGGTTCATCCTCGAACTCTCCGGGATCTTCATCTTCGAAGATGGTCTGTTCAATGTCGTGTTCATTTGCCTGTTCAAGAGTAGAACTAACAGAGGGGGTTGATTCATCAAAAGTCACATCACATGACTCGATGACAGTGTTAGTTTCCAAATTATAAACACGATAAGAATGACCATGAGTAGTATAACCCAAAAAGATCCCGTCAGACGAACGCGACTCAAATTTATCCAAATTACCACATTTTAGGATGAAGCAACGACAGCCAAAAACTCGAAGATGAGTGACCTTGGGCTGTCTGCCAAAACGTAGCTCATAAGATGTCAAGTTTAAAATTGAGCGCAAGATGATTCGGTTTGAGATGTAACATGCAGTATTCATGGCCTCAGCACAGAATTTTCTAGGAGTCCTGTGCTCATCGAGCATCGTCCTAGCCATCTCAACCAAAGTGCGGTTCTTCCTCTGAACGACACCGTTCTGTTGAGGAACCCGCGGAGCAGAGAATTGATGTTCTATGCCATGCTCCATGCAAAAGTCAACAAAGAGACTGTTCTTGAACTCAGTGCCATTATCACTTCGAATGGATTTTAATGCACCAGGGAGTTCAATGAAAGTCTCAAAGCCAAGCTCCGAAAGTGTGAAAACACTTCATCCTTGCTGGCAAGAAAGAAGAACCAAGAGTAGCGAGAGAAATTGTCGACAATGACTAATACATACCACTTGCCGCCTAAAGAACTAACCCGAGAAGGACCTACAGTGTCCATGTGGAGAAGTTCTCCGGGTTGTTCAGTCATCACTGTGGTGACTGACGAATGCGAAGCGGCAATCATTTTTCCATGTCGACACGGAGCGCAAACTAAATTCTTCTCAAACTTGAGCTTGGGCAATCCTCGGATCAGACCTAGGGCACTCAGACGTGCGAGCAACTCAAAGCTCATATGCTCTAGTCTCCTATGCCACTTCCAAAGCTCAGAAGTAGAATGTGCAACAAGACAATGAGAAGAACCAGATGACTCAGAAAAATCAGCTCCAAAAACTCTCCCGACTCTAAAGATCTTACACACCACAACGCCATCAGAATTGAGTACTTGCGAAGTATCGCGATGAAATCGCACTTCGAAGCCCTCATCAAGCAACTGAGATACAGACAACAAATTGTATCCCAGGTTTTCAACCAAAGCAACATATTTGAGAGTGAAATTCGAGTTAATTCTTACCACACCTTTACCTTGCACTCTACTCCTTCGATTATTGCCGAAGGTGATATGTTCCCTTTGCTTGGTTGTGGTGAGGCTGGAGAACCATGCTGCATCTCCGATCATATGGCGCGAACAACCGGAGTCCATGATCCACGTGCCCTCCAAGCCTCGGTCTGTCGCCTACACATGATAATAATATCTCGATCGCTCAGTGCTGGGGTGAGTGAAAATATGACGAGGCATCCAGCACTGAGTGACACGAGTAGTAGGCACAGTAAAAGTAGACTGTCTACGCACAGGATAATCAGAATGATGCGAAGTGCGAGGTCTACCTACATGCTGTGATCGAATAACATGTCGAGGTCTCCTACTCTAACGAGGTACAAAGCTACTCGCCCGGGGTCTACCACCATATGGAACATGGTGAACACCTCGAGGAGCAAAACCACTCCGAGAAGCACGAGGAGCCTCAAAAGCAGGACGATAGTAAAACTCAGACTCATGCATACCTAATGATGGGTAATGCATGTCCTGGTAACTCATCGCCTGAGAGCGTCGCTCATCCTTGATGCGACGAAAACAGAACCCAACCAAATGACCTGCCCGCTGACAATAGGAACAATGAAACACTCTCCTCGGGGCACTCTCATGGGTCTTAGGAGCAACTCTCACACGTTCCTTGGGCTTCTGTTGAGTGGTTTTCTTGGGAGGATTTTTCTTAGCAGGAGGAATGGTTTTCTTTTGAGCTTGGGTAGGTTCTTGGCTGGTGGAGTGTCTAACAGAGCTCTCTCATTCTCTAAGGTAGTGGGTGAGGTGAAAACAGTTTTGTTCTTACTGTCTGAAGAAATCCTCTCAAAACCCAAACCTAGAGATACCCCTGCTCTGTCAGCACACATCTTGGTCTTGGCCAAGAGCAAATCCATCCTACCCTTTACCTCAGTGCATTTATTAACCACGGAAACAAGGTATTCATTTTCTGACATGAGGTTCTCAGCTCGCTCTCTAACAGTGCCTAGCTGGTCCTTAAGGCTAATGCATGTGTCACAAACAGGCTGCACATCCTTAGAACTACCGGCCTTCTCCAATCTAGCCTCTAAATCATGAACATGTTTATCACTGTAAATTAATGCTCTCGCGCAATAAGGAACAGTTCATGCATTCAATGTTATCCTGAGGTCTAGAATCCACCACCAAAAGCTGCTTCTGTGCAGTCTCAAGCTCAGAAAGAGTTTGAGCATGTACAGAACGCAACTGAGCAAGCTCACCCATGACAATAGTACAAGAATCACATTCAGCATCATTTACTTTAGACTTAAGCATGGCATATTCAATAGAAACAGATTCTAGCCTAAGTCTAAGGTCTTTTCTTTCTCTAGCGGCTTGCACAAGTAATCTATCCTGACCGAGAACAACTTCATTCAGCTCATATAATTTAAATAATAGATGGTCAGATGATAGATGTACCTCAGATGAGTCAAGCTCATCGCCGATGTGATCGCTGTCGGCCATGAAGCAAATGCCGGTGAAGTCTCGTCCCTTCTTGTCCTTTTTATCCTCCTTCCTTGGGGACTCCTCCTCCTCAGAGCTTCGACTCCTCAGTTGAGGAAGTGTCGATGTCGCTGAGAGCAGCAACAAAAGCTCTGGAAGTGGCTTTGGCTACTCTCTTAGCCACCTTGTCGCGCTTGCCCTTCACAAAGGGTTTCCTCTCCTCTTTGTGGTATTTGGGGCGCTCACTCTCATCTCTCTTCTTGAGTTTGGGGCAATTGGCCTTGATGTGAGAAGTGTCGCCACACTCAAAACAACCACTAAAACCACTTCTCCTCTGATCCCGTCTCTCATGATGAAAACGGGTGAACCTTCTGGCAATGAGAGCAAGCTCATCATCATCCAGAGTGTCCACCTGCTCCTTTGTGACGGAGACCAGGGAGGACAAAGCAAAACCATCTGCAAGAACACAAGTACCAGATGTGCTTGGTTCTGCAGCGGTGCCACGGCTAGTGCTAGAAACCAATGCCAATGGCTATGGCAAAGAGCTTCTGTGCACAGCAAGAGATGCCTTGGCAATCTCTGTGGACTTCAGCTTGCTAAAGAGCTCATCACAGGTCAATGTGTCATAACCTGTGGACTCCTCAATGCTGGATATCTTCACTTCCCATATGCTACGATCCAGAGCATAGAGAAGCTTGATAGCCGTATCGTGGTCATTGTAAGTAAGCGTCCCTTTGGATCGCAAGTTACTCACTATTGCATCAAAGCGAGAAAACATGACATCTATAGATTCACCAGGTGCCTGCACAGACAGCTGATACTGTTGATTGTATGTGCTTTGGCGCCTGGCCTTAATCTGTGTAGAGCCCTCATGAAAAATAGTGAGTGTTGTCCAAATCTCCCTAGCAGTCCTATGGTGTTGCACCCTATCGAACTCACTCCGGCTCAAACCAATGAACAGTATGTTTCTTGCCTTGGAATTGGCATTATACAGATCTTTTTCTGTTTGAGAGGTGCAAGTCTCAGGGATGGAGTATTGTGAGTCCACAATCTCCCAAATTGCATTTCCTTGGCTTAACAAGTAAGCCTCCATGCGCACCTTCCAGTATGCAAAATCTGTCCCATCGAACAGAGGAATTTTACTGCCTCTGTCCATGTCGCCAACAGATCACAAAACCGGTTAAGGTCAACTGGTGATCTTAACCTGCTCTGATACCAATTGTTGGACCAGAAATGGTGACCAGAGGGGGGGTGAATGGGAGCTTTTAAAAACTTGGGCTAAAACAACCTTCGGTTTTAACTCTGTCTACTACGGAACAGGCTTCGAACACCAACCTTCGAAGGTCTGGTTCGGAGGTATTTGACAGCTCCGAACACTGGCTTCGCAGGGAGTAAAAGTCCGAAGTCAAGTAGACTTCGCTCCACCCTCAACCCCCAAAACAACTCTACTAAGTCAGTGCAGGCTCCGCACACAGGATGCTTCGAGCAGGCTTCGCACTTCACACTTCGCAAGAGTGAACTACCCTCTAAGGACTTCGACCAAGTACTTAGCAACAGCAACTGGTGCTGGGCTTCGTACTACGAAGGTCAAAACGTGCACTACACAGACTTCATAAGGGTTCAGACACAGGAAGCAAAACGGGCTTCGAACAGGGCTTCGCTAGTAAGCAGCGAGGTCTAGCCTCCTGTTACACAGAGCGAACGCGCACTGAAAAACACACTTCGCACACAACACACTTCGTCAACACAGGCTTCGATGCACTGTCACAAGTCACTCAAGGTGACACACAAATGGACGAAGTATGCAGCGAGGTATGTAAAACAAGCTCAAGCAAAAAGCACACAGAGGCAGGGCTTCACCGCTTGAACAAGGAACACAAAAATGAACTCACTGGATGTATTCAAAGTATGAGGAGGCTAGTACAGGAGCTCAACAGTAAAATGCTCAAAGTGTTAAATGTTACCTACCCAGCCCCCATATTTATAGCCCACAGTTCACCCAAGTGAAATGACTACTTTACCCCTAGGGTTTACACCAGTTTTGTCTCTACAGAACAGAGGGGTACAAAAGGTAGTCTAACTTTATTCTGGAGGCTTCTTTGTCAGCTTTGCAGAGGGGACAGCGTCATCTTTTTGCAGAGCAGACAGTGTCAGCCTTTGCAGTCTTTGACCTTCCTGAAGCCCCCCTTCGCACGCGAGGGGTGCGGTAGCTTCGGCGAGAAGCCTTGAACCTGATGGCCTTCGCTTCGCCGAAGATAGCCTCCGATACAGTGACAGGTTTTGAGCCGAAGCCGTCAAAGCCCTTGAGCCTTCGCACCACCACCTCCGGAGTGGACAACCAAGGCTTCGCAGCTACTCCCAGCTCGAACTCCGTCAGTCCGTGTACCGAAGCCATGCATGGCCGAAGTATCACAAGTCAACCTCGCTCCGGAGCTAGCCTCGCTCCGAAGCCTTCCTCACTCCGAAGACCCACCTTCTGAGTACCACCCTTCGAAGTCCCTCCTTCGTCCAAGGCCTCCGCACGAAGCATTCCATGAGCACTTCGTCGCAGTGTCTCTCCCCGAGCACACTCCTCGACGAGCCTCACCCGGACCATGCCTTCAGATGAACCTCGACTTCTGAGACCTTCGTCGGGTACCTTCGAATGTCTCCCTCCAGAGCACACTTCGAACACCTTGCCTCCGCAGAGGACTTGATCCATCCAACTCCGAAGTCACTCCATCCGGAGTACCTTCGAAGTGCCTCATCTCCGAGGACTTTGTCTCGGATTACCTTCACCCGGAGCCACGCTCCGCACTTACTGCCTTCTCCTGGCGCACCTCGACCCGAGGACCGACCTGGACCCCTTCGCAGCCACTGTGATGGAGCTCCCCACTCCCCTGGCATCAAGCCTCCCGCTTGACCCAGGTTCACCTGCTACGAACCGTTCGTCGCCTCCGCAGTCCCCTGCGCACCACAGACAAGCAGACAAGTGTATCCAGTACTCCGGAGACCTCTCTAGGGTTAGCAACCTTCGGCACACACTCCGGTGTACCGCGCAAAGTACCGAGACCTTCGGTACAACCCAGTCATCGTGTACTGTCGGACCCCTCCGACAGGCACACTCCGCTGCAACAGCTGCAGCAACCAAACCACCGAACCCTTCAGGTGAAACCACCTTCGAACACCTTCGGAGTTCCAACCTCTGAACCCCCTTCGGAGGTACCCCTTCGAACCAGAGGTAAAAAGCCTGTCAATCACTCATCACAAACACCGAAACCAACCCTTGGTTTCTCAGTTGGTTTACAAAAGTCGGCCTTGGGATGCTACCATTACCTATGTCAACTTCCTCCAAGGGGTCGGCCGACGCAAAACCTTGTCCTAATTTCTCTACTTCGCTAAAGTCCTCGATGGCCTCGGCAATATCGTCTTTATTAGACCGATATTGCTTCACACGAGACGTAAGCCAATCTAGATTACTCTTGCTAGACATGACTATTAATACAAAAATAGTCGTGCTACTCCAGCCGTCTTTACAGACACTAGTACAAAATGTCCTTCGGATACGCTAACAAAAGCGTAATCCACAAGGTCTCTACCTGATAGACACTCTACTTTGTTATGGACGGCGTCAACCGACACATCAGCCAATGCTACTTGGGCCGAAGTATCTGTGGTAATGACTTCTACTTCATCGTCGTCCCACTGTATCAGGCACTGGTGTAGAGTAGAAGGAATGCAACAGTTCACGTGAATCCAGTCGCGCCCAAGTAGTACGCTGTAATTACCTTGTACCTCGACGACGAAAAATGCTGTTGGTAATGTCTTATTGCCCACCGTCAACTCCATGGAGAGTACGCCCTTGGCCTCAGGGCCCTCGCCATTGAAGCCGTTGAGCATCAAGTTGGTCTTCTTTAGGTCATCCTCGTCCCTGCCAAGTTTCTTCAACAACGAGTAAGGCATTAAGTTAACAGTGGCGCCACCATCGACGAGCATTCGGGAAATTCGGCTTTCCATCGATGTGAACTCTGACGTAGAGAGGCTTTAGATGGCGAGCCGAGTCCTCGGGCTTATCGATGATGGCATTGCGTGGACCAAGGTTTAATTGAGCGACCTCGGCCTCGTCCTGTGGCAGGGCGAACTCGGCGGGCAGCATGACGATGTTGATGTCCATCACCTAGGGTGCGGGCCCTTCAGAGATGGGTGAGTAATTGTCGTCGAGCATGTCATCGTCGTCATCACTTGGACTAGGAGCCGGGTTGGTTATCTCAATCGGCTTCTCCCTCCATACCTATTTTGTAGCTGGCCGAGGGAGGATTTCTTCGAAGATAGCGTCGCGCTCGGCCTAAGCTTCCCTCTCGCGCATCTCCTATGCCCGTGGTCATTGTAGGCGTCTCTTCTGTGATTTGTACATGCCTGGAGGTGCCCAAGATGGTTGCATCTTAGTGCTGGGTGCTACTGTTCGGCTCCCATTAATTCTGGCTGAAGTGGTATTGTGCCCTTCGGCCTTGTGCACCCTGTGTTCGGAGGGGTCTTCGCTGCGAACCCCTACGTACGGATAGGCCTGGTTGGCCAATCGAACTAGGCTTCAGCGCAAAGTCCAGCCGAAGCATGGGACTTACCTCCGTCAGACCTCGGTGACAAAGTCTTCGGGATTGGGACTTCCTAAGACCCAACTCTGATGGTGATGGCTTCGGACTCCCTGACCTCGGCCTCTGCATGCTCGCACCCTTCGGTTTTGCTCCGCATGGTCCGATTTGGAGGCACCACGGATAGTCTGTGGATGATGCCCCCCTCCACTGCGTCTGTTTGTCCCTGCCATCCATAACACTCTAAAGAAAAACAGGACATAGTGTTAGGTTGTGGAGGGTACCCCGACCCGAATACGTACGGAGCCCATGGGGTTCCCGCCCAGTTGTACAGTGGAGGCATCGGCAGCTCTAGTGGCCATTGCCGACTGAGAGCCGAACCTGTTACCTAGAAGGGGGTTCGGCAGAGTTGATGGTGTCTCGGACCACACCAGCGAAGGGTCCCACCAGGACAGAGGTACGTTTGGCCAGTGCAGGCCGAAGCCTCTCATTGGAGAAGTCCAACACGGTGCGGGGTTCGACCACTGGAGGCCAAAGTTACTGTACGGAGGGTTCGGCCATTTGCGGCTCGAAGCCACCGTGCGAAGCGTCAGGCCACCGTGGCCCGAAGCCACTGTGCGGAGGGTTTGGCTACTTCGGTCCGAAGCTACCCTTCGAGAGTCTTGGACCCTTCGGCTGCTTTAGCTTTTTGGTGTGTGGACCTGCTTCCTTGGCCTTTCTCTGATGCTTGCTTAATAGCATATTGTATCTTACCTTCGGCCTCTTGGGATCTTTAGCCGAAGGGGTATTAATGTTTTGTTTCCATACTCCTACCTCGGGGTTCTTTGGTACGAGCGTGCGAGTGCGTGGCTCTCCAACAATTACATCTTTCCCCTCAACCGACCCGGCCTGTTCTGGCCGAATCAACACCTTCTTCTCACCGAGGTCGACGGCGTTGACGGGAAAAGAATCTTTATCCAGCTTCATCTTCGGATTATGGTCTTTCTTCAATCATTCTTCTCTATGGCCGATTGGATCGGCCATCGAAAAACATTGTAGTCACTAGTATTATGTTAATGTGAATCATGCCACTTATAGTATGGATGCTTCTTTAACTCATCGGTAGGTGGAATGACTTGACCCTTAGGTAACCTGAGAAGCTGACTTTTAAGAGAAAATCAAATATTTTATCACACTTAGTTATATCAAATGAGTATTTGACCTCACTAAGTAGATTCTTCGTGGGGGATGGCCGTAACTCGGAGCAGGTGATAGGTTTATTTCTAGCGTTCCAAACCCATTCAGCCGCGTACATGTCGGTCGAATCCTCCTCTTCTGACTCCTCCTCGCCAGAGCGTTCCATGATGTGGATCTCAGCCCTGGGCTTGCTAAATGTCTTAATAACTTTTTATCTTTGGTTCGGCCTTCCTGGACCAGAGCCTGCTGCAAAACTTGGCTAACTTCTAAAAAGTTTGGTTATCTAACCTCTCTTTAATCTCGGAACGCAACCCATTAAAAGCTAGTTCCGCCAAGTCCCTTTCCGAAATATTAAGGCTAAAACATCGGTTTCTAGTATCCCTAAAACGCTTAATGTACTTAGAGGCGCTCTCATTAGATTTCTGTTTAACCGATGTCAAATGTGAAAGCCTGAGTTTTGTCTCACCTGTGTAGAAGTAATCATGGAATTTTCGCTCTAAATTGTCCCACGTCTGAATGGAGTTCGGCGGGAGCGCCGAAAACCAAGTGAAAGCGGTGCCGGATAGCGATAAAGAAATAGCCTAACCTTTAGGGCATCTATCTCGCTAACTTCTCCACATTGTGCCAAAAATTGACTAGCGTGCTCTAACGTAGTTTTGCCACCCTCGTCATCGAACTTAGTGAATTCAGGGATTCTATAGCCGCAGGGGGTAGGGTACTGTATCAAGATGGTCGGGGTATGGCTTACGGTAAACCCTAACCCGTCCCTTGGGCACGAATCCGGCACACTCTCTAAATAGTGCGTGGACCTGCTCCTCTATGTCATCTTGGCATGTTGTTTGTGCGCGCCTCCATTGCGGGGGCACGACACATGGTGGGATATCGGCGTGTCGGCCATGGGCCCCTTCCCTGCGCGCTATCTGTATGACGTGCTCATGTCCGGGTGCCTGTGCATGTGGTGCGGGTAGCGCGGGTACCGACGCAGGTAGTGGCACATGGTACGCAGTGTTATTTTGACCGTAGGTGCAATGATTAGTCTCGGCCATAAGTGTTGAGGTCGGAGACATGGTTGTGCCAATGCTGTCATTATGTCTGCTGTACACGTGGTTTGCCGGAGGTGCACTAGCAATAGTAACCGGGGGTACAGCTTCAGCAATGCCGAACCTCCTAAGAGTCACCTCTACTTGGGAGCTGACTGCCGAATCTAAATGGTTGGCTAGCGAAGCGCTAACGGCTTGATCTACTGATGCGGCTATTTTTTGCTCAATCTCTAAAGAAGATAAACGAGGCGATACAGGTGTTACCTAGACCTGAGCGAGGTCGGGGGTGGTGATGTCACGCTTGATGAAGCCTACGCGTGTCTTAACGTAGCCCCCAAGCATCATGTCCTGGAGCAGCCTTCAACTTTGCCTCGATCTCTGCTCGGTCTTCTGTAGGGATATCTTCAAGTGTAGGTGTCAAGATGTTGCGGTTGTCGATATCCGCGCCTCCTATTGTGTCCATCGGCAGGTGTAGACGTAGTATTCGACGTAGATGTACCGGTGGCCGATGTATATGTACTTGTCATGTTGGCGTAGCCTTCCCCAGCGGAGTCGCCAAAAAGTGTGTTGACACGAGAACGTGCCCCCGTACTTGGGTCAGTTCGATGATCCAAAAGCACATGGATACTTAGGGACAAGCCTAAGCGTGACACAGCACCGCGTCGCGTTCCGACTACCCTTAGTCGTGATAAGGGGGTGGAGTCGCCAGGTAATCAGATCACACAAAATAATCCAATTAGCCGAAAGAAATATATTAAACAGAATAGAATCGCAAACCGGTCGGAGCCTGTCTGCTTCAAAGTCTGGTGCGAAGGGGTCACCGAAGTGTACCTTCGGCGTCTGGTGCGAGGTATCCCGCCAAAGGGTGCTTCGGCGTTCGGACTGATCTGGCCAAGATGGACTACAGAATAATGATGCGAGGGCCACGCGCGGGCGTAACTTCGTCCAGTGCGGAGTGCGGTCGTGGCGAAGCCTGTTGTGACGAAGTATGCTGGCGAAGCCTATTGTCAGAGCCTGCAGCCTCGCCGAAGGGTGTCCTAGTGACCTCCGAAGCCGATCTCTCAGCTCCAGACACCTCCGACGAAGTAGCTTCGAACGTGGGAACCTGCAACAAAGAGAGTTCGAAGTACCAATTCGGCTTGAGGACCGAAATCTGCTAAGTGTTGCACTAGTAGCGAAGGTAGCAATCTGTTACGCAGATTAGCGGATACTTCACAGGTGAAGTAATAAGGCGATAGAAATCTATTACGTAGATTAACGGATACTTCACAAGTGAAGTAACAAGGGTTACCACTGTTCCGAAGTGGCGGTGGAGGGCTTCCAGGCAAACCCACGAAGAGGTATAGGAAAATAAAGGTATAGTAAATACGATCAAAGCTAGGGCTTTGGTTTGGTTTGAGTTGGGGGGCCTATAAGCTGGCCTCGCCTCTTTATTTATAGGGGCCAAACTTCAGATCGAATCTGCTATTTTTCATCTTGGATAGAGATAAAACTCAGCTAGAATCGCGTCCAACTCTGTCTCTGCCGAAGTGGGCTTCGGCCAGGCCCGCCGAAGCCTGCTCCTCGAGCCGAAGCTTCGGTGGCATGGGCCTCCGAAGACTTCCTGGCCAAAGGCTGTGGGTTAGCTAGAGGCTTTCAGAGCCCATGGCCCAATGGGCCTTCGGCCCTGTAGGGCTTCGGCCTGACCCTGGACATGTGTATTTTTTGCTTAAATCACCAAAATTAATATTTTGGCAGTCTCAGCCATTAATGCCATTTTTGCTATCAACACATCTCCGGTGTCAAGGATGCTTCGAACGGTTTAAAATACCTTGCGTTCTTTCTAAGGACCTGAGCATGAAAATATTTCTTGCATATACTACTCTCCTCGTTGTACTGGCTATCTGGAGAAGCATTTTCGAGGGGCTACTGTTGGGGGAACATACTTAATCTCGATGATCCTTTGAGATTCCAAGAAAATACATTATACAACGAAGATAAAAGCAAGAGTTTTAATCTCAGAGCCCAAGACCCCCTCCGAACTGAAGTGCTTGAAGCCAAAGGGTTCGTCCAGGATCTGGTCCGAAGAGACCCTCCTGTTGACACGAAAATGTGCCCCTGCACTTACGTCATTTTGATGATCCAAAAGTGTGCGGATACTTAGGGACAAGCCTAAGCGTAACACAACACTGACGCCGTGTTCCGACTACCCTTAATGGTGGCAAGGGGGGTGGAGTCGCTAAGTAATCAGATCAAAAAAAATAATCCAATTAGCCAAAAAGAAATATATTGAATAAAATAAACTAGTTGGCTGACTGGAGCCTGATTGATTCGAAGGGTACTATGCGAAGGGTTTCACCGAAGGGTACCTTCGGTGTTTTAGAAACCAAGTGGAAATGTGCCTTGGTTTCAAGTCTGTGATGAGTGATTGGCAAGTTCTCTTCTGGTGAAGGGGTCCCTCTGAAAGGATTCGGAGGTGTTTACCGAAGGGTTCGTTGTTTACTGGCTGTAGTTGTGTAGCGGAGTGTGTCTGTCGGAGGGGTCTAGCAGAACATGATGACATGTGTGTATCGAAGGGCTCATTACTTTGGGCAGTACATCGGAGTGTGAACCAAAGATTGCTTACCGGAGAGGTCTCTGGGGTACTAGAAATACTTGTCTGTTTATCGGTGGTGCGCAGGTGACTTCGGAGGCGACAGATGGTTCTCAGCGAGTGAACTTTGGTCAAGCGGGAGGCTTGGTGCCAGGTGAGCGGGGAGCTCGGTCACGAAGGCTGTGTGGGGTCGAGGTCGGTCCTCGAGTCAAGGTGCGCTAGGCAAAGGCAGAAAGTGTGGAGGATGGCTCCGGCTGAAGGTACCTCGAGGCAAAGTCCTAAGGGACGAGGCACTTTGAAGGTTGCTCTGGAAGGAGTGACTTCGGAGTATGGTGGATGAAGTCCTCAGCAATGAGGCAAGGCATTTGATGTGTTCTCAAGATGGAGGCACTCGAAGGGACACCTGATGATGGTCTTGGAAGTCAAGGTGCATCGAAGGCATGGTCCGGATAAGGGTCTTCGTGGAGTGTGCTCATGGATGAGACACTGCGAATGGGTGTTTATGGATATGCTTCATGCGGGGCCTTGGACGAAGGGACTTCGGAAGGTGGCGAAGGTACTCTGAAGGTGGCTTTGGAGTGTGGCTAACTTAAGGTACTTCGGCCATGCATGGCTTCGGTACACGGACTGATGGAGTTTGAGCTGGGAGTAGATGTGAAGCTGTGGTGGTCCACTCCGGAAGTGATGGTGTGAAGGATCATGTGCTTTGACGGCTTCGGCTCAAAACCGTCACTATATCGAAGACTGACTTCGGTGAAGAGAAGGCCTTCGGGTTAAAAGATTTTCACCAAAACTACTGCACACTTCGTGTGCGAAGGGGGCTTTAGAAGATTCCAAATAAAGTAGACTACCATCTGTACCCCTGTGTCTGGCTGATACAAAAACATTGTAAACCCTAGGGGCATTGTAGTCTATTCGCAGAATTGAATAGTGCCTATAAATAGTGAAGGCTTGCTAGGTATAGGCAACACTTTGAGCAGCCATTTTTAGAACTCTAGAGCTAGCCACCACCCATGTACTCAGTCATGTGAGTCTTTTTGTGTTCCCTATTCATGCAATGAAATTTACATTCTGTTTTCTATCTATTGCTTGAACTTGTATTCCTATTTTGTCCTGTGAGCGTTGAGTTCCTTGTACTGCACTTTGTTATGTTTTAGCTAAAGTCTTGTGAATGTCTTCTCTCTGATGAAGTGTGCTTGCATTCAGTGTGTGCTTGTGTTGTGTGCTTTTCAGTGTGTTCACTCTGTGTAAACTGGAGACAACTCCTCTCTGATTTCTAGTGAAGCACTGAGTGAAGTTTGGCCCGAAGCCTATTTTCCCTTCCTTAGTAGAGGTTCTCATCATAGTCTGTTCTGTCTACTTTTATGCCTTCGGTATACAAAGCCTAGTACTAATTGCTAGTGCGGAGTATCTGTTCGAAGTCCTCAAAGGGAAACTTACTCCTGCGAAGTGTGTTGTGCGAAGCCTGCTCGAAGGCACCTTTTGTGTGGAGCCAGCACTTTCCTTGCCGAGTTTAGGTTTTGGGTTTGTGGGTGTGAGCGAAGTCTTTTGACTTCGAGCTTTTGCTCTTTGCGAATCCTAGGTTCGAAGCTGTAAAATACCTCCGAACTAGACCTCCGAAGGGAAGGGTGTGTTCGAAGCCTATTCCGCAGGAGATTGTATTAAAACAGAAGGCTAATTTTTGCCTGAAATTTTAAATAGCAAACGTATCTAGAAAAATACAAAAATTTTATATAGAATATGATATGTTGTATTTTGATTAGAAAAAACTTTCAAGTTCAAATAAAGATTTAGCCAACAATTTATTTTCAATCATAAACTATTCCTTCTCAAAACTCTAATTTCTCTCAAGAGAATCTCGAGTTTCTTAACATCCTATGTGATAACTTTCTTGAAATATTTAAAAATTAATCATAGAAGCTATGTGTAGTGTTGGCGAAAAAGATTACGCTAAAGGTTTAGAAAACTAAGTGTGTGACAAACGAAGTGTTTGTTTAAGTAAACTATTCCAAGACTCCAAAATGGATAATAGCTTGAGATAGTTCGAAGTGTGTATTGAATATCTGAGTATTAGATACCCTTTACAGAGTGAAGAGGGGTATTTATAAACCAAATACATGGGAAAAGGCTTCTTTACCCTCTAATTACAATCGACTACGAAGATACTATGTAATATTCTTCATAGGGGTAAAAGAGTAAAAGACTAGTCTAATTAGTGAGAAGATAAATCCTTTGTCCTTACTGGCAACCCCCTTCAGGTGAAGAGGCTTCGGGAGGCTTCGTTGCGCCGAAACCTTGACGAAGGTATCTGCTGTTTAAGGCTCTGAATTGATGGAGCCTTGTTGCCTTTAGGGTCTTCGGAGATCAAAGTTACTGACTTCGTTTCTTCTGCTTGTGTCAACATGAAAATGTCCTTGGCTTTTTGAGGATGAAATAATTTCCCCCCCCCAAAAGTAGACCCTCAAATACTTTTCTCTGAATTGTCTATGCAATGAAGAGGGCAGTATACGCAAGAAATAATTTCATGCTTAGAATTTAGAAAGGAACTTGAAAAACTTTACCATTCTTAGAAACATTCAGAAAAAGAGGGTCTTCGGACCAATTTCTGTGCGGAGATATTCACTGAAATGGCTTCGGAGATGGATCTTTGGCGGAGCTAATTGTAACGCCCAAAATATAATAATTCCAGACTTTATTGAATTTCCAAGGAAAAACAATAATACAGGATATTCATCACACGACTGCGTACATTACGCCAACCAAGGTGGTTTGTAGGCCACATTATTACACAAGTGATAAATAAAAGAGAAACTAGGAAAATAAATCCTCTAGATGAACGCCTTCTTCTAGTCTCGCGCCTTGACTGGGCCGCTATGCCAGACAATCCTGCTCCTCGTAGTACGCTACCTCTGATGTGGTGAGTCAACGGGGGTGAGTACAGTCGTACTCAGCAAGCCACCGAATGCAATTATAATGCAAGGTAATAAAAAAGGAAGGTAGTGCTCAAGTTTGCGGAAAAGTACATTTGTAAAGATGTTAATGTGATCAAGTTATTAGTACACTAATTAATCATGAGTAAATGCATTATCTTCTACCTCGAGGGGTACAATCAGCCCGCCCTCACTCAATAGTCCTTACATGCCATTCCATCATGCAGTCATTCAAGTAAAATTAAACTAACTGCGGTGAACATTGCACAACCAGCCCTTGACCCACAAGGCACTCATTCCCGCACACCAAAGTGTGTCGTGATGACACCACATCACCCCGAAGGAACTCATGCAAAAACCTTTAGCATGGAACACACCAACTCAAAAACACTCGCTTATAGGTTTCATACAGCTCCCCAATGCGTTGGGCCAACGACGTACCCCCCCTTGAGCCTCGTCGGTACAAGCCACCTACAGGTGTCACTTGCCCCCTCCACTATGGTGCTTTAAGTTGGACCGCTCCATACCTCCAGTTAGGACTTAACCGCTAAACTTTTGGTTAGTACAAAATGTTTTGCAACAGATTCCGCAGACCAGTCCTTATAGTGCCCCGGGTGCTACCGACCAATGCTCTAGCTTGCACCCGGAACCCACCATAGTTACATACTTAACCAAAACTCCATAACCATCAGAATTCCAGGGATGACAAATATAACGGGGAAATCATATAATAGAATCCAACTAACTACGACTCATTTTTACCCTATAGTAGTTGTGTCGATACATTGGACACTATCTATTATTTATACTTTACAGGTGACAAGGAGTTTAGGTTCAATAAGCATGTCTTGGGTTTGCACAATAGGGTCGGGGATCTGATATATATAGTGTAAGGTTTTTGATTGGACTAATGCAATTATAATCCTATGAGTTATAACAGTAATTATTAAAAATGGGCTCAATTATGATCAAAATGGGGGTTGTGACTTGCCTTGATCAGCAAAGGGTGATGGTGGGACCTCTGGAAAATACTCCGGATCCTCGACGGCGGCGTAATCTTATTGGTACCCAAATTAAAGAGATTAAACCATTAATAAAGTGAAAAAAGTACAAAGCATATGATTTAAATGGGCTAAAGTTGTAGATAATTAAATTTAGAATTTTCTGAAATTTAAATGGTGAAATTTGGAGTTCAATTGAGTGAGATATGAATTTTTGAAGTTTAAACTAAATTTCCAGATTTTCTTTAAACCAAAAACAGCTTCTGGTCCACTGTGAATCAGGTTCACCATGAACCGAGCCCTATGCGCGTGAACCAAACGATCCTAGACCGCTTGATCAAGATCTAATAGTTTTCAGTGAGGCGGAGGGTTTAAGTTGTAGCGAATGGCTAGGATTAAATCAAGTGAAGGGGTATGTGATGAACGATTAGGATTTAACGCGTAGTTTCAATGAAAACTAACGCTCCAGATTAAAAGATACCCCTTCACTGAGATTTAACGGTCTAGATTGAAGGTGGGGTTTTAATAAAATCCATCGGTCGAGATCACGTGATACCGGTTAGGTGAGATCGAAGGGTTGAGATTAGATCTGAGGGCGATCTAATCTAAATCGTTCGGCACGACACGCATCACAACGAGGTTAGTACCCTCTTCTCCGGTGACGGTGACGCTCGGGTGCGGCGGTGGTGGTGACGGCGAGGGTTCTAAGCCCTAAGTCTGGGTAGGAATGGAAAGAGGAAATTAAGGAGAGTGCGATGGTACCGAGAAAGAGGGCTGACGATGACGTGTTGTGGCCGGCAACAAGCGGGGGTGGTGAGGTGTCTTGGGTTCGACGGTGATGATGGGGTTCCGGCGGTCCTCAAGGCCAATGGGGGCGTGGCCGAGGACGGGCGGATGACAGTGGTCCTGGAGGTGTTGACGGCGAGAGGGGCTAGGCTCTATGGCAACGGCGAGTGGCAGCCAGAGGTGGAATAGGGCAGTGGATGCTAAAACTAGAGGGGCGGCTCGGGAAGGCGTGGGCTAAGGCCAAAGTGCGTGCCTAGAGGTACGGTGAAGGCCGGGGTTTAAATAGGGGTCGTCGGCGGTATACTTGGAAGGCTAATCGAGGGAAACCCAAGGGAATTTCCAAATCTCGCCGGTGATCCTTCCATGTGTGTGGATACGTTGAACTGAGATGGAAATGCGTCGGGTTTTTGGGCGAAAGTGATCACCGGTGATCGAGGGTCATGATCCTGGGTGTGATTTGATGGACGGTGGCTTGTGGGGTGGATTTGGCAAGTGGCCTCGCCGGCGATGGAAAGGGATGCCCTTTCCATCGGGGAAGAAGATACACACAGGTGGCCCCCACCTGTCAGTGGGTGCGGACGAAGGCAAGCATGCCGACAGGCGGGCCCTAGCGTGTGCTGGTGAGAGGGTGAGAAACCAAGGGTTGGTTTCGGAGTCTGTGATGAGTGATTGACAGTTTTTATCATCTGATTCGAAGGAGTCCCTCCGAAGGGGTTCGGAGGTTATTTCACCGAAGGGTTCGGGGCTCTGGTTGCTGCAGCTGTTGCAGCGGAGTGTGCCTATCGGAGTGGTCCGACAGTACACGATGACTGAGTTGTACCGAAGGGCTCGATACTTTGGGAGGTACACCGGAGTGTGTATCAGAGGTTGTTACCCGGAGAGGTCTCCAGGGTACTGGAAATACTTATCTGTCTGTCTGTGGTGCGTAGGTGACTTCGGAGGCGACGGACGGTTCGCAGCAGGTGAACCTGGGTCAAGCGGGAGGCTTGATGCCAGGGGAGCAGGGAGCTCCGTCACGAAGGCTGCGAAGGGGTTGAGGTCAGACCTCGGGTTGAGGTGCGCTAGGAGAAGGCAGTAAGTGTGGAGCTTGGCTCCGAGTGAAGGTACGCCGAGACGAAGTCCTCGGAGGCGAGGCACTTTGAAGGGTACTCTGAATGGAGTGACTTCGGAGTATGGTGGATCAAGTCCTCAGCAATGAGGCAAGGCGTTTGAAGTGTGCTCCGAAGGGAGGCACTCGAAGGTATACACGACGAAGGTCTCAGAAGTCGAGGTGCATCGAAGGCATGGTCCGGGTGAGGATCGTCGAGGAGTGTGCTCGGGGAGAGACACTGCGATGAAGTGCTCATGAAATGCTTCATGCGGAGGCCTTGGACGAAGGAGGGACTTCGAAGGTGAGGAGCCATGCTGAATAGCGTGGGCCTCATGGCTCCAGATGTGATGAGTCATTGTCAACGGTAGTCAAAGAGGACTGAAAAGAGAGAGAAGACCTGCTGCGTCTGGGCCGCGTGTGACTCAGGTACACGGGCAGCGAGCGACTGTCGGGCAGAGGGGCCGCGAAGTCGGGCTGGCCCAATCCGGGTACATGGGCTAGGAGCAGCAGAGGATCCACTGGACTGTTGACCGGGATTGACTCAGGTACACGGGCGGCGAGTGATTGCCGGGCTGAGGGAGCCGCGGAATCAGGCCGGCCCAATCCGGGTACCCGGTGCGAAGACGGTGGACGCTTTGTCAGTTTCGGCGCAAAACTGACGACCGTTGATTTCGGATCTGACCGTCCTGAGGCAAAGCCGTAGCTGCTACGAAAGCTCCGCATCAGGACAAGTTACCTTTATTTAGGTTTTTACTATTTTGCCTTTAGGCCCACAGTCTGTCAGTCGAGTCTGTAAAAATATCCTAAGGGCAGTTTCGGTCTTTTCCATTTTTATTCAGCGTCTGTAAAAATCCTAGGGGTATTTCTGCATTTTCCTCATTTAATGGGCTGCCTATAAATAGGCCCCAATAGCCTAGGGTTAGGGCACCCATTTTGAAAAACACTTTACCAATTTCAAAAATTGTGGGTCACTTTTTCCTTGAGTTCCTCGTTTTTCTTCCGCCGCCGGTATTTCTCTTCGCCGCCTCTGTTTATTCCTCCGCCGCCATCGTCTTTCTCTTCGATCGTCGGCCAGTTTCTCTGCGTGTCTGCGTGTGGCACAAGTTGCAGCGAGCAGCGGAGAAGTTTGCAGCGGTACGGGTCTCGAGGGACTACAGAAGCCACAGCATGCAGCTTCCACGGACTCAAATATGTGAGTACTGTAGCTACGCGATTAGGATTAGATTAATCATTTGTTCTTTCTAGAAAAACGTGTCAAATCCTTTTTGTTTAGTAGCTGGCCGGATTAAAACTGCTCTGTACTCGTCAATAGTTTTTTTGAGCCTCAGTAAAGATCATCTAAATACTTGAGCATTTATAAAAGTTTTTTTTTAAAAACAATCTGTGCTGAAAATTGCTAACTTTTTTTTACTCTTCACATTGTAAAATGAATGCTGGATTGAATGATGGATGAATATTTAGAAGATATGATTTAGATACTGCTTGTACGCTGTTTGATGAAGATGAGCTATTGCTTAGCACATGCCGTACTGGTTTGCTATTTGATTAGTACTAAGTGCATTTCTCGATTTGCGTGCTAATTAAATATTCATGTGTTGCCATGTTTCTCATACGGTTGGTATTATTTCAATACTTCCTGTAACATCTTATTACATGTGATGGCATACTGTTAAAAAGTATTTCTCATAAATATATTTTATCTGTTGATCTAATCTTTGTGCTGTCATTACATCTGTTGGTTCATTTGCTGTTTTAAATAGATGATACTGAATCTAGTGTTCTTTTTAATTGTTCACTGTTTTATTTCTGGTTGAATATCTTGATTTATCAACTTCATGTGTGTTGGTCTGATTAAATGCCTGTGAGTTAATTAATCTGTTGAATCTGCCTTTAAGCACTGTGTTGGTGTCTTATCGATTAGGACACCGGTCGTTTTTAGGCTAGATCATTTTAGGTCCTGTTGATCTGTTTACTTTTCCTTGCTAAGTCTGTCGAGGTGCGTTGGGTATTGGGAGCAGGCCATTGATTCGAAAGAATTTTTTAGGCGCCCATTCACCCCCCCTCTGGTCGCTACTTTCGGTCCTACAGAAGGGTGGTACTTCGAAGGTGGGGCTTCGGAGTGAAGCTGGCTACGGAGTGAAGCTGACTTCGGAGTGAGGCAGGCTTCGGAGTGAAGCTGACTTTGGAGTGAGGCAGGCTTCGGAGTGAAGCTGGCTTCGGAGTGAAGCTGACTTCGGAGTAAGGCTGGCTCTGGAGTGAGGCTGACTTGAGGTACTTCGGCCATGCATGGCTTCGGTACATGGACTGACGGAGTTCGAGCTGGGAGAAGCGGCGAAGCCATGGTGGTCCACTCTGAAGGTGTTGGTGCGATGGCCCAAGGGCTTTGACGGCTTCGGCTCAAAACCGTCACTGTATCGAAGGCTGACTTCGGTGAAGCGAAGGCCATCAGGCTCAAGGCTTCTCACCGAAGCTACCACACCCCTCGCGTGCGAAGGGGGTCTTCAGAAGGGTCCAAAACTACAAAGGCTGACAGTGTCTGCTCTGCAAAAGCTGGTGTTGTCCCCTCTACGAAGCTGACAAAAGAAGCCTCCAAATAAAGTAGACTACCAGTTGTACCCCCTGTTCTGATGAGACAAAAACAGTGTAAACCCTAGGGGTAAAGTAATCTATTCATAGGGCTGAATAGTGCCTATAAATAGTGGAGGCTGGCTAGGTCACATCAACACTTTGAGCAGTCATTGTAGAACTCCTGTGCTAGCCACCACACTCTTTGTATTCATCCTGTGAGTTCATTTTGTGTTCCCTATTCAAGCAATGAAGCTTTGATTCTATTTTCATTTTCTTCTTGAACTTGTATGCATACTTCTCTGCATGCTTTGATTTCTCTGTGCACCATCTTCTTGTGAGTTTTTCTGGAGAGGTGTGTGAGAAGTCTGTCTGAGCGAAGTGTGTTTTTCAGTGTCTATTCGCTCTGTGTAAACTAGAGGCTAGACCTCTCTGATTAGTAGCGAAGCACTGTTCGAAGCCCATTTTCTTCCCTTGTCGAAGCCCTTGGCGAAGTGTGTTCAGTGTGCGTTTAGACCTTCAAAGTACGAAGCCCAGCACCAGTTGCTGTCGCTAAGTATTTGGTCGAAGTCCGTAGAGGGAAGTCTGCTCTTGCAAAGGGTGAAGTGCGAAGCCTGCTCGAAGACACCCAGTGTGCGGAGCCTGCACTGACTTAGCAGAGCTGATCGAAGTCCTTAGAGGGAAGTCCGCTCTTGCGAAGGATGAAGTGTGAAGCCTGCTCCAAGGCACCCTGTGTGCGAAGCCTGCACTGACTTAGCAGAGCTGAATTTTCAGGGTTGTGGGTGGAGCAAAGTCTTCTTGGATTCGAACTTTTGCTCCTTGCGAAGCCTGTATTCGGAGCTGTAAAATACCTCCGAACCAGAACTTCGAAGGGTGTGTTCGAAGCCTGTTCCGCAGAAGACAGAAGTAAAACAGAAGGCTATTTTTAGTCTAAAGTTTTAAACGCTCCCATTCACCCCCCTCTGGTCGCTGTTTCCGATCCAACAATTGGTATCAGAGCGGGTTAAGATCACCAGTTGACCTTAACCGGTTTTGTGATTTGTTGGCGACATGGACAGAGTTAGTAAAATACCTCTGTTCGATGGGACGGACTTTGCATACTAGAAGGTGCGCATGGAGGCTTACTTGCTAAGCCAAGGAAATGCAATTTGGGAGATTGTGGACTCACAATACTCCATCCCTGAAACTCGCACCTCTCAAACAGAGAAGGATCAGTATAATGCCAACTCCAAGGCTAGAAATATATTGTTCATTGCTTTGAGCCAGAGTGAGTTTGATAGGGTGCAGCACCTTAGGACAGCTAGGGAAATTTGGACTACACTCACTATTTTTCATGAGGGCTCTACACAGATTAAGGCCAGGCGCCAAAGCACATACAATCAACAGTATCAGCTGTTTGTGCAGGCACCCGGTGAATCTATAAATGCCATGTTTTCTCACTTTGATGCGATAGTGAATAACTTGTAGTCCAACAAGACGCTTGCTTACAATGATCGTGATAGGGCTATCAAGCTTCTCTATGCTCTTGATCGTAGCATATGGGAAGTGAAGATATCCAGCATTGAGGAGTCCGCAGGTTATGACACATTGACCTATGATGAGCTCTTCAGCAAGCTAAAGTCCACAGAGATTGCCAAGGCATCTCTTGCAGTGCATAGGAACTCCTTGCCACAGCCATTGGCATTGGTTTCTAGCACTAGCCGTGGCACCACTGCAGAACCAAGCAAATCAGGCACTTGTGTTTTTGCAGATGGTTTTGCTTTGTCCTTCCTGGTCTCCGTCACTAAGGAGCAGGTGGATACTCTGGATGATGATGAGCTTGCTCTCATTGCCAAAAGGTTCACCCGTTTTCACCATGAGAGACGGGATCAGAGGAGAAGTGGTTTCAGTGGTTGTTTTGAGTGTGGCGACAATTCTCACATCAAGGCCAACTATCCTAAACTCAAGAAGAGAGATGAGAGTGAGCGCCCCAAATACCACAAGAAGGAGAGGAAACCCCTTGTGAAGGGCAAGCGCGGCAAGGTGGCTAAGAGGGTAGCCAAAGCCGCTTCTAGAGCATTTGTTGCTGCTCTCAGTGACATCGACACTTCCTCAACTGAGGAGTCGAGCTATGAGGAGGAGTCTCCAAGGAGGAGGATAAGAAGGACAAGAAGGGACGAGATCTTACCGGCCTTTGCTTCATGGCCGACAGCGATCACAGCGGCGATGAGCTTGACTCATCTGAGGTACCACTATCCTATGATCAGCTTTCAATTAAACTAGATGAACTGAATGAAGTAGTTCTTGGTCAGGATAGGTTACTTGTGCAAGCCGCTAGAGATAGAAAAGACCTTAGACTTAGGATAGAATCTGTGTCTAATGATTATGCCATGCTTAAGTCTAGGGTTAATGATGCTGAATGTGAATCTTGTACTGTTGTCATGGGTGAGCTTGCTCAGTTGCGTTATGTACATGCTCAAACTCTATCTGAGCTTGAGACTGCACAAAAGCGGCTTTTGATGGTTGATTCTAGTCCTCATGATATAATTGAATGCATGAATTGTTCTTTATTATGTGAGAGCATTGATTTACGTGATAAGCATGTTCATGACTTAGAGGCTAGATTGGAGAGGGCCGGTAGTTCTAAGGATGTGCAACCTGTGTGTGATGCTTGCATAACCCTTAAGGACCAGCTAGGCACTATTAGAGAGCGAGCTGAGAACCTCATGACTGAAAATGAATACCTTCTTTCTGTGGTTAACAAATGCACTGAGGGAAAGGGTAGGATGGATTTGCTCTTGGCCAAGACCAAGATGTGTGCTGATAGGGCAGGGTTAGCTCTAGGATTGGGTTTTGAGAGGACTCCCTCAGAAAGTGAGAACAAAACTGTTTTTACCTCACCCACTACCTTAGAGAAAGAAAGAGCCCTGTTAGACACTCCATCAACCAAAAAGCCTACCCGAACTCCAAAGAATACAACTCCTACCAAGAAAATTCCTCCCAAGAAAACCACTCAGCAGAAGCCCAAGGAGCCTGTGAGAACTGCTCCTATGACCCATGAGAGTGCCCCTAGGAGAATTTTTCATTGTTCCTACTGCCAGAGGGCGGGTCACTTGGTTGGGTTCTGTTTTCGCCGCATCAAGGATGAGCGACGCTCTCAGGCGATGAGTTTCCAGGACATGCATTACCCATCTCGAGGTATGCTTGAGTCTGAGTTTTACTCGCGACCTGTTTTCGAGGCTCCTCGTACTTCTCAGAGAGGTTTTGCTCCTCGAGGTGTTCACCATGTTCCATATGGTGGTAGACCTTGAGCGAGTAGCTTTGTACCTCGTCATAGTAGGAGACCTCGTCATGCTTTTAGATCACAGCATGTAGGTAGACCTCGCACTTTGCATCATTCTGATTATCCTGTGCAAAGACAGTCTACTTTTACTGTGCCTACTACTCGTATCACTCAGTGCTGGATGCCTCATCATATTTTCACTCACCCTAGCACTGAGCGATCGAGATTTTCTTATCATGTGTAGGCGCCGGACCGAGGCTTGGAGGGCACATGGATCATGGACTCCGGTTGTTCACGCCACATGACCGGAGATGCAGCATGGTTCTTCAGCCTCACCACAACCAAGCAAAGGGAACATATCACCTTCGGGAACAATCGAAGGAATAGAGTGAAAGGTAAAGGTGTGGTAAGAATCATCTCGAATTTCATTCTCAAAGATGTTGCTTTGGTTGAAAAACTGGGATACAATTTGCTTTCTGTATCTCAGTTGCTTGATGAGGGCTTCGAAGTGCGATTCCATCGCGATACTTCGCAAGTGCTCAATTCTGATGGCATTGTTGTCTGCAAGATCTTTAGAGTTGGGAGAGTTTTTGGAGCTGATTTTTCTGAGTCATCTGGTTCTTCTCATTGTCTTGTTGCACATTCTACTTCTGAGCTTTGGAAGTGGCATAGGAGACTAGGGCATATGAGCTTTGAGTTGCTCGCTCGTCTAAGTGCCCTAGGTCTGATCCGAGGACTGCCCAAGCTCAAGTTTGAGAAGAATTTAGTTTGCGCTCCTTGTCGACATGGAAAAAATGATTGCTGATTCGCCAGTCACCACAGTAATGACTGAACAACCCGAAGAACTTCTCCACATGGACACTGTAGGTCCTTCTCGGGTTAGTTCTTTAGGCGGCAAGTGGTATGTGCTAGTTATTGTCGACGATTTCTCTCGCTACTCTTGTGTCTTCTTTCTTGCCAGCAAGGATTAAGTGCTTTCACACTTTCGGAGCTTGGCTTTGAGACTTTTCACTGAACTCCCTGGTGCATTGAAATTCATTCGAAGTTGAGAAACCAAGGGTTGGTTTCGGTGTTTTGTGATGAGTGATTGACAGGATTTTTACCTCTGTTCGAAGGGTACCTCCGAAGGGGGTTCGGAGGTTGTACCTCCGGAGGGGTTTCGGAGGTTGGACCTCCGAAGGGTGTTCGGAGGTGATTTCACCGAAGTGTGTTCGGTGGCTGGTTGCTGCAGGTGTGCAGCGGAGTGTGCTTGTCGGAGGGGTCCGACAGTACACGATGACTGGGTGTGTACCGAAGGCTTCGGTACTTTGGGCGGTACACCGGAGTGTGTACCGGAGGTTGCTAACCCGGAGAGGTCTCCGGAGTGCTGGATACACTTGTCTGTTTGTCTGTGGTGCGCAGGGACTTCGGAGGCGACGGACAGGTTCGCGGCAAGTGAACCTGGGTCAAGCGGGAGGCTTGATGCCAGGGGAGCGGGGAGCTCCGTCACGGTGGCTACGAAGGGGTCCGGGTCGGTCCTCGGGTCGAGGTGCGCCAGGTGAAGGCAGAGAGTGCGGAGCGTGGCTCTGGCTGAAGGTACTCCGAGACAAAGTCCTCGGTGGTGAGGCACTTCGAAGGTACTCCGAATGGAGTGACTTCGGAGTTGGATGGATCAAGTCCTCTGCGGAGGCAAGGTGTTCGAAGTGTGCTCCGGAGGGAGACATTCGAAGGGTACCCGACGAAGGTCTCAAAAGTCAAGGCGCATCGAAGGCATGGTCCGGGTGAGGCTCGTCGAGGAGTGTGCTCGGGGAGAGACACTGCGACGAAGTGCTCATGGAATGCTTCGTGCGGAGGCCTTGGACGAAGGAGGGAATTCGAAGGGTGGTACTCCGAAGGTGGGGCTTCGGAGTGAGGAAGGCTTCGGAGTGAGGCTAGCTCCGGAGCAAGGTTGACTTGAGGTGCTTCGGCCTGCATGGCTTCGGTACACGGACTGACGGAGTTCGAGCTGGGTGAAGCTGCGAAGCCATGGTGGTCCACTCCGGAGGTGTTGGTGCGAAGGCCCAAGGGCTTTGACGGCTTCGGCTCAAAACCGTCACTGTATCCGAGGCTATCTTCGGCGAAGCGAAGGCCACCAGGCTCAAGGCTTCTCGCTGAAGCTACCGCACCCTCGCGTGTGAAGGGAGGCTGCAGAAGGTCAAAGACTGCAAAGGCTGACACTGTTTGCTCTGCAAAAAGCTGACGCTGTCCCCTCTGCAAAGCTGACAGAGAAGCCTCCAGAATAAAGTTGGACTACCTTTTGTACCCCTTAGTTCTGTAGAGACAAATTCAATGTAAACCCTAGGGGTAAAGTAGTCACTTCCTTTGGGTGAACTGTGGGCTATAAATATGGGGGCTCGGTAGGTAACATTTAACACTTTGAGCATTTACTGTTGAGCTCCTGTAGCCACATACCTCACTGTATACATCCAGAGTTCAATTTTATTGTGTTCCTTGTTCAAGCGGCGAAGCCCTGCTTCTTTGTGCTTTTTGCTTGAGCTCGCGTTACATACCTCGCCAGTTATAGTGCACCGAAGCCTGTCTAGGCCAATGTTGTTTCTGTGCGAAGTGTGTTTTTCAGCGTCCATTCGCTCTGTGTAACTTGAGGCCAGACCTCACAGATTACTAGCGAAGCCCTGATCGAAGCCCGTTTTGCTTCTTGTGTCGAAGCCCTTAGCGAAGTCCTTTTGCTTGCGTTTAGACCTTTGTGTACGAAGCCCAGCACCAGTTGCTGTTGCCAAGTACTTGGTCGAAGTCCTCAGAGGGCTGTCCACTCTTGCGAAGGGTGAAGTGCGAAGCTTGCTCGAAGCACCCCGTGTGCGGAGCCTGCACTGACTTAGCGGAGTAGATTTTCGAGGGTTGTTAGTGGAGTGAAGTCTTCTTGGCTTCAAACTTTTGCTCCTGCGAAGCCTGTGTTCGGAGCTGTCGAAGTAACTCCGAACCAGACCTTCGAAGGTAGTGTTCGAAGCCTATTCCGCAGAAGACAGGATTAAAATCGAAGGCTGTTTTTAGCCTGAAATTTTAAAAGCTCCCATTCACCCCCCCTCTGGTCGCCGTTTCCGGTCCAACAATTGGTATCAGAGCCAGGTTAAGATCACCAGTTGACCTTAACCGGTTTTGTGATCTGTTGGCGACATGGATAGAGGCAGTAAAATTCCTCTGTTCGATGGGACAGATTTTGCATACTGGAAGGTGCGCATGGAGGCTTACTTGTTAAGCCAAGGAAATGCAATTTGGGAGATTGTGGACTCACAATACTCCATCCCTGAGACTCGCACCTCTCAAACCGAAAAGGATCAGTATAATGCCAATTCCAAGGCAAGAAATATACTGTTCATTGGTTTGAGTAGAAGTGAGTTTGATAGGGTGCAGCACCTTAGGACAGCTAGGGAAATCTGGACAACACTCACTGTTTTTCATGAGGGCTCTACTCAGATTAAGGCCAGGCGCCAAAGCACCTACAACCAACAGTATCAGCTGTTTGTGCAGGCACCTGGTGAATCCATAGATGCCATGTTTTCTCGCTTTGATGCAATAGTGAGTAACTTGCGATCCAACGGGACGCTTGCTTACAGTGATCGTGATAGGGCTATCAAGCTTCTCTATGCTCTTGACCGTAGCATATGGGAAGTGAAGATATCGAGCATTGAGGAGTCCGTAGGATATGACACTTTGACCTGCGATGAATTCTTTAGCAAGCTGAAGTCCACAGAGATTGCCAAGGCATCTCTTGCAGTGCACAAAAGCTCTTTGCCACAGCCATTGGCATTGGTTTCTAGCACTAGTCGTGGCACCACTGCAGAACCAAGCACATCTGGCACTTGTGTTCTTGCAGATGGTTTTGCTTTGTCCTCCCTGGTCTCCGTCACAAAGGAGCAGGTGGACACTCTAGATGATGATGAGCTTGCTCTCATTGCCCGGAGGTTCACCCGCTTTCATCATGAGAGACGGGATCAGAGGAGAAGTGGTTTTAGTGGTTGCTTTGAATGTGGCGACACCTCTCACATTAAGGCTAATTGCCCCAAGCTCAAGAAGAGAGATGAGAGTGAGCGCCCCAAATACCACAAAAAGGAGAGGAAGCCTTTTGTAAAGGGCAAGCGCGGCAAGATGGCTAAGAAAGTAGCCAAAGCCGCTTCCAGAGCTTTTGTTGCTGCTCTCAGCGACATCGACACTTCCTCAACTGAGGAGTCGAGCTCTGAGGAGGAGGAGTCCCCAAGGAAGGAGGACAAGAAGGACAAGAAGGGACGAGACTTCACCGGCCTTTGCTTCATGGCCGACAGCGATCACAACGGCGATGAGCTTGACTCATCTGAGGTAACTCTATCATCTGACCAGCTACTGATTAAATTAGATGAGCTGAATGAAGTAGTTCTTGGTCAGGATAGATTACTTGTGCAAGCCGCTAGAGAAAGAAAAGACCTTAGACTTAGGCTAGAAACTATTTCTACTGAATATGCCATGCTTAAGTCTAAATTTGATGATGCTGAATGTGAGTCCTGTTCTGTTGTCATGAGTGAGCTTGCTCAGTTGTGTTCTGTTCATGCTCAAACTCTTTCTGAGCTTGAGACTGCACAGAAGCAGCTTTTGGAGGTGGATTCTAGACCTCATGATGTTATTGATTGCATGAACTGCTCTTTATTACGCGAAAGCATTAATTTACGTGATAAGCATGTTCATGATCTGGAGGCTAGATTGGAGAGAGCCGGTAGTTCTAAGGATGTGCAACCTGTTTGTGACACTTGCATCACCCTTAAGGACCAGCTAGGCACTGTTAGAGAGCGAGCTGAAAATCTCATGTCTGAAAATGAATACCTCCTTTCCGTGGTTAATAAATGCACTGAGGGAAAGGGTAGGATGGATTTGCTCTTGGCCAAGACCAAGTTGTGTGCTGACAGAGTAGGGGTAGCTCTAGGTTTGGGTTTTGAGAGGATACCTTCAGACAGTAAGACCAAAACTGTTTTTACCTCTCCCACTACCCTAGAGAAAGAGAGAGCTCTGTTAGATACACCTCCAGCCAAAAAGCCTACCCGACCACCAAAGAAAACCACACCTCCTACCAAGAAAAATCCTCCCAAGAAAACCACTCAGAGAAAACCCAAGGAGCCTGTGTGAGTTGCTCCTGTGACCCATGAGAGTGCCCCCAGGAGAGTGTTTCATTGTTCCTATTATCAGCGGGCGGGTCATTTGGTTGGGTTCTGTTTTCGTCGCATCAAGGATGAGCGACGCTCTCAGGCGATGAGGTACCAGGACATGCATTACCCATCTTTAGGTATGCATGAGTCTGAGTTTTACTATCGTCCTGCTTTTGAGGCTCCTCGTACTTCTCGGAGAGGTTTTACTCCTCGAGGTGTTCACCATGTTCCATATGGTGGTAGACCTCGGGCGAGTAGCTTTGTACCTCGTCAGAGTAGGAGACCTCGACATGTTGTTCGATCACAACATGTAGGTAGACCTCGCACTTTGCATCATTTTGATTTTCCTGTGCGTAGACCGTCTACTTTTACTGCGCCTACTACTCGTGTCACTCAGTGCTGGATGCCTCGTCATTTTTTCACTCACCCCAGCACTGAGCGATCGAGATATTCTTATCATGTGTAGGTGACAGATCGAGGCTTGGAGGGCACGTGGATCATGGACTCCGGTTGTTCGCGCCACATGACCGGAGATGCAGCTTGGTTCTCCAGCCTCACCACAACCAAGCAAAGGGAACATATCACCTTCGGAAACAATCGAAGGAGTAGAGTGAAAGGTAAAGGTGTGGTAAGAATTAACTCGAACTTCACTCTCAAAGATGTTGCTTTGGTTGAAAATCTGGGATACAATTTGCTGTCTGTATCTCAGTTGCTTGATGAGGGCTTCGAAGTGCAATTCCATCGCGATACTTCGTAAGTGCTCAATTCTGATGGCGTTGTGGTGTGTAAGATCTTTAGAGTTGGAAGAGTTTTTGGAGCTGATTTTTCAGAGTCATCTGGTTCTTCTCATTGTCTTGTTGCTCATTCAACTTCTGAGCTTTGGAAGTGGCATAGGAGACTAGGGCATATGAGCCTTGAGTTGCTTGCTCGTTTGAGTGCCCTAGGTCTGATCCGAGGATTGCCCAAGCTCAAGTTTGAGAAGAATTTAGTTTGCGCTCCTTGTCGACATGGAAAAATGATTGCCGCTTCGCATTCGCCAGTCACCACAGTGATGACTGAACAACCCGGAGAACTTCTCCATATGGACACTGTAGGTCCTTCTCGGGTCAGTTCTTTAGGCGGCAAGTGGTATGTATTAGTCATTGTCGACGACTTCTCTCGCTACTCTTGGGTCTTCTTTCTTGCCAGCAAGGATGAAGTGTTTTCACACTTTCGGAGCTTGGCTTTGAGACTTTTTACTGAACTCCCTGGTGCATTGAAATTCATTCGAAGTGATAATGGCACTGAGTTCAAAAATAGTCTCTTTGTTGACTTTTGCATGGAGCATGGCATAGAACATCAATTCTCTGTTCCGCGGGTTCCTCAAAAGAACGGTGTTGTTGAGAGGAAGAACCGCACTTTGGTTGAGATGGCTAGGACGATGCTTGATGAGCATAGGACTCCTAGAAAATTCTGGGCTGAGGCCATGAACACTGCTTGTTACATCTCAAACCGAATCTTCTTACGCTCAATTTTAAATTTGACATCTTATGAGCTACGTTTTGGGAGACAGCCCAAGGTTACTCATCTTCGAGTTTTTGGCTGTCGCTGCTTTATCCTAAAACGTGGTAACTTGGATAAATTTGAGTCGCGATCTTCTGACAGGATCTTTTTGGGTTACACAACACATGGTCATTCTTATTGTGTTTATAATTTAGAGACTAACACTGTCATCGAGTCATGTGATGTGACTTTTGATGAATCAACCCCCTCTGTTAGTTCTGCTTTTGAACAGGCAAATGAACACGACATGGAACAGACCTTGTTCGAAGAAGAAGATCCCAGAGAATTCGAGGATGAACCCCTACTACCCTCGACATCAACCCCCGAAGCTGACCCCGCTTCAACTACTTCGGCACGAGGTCCCGAAGCGACTACCTCAACATCGGTCATCTTGGACCACTCCAACGCACAAGTTGAGGGGGAGACTGCATCCCGCCGCGAGGCTCCACGCCATGTTCAAAGGATGCACCCTCCCGAGCAGATCATTGGTGAGCTTGATCAAAGGGTAACTCGTTCACATGCTCATTTTACTAATTCTGCTTTTGTTGCTTCCTTCGAGCCCTTAGATGTTAGTCATGCACTTTCTGATTCTAGTTGGATCAATGCCATGCATGAGGAACTTGAAAATTTTGAGAGAAACCAAGTCTGGTCACTAGTTGATCCTCCACCTAATGTTCATTTCATTGGAACAAAATGGATTTTCAAAAACAAACAAGGGGAGGATGGGACAATAGTTAGAAACAAGGCTAGACTTGTAGTTCAGGGCTTTTCTCAACTAGAAGGGATTGATTTTACTGAAACTTTTGCACCTGTTGCTCGCCTTGAGGCCATTAGGATTTTGCTTGCCTTTGCGACATCCCGGGGATTCAAACTCTATCAAATGGATGTCAAAAGTGCTTTTCTTAATGGCTTCATAGGTGACGATGTTTATGTAAAACAACCCCCTGGTTTTGAAAACCCCAAGTACCCACATAAAGTCCTTAAACTTCATAAGGCTCTTTATGGACTCAAGCAGGCCCCTCGGGCATGGTATGATAGACTTAAGTCTTTTCTGCTTGAGCGAGGGTATTTGATGGGCTCTGTTGATAAAACTTTGTTTACTCTCAAGCATGGCAAAGAATTCCTCCTGGTTCAGATTTATGTGGATGATATCATCTTTGGTGGCTGTTCTCATGCTTTGGTTGCCGAGTTTGCAGATACCATGAGCAGGGAATTTGAAATGTCAATGATGGGTGAACTCACCTTTTTCCTTGGTTTGCAAATCAAGCAAAGCAAACAAGGTACTTTCGTCCACCAGACGAAGTACACCAAGGACCTGCTTAAGAAGTTCGACATGTCCGATGCGAAGCCCCTCGCCACTCCAATGGCTACATCTGTAGCATTGGATCCTGACGAAGATGGAGAAGCCGTAGATCAGAAGGACTTCCGAAGCATGATCGGCTCCCTCCTCTACTTGACTGCCACGAGGCCGGACATACACTTCGCAGTGTGTCTGTGCGCTCGTTTTCAGGCTTCACCACGAGCTTCGCACCGCCAAGCGGTAAAGCGCATTCTAAGGTATCTCAAACACACCCTTGAATTTGGCATATGGTATTCAGCTTCTTCATCTTTATGTCTTCGAGGTTATTCCGATGCGGATTTTGCTGGGTGTAGAATTGATAGGAAGAGTACCTCTGGTACTTGTCATTTTCTGGGTACTTCATTGGTTTGCTGGTCTTCCCGCAAACTGTCTAGTGTTGCACAATCGACGGCTGAGGCCGAATATGTTGCTGCGGCTAGCTGTTGCTCTCAGATTTTGTGGATGGTTTCCACTTTGCGGGATTTCGGGTTAGATTATAAGAGTGTTCCACTTTTTTGTGATAACACTAGTGCTATTTGTATTGCAAACAACCCGGTTCAGCACTCCAGAACCAAACACATTGATGTGCGGTATCATTTTCTCAGAGATCACAATGAGAAGGGTGATATTGAACTTCAATATGTTGATACCCAACACCAGCTTGCCGACATTTTCACAAAACCCCTCGATGCTTCTCGATTTGCTTACTTGCGTGGGGAACTTGGCATTTGTCACCCTTACGACATTTTGTGAGGGGGAGCTGTTTTAGATGGATATGCCCTTGCTAATTGTGTGCTAAATTGCATTTACATCTTTTGCACTTATATGCCTGCTTATGATCCATGACATCATGACAGCTCAGCCCTTTTTAATTTATCTGGAACATTCATGTGCATGATGCTTTCTTTTCAAAATCAAATTGTGCTCACTACTTAATCCTGAATCTAGCATGTTTAGGCAGGACTACTTTAGCTATCTTTTATCTGCTTGATAGCAAGACACTGTTCATTGGATGCTAAAAATTGCAACTTGAAAACATTTTCATGGATATTCATCAAGTACCAAACAATTGGTTCACTTGGTTAAAATCAAAAATTCCATGATTTGCATGCTTTAAGTGAAAAGATCCAGGTGGGTTTGTTTGTCGCACTACCCTATTCTAGACTGCTTACCATTGCACATTGGTCTGAACTGGAATAGTGTAGTGTATGCCAAAATCATTGCTTTAAGCTTCTAATGGCTTTCATGCCTAGGCTTGGCCTGATTGGAAAGTATAAGGTGGACAAACAAATAACCCCTGGCACTAAGAAAAGAACAACAAATTTATTGATTATCAAAGTTGTTTTCATGCTCCATTTGAACTGGACTTGTCTGTCTAGCATAGAAATTGACTAGCGTTGCGCAGTCCTTGCTTTTACTTGTCTAGTTTCCTTGACTAAGTGGTGATGCTTTTATTTCACAAATAATCAAATCACATGCTTCATCATGTTTTTAGAATGTTAATTTGAGCTGAGCACATGATCATTGGTATTAATGTTGGCATATTTTTGCTTCATATGTCTTTGCAATTCTGCTCATTTCGAAGCTTTGCATCTTTTACATGCTCCTTGATGCTTGCATTGCCAAAGGGGGAGAAATTCCTAAAGGGGGAGACTTGCTACGTTCTCTGACGCAAGGGGGCGTAATTTCCAAAGGGGGAGAAAACCGTCACTGTATCGAAGGCTGACTTCGGTGAAGCGAAGGCCATCAGGCTCAAGGCTTCTCACCGAAGCTACCGCACCCCTCGCGTGCGAAGGGGGGCTTCAGAAGGGTCCAAAACTACAAAGGCTGACAGCGTCTGCTCTGCAAAAGCTGGTGATGTCCCCTGTACGAAGCTGACAAAAGAAGCCTCCAAATAAAGTAGACTATCAGTCGTACCCCCTGTTCTGATGAGAAAAAAACAGTGTAAACCCTAGGGGTAAAGTAGTCTATTCACAGGGCTAAATAGTGCCCATAAATAGTGGAGGCTGGCTAGGTCACATCAACACTTTGAGCAGTCATTGTAGAACTCCTGGGCTAGCCACCACACTCTCTGTATTCATCCTGTGAGTTCATTTTGTGTTCCCTATTCAAGCAATGAAGATTTGATTCTGTTTTCATTTCTGCTTGAACTTGTATGCATACTTCTCTGCATGCTTTGATTTCTCAGTGCACCATCTTCTTGTGAGTTTTTCTGGAGAGGTGTGTGAGAAGTCTGTCTGAGCGAAGTGTGTTTTTCAGTGTCTGTTCGCTCTGTGTAAACTGGAGGCTAGACCTCTCTGATTACTAGCGAAGCACTGTTCGAAGCTCGTTTTCATCACTTGTTGAAGCCCTTGGTGAAGTGTGTTCAGTGTGAGTTTAGACCTTTAAAGTACGAAGCCTAGCACTAGTTGCTGTCGCTAAGTATTTGGTTGAAGTCCGTAGAGGGAAGTTTGCTCTTACGAAGGGTGAAGTGCGAAGCCTGCTCGAAGGCACCCAGTGTGTGGAGCCTGCACTGACTTAGCAGAGCTGATCGAAGTCCTTAGAGGGAAGTCTGCTCTTGCGAAGGCTGAAGTGTGAAGCCTGCTCGAAGGCACCATGTGTGCGAAGCCTGCACTGACTTAGCAGAGCTGAATTTTCAATGTTGTGGGTGGAGCGAAGTCTTCTTGGCTTCGAACTTTTGCTCCTTGCGAAGCCTATATTCGGAGCTGTAAAACAGAAGGCTATTTTTAGTCTAAAGTTTTAAAAGCTCCCATTCACCCCCCTCTGGTCGTCGTTTCCGATCCAACAATTGGTATCAGAGCGGGTTAAGATCACCAGTTGACCTTAACCGGTTTTGTGATCTGTTGGCAACATGGACAGAGTTAGTAAAATACCTTTGTTCGATGGGACGGACTTTGCATACTGGAAGGTGTGCATGGAGGCTTACTTGGTAAGCCAAGGAAATGCAATTTGGGAGATTGTGGACTCACAATACTCCATCCCTGAAACTCGCACCTCTCAAACAGAGAAGGATCAGTATAATGCCAACTCCAAGGCTAGAAATATACTATTCATTGGTTTCCGGTCCAACAGAGGGGCTTGTGTGGTCGATAGGCAGGACCAGGCGGGGCATGGAGGGAAGAGAGAGCGAGGGGGGTGGCGCCGATAGAGAAGTCCCTCATGTCGGTGACACAGATACAAGACTGGGCTTGGCCGAGGCAGATTCGGGGGAGGCGACCCACTGTCATTTAAATTTCATTTTTTGATTAAAATAATTACAGAAATTGGTATTTGGCTTTTGAGCTATGGGCAGAGGTTCTAAAATTTTGTAAAAATTCTCAAAAATCTATATTCGCCTCTAGAACCTCCCATAATATTATCAACTCTGATTTTGAAGTATTTAACTATGTTTTGATTTATTTGGGTATTTATGCCTTTACTCTTAATTAAGAATAACCATTTTTATTTAAAAATTCATTTCCATCATTTTGTTTTACACTTTGGAAATTTTGGGGTGTTACAATCCTATGCCCTTACAGAGAATCTCGTCCTCGAGATTCAGTTTAATTCTCGAATAACTCGGGGTGCTGAGCTTTTAATTCATCTTCTTTCTCCCATGTGGCTTCTTAGACCGGATGATTGCTCCACTGTACCTTGCAAAAACGAATGACCCGGCTTCTGGTTATCTTTTCTTTGACTTCCAAGATTCGGATCGGTTTCTCGACGTAGGTCGGATCTTCTTGGATGTTGAGCTGCTGGAGGTCAACTTGCTTAGCTGGTACCCGTAGAAACTTCTTCAGCTGTGAGACATGGAACACATCGTGCACTCCTGCTAGCAAGGGTGGCAGTTCTAACTGGTATGCTACCTCTCCATGGCATCGGTCGATCCTGAAGGGTCCAAAAAAGCGGGGTGCTAACTTCCCTCTCATATTGAACCTCTGAGTACCTCAGAGAGGGGTGACTCTGAGGTAGACATGATCTCCTTCCTCAAAGGCTAAGTCCCGATGGCGATTATCAGCGTAGCTCTTCTATCGGGACTGGACTGTCTTCAACCTATCTCGAATTATTCTTACCTTATCTTCAGCTTCCCGGAGAAGGTCTGTACCAAATACTTGGGATTGGCCGGTTTAATCCCATAGCAAGGGTGTCCTGCACTTACGTCCGTATAAGGCTTCAAAAGGAGACATATGCAGGCTGGCTTGATAATTGTTGTTGTAGAAGAACTCAACGTATGGTAGACTCTTGTCCCATGTTCCTCCAAAATCTAGGGCACATGCCCTAAGCATATCCTCCAAGATCTGGTTCACCCTCTCGGTCTGTCCATCTGTTTGTGGGTGATACGTTGTGCTGAAGTTCAGTCTTGTTCCCATCTCCTCTTGGAGGTTCTTCCAAAATCGAGACGTGAACTGACTTCCTCTATCTGAAACTATCTTCTTTGAAACTCCATGAAGGCATACTATACAGGCCATGTACAGTTCATCTAATTTAGGGCCACTGAAGGTCATCTTGACAGCGATGAAGTGGGCTACCTTCGTAAGCCTGTCAATGAGTACCCATATGGAGTCATAACCGGCTTGTGTCTTTGGAAGTCCAGTGATGAAGTCCATTCCGATCTCCTCCCATTTCCACTCTGGAACCTTAAGGGGTTGTAACAATCCCGCTGGCCTTTGATGTTCAGCCTTTACGCATCAACAGGTGTCACACTTGGCCACAAACTGGGCGATCTCTCGCTTCATGCTGACCCACCAATATTCCTCCTTTAGGTCCTGGTACATCTTTGTACTTCCGGGATGGATAGAGTATAGGGTATCATGTGCCTCTCTCAAAATTAAGGTCCTCAACTCTGGCTTGTTTGGCACACACAGCCGGTCTCCAAACCACACGGTGTCGACCTCATCTTCTGAGAATCCTGGGGCCTTGCCCTACCTCATGTTTTTCTTGATCACGGCTATGTCAGGATCTTCAAGATGAGCTTCACAGATCTGGTCGATTATAATGGGTCTAGCCTCTAGGGTGGCAAGGTATGCTATGGTAGTTATCCCAAGGTTTAATCTTTCCATTTCCTTGTATAATAAAGGGGCATGATCATGTACCATGATGGCATTACAATATCCCTTCCGACTCAAAGCATCTGCCACCATGTTTGCCTTGCCGGGATGGTAATGAATTCCTTGCCGGAGGTTTAGGTCTGGCTGAGTGAAGATGTACTTCAGGCTCTTATGGTCCGTGAAGACTTCACAACGGTTACCAACAAGGTAATGCCTCCAAATTTTGAGGGCGTGCACTATGGTAGCTAATTCCAGGTCATGGGTAGGGTAGTTTAGCTCGTGTGGTCTCAACTGTCGGGAGGCGTACGAGACTACTTTCCCATCTTGCATCAGAACACACCCTAGACCTTGTCAAGATGCATCACAGTAAACATGGAAATCCTTCTGAATGTCTGGCAATGTCAATATTAGGGCTGACACTAACCTCGTCTTGAGGGTCCGAAAGCTTTCCTCACATTCCGGGGTCCACTCAAACTTCTCGCCTTTATGGAGTAGCTTGGTCATTGGCTTTGCTATTTTGGAGAAATTTTCTATGAACCTGTGATAATATCCTGCCAGTCCTAGAAAACTTCGTATCTCTGATACGTTGGTGGGTTGCAGCCAATTTGTCACTGCTCCCACGGTGGTGGGGTCTATCGCAATGCCTTGCATCGAGATGATATGCCCCAAGAACTTTACTTCTGAAGTCCAAAACTTGCACTTGCTGTACTTGGCATACAATTGATGTTCCTTGAGTTTTCCTAGGGTCAAACGGATGTGGGTTTCATGCTCTTCTCAGGTCTTGGAATAAATTAAGATATCGTCAATGAACACTACTATGAACTTATCTAAGTATTCCATGAACATCTTGTTCATCATGTTCATGAAGATTGCAGGGGCATTGGTGAGTCCAAATGACATGACTGTACATTTGTACAACCCATATATAGATGTGAAAGTCGTCTTGGGTATGTCTTCTTCTCTTATTCTCAATTGGTGATAGCCTGACCAGATATCAATCTTGGAAAATACAGTGGCCCCCTTTAATTGGTCGAACAGATCATCAATCCTGGGTAGTGGGTACTTGTTCTTAATAGTCACCTCATTTAGGGCCCTATAATCCACACACATCCTTTTAGCCTTATCATCTTTCTTCTCGACGAAGATGACGGGGGCTCCCCATAAAGAAGTGCTGGGCCTAATGTACCCCTTCCGCTCAAGGTCTTCTAGTTGTTGTTTCATTTCTTACAACTCATTAGCGGCCATCTGGTAGGGTCGCTTAGAGATGGGGGTGGTCCTGGGCACTAGGTCAATTCTAAACTCAATCTCCTTTTTTTGTGGCATCCCTGGTAAATCCTCGAGAAAAATGTCTAGGTATTCTCAAGCTACTGGTACTTCTTCTAGCGCTATCTGATTGAGACAGGGTCTCCCGGGTTTTTGGGTAGGCATCTCAAAAGTGACGACGGCTCCCTCTTCACTAGGTAGGGTTACCGTCCTGCTTGCACAATCTGGGTCTTTATGCTTGTTTAACCAATCCATCCCTAGGATGAGGTCCAAGCCCTTGCAGTCTATCAGGATGGGGTCCACCCAGAAGACTATGCCTTGGATATCTACCCATACCCTTGGGCTGTAAAAACGGGCTAGGGTGTGTTTACCGGGGGTGGCTATTAATACGGGCCTTATTAATTCAAGCTCCTTCAAACTATGGATTTTCATGAAATTTTCGGATATGAAAGAGTGGGTTGCCTCCATATCGAACAAAACAACTGAAGGTATGGAGTTAGCAGTGAACATACCCATAAAAATCTCTGGAGCGGCCTGGGTTTCTTTGATGGAGATGTGGTTGATGCGGGCGCGGACTGCTGGATTCACCACAATGCCTTGAGGACGCTTGGGGTGAGGGCACTAGTGAGAATAGTGACCCTCCTTGTGGCAGTTGAAGCATACCACGGGTTTGCCATGCTTGTCGCGTAGAACCTCGGCACTCTTAGCGGGAGCTGGTGAAGCAGAGGAAGTGGAGGGAGCAAGGCGAGGGTTTCCGGCTCCTTGGTTGCTGACAGACGGAGGGGGTCTGTAGACGGGGCATGGGTGAAAATTGGGCGCCACGGGGGAGGTGCGAAGTGGGGTCTCTACGCCATCCCTTGACGCTGCATGAAGGCAATCATCCTTTTCTTCTTCATATCCACCTTGTTTTGCTATGTTTCCTGAATGATTGCTTTGTTTACCAACTTTTGAATGTAGGCGTAGTCCCCGGCGACCAACTGAAGAGATAGTTCATCCTTCAAACCCCGGAGGAATTTGGCCTGGCGACCGGCATCAGTGCGCACTTCCTCGGGCGCATACCGGGCTAGCCGGTTGAACTCATCCAGGTACTCAGTAACAGTCTTGCTTCATTGCTGCAAGTCCTGGCATTCCTGTTGCTTCTGAGTGATGATGCGTGCAGGAACATGGGTGGCTCGAAAGGCGGAGGAGAATTCGGCCCGAGAAACTTCATGGCCTTCTAGCTGAGTCTCGCGAAAATTATGCCACCACTCTGTGGCGGGTCCTTGAAGCTGATGAGCGGCAAAAGCCACTCGCTCCTTGTCGGTGCAGGGCAAAAGATCGAACTTCTTTTCTATCATCCTCAGCCAATCACCAGCCTCCGTCTGGTTGGTGGTGCTTGAGAACATAGGAGGCCTCACGCACAAGAACTCGGAGAGTTGGGATGCAGGGGTGAGTTCAGGGGCGGCCTACCAAAGAGGTGGCTCCGTGTGTTGCTGTTGAAGACGAATCAACTGAGCCTGCTGCTCATGCATCTGAGTTAGCAGGGTCGCAATCAGTTGGTTCTGATTTGCCATCATCTCAGCTAGTGTGGGATGATTGGTGATGGGTGCCTGATGTTGATCAGTTGCTCCCGAGTGTGGCAGGTTGTCGGCATCGTTCCCGTTGCAGTGGGCACCTGAACCTTGATCGTTGGCCATTCTAAAGGTAGGAAATGCCAGAGGAAACAACTTAGGGGAAATTTTGCCTAAACTTTATTTCTCAAATGGTTTATTCATAGTGGTCTTGAATATTACATCATTGTTCACCTCTTATTTTGACCTACCCATGCCTCATACCGACATGGGCGGCACCACAATCATGCAAAACGAGAAAGCAATCAAGCGTAAACTAGCGTCTAGGGTGGTCTAGTCCTCCTTCTCGGTGCTCTCGGGCCTATATGTGGCTCAGGGAAGGCTGAGCTCGGGGAGGGCTTGATCATCGGCTTCGCGGTGTCGGCCGGTGGTGGAGCAGAGGCGCTGGAGGGACCCGCGGACGATGCAGATCATGCTATCTACTTTGGCCTGGCCATGGGAATACTGATGGCATTCCTCTTGCATGGGGTAAGTGGGGTGATCTCTTCAAGGTCCTTCTTCAGCTCCTCAACCTGACGCCGGAGTTGAGCGTTCTCAACGGTGCTCTGCTGGAGGTCAAAGACCTTGGGATGAAGCTCAACGGTCTCAGCGACGAGGGTGGCGCCCCTCCTGGACTTGGCGACGCAGATCTTCGTTCTCCCGGGACAGACTCTCTACCGTGTGGAGGTAGTAGTCGATCGTGTCATGCTGGTTGTTGGCGTCGAGCATAGCCTCGGTGTGGATATGATCCAGGGCCTAAAGGAGGCGAGTTCTGCAAGTGATGATGGAGTTGCGGTTGGAGTAGGTGCTGACGTAGATGTTGCGGTGGCTCCCAAGAGTGCGCATGGGCATGAAGCAGAATGTGGTGTCTCATAGCTGCCCATCGTAGACCATCTAGAGCTCGGTGAGGGCCTGAAATGTAGCACGCTGACTAGCCACCTCGAAAGTCGGGCCTCCAACTACTGTGGTGAAGAAAGGTGTGTGCGCACCGAAGGAGCGGATGTGATGGTGACCTCGTAGGCTCCGTCGTTCACATTAGGGAAGATCCCGCGGAACATAGGCTCATGAATGAACCCTAGGTAATCCACGAGCATGCGAAGCTCACAGACAAAGCCATCGCGATCATGGAGATATCCACCCATAGCGTGAGTAGGCATCTGCAAAAACAAAGTTAGTAAAAATTATGGAAGAGAAGATATTAGGTAGTTTTTAGAACTAGTTGTAATATAAGGCCTAGGGTTTGGTCTGTTTGGCTTCCTACAGTCAGTTCAGCTCTGATACCATCTTTTAATGCCCAGAATATAATAATTCCAGACTTTATTGAATTTTCAAGGAAAAACAATAATACAAGACATTAATCACACGACTGCGTATATTACGCCAACAAAAGGTGGTTCGTAGACCACATTATTACACAAGTGATAAATAAAAGAGAAATTAGGAAAATAAATCCTCTAAATGAACGCCTTCTTCCAGTCTCGCGCCTTGACTCGGTCGCTACTCCAGACCATCCTCCTCCTCATAGTACGCTACCTCTGATGTGGTGAGTCAACGGGGGTGAGTACAATCGTACTCATCAAGCCACCGAATGCAATTATAATGCAAGGTAATAACAAAAGAAGGTAGTGGCTCAAGTTTGCGGAAAAGTATGTTTGTAAAGCAGTTAATGTGATCAGGTTATTAGTACAGTAATTAAATCATGAGTAAATGCATCATCTTCTACCTCGAGGGGTACAGTCAGCCCGCCCTCGCTCGACAGTTGCCCAACCCGCCATGCAATCATTCAAGTCAAATTAAACTAACTGCGGTGAACATTGCCCAACCCGCCCTTGACAATGGGCACGACTTTTTGAAAAGATTATAATCTGATCAGAGGTGTACTACGGTACCCACAAGGCACTCATTCCCACACACCAAAGTGTGTCATGATGACACCACGTCACCCCGAAGGAACTCATGCCAAAACCTTTAGCATGGAACGCACCAACTCAAAAACACCCTCTTATAGGTTTCATGTGGCGCCCCAACACATTGGGCCCACGATGTACCCCCCTTGAGCCTCGTCGGTACAAGCCACCCGCAGGTGTCACTTGCCCCCTCCACTATGGTGCTTTAAGTTGAAACCCTCCATACCTCCAGTTAGGACTTACCCACTAGACTTGTGGTTAGTACAAAATGTTTTGCAACAAATCCCACAGACCGGTCCTTACAGTGCCCCGGGTGCTACCGACCAATGCCCTAGCTTACACCCGAAACCCAACATGATTTCATACTTAACCAAAACTCCATAACCAACATAATTCCAGGGATGATAGTTATAATGGGGAAATCATATAATAGAATCCAACTAAGTACGACTCATTTTTACCCTATAGCAGTTGTGTCGATACATTGGACATTATCTATTATTTATACTTTACAGGTGACAAGGAGTTTAGGCTCAAAAAGCATGGCTTGGGTTTGCACAACAGGGTCGAGGATCTAATAAATATAGTGAGGTTTTTGTTTGGACTAATGCAATTATAATCCTATGGGTTATAGTGGTAATTATTAAAAATGGGCTCAATTATGATCAAAATGGGGGTTGTGACTTGCCTTGATCAACAAAGGGTGATGGTGGGACCTCTGGAAAATACTCCGGATCCTCGACGGCGGCGTAATCTTCTTGGTACCCAAATTAAAGAGATTAAACAATTAATAAAGTGAAAACAACAGTACAAAGCATATGATTTAAATGGGCTAAAGTTGTAGAGAATTAAATTTAGAATTTTCTGAAATTTAAATGGTGAAATTTAGAGTTAAATTGAGTGAGATATGAATTTTCTTTAAACCAAAAACGGCTTCTGGTCCACGGTGAACCAGGTTCACTGTGAACTGAGCCATATGCGCATGAACCGAATGGTCTTGGACCGCTTGATCAAGATCTAACGACTGTCTGTGAGGCAGAGGGTTTAAGTTGTAGCGGACGGCCAGGATTAAAACAATTGAAGGGGTATGCGATGAACGACCAGGATTAAACGTGGAGTTTAAATGAAAACTAACGCTCCAGATTAAAATATACCCCTTCACTAAGATTTAACGGTCCAGATTGAAGGCGCGGTTTTAATAAAATCAATCGGTCGAGATCGCGCGATACCGGTTCGGCGAGATCGGAGGGTTGAGATTAGATCCGAGGGTGATCTAATTTAAACCGTCTGCCTCGGATCCTACGGTTGGGATCCCGTCCAGCACGACACACATCACAGCAAGGTAAGTACCCTCTTCTCGGGCGATGGCGGCGCTCGGGTGCAGCAGCGGCGGCGCAGGTGAGGGTTCTAAGCACTCGGTCTGGGCAGGAACGGAAAGAGGGAGGTAAGGGGAGTGCGACGTGTAACATCCCAAGAATTAAAAATAAATAAAATAAGAAAATGGATTTTCTGGAATATAAAGGATTTATGTAATTAAAGAAAATACTAAAAGAACCCTATTAAAGCCAAACAGGAAGGAATACTTCAAATTTTAACTGGGAAAATTTATGGTGGAAACTAAAGGCCAAGATATAATTTTAGAAATGTTTACAAATTTTTATCAATAGTGATTCAACCTTTAATCAAATAAATGAATTACTGGAATTATTTTAAATAAGAAAAGCATTTTTAATCCTATTGGGCCGCAAACCACCAATCTGCCTCAAACCCAGCCCAACCCAACATCACACCACTGACATGTGGGACCGACCTATCGGCGCTGCCCTACTCCCCTCTCTCCGCGCCCGCGTCAGCTTGGCCCTGCCCGTCAGCCACTTCCCCCTCGACTTCGCTCCCTAACAGTCGTGGCCCGCCTGTCAGCGTTGTTGGCTTCATGCTTGGCCGCTAACAGGTGGGGACCCACCTGTCGGATCCATCGTCTCCGATGGAAGGGGATCCCCCCCTTTCCTTTCCGGCGACCCCCTTCCATTTCTCGCCGTCGGTCGCTCCTATCCGCCAGGATCCACCTCGGACTCCCTTTCTCCGACCCTGGTGATTTCTTTCCCCCTTTAGCCGATGCGTATTCGTGTATGTGGAAGCTAGCCCACGCAAATGGAACCTTCACCAGAGAAGGAAGGAAACCTTCAGTTTCCTTCTGTATGACCGCCGTCGCCGACCCTATAAAAGCCCCCTTGGCTCACCGCACTCCGCCACACCGCTAGTCGCCTTAGCCACGCACTATCGAAGCCTTGCGACACCTAGACGCCTGCTGCCTCGGCTTTTCCTCCGGTCACTACTCGCCGCCAACACAAACCACCGTCGTCCACGCCACCACCACCGTCGAGACCGCCGGAGTCCGCCCGGCCTCGGCCACGTCACCGTTGGCCGTGAGGACCACCGGATCGCCATCGCCATCGTCGACCCGAAGCTCTCCTTTGTCTACCCTCACTGCCGGTTGTCGTTAGTTGCCCGCCGCCGCAATCACTGGTACCATCGCACTCCCCTCGCTCCCCTCATTCCATTTCCGTCGGTAGATAGGCCCCTAGGCCCTCGTCGTCGCCGTCGTCGCCGCACCCGAGCCCGCTGGAGCTGGGGACAAAGGGGGCAAGTACCCCTTCTGTGCGTGCCGTGCAGGACGGCACCCTGACCGCACGATCGCAATCGAAGTGCCCAGATTAAATCCCTACGGGATTTAATCTCAACCCTTGATCCGGTCAAAGGGGTAAGGTGTGATCTGGGCCGTCCAAATCCACTTAACATCCCCCGCCTCCCGCCTGACCGCTCGATCTGGATCAGACAGTCCAGATCGATCCGGTTCACGCGCACAGTACGTGAGTCCACCGTGGGCCTGGCTCACCGTGGACCAGAACCCATTTTTTATTTAAAATAAAATTCAGAAATTGATTTAAACTTTGAAAATTCATAACTTGCTCATTTTAACTCCAAATTTCACCATTCAAATTTTGTTAAATTCCTCTTTTTATTCTCTACATACTTATGCCATAAAAACACTATGTTACTTTGGCAAAAAATATTCTTAATAAATAAATGAATAAAAACACCTTAGGATAAATTGATAAATCATGGAATAAATCAGGAAAATTCTTGAAAATGTTAACTTTAATACATTCAGAATATTAAGGGGGGTTTTCTCCCTCATTTAAAGCCCTACACTTGTATGTATATGTTGTAATGTTTTTATTTTTTATTGAATGTTATGTTTAATTTTTCCGTATCGAGAAGACTACGAGATCATCGAGGAGCCAGAGTATTACTCCGAGGTTCCACCGTCACCATTTGCTGAGCAAGGCAAGTAACAACCCCCATTTTGATCATCATTGAGCCCATGTTTTAATAAATTATCGCTATAACTCATAGGATAATATTGCATTAGTCCAATCTCAAAGCCTTACACATTATATTTATTAGATCCCCGTCCTTGTGTGTAAACCCAAGCCATACTTATTGAGCCTACACTCCTTGTCACTCTACAATATTATATTAGCTAGTGTCCAATGTACCGACACAACTGCTATAGGATAAAAGAACGAGTCATAGATAGATGGATTCTACTATATGATTTCCCCGTTATTCTTGTCTCTGGATTCTGTTGGAGTTGGCTATGTTATAAGTATGGTGGGTTCCGGGTGCAAGATCGAGAATTGGTCGGTCACACCTGGGGCACTATAAGGACCAGTCTGCGGGATCTGTTGCAAAGCACTTCCATACTAACCACAAGTCTAATGGGTAAGTCCTAATCGGAAGTATGGAACAAACCGACTCGATGCACCATAGTGGAGGGGGCAAGGGGCAACCTGTGGGTGACTTGTACCGACGTGGCTCAAGGGGGGTATGGTGTTGGCTCGACGCGTCGGGGCACCATATGAAACACATAAGAGGGTGTTGTCGGGTTGGAGCATTCCATATGGAAGGTTTTGGCATGAGTTCCCGTGGTATGGTTCATCTCATTACACTTTGGTGTATGGGATGAGTGCGTGCCTTGTGGGTATAGTGGTATACCTCTGATCAGAGTTTTAATCTTTTCAAAAAGCCGAGCCCATTTTCAAGGGCGGGTTGAGTGACTTCTCACAGTTAGTTTACAATTGTTTGAATGGTTGAGTTATTCATAGCATGTAAGGACTGTTGAGCGAGGGTGGGCTGACTGTACCCCTCGAGTTAGAAGATGATGCATACACATGTTTACATTTCTGTATTAATAACTTGATCACATTTAATTGCTTTACAAATATGCTTTTCCGCAAAATTAGCCACTACCTTCCTTGTTATTACTCTGCTGTTGGCGTAAAAGATTATGCTAACAGGTTTCTGTAGAAAAGAAACTAACAAACGAAGTGTTTGTGAAGCAAACTGTTCTAAGCCTCCGAAAGGATAATAACTTAGAATAGTTCGAAAGTGTGTATTGAATAACTTGTATTCGGTCCCTATTACAGGGTGAAATGGGGGGTATTTATAGGCCCAAACATTAAGGAAAAGACCTATTTACCCCTTTATTACAACCGACATAGTGGAAACTATTCGGTTCCCTTAATAGGGCTAAAATGGTAAAAGACTAATCTAATCAGAAAGAAGATAAGTCTTCCATCTTAGCTGGCAGAAAAGATCTTGGAGGGCCTTAGTTCGAAGATGTACTCCGAACCAATGCCTATCTTCGTACTTCGAACTTGGTTCCGGGTATCTTCGAAGATGATCAACGGAGAACCTTCGAATCCACTGTCTGCCTTTATGTTACTTCGGCAATAACCCTGAAGATGAGATATTTTCCCCAACATTTGCATTATATTTGCATCCGGTGGCTTGCTGAGTACGATTGTACTCACCCTCATTGACTTACACCACTAGAGCTTGTCTACTACGAGGAGGATGAAGGTCTGGAGTAGCGACCCAGTCAAGGCGAGACTGGAAGGAGGCATTCATCTAGGACCCTTATTTTATTAGTTTCTCTTCACTTTGTCACTTTTGTACTAATATGGTCTAGGAACCATGAATGCTTGTCGTATTGTACGCGGTCGTGTGATGAACGTCTTGATTTATTGATTTTCTATGGAAATTCAACAAAGGTCCGGATTTATTAAATCTGGGCGTTACACGATGGTACCGAGAAAGAGGGCTGGCGATGATGGGTTGTGTCCGACGACGAGCGGGGGCGGCGAGGTATCTCAGGTTCGACGGCGACGATGAGGTTCCGGCGGTCCTCAAGGCCAATGGGGGCATGGCCGAGGACGGGCGGACGGCGGTGGTCTCGGAGGTGTTTACGGCGAGGGGTGGCAAGGCTCTGTGGTGACTGCGAGCGGTGGCTGGAGATGGAGCATGGTAGCGGATGCTAAAACTAAAGCGGTGGCTTGGGAAGGTGTGGGCTAAGGCCAAAGTGTGTGCCCTGAGCTGCGGTGAAGGCCACGCTTTAAATAGGGGCCGTCAGTGGTATACTTGGAAAACTAATCGAGGGAAACCCGAGGGAATTTCCAAATCTCACCGGCGAGCCTTCCATGCGTGCGGATACGTTGAACCGAGACAAAAATGTGTTGGGTTTTTGGGGGAAAGCGATCACCGGTGATCGGGGGTCATGATCCTGGGTGCGATTTGATTCACGGTGGCTTGCGGCGGTGGATTTGGCAAGTGGCCTCGCCAGAGATGGAAAGGGGATCCCTTTCCATCGGGGAAGAAGATACTGACAAGTGGCCCCCACCTGTTAGTGGGTGCGGGCGAAGGAAAGCGTGCCGACAAGTGGGCCCTGGCTAGTGCGGGTGAGAGGGGCGTGTGTGGCTGATAGGTGGGACCAGGCAGGGCACGGGCGGAAGAGAGGGGGGCGGCACCGACAGAGGGGTCCCACATGTCGGTGACACAGATACAAGACCGGGCTGGGTCGAGGAAGATTCGGGGGAGGCGGCCCACTGCATTTAAATTTCATTTTCTGATTAAAATAATTACATAAATTGGTATTTGTATTTTGAGCTATGGGCAGAGGTTCTAAAATTTTGTAAAAAATCTCAAAAATCTATATTGGCCTCTGGAACCTCCCATAATTTTATCAGCTCTGATTTTGAAGTATTTAACTATGTTTTGATTTATTTGGATATTTTTGCCTTTACTCTTAATTAAGAATAACCCTTTTTATTTAAAACTTCATTTTCATCATTTTGTTTTACCCTTTGGCAATTTTGGGGTGTTACACTAATATAGCCGTTAATTTTTAAAGTCGTTAGACTTCACAACTGTTAGACTCAGAAAGATAGTCGTTACTCCTTGAGGAGGCTAACAGTCGTTTCATCTCCGTAGGCATGACTTCTCATGAAATGTCTCTGCAAATTATGATGGTACTGAGGACGTAACAGGACACCCAAACGGCGCACCACAACGTACAGTACAAAGAATACATGCTATAAATAAGAAAGTAAAGGTAAATTTCGGATACTTTACCGACTGCTTTCACATTTCTCCTTTCTTCTTCCCGAGCTCATCTTTTCAAACTCTTCTTTTCTCCGATGGCAAAGACAAGCCACAAAGCTCCCATTCCTGCTTCATCCTTGGCTCGACAGCAAGCGATGGCGGCGGCGGCGGGGGGCCTTCAGACAACCCTCGTCCAGCCGGTCCTCACGACCTTCGCTCGGTGTCTACCAAGTATAGGGATCAATCGTATAGCTTAGGGGTGTCGTCGTGCTCGAAGAAGTCAATTGTTGCGGCAATCACCGGGAAGATGGGGCCTGGAGTCAAGATTCGCCAGCCTGGGGGTGAAGTAATCCTGGCACCACGCGACGGAGAAGTGGTGGTGTTTGAGGCATTCTTCGAAGCTGGATTGGGTCTTCCGGCAGTGGAGTTCCTCTCCGAGGTACTGAAGTTGTTCCATGTCACCCTGGCCCAACTTTCTCAAAATGCAATTGTTCGCTTGGCCATCTTCGAATGGGCGATGCGGGTCGAAGGATGCACTGGGAGAGCGGAGATCTTCATGGCTCTTCATAAAGCTTCGTGCTAGCTGAAGACCTTCACCGGAGATGGAGGAGAGAAGATGGTGATTGCCTTCGGAAGCATTAACTTCCAACTTCGGAAGAGTTCTAGGACCAATTCCTAGCGAAGGCCATCAATGACAGATGGTACTCAAATTGTATCCTCCACTAGTTTTACGCCGAGGTAGCAACGGACTGTACCTTGGCCGGACCCTTGGAGGACATCTTCTACTGGAGGGAAGCGGAGGTCCAACCGGACCCAAGCGAGCTTGAAGTCTGCCTCAAGTTGTTGCACTCCGTGAGTCATCGCATGAGCATATCCAACTTGGCGGAGGAGTTCATCAGACTTTGGATCCCTCCTCTGATGGTTGCTTGGCCGATCAACTTCGAGGAAAACGCGGAGGGGGCTTCGGGGGATCCCTTAAAGCTCCACAAGTAAGCTTTAAATATAACCTGTACCAAAGTGTTTTGCATACAATATCGATTTTACAGAAAAGACTTAATCAAAATAACATCTTATCTTTTAGCTCTGCGTGTGACCTTTACTCTGGAACAAATCGTCTGGGCTGCGGAGAAGGTTCTTGGAGCCCCTACGCCCGTTGAAAAGGAGCGGAGGGTGAAGTTGGTCTGGACTTGGGAGTGGTTCAACCATATATGGAGTGTGCTTGGAGTTGAACCCCCAACCCTTCCAAACCTGTCCACCTTGGACCAGGCTCCAAAGAAGAGAAAAGTAGATGTCGGGTCTTTGGGTCTGGTGAAGACTCCTGCAAAGAAAGTAATCCAAAAGCTGAAGGCCCTTACTCCTTCGAAGTCTCTAGTATCATTGCCCGAACAATCTGAAGATTAATAGGATGCAGACATGGCAATGGAAGAGGAGTTCGAGGCCCTTCTTGTTGGGGACAAAGAATCTCGAATGGGAGATGAGGTCTCTTCTCGAGATGGCGTAGTGGTGGCGCCTATAGTTGAAGGAAACCTTGAGAAGAAGGAGACTGCAAACGTCCCGCCTAGCCAGGAAAATGTTCCTGCTATGGAGGAAGGCGGAGTTGAGACTGTGGAAACCCACGTATTGGCTCTAGATGAAGTGATAGCTAAGGTGGTCGAAGATATCTCTGCAGCCATTCCTTTGGTTCGAAGTCCGGAGTCCAAAGAGGACTTCGGTAAAATGTTTGAGCCCCCGAGTAGTCCAGTGATAGTCCGGCAACAAGATGCCGGAGGTAAGCCTTAGTTGAATACCTTTTCTTCTTTTTTGTGTCCTACAAAATTTAAGCAATATGATATACATTTGGTTTTTATGGGATTAGCTCCGGTGGAGGTGGCTTTCGTTGCGGAAGTGGTCTCGGAACCTACGGCAGCTTCGATGTCATCACCGGATGCGGAGCAAGAGGTGGCTCCAATTTTGGAGGTAGCTCTGAAGGAGGTGGCAGGCCCTAGAAAGGGTAAATGTAAAAGTTGGCCCCTGTCTGCTCCCATTCCAAGGTGGACTCTGTCGGAGTCTACAGACGGAGGCCAATCCACAAGGCCTCCGAGGGTGCTTCATTGCACTCTGGTCCTTCTCCTAGCAATGATGATCGGAGTGCCTTTTCAAGGCTCCCCCTCCTGGCCCCCTTTCTCGAATAGAGGATAGGGCTTCAGACTTTTTTAGAGCCTCTGGCTCGATCTAGTCGCGAAGTCAGGGATACTGACTTGGTCTCCATCCTTGGAGAGGCCAAAGGGTCGGAGCTTGATGCTGCTCTCGAATGGGCGGCTTACTAGGTACGAAGCACCTGCAAAGATTAGTTTAATCTAAACATGCATATATAATTCACTTACATTGCTCTTCTTTCTTTGTAGTAGGTCATTCTAGCTAAAGCTGCGGCTGTGTCGAACGAGCGAGAATGCAACCGGCTCAAAGAGAAGGTGATGGCTCTTCAAGGGAGTCTTACCGACTCTAAGAATTTAGCTTCTAGATTGGAAGAGATGTCTTCGATAGAGCGGAGCGCTAAAGCCAGACTGGAGGCTACGAAGGAGGAGCTCGAGGCTGAGCAGGTTGTACTCTGGGCTGAAGTGGAAAGGCTCCAAGAGGAGCAGGCAGCTTTGGGAGCTGAACTTGTAAGGCTCTGAGAAGAGCAGCAAGGTTTGGCTAAGGAGGCAAAGAAGTTGCTCAGACAGAAGACTGTCCTAATGATGGAGACACATAAACTCTCATCTTTAATGTGTGAGCTAACTAAGTCAAATAAGGCATTGGCCATAGAAAAGATAAAGTGTGAGAGTGCGGCCTCCGAGACCACGGACGCCCTTCGGGGTGTTCTGGAATACTTTGGTTCTTCTCGCGCCTCCTCGTCATCCGCCAATGACTCCCTGCTACGAAAGATGAAGATGATCCAAGCGGCGGCGAAGACAATGAAGATTGTGGGTACTCGGTACAGAGAGATCTCCGTCCAAGTAGCCACTCTCGGAGTGCTTCGTTACTACGAAGACATCGGATTGTCTATTTCGTCGGAGCCCGGACCAGCCCCCGCTAACTTTGGCGGTGACCGACTGTTGACCCCTTCGCCTGATGTGGTCGTAGCTTGGGAGGCTTTTCAGCCATCCTGGAGAGCTGAAGGCCGGTCAGCCATGAAGGCGTGGATCTATGAAGGCCTCCGTCAAAAGCAAGCGCGGGCGCAACCTTCGAGCAGCAAACCTCCTTCAGACCCAAAAGTTTAGTTCTCCTTAGGGCTCCACCTATGTAAAAACTTATGTTTTTGTTCTCTTTTGAATGAAAATATTTATTTGGAAATGTTTTTAGGCTTTTCGACCTTTTTTGGATGAGCTCGAAGTGTTAGAGGTTAACGAAGAGCTCCGCCTACAATGGGCTACCTTTGAAGCCTTAAGGCCTCACATGCATCCCCGATTTTCAATTCCTCGGGGAAGCCATGGAGAGGTTATACCCGATATATGTAAGGAAGTATTAGCCTATATTAAGGAAGAGAAGGGGGAAGAAACTGTTAATATAGTGTCTTCATCTTCGGAGGACATTGATTGGTCTGAAGAAGAGTGGTCTGGCGAGGAGCAAGCGAAGAGTAGCCCCGAGCGACATCGGACCTGGACCCCGGAGTCTTCAAAACTTTACGCTTAACTCTTTTCCCCTTCATTAGAAAAAGTAGTTGAAGAAAATTTGGATTTCTTTGCTTGGTATGATGAAGACATTCCGGGAGTCAGCTGAGATATCATTGAGCATAACTTGCTTGTAAACCTGAGGGTTCAGCCTATTCGATAGGGGCTTCGAAAGTTATCAGTAGAAAGGGTAATCCTTGCTAAGGCAGAAGTGGAGAAGTTACTGAAGGCTGGGATTATCAGAGAAGTAGCTCATACGGAGTGGTTAGCTAACCCAGTCTTCGCCAGGAAAAAATCCTCTAGGAAGTGGCGCATGTGTATTGATTTTACATCTTTGAATAAAGCGTGCCCATGTGACCCCTATCCCATGCCTCGAATTGATCAATTAGTTGATTCCACTACTAGTTCAGAGTTATTAAGCTTCCTCGATGCGTATTCTGGCTACCATCAAATTTGGTTAAAGCACGAAGATGAAATCAAAACAAGCTTTGTAACTCCTTCAGGAGTCTTCTGCTATGTAAGAATGCCTTTTGGCTTGAGAAACGCCAGGGCAACTTTTTCGAGGTTAATTGCTAAGGCTCTAGGTCATCAAATAGGCCGCAATGTAGAAGCCTATATGGATGATATTGTAATAAAGAGTGCTTTAAAGCACTAACATAGCCCAGACTTAGCAGAAACATTTGAAAGCCTTCGGGCGTGTGGAGTCCGTCTCAACCCCGAAAAATGTATCTTCGGTGCTCGAGCTGGGAAGTTGCTAGGGTATCTAGTTTCGAGTAGAGGGATTGAAGCTAGCCCTACTCAAATAACTACATTGCAAAGGATGGCTCCGCCGGAAAATTTAAAGCAGGTACAAAAGCTGACTGGCCATCTAGCAGCACTTAGCAGATTTGTAGCAAGGTCCGTAGAACGAAACCTGCCTATTTTCAAAGCATTGAAAGGGTCCGAAGATTTTGCATGGACACCGAAGTGTCAAAAGAGTTTTGATGATATTAAAAATTATCTCAGCAACCTCGCTACACTCACTGTGCCCGTTGCAGATGAAACCCTACTCCTCTACCTTGCAGCTACTGGCTCCACTGTCAGTGCAGTGCTTGCTTAGAGAAGTTTATTTCAATGGGAAGTTGGTACAAAATCTAGTCTATTTTGTATCTGAAGCCTTATCTGGAGAAAAAACAAGATATTTTGAGCTTGAGAAGTTCACTTATGCTCTGATAATGGCTTCAAGGAAATTACGACATTATTTTCTAGCACATAATGTAATTGTACCAACTTCGTATCCTTTGGGAGATATGCTCCAAAGCAAATATTCTATAGGAAGAATTGGAAAATGGGTCATCGAGCTAGCACCCTTCGGCATGTCCTTCGTAGCAAGGACAACAATCAAGTCGCAAGTGGTGGCAGATTTTGTGGCAGAATGGACTCCATCTACAATATGGGCTCCGGAGAAATCAAATGAAGGAATTTGGACCATATACTCCGACGGAGCTTTTCAAGTGTCTTGATCAGGCATCGGAGCAGTAATAATTCCGCCTTCAGGGCAAAGAGCAATGTACTCTGCAAGGCTCAACTTTAAGTTCACCAATAATATAGCGGAGTATGAAGGAATTTTGTTAGGACTTCGAAAAGTGCGTGCTTTGGGTGCTACAAGAGTTGTCATTAAAATAGATTCTCAAATTGTAGCAGGGCATGTTGATAAAAGTTTTCAAGTCTGTCATCCCCAGCTTGCAAAATATTTGGAAGAGATCTGTAAGATCAAAGCAACATTCAAAGGGATTTCCATCTGAAGTATACCAAGAGCTAAAAATGTGCAAGCTGATACCTTAGCGAAAGCTACAGCCGGAGCTATGGACATTCCAGGAGCCTTTTACGAAGAACTTACTTCACCTTCAGTGCCACAAATTCCTCCTACGGAGGTTCTTTGCATTCCAAGCACTGACTGGCGGAGCTCAATCATGGAGTTATTGCAAGGTGAAGCAAATTTTCCTGAAGGACCACATCTTTCAAGGCTGAAGCTAAGAGTTTCAGAATTGTCATGTAATCAACGGTATTCTCTACAAGGTCGTAGTATGTTCCCCCCCTACTTCGATGTATATCTCAAGCCGAAGGTCAAGAGATACTCCGAGAAATTCATGAAGGCCTTTGTGGTAGCCATCTGCCCCCCCGGGCTTTAGCAGGAAAAACACTTCGCCAGGGGCTTTAATGGCCTACAATAGTGGCTGATGCGGAGAGCTTAGTCCGCACTTGCCAAGGTTGTCAATGAATGGGAAGACGAATTCATCGTCCGCCAATGACTCTTCAAGTCATTGCTCCAGTTTGGCACATGGCCAGATGGGGCATGGATCTCATTGGCCCCTTCCCAGTAGCAAAAGGAAATCTGAAATTTGCAGTGGTAGCAATTGAGTATTTTTCCAAGTGGGTCGAAGCAGAACCCCTCACAGCTATCACTTCGAATAATGTACAAAAGTTCTTTTGGAAAAATATTATATGCAGATTCGGAGTGCCTCGACAGGTCACAGTCGACAATGGGACACAGTTTGATGTGGAGCCCTTTAGGAAGTTTTGTGAAGATCTTGGCATACAAATATGCTTTGCGGATGTGCGCCATCCTTAGTCTAATGGAGCTGTCGAAAGGGCTAATGGTAATATTTTATCAGGGCTGAATCGAAGAATAATAGGGTTAGCAAAGGGGCTGTGGACTGAAGAACTTCCGAAGATTTTATGGTCCACTCGGACCACTCAAACAAGGTCCACAGGTTTTACTCCTTTCAGATTATTATTCGGAGATGAAGCTATGACGCCGACGGAGCTTAAAGGAGGATCTCTTCGCAGCACCGAACCTGAAATAGAAGGAGAAAGGCAAGCTTCGCTTGATTTAACAAATGAAACAAGGCTTCGAGCTGTTGCTAATTTTTCGAAATATCAACAGCAAACGAAGACTTGGTATGACCCAAAGGTTCAACTCAATGAACTTAAACCAGGTCATCTAATTTTGCGAAGCATTATAGCACTAGGGAAATTAGGAAATAAGTGGGAAGGTCCATACATCATTCTACGTTCAGGACGCCCTAGTTCTTTTAAGCTAGCTAATTTAGAAGGCGAAGAGTTAAAGCATGCCTACCCTAAAGCGATATTTTGCATAGGAGCTCCTTGTAATCATTTGTAAACACCTTCTGAATAAATAAAGCTCATTGTTAAGATAATGCCTACCTCTCAAACACTTCATACTTCTAGTGGACGCACTGGAGGAATGAAGTTGGCTGTGAGGGAAGTGTCATTCATTTGAACCAATTTTGCGGACTTCGAACCACTGGTTCGAAGCTTCCAACGAGGTGGGAAAGTCACAGAAAAATGGATTCCAAGCCACCGGCTTGAAAGCATCCGTAAAAAGAGTCCAAGGAGACCAAATGATGCGGATTCTAGGCTCCGGCTTGAAAGCATCCATAAAAAGAGTCCAAGGAGACCACTGTGCGAATTCCGAACCACCGGTTTGATAGCATTCGCAAAAAGAGCCAAAGGAGGCCAAACAAAATAGACTTTGAGATAATAGCTTAGAACGTCTGTAAAAGAGTCCAAAGCGACCAATTTTATTGGATGCTAAGGTATCCGAAAAAAGAGTCTGAAGTGACTACATTCAAACAAAAAGGTACTAAGTTACCAGTTTTCAGACTCCGAGTAGTCAAAGACATTTTTTGAGATCTTAGTCAATCTCTAAGTTGTTAAGGGGCTCTGAGCCTCCAAAATTGTACTCCTAACTAAAGTTATTTTCGTTGCGTGTAACCACCTTCGACCAAGTTTCGAAGTTGCTTACACCCAAAGAGGGGCTGGGAAGTAGGGAGACAATTTTGAAACATTAATCTTTATTATTCAAACAGATTACATTACATCATGAAAAGTCTGTATCTATGCCGAGAATGAAACGAAGACCTCGGTTTCTAGAGCTACCGCTAAAGCTAGAATGATTCATTCCGGAGCCAGGAGTTTTAATAACTTTACGTTTAACTTTTTCCCTCCTTTCGAAGCTCGGAAATCTTTCTGTTCTTGCTGAAGTTCAGCTCAGGTTTGAAGTTGCTCAGGGCTTCTTTCCTAGCTTCGAAGTTGTTCAAAACTCTTCTTTACTTGTTCTTCAGCAGTATTTTCTTCTTCGGACCATTCAATGTCTTCAGAAGATGAAAGTTCTAAGTTAACTTCTTTTTCCTCTTATTTAATATAAGATAGTATATCTTTGCATATTTCGAGCGCGATTACACCGGAGCTTTCTCGAGGAATTGAAAATCGAGGGTGTTTGTGAGGTCTTAAAGTTTCGAAGGTAGCCCATAGCAGGCGAAGCTCTTCGCTGGCCTCTAGCACTTCGAGATCATCCAAAAAAGGTCGGAATGCCTAAAAACATTTCCAAATAAGTCTTTTCATTCATCAAAGATAAAAGCATAAACTTTTACATATTCAGGGCCCTAAACAAAACTAGACCTTCAGGTCCGGTGGGGGCTGGCTACTCGAAGCCTGTGACCGTGCTTGTTTTTGGTGAAGTCCTTCATCAATCCAAGCCTTGATCGTTGATCGACCTTCGGCCCTCCTAGATGCTTGGAAGACTTGCCAAGCTGCAGCTACGTCATCGGAAGGGGTTAAGAGCTGGTCGTCGTCAAAGATGATGGGAGTCACCCCTGAGTCTGGTGCTACTGATAGCTCTAGATCCTCGTAGTAGCGAAGTACTCCAAGAGCAGCTACTTGGCCGGAGATTTCTCCATACCGAATACTCGTCGTCTTCATCATCTTCGTTGTTGCTTGGATCATCTTCAATCTTCGCAGTAGAGGGACGTCGCTAGTTGAAGATAAGGTCCAAGAAGTACCGAAGTATTCCAAGATGCCCCGAAGGTTGTCCATGGTCTCTAAAGCTACCTTCTCGGACTTCACCTTGTCTTCGGACAAAATATCCCTTAACAAAGACAGCTTAGTCTATCAAAGAAGATAGCCTAGCTGCCTCCGTAAACAAGGAGTTCTTCTGACCGATCAAGTTGTTGGCCTTCTCCATTAACTTTTCTTGCTCTTCCCGAAGCTTGACCAGCTCGGCCCCCGTGGTCGCCTGCTCCGTTCGCAGTTTCTCTACTTCAGCCCGAAGCACGATTTGTTCGGATTCGAGCTTCCGATTAGCAGCTTCCAGACCAAGTCTAGCTTTCCTTTCCGCTGCTACCATTTCATCCAAGCTGGAAGTCCGAATTTCGGAGCTGACAAGACTCCCTTGGAGAGCAGTTATCTTCTCCTTAAGACGATTGCACTCTCGCTAGTTAGAAACAGCCGCAGCTCGAGCCAAGACTATTTGCTATGAAGGAAAAAGCAATGTGAGTAAACTATTTACATGTTGAAACTAACTCTGTTATTGCAGATCCTTCGTACCTAGTATGCTGCCAACTCCATGGCTGCATCTAACTCCGACCCTTCGGCTTCCCCAAGTATAGTCACCAAGTTAGTCTCCCCGACTTCACGATTAGCTCGAGCCAAAGGCTCTAGCAGACTCCGTAGCCTAGTCCTTCGCTCTAGAAAAGGAGCTAGGAGGGGGAGCCTTGACAAAGCTCTTTGATCATCTTCATTGGGAGAAGGGCCAGAGCGCAATGCCACATCCCTGGAGACCTTGGTGGATTGGCCCCCTTCCGTGGACTGGCCTCCGTTTGTAGATTCCGACGGGGTTACTCCAGAGTTCGGAACAGGAAAAGGATCCACTTTTCCTTTACCTTTCCGGGCCACATTTTTATAACCTCCTCTGGAATTGACTTTGGAGATGTCGAGGTTTGAGAAACCAAGGGGTGGTTTCGGAGTCTGTGATGAGTGATTGACTGAGTTTATCCTCTGGTTCGAAGGGGTACCTCGGAAGGGGTTCGGAGGTTGGACCTCCGAAGGTGTTTGGAGGCTGTTTCACCGAAGGGTTCGGTGGTTTGGTTGCTGCAGCTGTTGCAGCGGAGTGTGCCTGTCGGAGAGGTCCGACAGTACACGATGACTGGGCTTGTACCGAAGGTCTCTGGTACTTTGGACGGTACACTGGAGTGTGAACCGAAGGTTGCTAACCTGGAGAGGTCTCCGGAGTACTGGACACACTTGTCTGCTTGTCTGTGGTGTGCAGGGGACTTCGGAGGCGACGGACGGTTCGTAGCAGGTGAACCTGGGTCAAGCGGGAGGCTTGATGCCAGTGGAGCGGGGAGCTCCGTCACGGTGGCTGCGAAGGGGTCGAGGTCGGACCTCGGGTCGAGGTGCGCCAGGAGAAGGCAGTAAGTGCGGAGCATGGCTCCGGGTGAAGGTACTCCGAGACGAAGTCCTCGGAGGCGAGGCACTTCGAAGGGTACTCCGGATGGAGTGACTTAGGAGTATGGTGGATCAAGTCCTCAGCAGAGCAAGGTGTTCGAGGTGTGCTCCGAAGGGAGACACTCGAAGGTTACCCGACGAAGGTATCAGAAGTCGAGGTGCATCGAAGGCATGGTCCGGTTGAGGCTCGTCGAGGAGTGTGCTCGGGGAGAGACACTGCGATGAAGGGCTCATGGAATGCTTCATGCGGAGGCCTTGGACGAAGGAGGGACTTCGAAGGGTGGTATTCCGAAGGTGGGGCTTCGGAGTGAAGAAGGCTTCGGAGCGAGGCTAGCTCTAGAGCAAGGATGACTTGTGGTACTTCGGCCATGCATGGCTTCGGTACACGGACTGACGGAGTTCGAGCTAGGAGTAGCTGCGAAGCCGTGGTGGTCCACTCCGAAGGTGGTGGTAGCGAAGGCCCAAGGGCTTTGACGGCTTCGACTCAAAACCGCCACTCTATCGGAGGCTGACTTCGGTGAAGCGAAGGCTGATCAGGCTCAAGGCTTCTCACTGAAGCTACCACACCCCTCGCATGCGAAGGGGGGCTTCAGAAAAGTCAAAGACTGCAAAGGCTGACATTGTCTGCTCTGCAAAAAGCTGACTGCTGTCCCCTCTGCAAAGCTGACAGAGAAGCCTCCAGAATAAAGTTGACTACCTTTTGTACCCCTCTGTTCTGTAGAGACAAAACCAATGTAAACTCTAGGGGTAAAGTAGTCAATTCACTTGGGTGAATAGTGGCTATAAATATGGGGGCTGGGTAGGTAACATTTAACACTTTGAGCATTTACTGTTGAGCTCCTGTACTAGCCACCACTCTTTGTATTCATCTAGTGAGTTCTTTTATTGTGTTCCTTGTTCAAGCAGTGAAGCCCTGCTTCTGTGTTGTGTTTCTGCTTGAGCTTGTTTGCATACCTCGCTAGTCGTAGTGCACCGAAGCCTGTCTAGGCGAAGTGTGTTTTGTGCGAAGTGTGCTTTTCAGTCTGCGTTCGCTCTGTGTAACAGCGGGCTAGACCTCGTTGCTTACTAGCGAAGCCCTGATTGAAGCCCGTGTGTTTATCGTGTCGAAGCACCTAGCAGTGTCTGTTAGTGTGCGTTTAGACCTTCGGTGTACGAAGCCTAACACCAGTTGCTGTCGCTAAGTACTTGGTTGAAGTCCTCAGAGGTCAGTCCACTCTTGCGAAGGGTGAAGTGCGAAGCCTGCTCGAAGCACCCTGTGTGCGAAGACTGCACTGACTTAGCAGAGCTGGTTTTCCGAGGTTGAGAGTGGAGCGAAGTCTTCTTGACTTCGAACTTTTGCTCCTTGCGAAGCCTGTGTTCGGAGCCGTCATACACCTCCGAACCAGAACTTCGAAGCTTGTTCCGCAGTAGACTGAATTAAAACAGAAGGCTATTTTTATCCTGAAATTTTAAAAGCTCCAATTCACCCCCCTCTGGACGCCGTTTCCAGTCCAACAATTGGTATCAGAGCAGGTTAAGATCACCAGTTTACCTTAACTGGTTTTGTGATCTGTTGGCGACATGGACAGAGCCAGTAAAATTCCTCTGTTCGATGGGACTGACTTTGCATACTGGAAGGTGCGCATGGAGGCTTAATTGCTAAGCCAAAGAAATGCAATTTGGGAGATTGTGGACTCACAATACTCCATCCCTGATACTCGCACCTCTCAAACAGAGAAGGATCAGTATAATGCCAACTCCAAGGCAAGAAATATATTGTTCATTGGTTTGAGTAGAAGTGAGTTTGATAGGGTGCAGCACCTTAGCACTGCTAGGGAAATTTGGACAACACTCACTATTTTTCATGAGCGCTCTACACAGATCAAGGCCAGGCGCCAAAGCACATACAATCAACAGTATCAGCTATTTGTGCAGGCACCTGGTGAATCTATAGATGCCATGTTTTCTCGCTTTGATGCGATAGTGGATAACTTGCGATCCAACGGGACGCTTGCTTACAATGATCATGACAGGGCTATCAAGCTTCTCTATGCTCTTGATCGTAGCATATGGGAAGTGAAGATATCCAGCATTGAGGAGTCTGCAGGTTATGACACATTGACCTGTGATGAGCTCTTCAGCAAGCTGAAGTCCACAGAGATTGCCAAGGCATCTCTTGCTGTGCATAGAAGCTCTTTGCCACAGCCATTGGCATTGGTTTCTAGCACTAGTCGTGGCATCGCTGCAGAACCAAGCACATCTAGTACTTGTGTTCTTGCAGATGGTTTTGCTTTGTCCTCCCTGGTCTCCGTCACAAAGGAGCAGGTGGACACTCTGGATGATGATGAGCTTGCTCTCATTGCCAGAAAGTTCACCCGTTTTCATCTTGAAAGACGGGATCAGAGGAGAAGTGGTTTTAGTGGTTGCTTTGAATGTGGCGACACTTCTCATATCAAGGCCAATTGCCCTAAGCTCAAAAGGAGAGATGAGAGTGAGCGCCCTAAATACCACAAAAAGGAGAGGAAGCCTTTTGTGAAGGGCAAGCACGGCAAGGTGGCTAAAAGAGTAGCCAAAGCCGCTTCTAGAGCGTTTGTTGCTGCTCTCAGCGACATCGAACACTTCCTCAACTGAGGAGTCGAGCTCTGAGGAGGAGGAGTCCCCAAGGAAGGAGGACAAGAAGGACAAGAAGGGACGATACTTCATCGACCTTTGCTTCATGGCCGACAGCGATCACAGCGGCGATGAGCTTGAAACATCTAAGGTACCTCTATCCTCTGACCAGCTTTTAATTAAACTAGATGAGCTGAATTAAGTAGTTCTTGGTCAGGATAGATTACTTGTGCAAGCAGCTAGAGAAAGAAAAGACCTTAGACTTAGGCTAGAATCTGTTTCTACTGAGTATGCCATGCTTAAGTCTAAAGTAAATGATGCTGAATGTGAATCTTGTACTATTGTCATGGGTGAGCTTGCTCAGTTGCGTTCTCTTCATGCTCAAACTCTTTCTGAGCTTGAGACTGCACAGAAGCAGCTTTTGATGGTGGATTCTAGTCTTGATAAAACTGAATGTATGAACTACCCTTTATTACGTAAGAGCATTAATTTACGTGATAAGCATGTTCATGATTTAGAGGCTAGATTGGAGAGGGCCGGTAGTTCTAAGGATGTGCAGCCTGTTTGTGACACGTGCATTACCCTTAAGGACCAGCTAGGCACAGTTAGAGAGCGAGCTGAGAACCTCATGTCAGAAAATGAATACCTTCTTTCCGTGGTTAATAAATGCACTGAGGGTAAGAGTAGGATGGAACTTGCTCTTGGCTAAAACCAAGATGTGTGCTGACAGAGCAGGGGTAGCTCTAGGTTTGGGTTTTGAGAGGATTTCTTCAGACAGTAAGAACAAAACTGTTTTCACCTCACCCACTACCTTAGAGAAAGAGAGAGCTCTGTTAGACACTCCATCAGCCAAGAAACCTACCCGAGCTCAAAAGAAAACCACTCCTCCTGCCAAGAAAAATCCTCCCAAGAAAACCACTCAGCAGAAGCCCAAGGAGCCTATGAGAGTTGCTCCTGTGACCCATGAGAGTGCCCCTAGGAGAATTTTTCATTGTTCCTACTAGTCAGCGGGCGGGTCATTTGGTTGGTTTCTGTTTTCGTCGCATCAAGGATGAGCGACACTCTCAGGCGATGAGTTACCAGGACATGCATTACCCATCTTTAGGTATGCATGAGTCTGAGTTTTACTATCGTCCTGCTTTTGAGGCTCCTCGTGCTTCTCGGAGTGGTTTTGCTCCTCGAGGTGTTCACCGTGTTCCATATGGTGGTAGACCCCGAGCGAGCTAGCTTTGTACCTCGTCAGAGTAGGAGACCTCGACATGTTGTTCGATCACAGCATGTAGGTAGACCTCGCACTTTGCATCATTCAGATTATCATGTGCATAGACAGTCTACTTTTTACTGTGCACCTACTACTCGTGTCACTCAGTGCTGGATGCCTCGTCATATTTCACTCACCCCAGCACTGAGCGATCGAGATATTCTTATCATGTGTAGGCGACAGATCCAGGCTTGGAGGGCACGTGGATCATGGACTCCGGTTGTTCGCGCCATATGACCGGAGATGCAGCATGGTTCTCCAGCCTCACCACAACCAAGCAAAGGGAACATATCACCTTCGGCAATAATCGAAGGAGTAGAGTGAAAGGTAAAGGTGTGGTAAGAATTAACTCGAATTTCACTCTCAAAGATGTTGCTTTGGTTGAAAACCTGGGATACAATTTGTTGTCTGTATCTCAGTTGCTTGATGAGGGCTTCGAAGTGTGATTTCATCGCGATACTTCGCAAGTACTCAATTCTGATGGCGTTGTGGTGTGTAAGATCTTTAGAGTCGGGAGAGTTTTTGGAGCTGATTTTTCTGAGTCATCTGGTTCTTCTCATTGTCTTGTTGCACATTCTACTTCTGAGCTTTGGAAGTGGCATAGGAGACTAGGGCATATGAGCTTTGAGTTGCTCGCGCAGTCTAAGTGCCCTAGGTCTGATCCGAGGATTGCCCAAGCTCAAGTTTGAGAAGAATTTAGTTTGCGCTCCGTGTCGACATGGAAAAATGATTGCCGCTTCGCATTCGCCAGTCACCACAGTGATGACTGAACAACCCAGAGAACTTCTCCACATGGACACTGTAGGTTCTTCTCGGGTTAGTTCTTTAGGCGGCAAGTGGTATGTATTAGTCATTGTCGACAATTTCTCTCGCTACTCTTGGTTCTTCTTTCTTGCCAGCAAGGATGAAGTGTTTTCACACTTTCGGAGCTTGGCTTTGAGACTTTTCACTGAACTCCCTGGTGCATTAAAATTCATTCGAAGTGATAATGGCACTGAGTTCAAGAACAGTCTCTTTGTTGATTTTTGCATGGAGCATGGCATAGAACATCAATTCTCTGCTCTGCGGGTTCCTCAACAGAACGGTGTCGTTGAGAGGAAGAACCGCACTTTGGTTGAGATGGCTAGGACGATGCTCGATGAGCATAGGACTCCTAGAAAATTCTGGGCTGAGGCCATTAACACTGCTTGTTACATCTCAAACAGAATCTTCTTGTGCTCAATTTTGAATTTGACATCTTATGAGCTACGTTTTGGGAGACAGCCCAAGGTTACTCATCTTCGAGTTTTTGGTTGTCGTTGCTTTATCCTAAAATGTGGTAATTTGGATAAATTTGAGTCGCGTTCTTCTGACGGGATCTTTTAAGGTTACACTACTCATGGTCATTCTTATCGTGTTTATAATTTGGAAACTAACATTGTCATTGAGTCATGTGATGTGACTTTTGATGAATCAACCCCCTCTGTTAGTTCTGCTCTTGAACAGGCAAATGAACACGACATGGAACAGACCATCTTCGAAGAAGAAGATCCCGGAGATTTCGAGGATGAACCCCTACTACCCTCAACATCAACCCCCGAAGCTGACCCCGCTTCGACCACTTCGGCACAAGGTCCCGAAGCAACTACCTCGACATCGGTCATCTTGGACCACTCCAACGCACAAGTTGAGGGGGAGACTGCATCCCGCCATGAGGCTCCACATCATGTTCAAAGGATGCACCCTCCCGAGCAGATCATTGGTGAGCTTGATCAAAGGGTAACACGTTCTCATGCTCATTTCATTGATTCCGCTTTTGTTGCTTCTTTTGAGCCCTTAGATGTTAGTCATGCACTTTCTGATTCTAGTTGGATCAATGCCATGCATGAGGAACTTGAAAATTTTGAGAGAAACCAAGTCTGGACTTTAGTTGATCCTCCACCAAATGTTCATTTCATTGGAACAAAATGGATTTTCAAAAATAAACAAGGGGAGGATGGGACTATAGTTAGAAACAAGGCTAGGCTTGTAGCTCAGGGTTATTCTCAACTAGAAGGGATTGATTTTACAGACACTTTTGCACCTGTTGCTCGCCTTGAGGCCATTAGGATTTTGCTTGCCTTTGCGACATCCCGGGGATTCAAACTCTATCAAATGGATGTCAAAAGTGCTTTTCTTAATGGCTTCATAGGTGAAGATGTTTATGTAAAACAACCCCCTGGTTTTGAAAACCCCAAATACCCACATAAAGTCCTTAAACTTCATAAGGCTCTTTATGGACTCAAGCAGGCCCTTTGGGCTTGGTATGACAGACTTAAGTCTTTTCTGCTTGAGCGGGGGTATTTGATGGGCTCTGTTGATAAAACCCTGTTCACTCTCAAGCATGGCAAAGATTTCCTCCTAGTTCAGATTTATGTGGATGATATCATCTTTGGTGGCTCTTCTAATGCTTTGGTTGCCGAGTTTGCAGATGCCATGAGCAGGGAGTTTCAAATGTCCATGATGGGTGAACTCACCTTTTCCTTGGTTTGCAAATCAAGCAAAGCAAAAATGGTACTTTCATCCACCAGACGAAGTACACCAAGGACCTGCTCAAGAAATTCGACATGGCCGATGCGAAGCCTCTCGCCACTCCAATGGCTACATCTGTAGCATTGGATCCTGACGAAGATGGAGAAGCCGTAGATCAGAAGGAGTTCCGAAGCATGATCGGCTCTCTCCTCTACTTGACTGCTACGAGGCCAGACATACACTTCGCAGTGTGTCTGTGCGCTCGTTTTCAGGCTTCACCACGAGCTTCGCACCGACAAGTGGTAAAACGCATTCTAAGGTATCTCAAACATACCCTTGAGTTCGGCATATGGTATTCAGCGTCTTACTCTTTATGTCTTCGAGGTTATTCCGATGCGGATTTTGCTGGGTGTAGGATTGATAGAAAGAGTACCTCTGGTACTTGTCATTTTCTGGGTACTTATCTGGTTTGCTGGTCTTCCCGCAAACAGTCTAGTGTTGCACAATCGATGGCTGAGGCCGAATATGTTGCTACAGCTAGCTGTTGCTCTCAGATTTTGTGGATGACTTCGACTTTGCGGTATTTCGGGTTAGATTATAAGAGTGTTCCACTTTTCTGTGATAACACTAGTGCCATTTGTATTGCAAACAACCCGGTTCAGCACTCCAGAACCAAACACATTGATGTGCGATATCATTTTCTCAGAGATCACAATGAGAAGGGTGATATTGAACTTCAATATGTTGATACCCAACACCAGCTAGCCGATATTTTCACAAAACCCCTCGATGCTTCTCGCTTTGCCTACTTGCATGGGGAACTTGGTATTTGTCACCCTTACAGCATTTTGTGAGGGGGAGCTGTTTTTAATTATCATGCATATGCTCATCATGTGTGAAATTGCATTTATATCTGTTGCACTTATATGTCCAATTCTAATTCATGAAATCATGACAGCTCAGCTCTTTTTAATTTATCTGAAACATTAATGTGCATGATGCTTTCTTTCCAAAATCAAATCATGCTCACTGCTTAGTCTTGTATCTAGCATGTGTAGGCAGGACTGCTTTAGCTATCTTTTATCTACTTGATTGCAAGACACCTTTTCTTTGGATGCTAATCAATGCAACTTGAACAATTGCACTCATGGATATTCATAAAGTGCTAAAACAATTTGTTCACTCAATCACAATTCCAAAAATCCATGATTTGCATGCCTCAAAGTAAAAAGATCCGGGTGGGTTTGTTTGTCGCACTACCCTATTCTAGACTGCTTACCATTGCACATTGGTCTGAACTAGAATAGTTTAGTGTATGCCAAAATCATTGCTTTAAGCTTCTGATGGCTTTCTTGCCTAGGCTTAGCCTGATTGGAAAGTATAAGGTGGACAAACAAATAACCCCTGACATTAAGAAAAGAACAACAAAATTCATTGATCATCAAGTTTGCTTTTAAATGCTCCACTTGAAATGGACTTGTCTTGCTAGAGTAGAAATTGACTGGCTTTGCGCAATCCATACTTTTACTTGTCTAGTTACCTTGATTGAGTGGTGATGCTTTTATTTCAAAAAATGATAAAATCACATGCTGTCGTCATGTTTTTAGAGAATGTTAAATTGATCTGAGCCCATGATCATTGGTATTACTGTTGGCATATTTTTGTTTTGTATGTCTTTGCAATTCTGCTCATTTCCAAGCAATGCATCTTTTACATGCTCCTTGATGCTTGCATTGCCAAAGGGGGAGAAATTTTTGAGTTCTCTGTTGCAAGAGGGTACAATTAAATTACTCAGGGAGAGTTTTTATCTTGCAAAAGGGGAGATTTGCCGAAGGGGCTTTTACTCTGTTGAAAAGGGGGAGGAAAATTCTTTTGTCAAGTTACATGTTTTGGCTCGTTTCTGAGTTTTTATGGTCATTTGTGTGTTGAAATTTTTCAAATTTTCTTAAACTTGAATTTGGTTGTCAATGCACTCATCAAGGGGGAGATTGAGAAACCAAGGGGTGGTTTCGGAGTCTGTGATGAGTGATTGACTGAGTTTATCCTCTGGTTTGAAGGGGTACCTCCGAAGGGGTTCGAAGGTTGGACCTCCGAAGGTGTTTGGAGGCTGTTTCACTGAAGGGTTCGGTGGTTTGGTTAATACAGCTGTTGCAGTGGAGTGTGCCTGTCGGAGGGGTCCGACAGTACACGATGACTGAGCTTGTACCGAAGGTCTCGGTACTTTGGACGGTACACCGGAGTGTGAACCGAAGGTTGCTAACCCGGAGAGGTCTCCGGAGTACTGGACACACTTGTCTGCTTGTCTGTGGTGCGCAGGGGACATCGGAGGCGACGGACGGTTCGTAGCAGGTGAACCTGGGTCAAGTGGGAAGCTTGATGCCAGTGGAGCGGGGAGCTCCGTCACGGTGGCTGCGAAGGGGTCGAGGTCGGACCTCGGGTCGAGGTGCGCTAGGAGAAGGCAGTAAGTGCAGAGCATGGCTCCGGGTGAAGGTACTCCGAGACGAAGTCCTCGGAGGCGAGGCACTTCGAAGGGTACTCCGGATGGAGTGACTTCGGAGTATGGTGGATCAAGTCCTCAGCAGAGGCAAGGTGTTCGAGGTGTGCTCCGGAGGGAGACACTCGAAGGTTACCCGACGAAGGTCTCAGAAGTCGAGGTGCATCGAAGGCATGGTCCGGGTGAGGCTCGTCGAGGAGTGTGCTCGGGGAGAGACACTGCGACGAAGGGCTCATGGAATGCTTCATGCAGAGGCCTTGGACGAAGGAGGGACTTCGAAGGGTGGTATTCCGAAGGTGGGGCTTCGGAGTGAAGAAGGCTTCAGAGCGAGGCTAGCTCCGGAGCAAGGATGACTTGTGGTACTTCGGCCATGCATGGCTTCGGTACACGGACTGACGGAGTTCGAGCTGGGAGTAGCTGCGAAGCCGTGGTGGTCCACTCCGAAGGTAGTGGTGCGAAGGCCCAAGGGCTTTGACGGCTTCGGCTCAAAACCGTCACTCTATCGGAGGCTGACTTCGGTGAAGCGAAGGCTGTCAGGCTCAAGGCTTCTCACCGAAGCTACCGCACCCCTCGCGTGCGAAGGGGGGCTTCAGAAAAGTCAAAGACTGTAAAGGCTGACATTGTCTGCTCTGCAAAAAGCTGACGCTGTCCCCCCTGCAAAGCTGACAGAGAAGCCTCTAGAATAAAGTTGACTACCTTTGTACCCCTCTGTTCTGTAGAGACAAAACCAATGTAAACCCTAGGGGTAAAGTAGTCAATTCACTTGGGTGAATAGTGGCTATAAATATGGGGGCTGGGTAGGTAACATTTAATACTTTGAGCATTTACTGTTGAGCTCCTGTACTAGCCACCACTCTTTGTATTCATCCAGTGAGTTCTTTTATTGTGTTCCTTGTTCAAGCAGCGAAGCCCTGCTTCTGTGTTGTGTTTCTTCTTGAGCTTGTTTGCATACCTCGCTAGTCGTAGTGCACCGAAGCCTGTCTAGGCGAAGTGTGCTTTTCAGTGTGCGTTCGCTCTGTGTAACAGCAGGCTAGACCTCGCTGCTTACTAGCGAAGCCCTGATCGAAGCCCATGTGTTTATCGTGTCGAAGCCCCTAGCGGTGTCTGTTAGTGTGCGTTTAGACCTTCGGTGTACGAAGCCCAACACCGGTGTAGGACCGAAAGTAGCGACCAGAGGGGGGGTGAATGGGCGCCTTAAAAAATTCTTTCGAATCAATGGCCTGTTCCCAATACCCAACGCACCTCAAAAGACTAAGCAGCAGAAAATAAAACAGAAGGCCTAAGTCTAAAGGTATCTAACCTAGAAGCGATTGTTGTTAAACAGAGAACTATTAAAGAAGTGCATCTAGGCAGATGAACACTGTGTAACAGGCCTAAACTTCCCAATGAAATGATCTAAGTATATGTAAGATGAAATGAGAAGTTACTGTCCAATTTTGTCTCCTGTTCGGAACTTGGCGAAGCCTGCTTCGCTCGTCGAGGTCTTCTCCGGAGATGATTGACGAAGACAGCTTCGCTGGACGAAGCGTGCTTCGGAGGTTGGTTGCAGAGCCTGCTTCGGAGGTCAGTTGCGAAGCTTGTCGTAGATGCCGAAGGTGTTTTGGTCTATCCTAGTTCGAAGTGGCAAGAAGCGAAGTATGCTTCGAAGCGAAGCATGACAGAGCCGGAGCCTACTTCGAAGTATGTACTTCGAAGGCAAGGCTTCGGGCGCAGCTCCGAACGGAGCACTTCGAACCAAAAACCCTCGAACAGGAAACTTCGAAAAACAACACACAACGGACTACCTTCGACAAGAGTAACCTTCGAAAAGAGAAGCGAAGGTTGACACGCCACAGAGAACCAAAACGAAGTCAAGCAGAAAGACAAGCTTCGAAGCCAACTTCGAAACCTAACGAAGTGTGCACTTCGAACAGATAGGGCCGGAGTACCTTCGCAACGTCATTCGAAGTATGCGATGCTGTCCGTTCAGAAAATACTTCGAAGATAGCAACTCGGACACAAAAACCGAAGTTCGAGGTTTGAACGAAGCCTTTAAAGATAATAGATCGAAGCCTGCCTCACGGAGCTGAGGGGCTTCGAACAGAGAAGGGCTTCGCCAGAAACACAGCCAGGAAAGGTGATAGATCCAGTCAGCTTCGATCAAAAAGCTGTGCAGTAGAAGGTAAAAAGCTGCACAGAACACTGTAGCTACAGTAAAGCAGCACTACTTGCAACAGCAAAACTAGTACTACTATCGTGAAGAACACACCCAGCCGAAGCTTCCAAGGCCTCAAACAAATCATGGGAAAACTTGCTGTGCAGAAGAAATTAAGCCATTAAAAACCTCTGATGTTGTTGCACACGTGGAAGAGAAACTCCACTTCAATAATAAATGCAAAACAGCAACAATCAGGGGCAAGAACTCCTAGCGGCGCAAGCAAGAGTAAATGAGGAGAGAGGCAAGGCAAGAGACAAAAAGTGACCCAATAGAGTGGAATAGATTTCAGCCAAAAGGGTTGTCCAAACCCTAGGGATTGGGGTCCTATTTATAGGCTCCCAACACTAGGAACATTCTACCAGCCCCTTAGGGTTTTTACAGACTCAAGAATAAAGGAAAAGACTCTACTGCCCTTAGGTATTTTTACAGACACGACTCACTGACTGTGGGCCTAGAGATACAAATGACTTATCCGAAAGCTAAGCTTTCAGTAGCGACTACGGCTTCTCTTCTGGACAGTCGGATACAAGATCGATGGTCGTCAGTTTTGCGCCGAAACTGACAAAGCCTCCACCGACTTTGCACCAGGTACCCGGATTGGGCCGGCCCGACTCCGCAGCTCTCTCAGCCCGGCAATCGCTCACCGCCCGTGTACCTGAGTCAATCCTGGTCAACAGCCCAGTGGGTCTTCTACTGCTTCTGGCCCATGTACCCGGATTGGGCCAGCCCGACTTCGCAGCCTCCTCTGCCCGACAGTCGCTCGCTGCCCGTGTACCTGAGTCACACGCGGCCCATGAAACAGCAGATCTCTTCTTCTTTTGTCCCCTTTGACTATCGTTGACAATGACTCATCACATCTGGAGCCATGAGGCCCATGCTATTCAGCATGGCTCCTCAATCTCCCCCTTGATGAGTGCATTGTCAACACTCCTCTTCTTCAGCTCTTCAGCACCTGCGAACAAATGTGGAAACACGAAAACAAAACACAAGAAAACAAAGAAGAAGAAAAATAAGGTAAAAGTTTAACCCTAATGACCAAAAGCCGAACAAAAGCAAGAAGCGGTCATTATGGTTAACCAAAACGTAAAAGCTCAAAATGAGTGCGATTTCAGAACAACAAGGATATCAACAGAGTAAGAACTCCCCCTTAAACTCTGATCCCAAATTCTCTCCCCCTTGTTGACAAGCGAACTCATCAAGCACTCAAAAGAGACACAGACTCCCCCTGAAATGCAACTCCCCCTCAAAGTATGCAGTGAATGCAACTGGAGTGCATAAGGAGTGTAGAAAGCATGCTTCTCAGATATGAGTGACTGCAATTACAACATCTAACAGATATAGCAAAAGACATACTGTAACGATACATGGCATGATCAGTGCAACAGATGATATCTAAAGAAAGTCATTTGCATGCATTTTGCAGTTTTTTGCAAACAAAAAGCATCACCACATTTTCCAGTAAACAAGCAAGGTAAAGCATGAGATGCAAAAACTATCTGATATCTACCAAGATAAGCATTGTTCAAAAACAAAGTGCGTCAGCAAACTTGTTATCAATTCAATTTTCAAGCTTTTTCTTTTTCCTTTTTCATTTTTGCCAGGGGTTATTTGCATGTCAAACCTTATGCTGACCGACCAAGTCAAGCCTAGGCCAGATCTGGACCATCAGAAGCTTAAGACATTGGTCTTGGCATACACTACACTGTCCTAGTTCATACCAAAGTGCTGTGGTATGCAGTCCAGAACAAATGTAATGCGACAAAGCAAACCTACCTGGATCTTTTCAAGTTATGCACAAAAAGGCATGGAATTTTCATTGTTCTCGAATTTTCATCATTTTTATAGCACATTTCCATGTTTAAAGCATACAGATGTCCAAGTTGCATATTTGCATCTAAGTCAGAAACTAGCTACAAGACATGTAACAGATAGCAAGAGCATTCAGCCTACACATGCTAGTTACCAGAAGCAATGGTGATCATTTTTCAATTTTAAAAGCATAAAAGCCATGCATATGACAGATATCAGACATATCATTTGAACTGATGCAAAGCATGATCATCGACAAGTAATCAAAAGCATGTACCAGCTAGAATAAGTAAAGCAGTTCAATCATATAACAGAAGCAAGCTTAACAGTGTGATATGTGAATATGCAAGATACGAACACACATAGAAAGACTCAAGAAAAGAGTAAAGAAGAAAGAAAAACTGACGCAAAATATCCTAAAAAGGATACACAACACCCAAATCCCCTCGTAAACGCTCAAAGGTAGACTGATCTAGGGGTTTGGTGAAAATGTCAGCCAACTGATGATGGGTATCAACATGAACAAGGTCAATGATACCTTTCTCATATTGATCCCGCAAGAAGTGAAAACGCACATCAATGTGTTTGGTTTTTGAATGGAGACATGGGTTTTTCCCTACACTAATTGCACTGGTGCTGTCGCAAAACAAAGGAACTCTGGTAGGAAAGAACAACCCAAAATCTCGTAGAGTTGAAATCATCCAAACCAACTGTGAGCAGCAGCTACGTACTCAGCCTCTGTGGTCGAAAGAGCAACTCCAGATTGCTTTCGAGAAGACCAAGAGACAAGAGAAGAACCAAGAAACTGGCAAGTACCGGAAGTCGACTTGCGATCCAACCGGCACCCACCGAAGTCGGCATCCGAAAAGCCAGATAAATCAAGAGATGATGATGCTGAATAGTAAAGACCGAGATCAGGTGCATAAGTGAGATACCTGAAGATGCGCTTGACAGCCTGCCGATGAGACGCGCGTGGTGAAGACTGGAAACGCGCGCAAAGTCCCACGGCGAACTGTATGTCCGGTCTTGTCGCCGTCAAGTACAGTAGCGAACCAATCATCCCTCGAAACTCCCTTTCATTGACCTTGACGCCGCTCTCGTCCTTGTCCAGACCGCCAGATGTGCCCATCGGGGTCATCTGCGGCTTCAATTCACCACCAAAGTCAAATTTCTTTAACATATCACGAGTGTACTTACCTTGGTGGATGAAGGTGCCGTCCTTGGTCTACTTGATCTGGAGCCCTAAGAAGTACTTGAGCTCACCCATGAGGCTCATCTCAAACTCACTGTGCATCTGCTCAGAAAACTTGGACACAAGATCATTAGTAGTACCACCAAAAATAATATCGTCCACGTAAATCTGAGCAACTAAGAAGTCTGAAGCAACTCTGAGCAAAAAGAGAGTTTTGTCCACAGAACCCATCACAAAGCCCTTCCCCAACAAAAATTGCTTTAACCGGTCATACCAAGCCCTGGGGGCTTGCTTCAACCCGTATAAAGCTTTGTGCAACTTAAAAACATGTCGAGCAAACTTAGGGTTCTCAAAACCGGGGGGTTGCCTAACATAAACCTCCTCTTCTATGTACCCGTTCAGAAAATCACTCTTAACATCCATTTGAAAAAGCTTAAAACCCTTCGAAACGGCAAAAGCTAGAAGAATACGAATGGACTCAAGACGAGCAACAGGAGCGAAGGTTTCTTCAAAGTCAATACCTTCCTTCTGGCAATATCCCTGGGCAACTAGTCGAGCCTTGTTGCGCACCACAACCCCATCTTCACCTTGTTTGTTCTTGAATACCCACTTGGTGCCTATGGGGTTGCATCCAGGTGGCGGCTCAACTAGTGTCCAAACCCGATTGCGTACAAAGTTCACAAGCTCTTCTTGCATAGCATTAATCCAATTAGAATCAGAAAGAGCATGAGAAACATCTCTGGGCTCAAAAGATGCAACAAAATCAGATTCAGCAAACACAGCGAGAGAGGTAGAAGAACGCAAAGTCCTCTCAGTCAAATCACCAATGATGAGCTCTGAGGGGTGATCACGCTGTACTGCTCGGGTTCCCTGGTGATCCGAAGTCACCTCACCGGAGTCAGCAGCTGGCACCTCTGGACTCGACTGAGGGGGCTCGATCGTAGTGGAAGAAGTGATCAGAGGTCCGCCCTCATCCTCAGTCGAAGTCTCAGAAGGTGTGGGCTCTGCGGGGGATGCAGAAGGCCCACCCTCATCAGTAGCTGGAGTATCCTCATCTTCCTCAAAGATGGACTCTCCGAGCTCATCATCACCAGAAAGCTCAAAAGAAGGGGTCAAAGAAGGCAAGGACTCATCAAATGAAACCTCACAAGTCTCGACAAGCAACTGGGATTCAAGGTTCCAAACACGAAAACCTCGTGAATGCAAAGCATAACCAAGAAAAACACCATCCCAGCAACGAGACTCAAACTTGTCCAAATGCCCTCCCTTCTTGAGCACAAAGCACTTACAGCCAAACGCTCGCAAGTGACTCACCTTGGGCTGTCTGCCAAACCGCAGTTCATATGATGTCTTACTAAGGTAAGCTCTAAGAAAGATGCGGTTGGCCAGATAGCAAGCCGTGTTCATGGCTTCAGCCCAAAAACGCCTAGGAGTCCTGTGCTCATCGAGCATCGTCCTGGCCATCTCGACTAGCGTGCGGTTCTTTCGTTCCACAACGCCGTTCTATGGGGGAGTGTAAGGAGAAGAAAACTGATGGTCCAGACCCTAATCACTACAGAAGCTGACGAACTGAGAGTTCTTGAACTCAGATCCGTTGTCGGAGCAAATTGCTCGCATCCGACCATTGTTCTCATTCTTCAGCTTCAAAATCAGGTCATGAACAAAATGAAAAGTTTCATCCTTAGACTCCAAAAAGAAAACCCACGAGAAACGAGAAAAGTCGTCAACTTGACAAGTGCGTACCACTTCCCACCGACTGAACGTACCCGAGCTGGACCAACAGTGTCCAGGTGTAAAAGCTCGCCCGGATACGAAGTCATCACCTGAGTAACAGGTGAGTGAGAAGCGGCAACCATTTTCCCATGACGACAGGGATGACAGACTAGATCCTTCTCCAACTTAAGCTTGGGCAATCCTCGGATGAGGTCCATAGAGCTTAACCTGACTAGCAGATCAAAACTCAAGTGACCTAACCTCCTATGCCACTTCCAGAGCTCAGAAGAAGATCCAGCAATCAAACAGCGAGAAGGGCCAAAAGAACTAGAGAAGTCAATTCGAAAAACTTTGCCGAATGGTAAAATCTAACAAATCAAAGACCCTCTAGAATCAACCACAGATGAGTTGCCCTTCTTAAAACGCACTTCCAAACCATCCTCAAGAAGTTGCGAAACAGAAATCAAATTGAAGTTCAAATTCTTAACCAAAGCAACATTCTTCAAAGAGAAATGATCTGAGATGCGAATTGAGCCTATGTCACTTACTTTCCCTTGACCGCTGTTCCCGAACGTGATGTATTCTTTGGAGCTCGGGGGAGTGAGACTGGAGAACCATCTGCGATGTCCCGTCATGTGGCGAGAGCATCCTGAGTCCATGATCCAAACATCCTCCAGTCCCGGTCCTGCACAATCAGTGGCTGTAAGTGGGAGCAAATGGTCCGGCACCAGGTTTAGCAAAAGAGCTAAACCAGTGTCGAGCCATCTGCTCAAAAGATGGAAAGCGAAAACCATCAAAAGAGTTTGGACCAAAACGCGGCTCAAAGCGTGGTCCTCGGTTTTGCCTAACCCTGCGGCCACGAGGTCCAGAACCGTAGCCAACACGGTCTGGAACTCTGCCGGAACTGGACACCACCAACTGGAGCACGGGCAAGAAAGCCGTCTCCTCTACCACCACCTACACGGCTGCGGCCTGGCCTCCAGCCTCTCCCCGCACCGAGGAACACGCAGTCTACCACCCTGCTGGTAGAACTGCTCCTGATCACTACGAGCCCTCTCTGCTCTCTCAACCCGCTTCCTCCTAAAGCAGAACTCCGCAAGATGCCCGTCTCTCTGACAGTACTCACAATGATAGGTGGGCTTCTTGGGATGTGGTTGAGGCTTGGGATTCTTGGGCTTGGTGGTGTTAGGTGTAATCTTCTTGGGTTGAGAAGGTCCAGGAAGAGAGTCTAGAGAAGAGTGGAGGTGTTTGGGCTTAGGAACCCAGATAGGCTTCTTGGGTGGAGCTTTAGGTGGTTCATGGATCACTCCATCCTTGGGCTGACAAGCCTGGGAAGACTCAGTGGAGTGAGTCTTGGGATACCTCTGCTCTGGAGTCATTTTACTCCACTCCACTGCCCGGCTGATGGCACTCTCAAAGTCAGCCTTGGTGTAGGTGTAACCTACCCCAAACCCATCCTGCCTCTTGAACTGCTGGATCATCATGCCAAGTTGTGGCTCTCTGGCACTGATCCAACTCAGGATAGAACGAAGGTAAAAATTTTCATTCTGAGAATCTGCTAGCTCCTCTCTCAAGGAAGCTAGAACCTCCACCTGAGACAAGCAGGTCTCACACTCACTCTCTACTTGAACAGACTTTTCAGCTTTCAGCTTGATTAACTCCATTCTAAGAGACAGACAGTTCTCACAGACAGTGGGTGGAACTGACAGTGTCTCAAGCTCTAGCCTAGTCTGAGCAAGCTCAGCTCTCAACCTCTCCAAGTCACCCAAATGTTCATTACCCTTGGATTTCAGCTCAGCTAAGGCAGCTAGATGAGATGGGCAATCAACACAGGGTGCGACGACAGTGGCTTGAGCATCTTTCAGCTCCAGCTGAGCGCTTTCAAGCTCAGTGGCCAAAGCGTCCCTCTCCTCAACCCTTTCTGTGTATCTGGACTTCAGAGTCGATAGGTGACACAGAAGCACCTCACACTTCGGGCACTCACTGCTATCACCCAAGCAAGGGGAAGAAGATAGACTCTCGATTCTGCCGTTGGCCACGGCAAGCTCACTCTCTAACTCATCTATCCTCTTCTTAGCCCCCTTAAGCAGTTTCTCCCTATATTTCAACTCCTGACGATTGCTCTCAAGTAAATCAACGATTTCGCGCTCGTAAGATGATACCTTGTTGTCGTCGTCGTCGGAGTCGTCAGAGGAGCTCTTTTCTTCCCTATCCCCAAGAGCCATTGAACAGAAGCTCTTGCGGGATCTTCGGCGCTGGTGAGAGCGGCTCTTCGGCTTGTCTCCGAAGGCCATGAAGCAGAGGCCCGCCGGATCATCCTTGTCCTTCGCCTTCCTGATGGCGATCTCCTCATCGCTTGAGCTCGATGAAGAGGAAGAAGACGTGGACCGCTTGGAGTAGCTCTTCTCCATCTCGGCGAAGAAGGCCTTGTCGCGCTTCTTATTCTCTCGCCTGTAGTCCTTCATGGCCTTCTTGAAGAAACGAGTCTTCGGCTTGCCCTTGTTGAAGGATGGGCTCTCGTGCTTGCCGGAGTCATGGAAGCTGCCACCGGTGCCCTTCTTGTATCCATTGCGCTTGGGGCAGTCGGCGATGAAGTGTCCTGGATCACCACACTCAAAGCATCCGGATTTTGTGCCGTGTCTTTTGAACATTCTCTTGTCATAGACACGACGCACTCGGTTGTTAAAGAGACACAAATCATCATCTCCCAAAGACTCAAGCTGGTCCTCAGTGATAGACATCAAGGAGAACCCAGCACAACTCACAGAAGAAGGATCAACAGAAGGTGTAGCAAGGGCCAGGGATTTTGATCCAGAGCCAGTGAGATTTGATCTCAGCTGGATATCTACCTCAGTGGCCTTCAGCTTGCTAAACAACTCAGAAATGGTCAAGGTATCGTAAGAAGTGCTCTCAACGATAGAGGATACCTTGATCTCCCAGATCTTTGGGTCCAAGGTATGGAGAACCTTGAGCGCCTGCTCATGATCTGAGACTAACTGAGCACCCTCAGCCTTGTTGTCCCGAAGCTTGTTTATGATCGACTGAAAATGACCAAACAAAGCCTCAACAGATTCACCCGGCTTCTGTGTGAAATTCTCATATTCACGCCGGTAGGTCTGATAGAGCCGAGCCTTGACCTGTGCTGTTCCCTCATGGTGTGCCTTGAGGGTAGCCCAGATCTCTCTCGCAGTGGAGAGATGACTCACACGCTCAAACTCAGTGGGACCTAAACCAGAAAACAGAATGTTCACAGCCTTACTGTTGCTCAGATGCTGAGCAATGATACCAGCAGTACCATGCTCAGCGACTGGCAAAATGACAAACGTGGTGTGAACGCAAATGTCCCATATGTCCGAGCCCTGGCTCATGAGATAGGCTCGCATGCGAGTCTTCCAATAATTATAGCCATAGGCTTCCAAGGACGGGACCTTGCCAGGAGACGTCATGGTCACTACTGGGGTTTAGAACCGGTTAAGGTATGGGAAAAACCCTAACCAAGCTCTGACACCGCTTGTAGGACCGAAAGTAGCGACCATAGGGGGGTGAATGGGCGCCTTAAAAAATTCTTTCGAATCAATGGCCTGTTCCCAATACCCAACGCACCTCAAAAGACTAAGCAGCAGAAAATAAAACAGAAGGCCTAAGTCTAAAGGTATCTAACCTAGAAGCGATTGTTGTTAAACAGAGAACTATTAAAGAAGTGCATCTAGGCAGATGAACACTGTGTAACAGGCCTAAACTTCCCAATGAAATGATCTAAGTATATGTAAGATGAAATGAGAAGTTAATGTCCAATTTTGTCTCCTGTTCGGAACTTGGCGAAGCCTGCTTCGCTCGTCGAGGTCTTCTCCGGAGATGATTGACGAAGACAGCTTCGCTGGACGAAGCGTGCTTCGGAGGTTGGTTGCGGAGCCTGCTTCGGAGGTCAGTTGCGAAGCTTGTCGTAGATGCCGAAGGTGTTTTGGTCTATCCTAGTTCGAAGTGGCAAGAAGCGAAGTATGCTTCGAAGCGAAGCATGACAGAGCCAGAGCCTGCTTCGAAGTATGTACTTCGAAGGCAAGGCTTTGGGCGCAGCTCCAAACGGAGCACTTCGAACCAAAAACCCTCGAACAGGAAACTTCGAAAAACAACACACAGACGGACTACCTTCGAAAAGAGAAGCGAAGGTTGACACGCCATAGAGAATCAAAACGAAGTCAAGCAGAAAGACAAGCTTCGAAGCCAACTTCGAAACCTAACGAAGTGTGCACTTCGAACAGATAGGGCCGGAGTACCTTCGCAACGTCGTTCGAATATGCGATGCTGTCCGTTCAGAAAATACTTCGAAGCTAGCAACTCGGACACAAAAACCGAAGTTCGAGGTTTGAACGAAGCCTTGAAGATAATAGATCGAAGCCTGCCTCACGGAGCTGAGGGGCTTCGAACAGAGAAGGGCTTCGCCAGAAACACAGCCAGAAAAGGTGATAGAGCCTGTCAGCTTCGATCAAAAAGCTGTGCAGTAGAAGGTAAAAAGCTGCACAGAACACTGTAGCTACAGTAAAGCAGCACTACTTGCAACAGCAAAAACTAGTACTACTATCATGAAGAACACACCCAGCCGAAGCTTCCAAAGCCTCAAAAAATCATGGGAAAACTTGTTGTGCAGAAGAAATTAAGCCATTAAAAACCTCTGATGTTGTTGCACACGTGGAAGAGAAACTCCACTTCAATAATAAATGCAAAACAGCAACAATTAGGGGCAAGAACTCCTGGCGGCGCAAGCAAGAGTAAATGAGGAGAGAGGCAAGGCAAGAGACAAAAAGTGACCCAATAGAGTGGAATAGATTTCAGCCAAAAGGGTTCTCCAAACCCTAGGGATTGGGGTCCTATTTATAGGCTCCCAACACTAGGAACATTCTACCAGCCCCTTAGGGTTTTTACAGACTCAAGAATAAAGGAAAAGACTCTACTGCCCTTAGGTATTTTTACAGACACGACTGACTGACTGTGGGCCTAGAGATACAAATGACTTATCCGAAAGCTAAGCTTTCGTAGCGACTACGGCTTCTCTTCTGGACAGTCGGATACAAGATCGATGGTCGTCAGTTTTGCGCCGAAACTGACAAAGCCTCCACCGACTTTGCACCAGGTACCCGGATTGGGCCGGCCCGACTCCGCAGCTCTCTCAGCTCGGCAATCGCTCACCGCCCGTGTTTAGAACCGGTTAAGGTATGGAAAAACCCTAACCAAGCTCTGATACCACTTGTAGGACCGAAAGTAGCGACCAGAGGGGGGTGAATGGGCGCCTAAAAAAAATTCTTTCGAATCAATGGCCTGCTCCCAAAACCCAACGCATTTAAAAGAAAACTAAACAACAAAGCGAGAACAGATTGACTAAGTCTGCAGATTCGAAGTCTGCTGATTCAGAGGTTGCAGATTCTGAGGTTGCAGATTCGAAGGTTGCAGATTCGAAGGTTGCAGATTCGAAGGTTGCAGATTCGAAGTATGCAGATTCGAAGGTTGCAGATTCAAAGCCTGCAGATTCGAAACCTGCAGATTCGAAGCTTGCAGATTCAAAGTCTGCTGATTCGAAGTCTGCAGATTCGAAGCTTGCAGATTCGAAGTCTGCTGATTCGAAGTCTGCAGATTCGAAGCTTGCAGATTCGAAGTCTGCTGATTCGAAGTCTGCAGATTCGAAGCTTGCAGATTCGAAGTCTGCTGATTCGAAGTCTGCTGATTCGAAGCCTGCAGATTCGAAGCTTGCAGATTCGAAGTCTGCTGATTCGAAGTCTGCAGATTCGAAGCTTGCAGATTCGAAGTCTGCTGATTCGAAGTCTGCTGATTCGAAGCCTGCAGATTCGAAGCTTGCAGATTCGAAGTCTGCTGATTCGAAGTCTGCTGATTCGAAGCCTGCAGATTCGAAGCTTGCAGATTCGAAGTCTGCTTCACAGAGTTGGACTTCACACAAGAAAACGGACTTTGGCCCTGTCAACTCGATCAAAAAGCAACACAGGAAAAGCAAGGCTAAAGTACTAGCATACTGTAGCTACAGGAAAGTAGTACTACTTGCTACCAGCCACAAGAACTAGTACTCTTGTGAAGAACAAACAGAAGCTACAGAGAAGCTTCTGCTTAGGAATAAATTAGTTGTGTGCAAACCGAACCAACAGAACCTTAAATGAAGTGTTGCGCATGAGAATCAATAGGAATAAAAGCTTCCAAACAGTAAAGAGCCAAATGAATCTCAGGAAGAACAGGAGGTTGCCTGGCGGCGCACACAGGGAGAGAGAAAAAGCACGCAGGAACAAAATGACCCAAGGGATGATTGAAAAAGTGATTTCTAAAAGGGTAATCCAAACCCTAGGGATTGGGGCCCTATTTATAGGCTGCCCAACACTAGGAATATTCTACCAGCCCCTTAGGGTTTTTACAGACGCAAGAATAAAGGAAAAGACTCTACTGCCCTTAGGTATTTTTACAGACACGACTGACTGACTATGGGCCTAGAGTTACAGGTGACTTATCCGGAAGCTAAGCTTTCGTAGCGACTACGGCTTCTCTTCTGGACAGTCGGATACAAGATCAACGGTTGTCAGTTTTGCGCCGAAACTGACAAAGCCTCCACCGGCTTTGCACTAGGTACCCGGATTGGGCCGGCCCGACTCCGCAGCTCTCTCAGCCCGGCAATCGCTCACCGCCCGTGTACCTGAGTCAGTCCAGGTCAACAGCCCAGTGGGTCTTCTACTGCTTCTGGCCCATGTACCCGGATTGGGCCAGCCCGACTTCGCAGCCTCCTTTGCCCGACAGTCGCTCGCTGCCCGTGTACCTGAGTCACACGCGGCCCATGAAACAGCAGATCTCTTCTTCTTTTGTCCCCTTTGACTATCGTTGACAATGACTCATCACATCTGGAGCCATGAGGCCCATGCTATTCAGCATGGCTCCTCAGTTGTAACGCACAGGCTCAAGGAGCATTGAATACACCACTCTCATTTCCACTAAGAAAACCTGCTGGTCCGATCCGTCGTTCCAACAGCTATGATAGTTCTTATGAAGAGATGGACTGTTACATTTCTGATGTATCTATGCAATTGGCTTGTACGAGTAGATGAATATGTTTGTCCATTTGTTTTTGGAAGTTTAGTGCTGAATGCAATACATATTCAGTTTGCTCACAAAATAGCATCTAAACACAGGAAAGCACTGTCCATCACAGGTTTATGTCATCGATTATGGCCTTGCGAAGAAGTACCGAGATCTCCAAACACATAAGCACATACCATACCGGTAAAATCCAATCAACAGTACATTCCTTGATCTTTTCTTATATCATTTCACAATTTGATACCGTTTAAGCACATCATAAGTTTTCTGCAGTGCATTTTAATTAGTTTGCTAAATAATTAGGTTATTGGCCCTGAATGATCAAATCTACATTATATGATCTTTGGGGTAAATAGTACTTTTGGTCTTAGTTTCAATATGATTCTCCTATGTAAAATGGTAATTTTGACCTCCTCAACGTCCAAAACAATGCTAACCTGGCATTTTCATGGTTTAGTGAGATAAGAAGTTTATGCCACACTGAGCTGATCTGTAACCAATTTGGTGGATTTTCAGATTATCTGATATACCATGCCCTGCTCCCCTGCATATCTGCATCATAATTGACTGTCGTTTTTTATTCCCCTGCAACACCAAGGTTTTCACCAGAAATCTCCATTAGTGACTAATGATTGATTACAACCACTGAAAAAATAGTACTGAAAAGGATCAGCTAAATATGTTCTGTTCCACTTCTTGTTCTAGTCATCTCTTAGTTTCTTAATCTATGTAGTTCTGCATTTGAAAGCTAAATATCTTTTCTCTGAATTTCCACAGGGAAAACAAAAATCTCACTGGAACAGCACGATATGCCAGTGTAAATACCCATCTTGGAGTAGGTGAGTTTATGGCTTGCAAGTATATATATGTTCTACTGTACCACCATCATGATGTGAAAAGTTAAACAATAGAAAGTTAGAAACCAAGGGAAATAGTGAGTAGGAGACACAAGCTAGTGTTTACTTTGTACATCGATAGTGACAAAGATTAGTCTTGAAAACCTAAAAAACTACAGCTTACTGAATCAATCAATTGTAGACTATTCATTCACAATTAAAAATCAAATTATGGTTAAACATATGATGGGTGATGCTTTCTCTGACATGACCTTTTTCTTTTTCTCCATCTAGAACAAAGCAGGAGAGATGATTTAGAATCTCTTGGTTATGTGCTGATGTACTTCTTAAGAGGAAGGTGTGATATCTAATTACTCTAGTAGCTTTTTGACTAACTGTGTATTTATCATTTTTTTGTGCACCATTACAATTTCTTTTACCATCTTGACATGTCAGTCTTCCCTGGCAAGGTCTGAAAGCTGGTACGAAGAAGCAAAAGTATGATAAAATTAGTGAAAAGAAAATGCTGACTCCAGTTGAGGTACTCCCTTTCTTAGATCAAGGGAAATACAATAAAAAATCCCATCACTTAAGCATGTTATTTAATCACCTTATTATTGAATGAATTGTTTATCACAATATTTTTCACTACTTCAAACAGGTCCTCTGTAAATCTTATCCATCAGAATTTGTTACATACTTCCATTATTGCCGGTCACTACGGTTTGAAGATAAACCAGATTATTCCTATTTGAAGAGGCTCTTCCGAGACTTATTTATCCGTGAAGGTCTACTAATTTCTGCAGCATTATAACCACTAGTTCCTTATGTTTGTACTTATGTAGCTTCTGCAATCTTACAGGGTACCAACTTGATTATGAATTTAACTGGACCATGTTGAAGTATCCTCAAATTAGAGATAACAAATTACGAGTATGTCTGTTCATTATTTTATGTGGCCCTTTATTAAGAACACATATTTTAGTGTGCTGAATGTATAAAATCTGTTTCTCACTACCAGCCTAATGGGAAGACAAGTGGGTTGGTGGGTCCTTCTGCAGAACGAACTGAAAGAACTGCAGGTCTGTAAGTTTCATGCATATTTGAGGATTACAATAAACTTGGAAATACATTGTGCTATCTACAAGTGGTACAAGACATCCCTGATAGATTCTCTGATGCAGGCGAAGTTTATGCTAGAAGAATTGGATCTGGTTCTGGTCATAATGGAGAACTCACTAAACACAGAACTCTACTCGATTCCCTGATGTCCTCTAAGGCTGTAAGTATTCTGAACTAAACTCAATGCCTTCGGTGGTATGACCAAACAGCTCACTATGACACTATCCTGTCATGCGTTTCGTAGACTGTTGATTCAGATAAAGCCAGGAACGGCAGCACGTCAAGAAGGGCTGTCGTTTCATCGAGCAAACCCAGTTGTGGAGATACCAGTGACCCAAATCGCATGAGCCGCCTACTTTCAAGTAGCAGCAGCCGTCCATCCGCTGCCCAAAGGGCACTTATGTCGGGCGGAGCTGACGTCAGGCCATCGTCGTTGTCCAAAACCTGGAAGAGCTCACGCGATGATCCCACCATTCGGAGCTTCGAGATTCTCTCGATTAGCGCTGATAGGAGGAAATGAGGAGACGGTGAACTGGGATTACGTGTATTGGGCATGGGGTGTCGCTGCGACACAGCAGCAGCCCAGGCCCGATGTTTGTACTGTGATGTTGCCAAAATAATAGTATTTATCGAGAGTAACCATTACTCGTCTAACCGCCCAGATACTCCTCCACCGTTTTTTAACTTATCTAATTTTAATCAAGTTTAAAGAAAAATATATTAGCATATTAAATATTAAATCAATATTCTATTAAAATATAATCTATATACATATATATTATGATTAATAAAATCAATTTGATATTGTATTTATTAATATATTTTCTATAAAATTGGTTAAATTTTAACTTATGTATTATATGTAACGAAGCAGCACGTTTAACAAGGTAATTAGGTAAATATGCCGTTACTGCGTCTCAGGCGACAGACTCATCAAGAAACAAGACTGGCGGTGAGATCGCGAACTTGTGCTAAACGATGGGCAGCTGACACGACCGTATGGGGATAATACACGATTTTTTTAAATAACACATTTATTATTAAAAATTTAAAATCCGGTAAGCGAATTTAGAAATTTTTAAAAATAACCGTATGTTGGCAGATGGCAGATCATACGCTTACCTCTATATAGATCAATAGCCGATCTGACTAGATCAGCCACTGAGTTGCTAATAGAGCATTTTTTTCAAAAAAAAATCAAAGTTGACGGATCTAGCCCTCGTGTGCCCGCCCGTTCGCATCGCCCGCTCGCGCCTCACGCCGCGTTGAGACCGTGCGCGCGCAACGATTGGTGAGGCAAGTGTTGGCCTACTTAATTGGTAGGGATCAACGACGTGGCGGGGACCACGAAGTGAGCACGGGCGGGTACATAAAGGCTGAAGCGGTGGGGTGCATTGGGGGCAAGGAGGAGCCGAGGCAGGGCGTGACAACCGTGCACGGGCGCCCAAGCGGCGGGGAACAGCGGCCGTGCGCGAGGACTAAGGTGGCAGGGCATGACGGCCGCGCGCGGAGCGAGCGAGGGGTGCGTGAGGCTAGATCCACCAATATTGTTTTAAAAAATGTTTTGTCAACAGATCATCTACCAATTTGTCGACCTCTATCGACGGATCATCCGTTGATCTGCCTATATCGATAGATGATATGCTGATAGAGGGTTATTTTTGAAAATTTTTAAATTCATTTACCAGATTTAAAATTTTTAATAAAAGTTGTATTTTTTGACATCAAGATTTGGTAAAGCTCAGACCCATTAGGAGTACCGCATGGTTAATAAAAGTCAAATGTCTGTCAAAGGTGGATCAAAGAAGTCCGTTTGAGTTGTTTTGTATGACCGGGTAAGGAGCCGATAGAGATAAGGAGGTGGGGATAAGAACCAAAATTGATTGCGATGTACTTGGAATCAAGCGACAAATCTCCAGGCTATAAATATGTACCTATTAGTTAGGTTAAAAATCAATCAATCTACAAACACAACAACAAACTACTTTCGGCGCATCGCCACACATGGCTTCCACGGTTTAATACCGACGGGACTTGGCACTCGGAGCTAGGTTGCATCACTTTGATCTCCGGCGAAGCAGTGATCCCACCACCCCGATGATCGTATCAACCATATCGGTGTCTTTCGAGGCTACATCGTTTCGATCTCTTGAAGAATTAGTTCGGTCAGTACGATTACCGGTTTATCTTGATGTATTTGCTAGGTCTAAGGCTACATCATTATGATCTCTTGAATTGATGTGAGTTGGGTATCATGATTGAAGGCTTCATCGGTTGAGTCCGACATCTTGATCTATTGTATCTGATATATGTTGCACACCATTCATCTGAATAAAAGCATGCCCGATATATTAAAGTACTATTAATTGTTCATGATTTAGAACATGTCTTGGTTAAGTCCGATCTTATTGTTACGGTGATTTAATAGTATGGACGCATTCTCTAGTATGTTAGATTTAGTTTCTATCGGAGTACAAGCCGATAGGTTATCTTTAATTCCATATTACATCTCATCGACATCGGGGATTATTCATCGGCCTTTGTGCGCAACACGCTATTCGTCATCCATCGGCCCGATGGCATGCTATATACATTGGCCAATGGCATAACCGATCCCAATGGTTTTGCTTTTATTATCGGCTTAGTAGCTGATAAGCGCCAGTATTTATGACTATTTCTTATCACCATTGTTATCGGCTCGATTGCTGATCGACGTTGCTACTAATGCTTTCTCATGTCCCTTATCAGTTGTAGGGTCAAACTGATTGGCACGCCTAGGACCTGCACTGGAGTTAAGCAGATCTCCTAGGACACGCGTGTGACTAAAAACTACACCAACACACTTTCTAGCATGCCCGATGGGACCTCCTTCAAACGACTCAATCATGGCAGGCGAAATCAACAACAGTAATGTTGGGGGGAAATACTTCATCCCTGGGACCTTCAAGATTACAAGACAAAGAAAAATCATAATCTCCAAATCTAAGGCTTGACTCCGAGCTAGAAGGGTTAAAGCCGGAGGGTTCGTCCAGGCTCCGGTCCGAAGATACCCTTCGAAGGCTTCCCCTCCGCAGTGGAAAACAGCCAGAAGGATGGGACGTCTACTATGTCTATCTCCTTCTGTTGGACCGGAAACGGCGACCAGAGGGGGGGTGAATGGGAGCTTTTAAAATTTCGGGCTAAAACCTAGCCTTCGATTTTAGTTCTGTCTTCTACGGAACAGGCTTCGAACACTACCTTCGAAGGTCTGGTTCGGAGGTGCTTCGACAGCTCCGAACACAGGCTTCGCAGGAGCAAAAGTTCGAAGCCAAGAAGACTTCACTCCACTTTACAACCCTCGAAAATCTACTCTGCTAAGTCAGTGCAGGCTCCGCACACAGGGTGCTTCGAGCAGGCTTCGCACTTCACCCTTCGCAAGAGTGGACACCCTACTGAGGACTTCGACCAAGTACATGGCAGCAGCAACTGGTGCTGGGCTTCGTACACGAAGGTCTAAACGCACACTATGAGGACTTCGCTAAGGGCTTCGACACAAGAAGCAAAAACGGGCTTCGATCAGGGCTTCGCTAGTAAGCTATGAGGTCTAGCCTCAAGTTACACAGAGCGAACGCGCACTGAAAAACACACTTCGCACAAAACACCCTTCGCCTAGACAGGCTTCGGTGCACTATAACTAGCGAGGTATGTAACACGAGCTCAAGCAAAAAGCACACAGAAGCAGGGCTTCGCCACTTGAACAAGGAACACATAAAATGAACTCTCTGGATGAAATACAACGAAGTGTGTGGCTACAGGAGCTCAACAGTAAATGCTCAAAGTGTTAAATATTACCTACCGAGACCCCATATTTATAGCCCACAGTTCACCCAAAGGAATTGACTACTTTACCCCTAGGGTTTACACCAGTTTTGTCTATACAGAACAGAGGGGTACAAAAGGTAGTCCAACTTTATTCTAGAGGCTTCTCTGTCAGCTTTGCAGAGGGGACAGCGTCAGCTTTTTGCAGAGCAGACTGTATCAGCCTTTGCAGTCTTTGACCTTCTGGAGCCTCCCTTCGCACGCGAGGGTGCGGTAGCTTCGGCGAGAAGCCTTGAGCCTGATGGCCTTCGCTTCACCGAAGATAGCCTTCGATACTGTAACGGTTTTGAGCCGAAGCCGTCAAAGACCTTGGGCCTTCGCACCAACACCTCCGGAGTGGACCACCACGGCTTCGCAGCTTCACCCAGCTCGATCTCCGTCAGTCCGTGTACCGAAGCCATGCAGGCCGGAGTACATCAAGACAACCACACTCTGAAGCCCCACCTTCGGAGTACCACCCTTCGAAGTCCCTCCTTCGTCCAAGGCCTCCGCATGAAGCATTCCATGAGCCCTTCGTCGCAGTGTCTCTCCCCGAGCACACTCCTCGACGAGCCTCACCCGGACCATGCCTTCGATGCGCCTCGACTTCTGAGACCTTCGTCGGGCACCTTCGAATGTCTCCCTCCGGAGCACACTTCGAACTCCTTGCCTCCGCAGAGGACTTGATCCATCCAACTCCGAAGTCACTCCATTCGGAGTTCCTTCGAAGTGCCTCACTTTCGAGGACTTTGTCTCGGAGCACCTTCACCCGGAGCCACGCTCCGCACTCTCTGCCTTCACCTGGCACGCCTCGACCCGAGGACCGACCCGGACCCTCTTCGCAGCCACCGTGACGGAGCTCCCTGCTCCCCTGGCATCAAGCCTCCCGCTTGACCCAGGTTCACCTGCTACGAACCTGTCCGTCGCCTCCGAAGTCCCTGCGCACCACAGACAAGCAAACAAGTGTATCCAGTACTTCGGAGACCTCTCCAGGTTAGCAACCTCCGGCACACACTCCGGTGTACCGCCCAAAGTACCGAAGCCTTCGGTACACACCCAGTCATCGTGTACTGTCGGACCCATCCGACGAGCACACTCCGCTGCAACAGCTGCAGCAACCAAACCACCGAACACCCTTTGGTAAACCCACCTCCGAACCCCCTTTGGAGGTACCCCTTCGAACAGAGGTTAAAAGCCTGTCAATCACTCATCACTAGCACCGAAACCAACACTTGGTTTCTCAATCTCCCCCTTGATGAGTGCATTGACAACCAAATCCAAGTTCAAGAAAATTTGAAAAATTTCAGCACACAAGTGACCATAAAAACTCAGAAAAGAGCCAAATCATGTCACTTGACAAGAGAATTTTCCTCCCCCTTTCTCAAAAGAGTAAAAGCCCCTTCGGCAACTCTCCAAGATAAAAACTCCCCCTTTATGTCAAATTTTCTCCCCCTTTGGAAATTATACCCCCTTTGCGGTAGAGAACGTAGCAAGTCTCTCCCCCTTTGGCAATGCAAGCATCAAGGAGCATGAAAGAGATTCATAGCTTGGAAATGAGCAGAATTGCAAAGACATATAAAGCAAAAATATGCCAACAATAACACTAATGAACATGGGCTCAGCTCAATTTAACATTCTCTAAAAACATGATGAAGCATGTGATTTGATCATTTTTTTAAAATAAAAGCATCACCACTTAGTCAAGGAAACTAGACAAGTAAAAGCAAGGACTGCGCAAAGCTAGTCAATTTCTACTCTAGACAGACAAGTTCAGTTCAAATGGAGCATGAAAAGCAAACTCGATGATCAATGAATTGTGTTGTTCTTTTCTTAGTGCCAGGGGTTATTTGTTTGTCCACCTTATATTTTCCAATCAGGCCAAGCCTAGGCATGAAAACCATAAGAAGCTTAAGGCAATGATTTTGGCAAACACTACACTATTCCAGTTCAGACCAATGTGCAATGGAAAGCAGTCTAGAATAGAGTAGTGCGACAAACAAACCCACCTGGATCTTTTCACTTAAAGCATGCAAATCATGGAATTTTTGATTTTAACTAAGTGAGCCAATTGTTTGGCATTTTATGAATATCCATGAAGATGTAGAACAATTATTCAAGTTGCAATTTTTAGCATCCAAAGAAATGTGTCTTGCTATCAAGCAGATAAAAGATAGCTAAAGCAGTCCTGCCTAAACATGCTAGATTCAAGACTAAGCAGTGAGCACGATTTGATTATAAAAGAAAACATCATGCACATGAATGTTTCAGGTAAATTAAAGAGAGCTGAGCTGTCATGATGTCATGGATTATAATCAGGCATATAAGTTGATGAGGACATCACTTCACATGATACACACATGGAGCCTCCACCTACAATTCAACTACAAGGACCAATCACACGCGCCCGTGCCCGTCGCTTGAACCATGAGGTTAATTCTTTCCTTAGCAACTATTTCAATATTTGTTTGGATGGGATGCTACTGAATACTAGTGATATTTTGTTGCTTAGGAACATGGGAAATGGAATAGAAGAATTGGAGTTCAAGACGGAGCCGCACGGATGTTTGAAGTCAAGATTTTGCTGGTTCGGACTACATCGACCACCCTGCACCAAAATGGGCATAACTTCCTCATACGAAGTCCGATTGGCGCGTTCTTGGACTTTTTGGAAAGCTAAGGAGAAGACGGATCTTTTTGCCGTTGGTTTCACAGCATTTGGAGTCTCGAGTCGACCTGTGTATTTAAAACAGTACTGCGTGACAGAACTGGGCCATGTTGGCCATAATCTGAGTCTGTACGTCTTCTAGCCCACAGCCCAAGTCTGTTCCCCTTCCCCCTGGCCGCCGCCATATATATTCTCACGCCAGCCACTTCTAGGGTTAGGTTTTGCTTTGTTGCATCTACACTGTTGTGTTTAGATCCCGCCTCTTGCGCCGGACCGATTGGCTGCCGCATTGGCGTTTGTGAAACCTCAACTTATCTTCGTTTGTCTGTGATTTGGCATTCGATTTGTATCCTTCCTGTTCTTGCTTGTGTTCTTGGGTTCGCTTGCAGGAATTAGCCTTCGTGGCGAGGTCAATCGCGTTCTGCGTGGTTGATAACCAACGGAGACAGTGGTGTAACGATTGCGAGGTTTTGATCCGCCGGACCGGAGCCTTGGATCGCCAACGTCGAGATTCTCCACCAACCCAAGTTTATCCCTTACCTAGCGGAAGATCGGGACCACTCCCCCATCAGCTGGTATCAGAGCTCAGATTTCCCGTTAGGTAATCTCGATCTGCTTTTGTTTTACCCAGAAGTCCAGAAAACCGCACCAAAAAAATTCCCCACCGAGAACCCCCTTTGTGCCTTGCGATTTTAATTTCAGTTTTAACTTGGTTGAGTTCGTGTTCTTGGTCGAGTCTTGTTGCTGGTTTAGTCATCCCTCTGTGTCATTTGAGTAGTAGTTGTTCTTGTGTCTCAGAAAAATTCCCCACCGAAAAACCCCCCCTTCCGCAACCTTTCTTTGTTTTCCACATCTACTCTTTGTGACCCCCCTTCAGTAAAACAGGCATAACTTTTCGCTCGTTTGGCAGAAAAATCTGAAATTGTTTGAGCGTGTTCCTGACTCAATTTGGAGGGTCCCCTAACCGACAACGGTCGGTTAGCCCTCACCAAAATCGCCAAAAAAAATCGGGAAGATAGAGAAAAAAATTGGAGAAAGTTTTTGCTCGCCGGACAGCAAACTTGTTTGAATTTTGTGAGCCACATCCCACCTTAGTTGTAGGTGCCAATTTTTGTGGTTACTCCTCTGGTCATCCTTGTTTCAAAAAAAAATAGAGTGAAAAAAAAAGAAGAAAAAAAAAATAAAAAAAAAGAGAAACAGTCCTGTTATTTTGCTTGTCCGAACTCTTGTCCAAACTCTTGTCCGAACTCTTGTCCAATCTGAGGCAGTCTTTGGCTGTTTGTTGCTTGTCCGATCTCTTGTCTGAACCTTTGTCCGAACTCTTGTCCGATCCGAACAGCAGCAAAAAAAAAAAAAGAGAAAAAAAAAATTTTGCACATACCCTTGTCCGATCTCTTGTCCAATCCCTTGTCCGATCTATAGAGAGCTGATTTTGGCCTGTGTTGCTTCCATTTGAGTTGTGGGCACATAGTTTCCCTCTATTACTTGAACTTTCACTTTGGGAGCACTACGGTCAGCAACTTTGACGAGTACTTGGGAATACTTATTGAACTTGGTTTAACTGTTATTATTATCGCTAATCCTTGCTACTCACTTGCCTTCCAAGCTACACATTTCTCTTGGTCAGGACAGGTTCATTCCTTGCAATTGTACACCACCCTCCACTTGGCTCATCACCTGTAGGCCGGTGACCTCCCTGCGGCGCGGTAAGAACACTTGCAAGCGTGGGTAAGGTGCTTGACGGATTGCTTCCACCCCACACCCACCACCAGACCTAGCTGTTTTACATAAGGATTATTCTTTGTTGCTTTATCTTTTCACTAACATGGCAGCACTTATTGTACAACGTGACTTGAGCACTCACATGGACCACGACGACCAGGCACAACGGAACAATATATTTCAGACCTTCTTCCGCGTCAAAGACCGTCGTGCGCGTGTCATCATCGATAGCGGTAGTTGCAACAATTTGGTGAGCCTCGACGTGGTACATAAGCTTCAACTTCCCACACGTGCACATCCACACCCTTACCATGTGCAATGGCTCAACGACAGCGGTAAGGTCAAGGTAACACAAACTGTTCACATCGAATTTTCCATTGGTATATACTTCGGAAGTGCTGATTTTGATGTAGTACCAATGCAAGCATGTTCTCTATTACTTGGTAGACCTTGGGTATATGATACTGATGCAACACACCATGGTAGGAGCAATAAGTACACATTTATGTATAAAGGAAAGAAAGTTACATTGCTTCCTATGACTCCTGCTGAAATTGTGAAATTTGAACAAGAAAAATATGCTAGAGACACCCAAAAGAGCAAACAACTTTCTGAAAATCAGCAAGTAGCTGAGACACTCTCGACGCAACAAAAAGATAAAGTTGTTTTTCCTTCTTCATCACAAGCTATTAATCTGAAAGGATGTGTCATGCATGCAACTAAAACTAACCTTGCAGTACGCAGCTCTCTTGGTCTTGCAGGTTTCAACCGGCGTTTTGTGAGAGATTTCAGCACCATAACCGATCCTTTACCTGAGTTGACCAAGAAGGGAGTTACTTCTACTTGGGAGTCAGCACAAGAGCAAGCTATTGCCACACTCAAGGATCGCATTACACATGCACCTCTACTTCAGCTACCCAATTTTAGTAAGCCTTTTGAGTTAGAATGTGATGCTAGTGATTTTGGCATAGGAGATGTGCTGCTACAAGAAGGTAAACCCGTGACCTATTCTAGTGAGAAATTGCATGGTCCACAATTGAATTATTTTACCTATGAGTGTGAATTATATGCCTTAGTGTGTGTGCTTAAAAATTGGCGACATTACCTTTTGCCTGAGGAGTTTATTATACATTCTGATCATGACACACTCAAATATTTGAGAGGGCAAGCTAAACTGAACCATAGACATGTTAAATGGGTTGAATTTATTGAATCTTTCCCATACATTGAGAAATACAAGAATGACAAAGAAAATGTGGGTGCTGATGCTTTGTCTCGTAGGATTGTTCTTTTATCTCAACTTGATATTAACGTTCCAGATTTGGAAAGTTTGAAAGATTTGTATGTTGTAGATAAAGAAGTTGCTGAACCATTCACTAAATGTATTGATGGGAAAGGTTGGAAAAGATTTCATGTTTATGACGGCTTCTTGTTCCATGCTGACAAGCTATGTGTTCCAGATTTGTCCGTACATTTGCTGTTGTTGCAGGAATCCCATGGCGGTGGATTAATGGAACATTTTGGGAGAGAAAAGACTTTGGCCCTGCTGTCCAATAATTTTTATTGGCTAAAGATGCGGAGAGATGTTGAACGATTTGTGCAGCGCTGTACCACATACCATAAAGCTAAGTCCAAACTTAACCCGTATGGTTTGTATACTCCACTTCCTGTTTCTAGTGCACCTTGGGAAGATATTAGCATGGGCTTTATTGTGGGATTGCCTAGGACAAAGAGGGGGAGAGACTCCATATTTGTGAGAGTGGATAGGTTTTCTAAATTGGCACACTTTATTCCCTGTCACAAGACCAACGATGCTTCACATATTGCTGATCTATTTTTCAGGGAAATTGTGAGATTGCACGGGATGCCCAGAACCATTGTTTCAGATCATGATGTGAAGTTTATGAGTTACTTTTGGAAGACAATGTGGGCAAAGCTTGACACAAAAGTGCTATTTGCAACAACTTGTCACCCGCAAACTGAAGGTCAAACAGAGGTGGTAAACCGTACACTCTCCATGTTGCTGCGAACAATGATTAAGAAGAACTTGAAGGAATGGGAGGACTGTCTCCCACATGTTGAATTTGCACACCATAGAGCTGTTGACTCAACAACAAAATTGTGCCCGTCTGAAGTGGTGTATGGTTTTAAGCCAATCACACCACTTGATTTGCTGCCGCTTCCTTTTCAAGAGAGAGCCAACATTGAGGCAACTAAGCGTGCAGAGTTTGTGAAAGCTATGCATCGGAAGACCAAGGAAGTTATAGACAAGAAGGCACGCTATTTTGCTCAAAAGACAAATAAAGGAAGAAAGAAGATGTTTTTCAAACCAGGAGATCTTGTTTGGTTGTACTTGCGCAAGGAACGTTTTCCTGATTTGAGAAAGTTTAAATTGATACCCCATGCTGATGAATTAAAACCCTATTTGGGAGCTGACGATGAGCTTGAGTCGAGGACGACTCCAATTCAAGAAGGGGAGGATGATGAGGACATCACTTCACATGATACACACATGGAGCCTCCACCTACAATTCAACTACAAGGACCAATCACACGCGCCCGTGCCCGTCGCTTGAACCATGAGGTTAATTCTTTCCTTAGCAACTATTTCAATATTTGTTTGGATGGGATGCTACTGAATACTAGTGATATTTTGTTGCTTAGGAACATGGGAAATGGAATAGAAGAATTGGAGTTCAAGACGGAGCCGCACGGATGTTTGAAGTCAAGATTTTGCTGGTTCGGACTACATCGACCACCCTGCACCAAAATGGGCATAACTTCCTCATACGAAGTCCGATTGGCGCGTTCTTGGACGTTTTGAAAAGCTAAGGAGAAGACGGATCTTTTGCCGTTGGTTTCACATCATTTGGAGTCTCGAGTCGACCTGTGTATTTAAAACAGTACTGCGTGACAGAACTGGGCCATGTTGGCCATAATCTGAGTCTGTACGTCTTCTAGCCCACAACCCAAGTTTGTTCCCCTTCCCCCTGGCCGCCGCCATATATATTCTCACGCCAGCCACTTCTAGGGTTAGGTTTTGCTTTGTTGCATCTACACTGTTGTGTTTAGATCCCGCCTCTTGCGCCGGACCGATTGGCTGCCGCATTGGCGTTTGTGAAACCTCAACTTATCTTCGTTTGTCTGTGATTTGGCATTCGATTTGTATCCTTCCTGTTCTTGCTTGTGTTCTTGGGTTCGCTTGCAGGAATTAGCCTTCGTGGCGAGGTCAATCGCGTTCTGCGAGGTTGATAACCAACGGAGACAGTGGTGTAACGATTGCGAGGTTTTGATCCGCCGGACCGGAGCCTTGGATCGGCAACGTCGAGATTCTCCACCAACCCAAGTTTATCCCTTACCTAGCGGAAGATCGGGACCACTCCCCCATCATAAGTGCAAAAGATGTAAATGCAATTTCAACACACAATTAGCAAATGCACATCCATCTAAAACTGCTCCCCCTCACAAAATGCCGTAAGGGTGACAAATACCAAGTTCCCCACGCAAGTAAGCAAATCGAGAAGCATCGAGGGGTTTTGTGAAAATATCGGCAAGCTGGTGTTGGGTATCAACATATTGAAGTTCAATATCACCCTTCTCATTGTGATCTCTGAGAAAATGATACCGCACATCAATGTGTTTGGTTATGGAGTGCTGAACCGTGTTGTTTGCAATACAAATAGCACTAGTGTTATCATCCACAAAATCTACAACACTCTTATAATCTAACCCGAAATCCCGCAAAGTGGAAACCATCCACAAAATCTGAGAGCAACAGCTAGCTGCAGCAACATATTCGGCCTCAGCCGTTGATTGTGCAACACTAGACTATTTGCGGGAAGACCAGCAAACCAAAGAAGTACCCAGAAAATGACAAGTACCAAAGGTACTCTTCCTATCAATTCTACACCCAGCAAAATCCGCATCGGAATAACCTCGAAGACATAAAGATGAAGATGCTGAATACCATATGCCAAATTCGAGGGTATGTTTGAGATACCTGAGTATGCGTTTTACCGCTTGGCGGTGCGAAGCTCGTGGTGAAGCCTGAAAACGAGCGCACAGACACACTGCGAAGTGTATGTCTGGCCTCGTGGCAGTCAAGTAGAGGAGGGAGCCGATCATGCTTCAGAACTCCTTTTGATCTACGGCTTCTCCATCTTCGTCAGGATCCAATGCTACAGATGTAGCCATTGGAGTGGCGAGGGGCTTCGCATCGGACATGTCGAACTTCTTGAGCAGGTCCTTGGTGTACTTTGTCTGGTGGACAAAAGTACCTTGTTTGATTTGCTTGATTTGCAAACCAAGGAAAAAGGTGAGTTCACCCATCATTGACATTTCAAATTCCCTGCTCATGGTATCTGCAAACTCGGCAACCAAAGCATGAGAAGAGCCACCAAAGATGATATCATCCACATAAATCTGAACCAGGAGGAAATCTTTGCCATGCTTGAGAGTAAACAGGGTTTTATCAACAGAGCCCATCAAATACCCTCGCTCAAGCAGAAAAGACTTAAGTCTGTCATACCACGCCCGAGGGGCCTGCTTGAGTCCATAAAGAGCCTTATGAAGTTTAAGGACTTTATGTGGGTACTTGGGGTTTTCAAAACCAGGGGGTTGTTTTACATAAACATCTTCACCTATGAAACCATTAAGAAAAGCACTTTTGACATCCATTTGATAGAGTTTGAATCCCCGGGATGTCGCAAAGGCAAGCAAAATCCTAATGGCCTCAAGGCGAGCAACAGGTGCAAAAGTTTCAGTAAAATCAATCCCTTCTAGTTGAGAAAAGCCCTGAGCTACAAGTCTAGCCTTGTTTCTAACTATAGTCCCATCCTCCCCTTGTTTGTTTTTGAAAATCCATTTTGTTCCAATGAAATGAACATTTGGTGGAGGATCAACTAAAGACCAGACTTGGTTTCTCTCAAAAATTTTAAGCTCTTCATGCATGGCATTGATCCAACTAGAATCAGAAAGTGCATGACTAACATCTAAGGGCTCGAAAGAAGCAAGAAAAGCGGAATCAATGAAATGAGCATGAGAACGTGTTACCCTTTGATCAAGCTCACCAATGATCTCCTCAGGAGGGTGCATCCTTTGAACATGATGTGGAGCCTCGCGGCGGGATGCAGTCTCCCCCTCAACTTGTGCGTTGGAGTGGTCCAAGATGACCGATGTCGAGGTAGTTGCTTCGGGACCTCGTGCCGAAGTAGTTGAAGCGGGGTCGGCTTCGAGGGTCGATGTCGAGGGTAGCAGGGGATCATCCTCGAATTCTCCGGGATCTTCGTCTTCGAATAAGGTCTGTTCCATGTCGTGTTCATTTGCCTGTTCGAAAGCAGAACTAACAGAGGGGGTTGATTCATCAAAAGTCACATCACATGACTCGATAACAGTGTTAGTTTCCAAGTTATAAACACGATAAGAATGGCCATGTGTAGTGTAACCCAAAAAGATCCCGTCAGAAGAGCGCGACTCAAATTTATCCAAATTACCACGTTTTAGGATAAAGCAGCGACAGCCAAAAACTCGAAGATGAGTAACCTTGGGCTGTCTCCCAAAACACAGCTCATAAGATGTCAAATTTAAAATTGAGCGCAAGAATATACGGTTTGAGATGTAACATGCAGTGTTCATGGCCTCAGCCCAGAATTTTCTAGGAGTCCTATGCTCATCAAGCATCGTCCTAGCCATCTCAACCAAAGTGCGGTTCTTCCTCTCAACAACACCGTTTTGTTGAGTAACCCGCGGAGCAGAGAATTGATGTTCTATGCCAAGCTCCATGCAAAAGTCAACAAAGAGACTGTTTTTGAACTCAATGCCATTATCGCTTCGAATGAATTTCAATGCACCAGGGAGTTCAGTAAAAAAGTCTCAAAGCCAAGCTCCGAAAGTGTGAAAACACTTCATCCTTGCTGGCAAGAAAGAAGACCCAAGAGTAGCGAGAGAAATCATCGACAATAACTAGTACATACCACTTGCTGCCTAAAGAACTAACCCGAGAGGGACCTACAATGTCCATGTGGAGAAGTTCTCCGGGTTGTTCAGTCATCACTGTGGTGACTGGCGAATGCGAAGCGGCGATCATTTTACCATGCCGACACGGAGCACTAACTAAATTCTTCTCAAACTTGAGCTTGGGCAATCCTCGAATCAGACCTAGGGCGCTCAGACGAGCGAGCAACTCAAAGCTCATATGCCCTAGTCTCCTATGCCACTTCCAAAGCTCAGAAGTTGAATGTGCAACAAGACAATGAGAAGAACAAACGACTCTAAAAAATCAGCTCCAAAAACTCTCCCAACTCTAAAGATCTTACACACCACAACGCCATCAGAATTGAGCACTTGCGAAGTATCGCGATGAAATCGCACTTCGAAGCCGTCATCAAGCAACTGAGATACAGACAGCAAATTGTATCCCAGGTTCTCAACCAAAGCAACATCTTTGAGAGTGAAATTCGAGTTAATTCTTACCACACCTTTACCTTTCACTCTACTCCTTCGATTGTTTCCGAAGGTGATATGTTCCCTTTGCTTGGTTGTGGTGAGGCTGGAGAACCATGCCGCATCTCCGGTCATATGGCGCGAACAACCGGAGTCCATGATCCACGTGCCCTCCAAGCCTCGATCTGTCACCTACACATGATAAGAATATCTCGATCGCTCAGTGCTGGGGTGAGTGAAATAATGACGAGGCATCCAGCACTGAGTGACACGAGTAGTAGGTGCAGTAAAAATAGACGGTCTACGCACATGATAATCTGAATGATGCAAAGTGCGAGGTCTACCTACATGCTGTGATCGAATAACATGTCGAGGTCTCCTACTCTGACGAGGTACAAAGCTACTCGCCCGGGGTCTACCACCATATGGAACATGGTGAACACCTCGAGGAGCAAAACCTCTCCGAGAAGCACGAGGAGCCTCAAAAGCAGGACGATAGTACAACTCAGACTCATGCATACCTAAAGATGGGTAATGCATGTCCTGGTAACTCATCGCCTGAGAGCGTCGCTCATCCTTGATGCGACGAAAACAGAAACCAACCAAATGACCCGTCCGCTGATAGTAGGAACAGTGAAAAGCTCTCCTAGGGGCACTCTCATGGGTCACAGGAGCAACTCTCACAGGCTCCTTGGGTTTCTGCTGAGTGGTTTTCTTGGGAGGATTTTTCTTGGCAGGAGGAGTGGTTTTCTTTGGTGGTTGGGTAGGCTTTTTGGCTGAAGGAGTGTCTAACAGAGCTCTCTCTTTCTCTAAGGTAGTGGGAGAGGTAAAACAGTTTTGGTCTTACTGTCTGAAGGAATCCTCTCAAAAGCCAAACCTAGAGCTACCCCTGCTCTGTCAGCACACATCTTGGTCTTGGCAAAGAGCAAATCCATCCTACCCTTTCCCTCAGTGCATTTATTAACCACAGAAAGAAGGTATTCATTTTCAGTCATAAGGTTCTCAGCCCGCTCTCTAACAGTGCCTAGCTGGTCCTTAAGGGTAATGCAAGTGTCACACACAGGCTGCACATCCTTAGAACTGCCGGACCTCTCCAATCTAGCCTCTAAATCATGAACATGCTTATCACGTAAATTAATGCTCTCACGTAATAAAGAACAGTTCATGCATTCAATTATATCATGAGGTCTAGAATCAACCACCAAAAGCTGCTTCTGTGTAGTCTCAAGCTCAGATAGAGTTTGAGCATGTACAGAACGCAACTGAGCAAGCTCACCCATGACAACAGTACAAGATTCACATTCAGCATCATTAACTTTAGACTTAAGCATGGCATAATCAGTAGAAACAGTTTCTAGCCTAAGTCTAAGGTCTTTTCTTTCTCTAGCGGCTTGCACAAGTAATCTATCCTGACCAAGAACTACTTCATTCAGCTCATCTAATTTAATTAATAGCTGGTCAGATGATAGAGGTACCTCAGATGAGTCAAGCTCATCGCCGCTGTGATCGCTGTCGGCCATGAAGCAAAGGCCGGTGAAGTATCGTCCCTTCTTGTCCTTCTTGTCCTCCTTCCTTGGGGACTCCTCCTCCTCAGAGCTCGACTCCTCAGTTGAGGAAGTGTCGATGTCGCTGAGAGCAGCAACAAATGCTCTGGAGTAGAGCCCTCATGAAAATAGTGAGCGTTGTCCAAATTTCCCTAGCAGTCCTAAGGTGCTGCACCCTATCAAACTCACTTCTACTCAAACCAATGAATAGTATATTTCTTGCCTTCGAGTTGGCATTATACTAATCCTTCTCTGTTTGAGAGGTGCGAGTCTCAGGGATGGAGTATTGTGAGTCCACAATCTCCCAAATTGCATTTCCTTGGCTTAACAAGTAAGCCTCCATGCGCACCTTCCAGTATGCAAAATCAGTCCCATCGAACAGAGGAATTTTACTGCCTCTATCCATGTCACCAAAATATCACAAAACCGGTTAAGGTCAACTGGTGATCTTAACCTGCTCTGATACCAATTGTTGGATCGGAAACGGCGACCAGATTGGGGGTGAATGGGAGCTTTTAAAATTTCGGGCTAAAAACTAGCCTTCGGTTTTAGTTCTGTCTTCTGCAGAACAGGCTTCGAACACTACCTTCGAAGGTCTGGTTCGGAGGTGCTTCGACAGCTCCGAACACAGGCTTCGCAGGAGCAAAAGTTCGAAGCCAAGAAGACTTCGCTCCACTTACAACCCTCGAAAATCTACTCTGCTAAGTCAGTGCAGGCTCCGCACACAGGGTGCTTCGAGCAGGCTTCGCACTTCACCCTTCGCAAGAGTGGACACCCTACCGAGGACTTCGACCAAGTACTTGGCAGCAGCAACTGGTGCTGGGCTTCGTACACGAAGGTCTAAACACACACTATGAGGACTTCGCTAAGGGCTTCGACACAAGAAGCAAAAACGGGCTTCGATCAGGGCTTCGCTAGGAAGCTGTGAGGTCTAGCCTCAAGTTACACAGAGCGAAATCGCACTGAAAAACACACTTCGCACAAAACACCCTTCGCCTAGACAGGCTTCGGTGCACTATAACTAGCGAGGTATGTAACACGAGCTCAAGCAAAAAGCACACAGAAGCAGGGCTTCGCCACTTGAACAAGGAACACAGAAAATGAACTCTCTGGATGAAATACAACGAAGTGTGTGGCTACAGGAGCTCAATAGTAAATGCTCAAAGTGTTAAATGTTACCTACCGAGCCCCCATATTTATAGCCCACAGTTCACCCAAAGGAATTGACTACTTTACCCCTAGGGTTTACACCAGTTTTGTCTCTACAAAACAGAGGGGTACAAAAGGTAGTCCAACATTATTCTGGAGGCTTCTCTGTCAGCTTTGCAGAGGGGACATCGTCAGCTTTTTGCAGAGCAGACAGTATCAGCCTTTGCAGTCTTTGACCTTCTGGAGCCTCCCTTCGCACGCGAGGGTGCGGTAGCTTCGGCGAGAAGCCTTGAGCCTGATGGCCTTCGCTTCGCCGAAGATAGCCTTCGATACAGTGACGATTTTGAGCCGAAGCCGTCAAAGCCCTTGGGCCTTCGCACCAGCACCTCCGGAGTGGACCACCACGGCTTCGCAGCTTCACCCAGCTCGATCTCCGTCAGTCCGTGTACCGAAGCCATGCAGGCCGGAGTACCTCAAGACAACCACACTCCGAAGCCCCACCTTCGGAGTACCACCCTTCGAAGTACCTCCTTCGTCCAAGGCGCATGAAGCATTCCATGAGCCCTTCGTCACAGTGTCTCTCCCCGAGCACACTCCTCGACGAGCCTCACCCGGACCATGCCTTCGATGCGCCTCGACTTCTGAGACCTTCGTCGGGCACCTTCGAATGTCTCCCTCCGGAGCACACTTCGAACTCCTTGCCTCCGCAGAGGACTTGATCCATCCAACTCCGAAGTCACTCCATTCGGAGTTCCTTCGAAGTGCCTCACTTCCGAGGACTTTGTCTCGGAGCACCTTCACCCGGAGCCACGCTCCGCACTCTCTGCCTTCACCTGGCATGCCTCGACCCGAGGACCGACCCGGACCCTCTTCGCAGCCACCGTGACGGAGCTCCCTGCTCCCCTGGCATCAAGCCTCCCGCTTGACCCAGGTTCACCTGCTACGAACCTGTCCGTCGCCTCTGAAGTCCCTGCGCACCACAGACAAGCAAACAAGTGTATCCAGTACTCCGGAGACCTCTCCAGGTTAGCAACCTCTGGCACACACTCCGGTGTACCGCCCAAAGTACCGAAGCCTTCGGTACACACCCAGTCATCGTGTACTGTCAGACCCCTCCGATGAGCACACTCCGCTGCAACAGCTGCAGCAACCAAACCACCGAACACCCTTCGGTAAACCCACCTCCGAACACCCTTCGGAGGTCCAACCTCCGAACCCCCTTCGGAGGTACCCCTTCGAACAGAGGTTAAAAGCCTGTCAATCACTCATCACTAGCACTGAAACCAACACTTGGTTTCTCACCTTCAAACATACTTTACCATATTAGCCCTATTCGAGGTACCGAAATAGTTTCCACTATGTCGGTTGTAATAGAGGGGTAAAAGGGTCTTTTCCTTAGAGTTTTTACCTATAAATACCCCTTTCTCATCATGTAATAAGCATTGAATATTCAGATATTCAATACACAACTTCGAACTGCTTCGAGTTATTATCCAATTCGGAGGCTTGAGATAGTCTGCTTTCACAAACACTTCATTTGTTAGTTCTTAACTTTAGAGAACCTGTTAGCGTAATCCGTTGCGCCAACAGTTGGCGCCATCCATGGGGAACCTAGTTCTAAAAGCTAGTTCTCTGCCACTGCCTGCATTTCGAAGAGCGCTTGCGGAGGGAGTTTCGGAGTCTCAATATTCTACGCACCCTTCGGCAAGGGGCTTCAAAGTGCAGCTCGAAGGCTTTTCCTCGCCTTCCTCAATCGTTTGAAGCCTCTGGTCTTCAGACCTTAGCTTCGTAAGTCATGCCTCCCAAGCGAAGCCTAGCCACCGATCCTCCCCGAAGGTCCCCTCGGACCCACGGTGCAGGACCTTCAGTCATTCTCCAAACTCCCAAAGTGGTCATTAGACCTCGAGCAGCCAAAGTTCCTCGGGCAGCTCCTTCGGTGCTTCGAACTGATTATGTCGGTTCCTAAGACCCGGAGGACCCCTCCGGAGGAAGTGAAGACCTTACTGAGGATGCAGCTGCCCAAGTAGCGCAGCTTTAGGAGGAAGTAGTAAGATGGAGGCAGGAGGCTGCGGACAGGCTTCGCTCTCAAGCCATCCCTCCTGCTTCAGAAGTGCATCAAGATGGCGACCCTGATGATCATCCTGAAGCTCCTCAAGTCTGAGAAGATCCCAAGAATGCATCCTTCGACAACGAATCCCCGTTGCATCCGTACTTGCATAAGGTGCGCTTCGATCCCAGGTTCAAAGCCTCGAAGTTGCACAAGTACTCTGGAGGGTTAGATCCTAGAGAATTCTCTCGTTCTTATGCCCTTGCAATAGAAGCCAGTGGAGGGGTGCAGAATACAATGGCAAAATGTTTCCCCCTCATGTTGGAAGGTGTGGCCCTCCGTTGGTTCTAGTCTCTAAAGACAGGATCAATCAGGTCATGGGAGCAATTAAAAGGAAATTCGTGAGTAATTTCCAGGGGACGTTCGTAGCCCTGATGTCTACTGGAAGCCTTTTCCAGGTGAAGCAGCAAGCAGGAGAGACCCTTCGGGAGTACTTCACACGCTTCGCCCACACCAAGTCCCAGATAAAAGGCTTGTCTACATATTTAGTGGTGGATGCGGCGCGCGAAGTTGTTTAATATCCAGACCTCCTCAGCAAGCTTCATCGGAAGCCGGTGTCTTCCGTAGCGCAGCTAATGACATACTTCGAATAGTATGCCAAGGCAGAAGAAGGCTACCTCCGAAAAACTGAGGTGCCTGCACCAGCCCTCCTCCGAGAAGTGAAGTCGGAGCCAGAAGTCACGATTGCTCCGCAAGCCCCCTTCGATAATCGCCCTAATGATAACAGAAGGGGAAAGAAGCATTTCCGCTATGAGGTATTAAATATTGCCCCCTACGCTCCGAAGACGCCTGTCAACTATCAACAGGCCCAAGGTAACAAGGCCAGTACTTCGAAGCCACAAGAAAAATTGGCTGGTCGAAGTGAGGCTCTTTTATGTTGTGTGCTTGGTGAAAACAAAAGCCATGCCATAAAAGACTGTAAGTCTATACTGGCCCTCCGAGGCAAGTACCTCGGGAGAAGTTCAGGGTGAGGAACTATGGTTCAAGCTCCTCCAGCAACTCGATCGGAGCCTGTACAAGCTGTGGGGCGTGCCGGCAATCCTGAAGCACCGATGCAGCTTCCGGTGGCCAACATTATGCCACCACCAAAACAAGATGACACCCAAGACCGCAGCAAACGAGTGGTCCTGCCCATCTCCAGAGGGGGGACCCTCGGTAATATGTCAAAGTGTCAGCGAAGGGGTTATGTTCGCGAAGTAGGGCATATAGGGAATTCAAATTCGGATGCTGAAATGCCGGAGTGGTCCCATGTACCCATTTCATTTTCTGCCCATGACGCTGTGTTGACACGAAAACGTGCCCCCCGCACTTGGGTCAGTTCAATGATCCAAAAGTGTGTGGATACTTAGGAACAAGCCTAAGCATAACATAACACCGATGTCGCGTTTCAACTACCCTTATCCGTGGTAAGGGGGTGGAGTCACCAGGCAATCAGATCACACAAAATAATCCAATTAGCTAAAAGAAATATATTAAACAAAATAAATTGGCAAACTGGTCGGAGCCTGTCCGCTTCAAAGTATGGTGCGAAGGGGGTCACCGAAGTATACCTTCGGCGTCTGATGCTGAGAAACCAAGGGTTGGTTTCGGAGTCTGTGATGAGTGATTGACAGATCTTACCCTCTGATTCGAAGGGGTCCCTCCGAAGGGGTTCGGAGGCTGTTTCACCGAAGGGTTCGGTGGGCTCTAGTTGCTGCAGCTGTTGCAGCGGAGTGTGCCTATCGGAGGGGTCCGACAGTACACGATGATTGGCTGTACCGAAGGTCTCGGTACTTTGGGCGGTACACTGGTGTGTATCGGAGGTTGTTCACTCGGAGAGGTCTCCGGGGTACTGGATACACTTGTCTGCTTGTCTATGGTGCGCAGGGGACTTCAGAGGCGACGGACGGTTCGTAGCAAGTGAACCTGGGTCAAGCGGGAGGCTTGATGCCAGGGGAGCAGGGAGCTCCGTCACGAAGGCTACAAAGGGGTCGAGGTCAGTCCTCGGGTCGAGGTGCGCCAGGAGAAGGCAGTAAGTGTGGAGCGTGGCTCCGGGTGAAGGTACCCCGAGACGAAGTCCTCGGAGGCGAGGCACTTCGAAGGGTACTCTGAATGGAGTAACTTTGGAGTTTGGTGGACTAAGTCCTCAGCAATGAGGCAAGGCGTTCAAAGTGTGCTCCGGTGGGAGACACTCGAAGGTATACCTGACGAAGGTCTCAGAAGTCGAGGTGCATCGAAGGCATGGTCCGGGTGAGGCTAGTCGAGGAGTGTGATCGGGGAGAGACACTGCGACGAAGTGCTCATGGAATGCTTCATGCGGAGGCCTTGGACGGAGGAGGGACTTCGAAGGGTGGTACTCCGAAGGTGGGGCTTCAGAGTGAAGCAGGCTCCGGAGCGAGGCTGGCTCCGGAGTGAGGTTGACTTGAGGTACTTCGGCCATGCATGGCTTCGGTACACGGACTGACGGAGTTCGAGCTGGGAGAAGCTGCGAAGCCGTGGTGGACCACTCCGAAGGTGTTGGTGCGAAGGCCCAAGGGCTTTGACGGCTTCGGCTCAAAACCGTCACTGTATCGAAGGCTGACTTCGGTGAAGCGAAGGCCGTCAGGGTCAAGGCTTCTCACCAAAGCTACCGCACCCCACGCGTGCGAAGGGGGGCTTCAGAAGGGTCCAAGACTGTAAAGGCTGACAGTGTCTGCTCTACAAAAAGCTGATGCTGTCCCCTCTGCAAAGCTGACAAAAGAAGCCTCCAAATAAAGTAGACTACCTTTTGTACCCCTCTGTTCTGATGAGACAAAACCAATGTAAACCCTAGGGGTAAAGTAGTCAATTCACATGGCTGAATAGTGGCTATAAATAGTGGAGGCTGGGTAGGTCACATTAACACTTTGAGCATTCATTGTTGAGCTCCTATACTAGCCACCACATACCTTGTATTCATCCTGTGAGTTCAATTTTTGTGTTCCCTGTTCAAGCATCGAAGTCTTGATTCTGTGTTCATTTTCTGCTTGAGCTTGTTTGCATACCTCGCTGCATGCTTCGATCTCTTGTGTGTCACTTTGATTGACTAGAGGTAGTGCACCGAAGCCTGTTTGGGCGAAGTGTGTTTTTGGGTGTGTATTCGCTCTGTGTAAACTGGAGGCTAGATCTCGCTGATTACTAGCGAAGCACTGATCGAAGCCCGTTTTCTTCCCGTGTCGAAGCCCTTAGCGAAGTCTGTTTTGTGTGCATTTTGACCTTCGAAGTACGAAGCCCAGCACCAGTTTCCGTCGCTAAGTATTTGGTCTAAGTCCTCAAAGGGAAGTCCGCTCTTGCGAAGGGTGAGGTGCGAAGCCTGCACGAAGGCACCCTATGTGCGAGGGCTGCACTGACTTAGCAGAAGCTGAATTTTTGGGGTTGCGTGTAGATCGAAGTCTTCTTGGCTTCGAACTTTTGCTCCTTGCAAAGCCTGTGTGCGGAGCCGTCAAATACCTCCGAACCTGAACTTCGAAGGGTGTGTTCGAAGCCTGTTCCGCAGAAGACAGATTTAAAACAGAAGGCTATTTTAGTCTGAAATTTTAAAAAGCTCCCATTCACCCCCCCTCTGGTCGCCGTTTCCAGTCCAACAATTGGTATCAGAGTAGGATAAGATCACTAGTTGACCTTAACCGGTTTTGTGATCTGTTGGCGACATGGACAGAGTCAGTAAAATTCCTCTGTTCGATAGGACTGATTTTGCATACTGGAAGGTGCGCGTGGAGGCTTACTTGCTAAGCCAAGGAAATGCAATTTGGGAGATTGTGGAATCACAATACTCCATCCCTGAGACTCGCACCTCTCAAACAGAGAAAGATCAGTATAATGCCAATTCCAAGGCTAGAAACATACTGTTCATTGGTTTGAGTCGGAATGAGTTTGATAGGGTGCAACACCTTAGGACAGCCAGGGAAATTTGGACCACTCTCACTATTTTTCATGAGGGCTCTACACAGATTAAGGCCATGCACCAAAGCACATACAATCAATAGTATCAGCTGTTCGTGCAGGCACCCGGTGAATCTATAGATGCCATGTTTTCTCGTTTTGATGCAATAGTGAGTAACTTGCGGTCCAACGGGACGCTTGCTTACAATGATCATGATAGAGCTATCAAGCTTCTCTATGCTCTTGATCGTAGCATATGGGAAGTGAAGATATCCAGCATTGAGGAGTCCGCAGGTTATGACACATTGACCTGTGATGAGCTCTTCAGCACGCTGAAGTCCACAGAGATTGCCAAGGCATCTCTTGCAGTGCACAAAAACTCTTTGCCACAGCCATTGGCATTGATGTCTAGCACTAGCCGTGGCACCACTACAGAACCAAGCACATCTGGCACTTGTGTTCTTGCAGATGGTTTTGCTTTGTCCTCCCTGGTCTCCGTCACTAAGGAACAGGTGGATACTCTGGATGATGATGAGCTAGCTCTCATTGCCAGAAGGTTCACCCGTTTTCACCATGAGAGACGGGATCAGAGGAGAAGTGATTTTAGTGGTTGCTTTGAGTGTGGCGACACTTCTCATATCAAGGCCAATTGCCCAAACTCAAGAAGAGAGATGAGAGTGAGCGCCCCAAATACCACAAGAAGGAGAGGAAACCCTTTGTGAAGGGCAAGCGCGACAAGGTGGCTAAGAAAGTAGCCAAAGCCACTTCTAGAGCATTTGTTGCTGCTCTCAGCGACATCAACACTTCCTCAACTGAGGAATCGAGCTCTGAGTAGGAGGAGTCTCCAAGGAAGGAGGAGAAGGACAAGAAGGGATGAGATTTCACTGGCCTTTGCTTCATGGCTGACCGCGATCACAGCGGCGATGAGCTTGACTCATCTGAGGTACCTCTATCCTATGACCAACTTTCAATAAAACTAGATGAGCTGAATGAAGTAGTTCTTGGTCAGGATAGATTACTTGTGCAAGCCGCTAGAGAAAGAAAAGACCTTAGACTTAGGCTAGACTCTGTTTCTACTGATTATGCCATGCTTAAGTCTAAAGTTAATGATGCTGAATGTGAATCTTGTACTGTTGTCATGGGTGAGCTTGCTCAGTTGCGTTCTGTACATGCTCAAACTCTATCTGAGCTTGAGACTACACAGAAGCAGCTTTTGGTGGTTGATTCTAGACCTCATGATATAATTGAATGCATGAACTGTTCTTTATTACGTGAGAGCATTAATTTACGTGATAAGCATGTTCATGATTTAGAGGCTAGATTGGAGAGGTCCGGCAGTTCTAAGGATGTGCAGCCTGTGTGTGACACTTGCATAACCCTTAAGGACCAGCTAGGCACTGTTAGAGAGCGAGCTGAAAACCTTATGACTGAAAATGAGTACCTTCTTTCTATGGTTAACAAATGCACTGAGGGAAAGGGTAGGATGGATTTGCTCTTGGCCAAGACCAAGATATGTGCTAATAGAGCAGGGTTAGCTCTAGGTTTGGGTTTTGAGAGGATTCCTTCAGATAGTGAAAACAAAACAGTTTTTACCTCACCCACTACCCTAGAGAAAGAGAGATCTCTGTTAGACACTCCATCAGCCAAAAAGCCTACCCAAACCCCAAAGAAAACCACTCCTCATGCCAAGAAAATTCCTCCAAGAAAACCACTTAGCAGAAGCCCAAGGAGCCTGTGAGAGTTACTCCTATGACCCATGAGAGTGCCCCTAGGAGAGTTTTTCATTGTTCCTATTGTCAGCGGGCGGGTCATTTGGTTGGGTTCTGTTTTCGTCGCATCAAGGATGAGCGACGCTCTTAGGCGATGAGTTACCAGGACATGCATTACCCATCTTTAGGTATGCATGAGTCTGAGCTTTACTATCGTCCTGTTTTTGAGGCTCCTCGTGCTTCTCGGAGAGGTTTTGCTCCTCGAGGTGTTCACCATGTTCCATATGGTGGTAGACCTCGGGCGAGTAGCTTTGTACCTCATCAAAGTAGGAGACCTCGTCATGTTGTTAGATCACAGCATGTAGGTAGACCTCGCACTTTGCATCATTCTGATTATCCTGTGCGTAGACAGTCTACTTTTACTGTGCCTACTACTCGTATCACTCAGTGTTGGACGCCTCGTCATATTTTCACTCACCCCGGCACTGAGCGATCGAGATTTTCTTATCATGTGTAGGCGACAGACCGAGGCTTGGAGGGCACGTGGATCATGGACTCTCGCGCCATATGACTGGAGATGCAGCATGGTTCTCCAGCCTCACCACAACCAAGCAAAGGGAACATATCACCTTCGGCAACAATCGAAGGAGTAGAGTGAAAGGTAAAGGTGTGGTTAGAATTAACTCAAACTTCACTCTCAAAGATGTTGCTTTGGTTGAAAACTTGGGATACAATTTGCTTTCTGTATCTCAGTTGCTTGATGAGGGCTTCGAAGTGCGATTCCATCGTGATACTTCGCAAGTACTCAGTTCTGATGGCGTTGTGGTTTGTAAGATCTTTAGAGTCGGGAGAGTTTTTGGAGCTGATTTTTCTGAATCATCTGGTTCTTCTCATTGCCTTGTTGCACATTCTACTTCTGAGCTTTGGAAGTGGCATAGTAGACTAGGGCATATGAGCTTTAAGTTGCTCGCTCGTCTGAGTGCCCTAGGTCTGATCCGAGGATTGCCCAAGCTCAAGTTTGAGAAGAATTTAGTTTGCGCTCCTTGTCGACATGGAAAAATGATTGCCGCTTCTCACTCGCCAGTCACCACAGTGATGACTGAACAACCCAGAGAACTTCTCCACATGGACACTGTAGGTCCTTCTCGGGTTAGTTCTTTAGGCGGCAAGTGGTATGTATTAGTCATTGTCGACGATTTCTCTCGCTACTCTTGGGTCTTCTTTCTTGCCAGCAAGGATGAAGTGTTTTCACACTTTCGGAGCTTGGTTTTGAGACTTTTCACTGAACTCCCTGGTGCATTAAAATTCATTCGAAGTGATAATGGCACTGAGTTCAAGAATAGTCTCTTTGTTGACCTTTGCATGGAGCATGGCATAGAACATCAATTCTCCGCTCCACGGGTTCCTCAACGGAACGGTGTCGTTGAAAGGAAGAACATCACTTTGGTTGAGATGGCTAGGACGATTGTCGATGAGCATAGGACTCCTAGAAAATTCTGGGCTGAGGCCATGAACACTGCATGTTACATCTCAAACCGAATATTCTTGCGCTCAATTTTGAACATGACATCTTATGAGCTACGTTTTGGGAGACAGCCCAAGGTTACTCATCTTCGAGTATTTGGCTGTCATTGCTTTATCATAAAACATGGTAATTTGGATAAGTTTGAGTCGCGTTCTTCTGACGGGATCTTTTTGGGTTACACTACACATGGTCATTCTTACCGTGTTTATAATTTGGAGACTAACACTGTCATCGAGTCATGTGATGTGACTTTTGATGAATCAACCCCCTCTGTTAGTTCTGCATTTGAACAGGCAAATGAACACGACATGGAGCAGACCATCTTCGAAGAAGAAGATCCCTGAGATTTCGAGGATGAACCCCTACTACCCTCGACATCAACCCCGAAGCCGACCCCGCTTCGACCACTTCGGCACAAGGTCCCGAAGCAACTACCTCGACATCGGTCATCTTGGACCACTCCAATGCACAAGTTGAGGGGGAGACTGCATCCCGCCGCGAGGCTCCACACCATGTTCAAAGGATGCATCCTCCCGAGCAGATCATTGGTAAGCTTGATCAAAGGGTAACACGTTCTCATGCTCATTTCATTGATTCCGCTTTTGTTGCTTCTTTCGAGCCTTTAGATGTTAGTCATGCACTTTCTGATTCTAGTTGGATCAATGCCATGCATGAAGAACTTGAAAATTTTGAGAGAAACCAAGTCTGGACTTTAGTTGATCCTCCACCAAATGTTCATTTTATTGGAACAAAATGGATTTTCAAAAACAAACAAGGGGAGGATGGGACTATAGTTAGAAACAAGGCTAGACTTGTAGCTCAGGGTTATTCTCAATTAGAAGGGATTGATTTTACTGAAACTTTTGCACCTGTTGCTCGTCTTGAGGCCATTAGGATTTTGCTTGCCTTTGCGACATCCCGGGGATTCAAACTCTATCAAATGGATGTCAAAAGTGCGTTTCTTAATGGTTTCATAGGCGAAGATGTTTATGTAAAACAACCCCTGGTTTTGAAAACCCCAAATACCCACATAAAGTCTTTAAACTTCATAAGGCTCTTTATGGACTCAAGCAGGCCCCTCGGGCATGGTATGACAGACTTAAGTCTTTTCTGCTTGAGCAGGGGTATTTGATGGGATCTGTTGATAAAACCCTGTTCACTCTCAAGCATGGCAAAGATTTCCTCCTAGTTCAGATTTATGTGGATGATATCATCTTTGGTGGCTCTTCTCATGCTTTGGTTGCCGAGTTTGTAGATTCCATGAGCAGGGAGTTTGAGATGTCCATGATGGGCGAACTCACATTCTTCCTTGGTTTGCAAATCAAGCAAAGCAAACAAGGTACCTTTGTCCACTAGACGAAGTACACCAAGGACCTGCTCAAGAAGTTCGATATGGCTGATGTGAAGCCACTCGCCACTCCAATGACTACATCTGTAGCATTGGATCCTGACGAAGATGGAGAAGCCGTAGATCAGAAGGAGTTCCGAAGCATGATCGACTCCCTCCTCTACTTGACTTCTACGAGGCCGAACATACACTTCGCAGTGTGTCTGCGCGCTCGTTTTCAGGCTTCACCACGAGCTTCGCACCGCCAAGCGGTAAAGCGCATTCTCAGGTATCTCAAACATACCCTGGAATTCGGCATTTGGTATTCAACGTCTTCCTCTTTGTGTCTTCGAGGTTATTCCGATGCGGATTTTGCTGGGTGTAGGATTGATTGGAAAAGTACCTCTGGTACTTGTCATTTTTTGGGTACTTCTCTGGTTTGCTGGTCTTCCCGCAAATAGTCTAGTGTTGCATAATCGACGGCTGAGGCCGAATATGTTGCTGCAGCTAGCTGTTGCTCTCAGATTTTGTGGATGATTTCCACTTTGCGGGATTTCGGGTTAGATTATAAGTGTGTTCCACTTTTCTGTGATAACACTAGTGCTATTTGTATTGCAAACAACCCGATTCAGCACTCCAGAACCAAACACATTGATGTGCGATATCATTTTCTCAGAGATCATAATGAGAAGGGTGATATTGAACTTCAATATGTTGATACCCAACACCAGCTAGCCGATATTTTCACAAAACCCCTCGATGCTTCACGATTTGCCTACTTGCATGGGGAACTTGGTATTTGTCATCCTTACGGCATTTTGTGAGGGGGAGCAGATTTTAATTGTCTTGCATATGCTCATCACGTGTGAAATTGCATTTACATCTCTTGCAATTATATGCCTGATTATCATTCATGTAATCGTGTCAGCTCAGCTTTATTTAATATATCTCAAACATTATGTGCATGATTTTTCCTTCAAAACAAATCATGCTCACTGCTTAGTCGTGAACCTATCATGTTTAGGCAGGACTGCTTTAGCTATCTTTTATCTGCTTGATAGCAAGACACCTTTTCTCTGGATGCTACATATTGCAACTTGAAAAATTGTTCTACATACTCATGGATATTCATCAAGTGCTAAACAATTTGTTCACTTTATAAAAATTCAAAAAATCCATGATTTGCATGCTTCAAAGCAAAAAGATCCAGGTGGGTTTGTTTGTCGCACTACTCTATTCTAGACGGCTTACCAGTGCACGTTGGTCTGAACTGGGATAGTGTAGTGTATGCAAAAATCACTGCCTTAAGCTTCTGATGGCTTTCATGCCTAGGCTTGGCCTGATTGGAAAGTATAAGGTGGACAAACAAATAACCCCTGGCATTATGAAAAGAACAACAAAAATTCATTGTTTATCAAGTTTGCTTTGAATGCTCCGTTTGAACTGGACTTGTTTGTCTAGAGTAGAAATTGAGTAGCTTTGCGCAGTCCCTGCTTTTACTTGTCTAGTTTTCTTGATTGAGTGGTGATGCTTTTATTTCAAAATGATAAAATCACATGCTATCATCATGTTTTTAGAGAATGTTAAATTGAGCTGAGCACATGATAAGTGGTATTAATATTGGCATATTTTTGCTTTATATGTCTTTGCAATTCTGCCCACTTCAAAGATATGCATCTTTTACATGCTCCTTGATGCTTGCATTGCCAAAGGGGGAGAAATTATTGAGTTCTCTGCAGCAAAGGGGGAAAATTAACTCAGGGGGAGTTTTATCTTACCAAGGGAAAGATTTGCCGAAGGGGCTTTTACTCTATTAAAAAAGGGGAGGAAAATTCTTTTGTCAAGTGACATGATTTGGCTCGTTTCTGAGTTTTTATGGCCACTTGTGAGCTGAAATTTTTCAAACTTTCTTGAACTTGAATTTGGTTGTCAATGCACTCATCAAGGGGGAGATTGAGAAACCAAGGGTTGGTTTCGGAGTCTGTGATGAGTGATTGACAGATCTTACCCTCTGATTCGAAGGGGTCCCTCCGAAGGGGTTCGGAGGCTGTTTCACCAAAGGGTTTGGTGGGCTCTGGTTGTTGCAGCTGTTGCAGCGGAGTGTGCCTGTCAGAGGGGTCCGATAGTACACGATGATTGGCTGTACCGAAGGTCTCGGTACTTTGGGTGGTACACCGGTGTGTATCGGAGGTTGTTCACTCGGAGAGGTCTCCGGGGTACTGGATACACTTGTCGACTTGTCTGTGGTGCGCAGGGGACTTCGGAGGTGACGGATGGTTCATAGCAAGTGAACCTAGGTCAAGCAGGAGGCTTGATGCCAGGGGAGCAGGGAGCTCTATCACGAAGGCTGCGAAGGGGTCGAGGTCAATCCTCGGGTCGAGGTGCACCAAGAGAAGGCAGTAAGTGCGGAGCCTGGCTCCGGGTGAAGGTACCCCGAGACGAAGTCCTCGGAGGCGAGGCACTTCGAAGGGTACTCTGAATGGAGTAACTTCGGAGTTTGGTGGACTAAGTCCTCAGCAATGAGGCAAGGCGTTCGAAGTGTGCTCCGGTGGGAGACACTCGAAGGTATACCCGACGAAGGTCTCAGAAGTCGAGGTGCATCGAAGGCATGGTCCGGGTGAGGCTAGTCGAGGAGTGTGATCGGGGAGAGACACTGCGACGAAGTGCTCATGGAATGCTTCATGCGGAGGCCTTGGACGAAGGAGGGACTTCGAAGGGTGGTACTCCGAAGGTGGGGCTTCGGAGTGAAGCAGGCTCCGGAGCGAGGCTGGCTCCGGAGTGAGGTTGACTTGACGTACTTCGGCCATGCATGGCTTCGGTACATGGACTGACGGAGTTCGAGCTGGGAGAAGCTGTGAAGCCGTGGTGGTCCACTCCGAAGGTGTTGGTGCGAAGGCCCAAGGGCTTTGACGGCTTCGGCTCAAAACCGTCACTGTATCGAAGGCTTACTTCGGTGAAGCGAAGGCCGTCAGGGTCAAGGCTTCTCACCGAAGCTACCACACCCCACGCGTGCGAAGGGGGGCTTCAGAAGGGTCCAAGACTGTAAAGGCTGATAGTGTCTGCTATGAAAAAAGCTGATGCTGTCCCCTCTGCAAAGCTGACAAAAGAAGCCTCCAAATAAAGTAGACTACCTTTTGTACCCCTCTGTTCTGATGAGACAAAACCAATGTAAACCCTAGGGGTAAAGTAGTCAATTCACATGGCTGAATAGTGGCTATAAATAGTGGAGGCTGGGTAGGTCACATTAACACTTTGAGCATTCATTGTTGAGCTCCTATACTAGCCACCACATACCTTGTATTCATCCTGTGAGTTCAATTTTTGTGTTCCCTGTTCAAGCATCGAAGTCTTGATTCTGTGTTCATTTTCTGCTTGAGCTTGTTTGCATACCTCGCTGCATGCTTCGATCTCTTGTGTGTAACTTTGATTGACTAGAGGTAGTGCACCGAAGCTTGTTTGGGCAAAGTTTGTTTTTGAGCGAAGTGTGTTTTTGGGTGTGTATTCGCTCTGTGTAAACTGGAGGCTAGACCTCACTGATTACTAGCGAAGCACTGATCGAAGCCCGTTTTCTTCTCGTGTCGAAGCCCTTAGCGAAGTCTGTTTTGTGTGCGTTTTGACCTTCGAAGTACGAAGCCCAGCACCAGTTGCCGTCGCTAAGTATTTGGTCTAAGTCCTCAGAGGGAAGTCCGCTCTTGTGAAGGGTGAGGTGCGAAGCATGCACGAAGGCACCCTGTATGCGAAGGCTGCACTGACTTAGCAGAAGCTGAATTTTTGGGGTTGCGTGTAGAGCGAAGTCTTCTTGGCTACGAACTTTTGCTCCTTGCGAAGCCTATATTCGGAGCCGTCAAATACCTCCAAACCTGAACTTCGAAGGGTGTGTTCGAAGCCTGTTCCAGCAGAAGACAGATTTAAAACAGAAGGCTATTTTAGTCTGAAATTTTAAAAAGCTCCCATTCACCCCCCTATGGTCGCCGTTTCTGGTCCAACAGATGCGAAGTGTCCCGCTGAAGGATACCTCCAGTGTTCGGACTGATCTGGTTGAAGATGAACTCCGAACGGATCTAGACGCGACAATCACCTTCGAACGGTGGGGTTCAGTGTGAAGTCTCTGATACAATGAGATACAAAATAAAGACTCAGGCACAACGCACGGGCGTGACTTCCTTCAGAGCGGGGTGCGAGCATGGCGAAGCCTATCATGATGATGTCTATTGGCGAAGCATGCGGTCCAAGCAATCAGTCTCGCTGAAGGGTGTTTTGGCAACCTCCAAAACCGATTTCTCAGCTCCGGACACGTCCGACGAAGTAGCTCCGAATGTAGGTAACCTGCAACAGATAAGATTCGAAGTACTAATTTGGCCTGAGGACCGAATTCTGCCAAGTGTTGCACTAGTGGCGAAGGTAGCAATCTGTTACGCAGATTAGCGGATACATCACAGGCGAAGTAACAAGGCGACATCAATCTATTACGTAGATTAACGGATACTTCACAAGCGAAGTAATAAGGATTACCACTGTTCCGAAGTGGCCGTCGGAGGGCTTCCAAGCAAACCCACTAAGAGTACAGAAAAGTAAAGATAAAGTAAATGCGATTCAAATCTAGGGCTTTGTGTTTGATTTGTGTTGTGGGGGTTTCTGAACTGGTTTCGCCTCTATATTTATAGGGGCTAGACCTCTAATCTAATATGCTATAATTCAGCTGGATAGAGATAAAAACTTAGCCGGAATCGTTTCCAACTCTACCTTTGCCGAAGTGGGCCTTCGGCCTGGCCCATCGAAGCCTACTCCTTGGGCCAAAGCTTCGGCGGCGTGGGCCTCCAAAGGCTTCCTGGCTGAAGGCCGTGGGCTGGCTGGAAGCTTCCAGAGCCCATAGCCCAATGATCCTTTGGACCTATAGGGCTTCGGCCCGACCCGGGACATGTGTATTGTCGACCCAAATTACCAAAATTGATATTTTGACAACCTTAGCCATTGATGCCATTTTTTGCTATCAACACGTTGTTGGGGTGAAATTCCCCCATGCTGACCCTCTTGTCGTTTCAGCTGACATAGTAGGGGTTGAAGTCCAAAGGAGATTAGTGGACGGTGGAAGCTCCGTAGATATACTCTTCGTCCAGTCCTTCGATCAGATGTGCATTCCTCGAAGGCATCTGCTTCCGGCAGCCCGCCCACTCCAAGGCTTCGCATGTCCTACACTCGATGCCCTCGGCTAGATAGGTCTCGAGGTTGCCTTTGGAGAGGTGCCCCTGGCTAGAGTTGAGGAAGTCATATTCGACGTCGTCGACGCCCCATATGCGTACAATGCAATTTTCGGGAGGGGAATGCTGAACCAATTCGGAACTGTGGCACATCACAATTATCTATGTCTCAAGATGCCCACACAAGGTGGAGTTCTTACAGTTTCATGAGACCAAGCTGCAGCCCAGAGAACGGAGTATGGCCATGGCCCACCCCTGGATCCTCGGCAAGTAAATAGTGTGCTGGAGCACTCAGAGAAAGCTTTGGGGTCCTCAGACCCTTCGAAGAGCCCTTCCCTCAAGCGAAGCCCAGAAGGTGATGTAATCACAAAGATGATTCTTAAAGAAGGCAAAAAATATCCTATTCAATTTGGCAAGGGGCTACCTTCGGAAATATCTACTTCGCTGGAGGAAGTAGTTCAAGAAAATTTAGATATCTTCGCTTGGTCCGACGAAGATATCCCTGGAGTTGACTGGAGCATTATTGAGCATAGTTTACTTGTCAACCCTAAGGCTCGACCAATTCGCCAGGGCTCCATAAATTGTCAACTGAAAGAGCATACCTCGCCAAAGAGGAGGTAGAAAAATTGCTGAGAGCTAGAATCATCAGGGAAGTAGGCCACACGGAGTGGTTGGCTAACCCCGTCTTCGTCAAGAAGAAATGCTCAAGCAAGTGGTGCAAGTGTATAGATTTCAGTTCTCTAAATAAAACATGCCCCCGAGACCCCTACCCTATGCCCCGTATCGATCAACTTGTGGATTCTACTGTCGGATCCAAACTTCTAAGCTTACTGGACGCATACTCCGGTTATCATCAAGTTTGGCTGAAGCGCGAAGATGAAGCCAAGACAAGTTTCATAACTCCTTCCGGAGTATTTTGTTATGTCTGAATGCCTTTTGTCTTGTGGAATACCAGGGCTACTTTTTCGCGTCTTATTGCTAAGGCTCTAGGTCACCAAATAGGTCGAAATGTCGAAGCCTATATGGATGACATTGTAATAAAAAGTGTTGTAAAGCACCAGCATAGTATAGACCTAGCAGAAACTTTTGAGAGCCTTCAAGCATGTGGAGTTCGCCTCAACCATGAAAAATGTATATTCGGGGTGCGAGCAGGAAAATTTCTTGGGTACTTAGTTTCGAGCAGAAGAATCGAAGCTAGCCTGACGCAGATAAGTGCACTGCAAAGAATGGCTCCACCAGAAAATTTGAAGCAAGTCTAGAAGCTGAGAGGACGCCTCGCAGCCCTCAGCAGATTCCTAGCTAGATCAGCAGAGCGAAGCCTCCAAATATTCAAAGCCCTAAAGGGGTCCGAGAGTTTCAAGTGGACGCCGGAGTGCCAGAAAAGCTTCGATGTTATTAAAGATTATCTCGGAAAGTTATCAACACTTACTGTGCCCCTCCCAGAAGAAACTGGTGTAGGACTCATGTAACACCTCAAATTTTCAAAGAAATAAAAATATCAATTAATATATTTTCCTGGAATTAAATATTTTGGAAATACCTTTAATACACTCCTTCACCATTTTGACCTACAACCTTGATGAAATAGCCAAACCAGGAGCTGAGAATTTTTATGTATGATCCTAAGACTAAGATATATTTTTGAGAATTTTTACAAATTTTTATCAACCTTGGAAGTAGCCCTAAGATTTTAATCTATTTCTTGGAATTATTTTTATTCAGAAATACTTTGAAACAGTATTGGGCCTCTCTCCCCCCTCTCTCTCTCTCCCAGCCGGCCCATCCCGTTACCCTCGCCCGCCTCGGACTGACAGCCCAACCCCACCCGTCAGCGAGCCCCTCTCCCCTCGTGCGCGTGTCCGACACCCTGGCCCCACCTGTCGGCACCACCCCTCTCTCGGCTGAGCCCGACCCCACCCGTCAGCCTCGCTCACCGTGGACCCGAGGCTATTTTTGAGTTTAATTTAAGTTCCAAAAATGCTTTTAAACTTCAAAAATTCATATCTTGCGCATTTTAACTTCAAAAATTACAATTCCAATTTCAGAAAATTTGTAATATTATTCTCTTCATGTTCATACAATAAAAACAGTATGTTTACTTTGGACTTTTCATGTTTATTTAAATAGGTATTCAAATGCCCTTAGGGTAAAAATGTAAATTCAATTATTTAAATTTCAGTAAAGTTTATATTTATTCATTTTCTGTTAATATGGTGAAACCACTAAGTTTTCTCTGAATCATTTATTTCAAATTAAATAGAAAACTTAAAATAATGTTTTTCACAATTCAAAACCCCTTATAAAAATGACAATAACCCATTTTAGTTAATTTTAAAATCATTTATAAAATAAGTTTCAGAAAATAAACAATTTGGTTTCCTTTATTTTGGACCAATCAAAACCTATGTTCTTGTTGTGTGATTTTTATATTGTTTAATCGGATGTTGTATTTATTTTATTCTACTTTATTTATATTGGGAAGACTACGACGCCACCGAGGAGCCGGAATACTTCCTGGAAGTTCCTCCCTCCCCCTTTCACTGAACAAGGCAAGTCACCACACAACATTTTTGAGCATATTGAACCCATGTTTTATTAAGCTATCGCTAAAACACATAGGCTATACATGCATTTGTCAAATGGAACCCTTACAATATATTTATTTAGGATCACCCCGACCTTGATGTGCAACCCAAGCCATGCTATCTCTAGCCTAAACTCCTTGTCACCAAATGATTAGTATTATTAGCTAGTGTCCAATGTATTGACACGATTGCTATAGGATTAAAAATGAGTCGTAGCGATTGCTTCTACTATATGAACCCCGTTATTTCTCATCTTTGGAATTCTGTCGGTGTTGGAGTTGTGGTTGTGAGTGAGTGCATGGTGGGTTCCGGGTGCAAGCTAGGGCACTGGTCGGTAGCACCCGGGGCACTATAAGGACCGGTCTGCGGGATCCGTTGCAACAGACTTCCGTACTAACCACAAGTCTAATGGGTAAGTCCTAACTAAGGTATGGAGTGTTCCAAACCAAGGCCACCATTTAGAGATGGGTCAAGCAGCACCTGCGGGTGGCTTGTACCAATGTGGCGCAAAAGGGGGTGCGACGTTAGCCGGGATGCGGCCCGGCGCGCTGGCAAAACCTAGAGCGGGTGGTTATCGCTTGGAGCATTTCATGTCGAGGTTTTGGCACGAGTTCCCGTGGTATGGGTCATCTCGTTTGGGATGAGTGCGTGCCTTGTGGGTACTAGTAGTACATATCTGATCAGAGTCATTAATCTTTTCGAAAAGCAGAGCCCACGGTCAAGGGCGGGTTGCGTGACATCCCACAATTAGATTACTTTTGATATGTATGTGCATGTTGGTGTGACATGTAAGGACTGTTGTGCGAGGAGGTAAAACGTAATCCTCGAGTTAGATGATGTTATTGTTGTTCATGTTTACTTTCCGCATGATAAAATTTGACTACATTAACTGCAATAACTGAAAATGTACTTTTCCGCACTTTTAGCCAATTATCCTTCCTTTGTTATTACTTTGCATTATTACCTGCATTTGCGGTGGCTTGTTGAGTACTTTTGTACTCATACCCGTTGAACCCCACAGAGGATGCCTACTATGAAGATGGTCTGGAGTAGCGACCCGGTCAAATGAAAAGATCTTGAAGAAGGCGTTCGTCATGCATTTTAATAATCTTTATTACTGTTTTTATTAAAACTCTGATGTAATAAATATGGTCTACGTACCATGAATATTATCGTATGTACGATTGTCGCATGATGAACCTCTTGTATTATTGTTTTTCTATGGAAACTCAATAATGTTCCGATTTCGGTAAATCAGGGCGCTACAAGATGTTATCAGAGCCGACTTGACTGTAGGAAGCCAAATAGACCCGCCAGCCAATAGCTGCAGAAAATTATTTCTCGAAAACCTACTTTATAAACTTTGTTCCTCCCCTCACTTTTCTTCAACTTGCTGTTTTGTAGATGCCTGTCTACCAAGTGCACAAATACTGCCGCCACTATGAGGGCTTCGTCCGGGAGCTCCGCATGATGCTCACATTCCTCGGGTTCCTCTTCGAGACCGAGTTCCAAGGGGTGTACTCGGATGAGTTCGTCGGGCCTTGCTACGTCTCCCTCACCGTTCCTAGCTCTGGAGAGCATCTGCCACCTTTCACTACCGCACTTGGGGGCCCGACCTTCGACGTCGCGTGCCAACGCGTCGCTCTCCAGGCCCTTATGGAGCTGAGGATGATCTATGATGATCGTCTTCAGAACTCGTCTTTCCGGCTTGTGCCGAAGCGCACTCCCGGTGCCTACCGTAGCATCTACCTCGGAGTTCACTCAGTGCGTGATCCGGTCATGGCCCGGCAGTCGCGTCTTCTTCAGGCTATGGACGACCTCCATACTGAGGTGGTGCTCGACGCCGATGAGCACCATGAGGCGGTTGAGTTTCTTCGTCTAGAGACGAAGAGCTTAATCCAACAGAACGGCGAGCTGCAGCGCAAGATTATGCAGCTGCAGAAGGATATCGCGGAGATGGTTCCCCTCCTCCCGAGGAAGTGGAAGCCCATCCATGAGCCTGCCCCTCGCCCCAAGAGGATCCCGCCACATCCCTCCACAGCAGGACCCTCCACCGCCAGCGCCCCTGCACCACGCCCCGGCCTCGTCTCCGACCCAATCATCGAGAACTTTCTCGAGCCCACCATCCCTCGGGAGCCGCGTACCCGTGGTTCCGAGAGCACGAAGACCGCCTCTGGTGGCGAGTAGGCGCTAGATACCGCTTTCTAATAAAGTAATATTTGTATGTGATGTTGTCTACAACGAGTTGTGTTGTGGATGGTATAAGAGCTTGATTGTAATGAAAAATTTTACCACTTGATTTACATGTATGCATGAGCCTTATGAGCTATATTAACTATATTGTTAACTCATCATCTTTTTTTCCTTAAAACGTCGTATGTTCAGAAAATGGTCGACCACCAGAACACTAGCTCCAACAACGGAGAAGGAGGAAGCTGTGACGCGCCCGAGGGTGTTGTACCCAAATGGGGTGCAACACGCCCACGACATTCTGGGTCACCATCCGCCAACCATCCCACCTTGGCGGAAATGATGGCAAACCAGAACCAGCTAATCACCGCCCTCCTCACTCAGATGCAGCACCAACAAGCTCAGCTGGATCATTTGCATAATGGGGAGCCTGCCCCTCGCGCACCAGCACCCGCACCCGCTCCCCAACTCTCGGAGTTTCTACACGTGCGCCCGCCCATCTTCTCTAGCACCACCAACCCTATGGAGGCTGGAGATTGGCTCCGCACCATTGGGAAGAAACAAGACCTCCTCCCCTGCACCGACCGGGAGCGAGTGGCCTTCGCCACTCACCAGCTCCAGGGTCCCGCCGCCGAATGGTGGGACAACTACCGTGAGTCCCAGCCTTGGGACCACGTGGTGACATGGGCGGAATTCACCATCGCCTTTCGCGCCACCCACGTCCCCGCCGGAGTTATCGCGGTGAAACAGCAGGAGTTCCGCGACCTGCAGCAAGGCAACCAGACCGTCATGGAGTATCTCCATGAATTCAACCGACTGGCACGCTACGCGCCAGAGGAAGTGCGGACCGACGCCCTCCGCCAGGCCAAGTTCCTCCGAGGACTTAAGGATGAGCTGTCCATCCAGCTCGTCACCACTGACTACGCCGACTTCCAACGGCTAGTAAATAAAGCACTCATCCAAGAGACTGAGCAGAACAAGTTGGACCTCAAGGAGAGGAAGATGATTGCCTTCAAGCATCAGCAGGCGAATTCTCAGAGGCCCCGCTTCACCCCTCCCACCAGCACCCGCATACCATCCTCGGCCCGCCTACAGGCCGCCTCATGCCGCCAGTGGATCCAACGTAGGGCATCCCCATCAAGACAACTTACAGCGTCGCCAAGTTGGCCGAGTTGTATATGACCCGGATCATGTGCCTACACGGAGTTCCCAAGAAGATTGTATCTGACCGCGGGAGTCAGTTTACCTCCAAGTTTTGGATGAACCTTCAAGAGGAACTCGGCACCCGACTGAACTTTAGCACCGCCTATCATCCACAGACCGATGGTCAAACCGAAAGGGTCAACTAGATACTGGAGGATATGGTTAGAGCTTGCGCTCTAGACTTTGGCGCAATGTGGGACAAGAACTTACCCTACGCAGAGTTCTCCTACAACAACAGCTATCAAGCCAGCCTACAAATGTCCCCGTTCGAAGCACTTTATGGGCGCAAGTGCAGAACGCCGCTGCTCTGGTATCAAACCGGAGAGTCGCAACTATTTGGACAGATATACTAAGAGAAGCTGAAGAGAAAGTCAAAATCATAAGGGATCGATTAAAGATAGCCCAGTCCCGATAGAAGAGCTACGTCAATAACTGTCAAAGAGACCTAACCTTTGAGGAGGGCGATTATGTCTATATCCGAGTCACTCCCCTCCGTGGCACTCAAAGGTTCAACATGAAAGGCAAGCTAGCACCCCGTTACGTCGAACCCTTTCAGATCCTCCGACGGAAAGGAGAAGTGGCATATCAACTTGAACTGCCTCCATCATTGGTAGGAGTTCACGATGTGTTCCACGTCTCACAATTGAAGAAGTGTCTTCGTGTGCCCACCGAGCAAGCCGATCTTCAACAGCTCAACGTCCAAGAAGACTTGACCTACATCGAGAAGCCCGTCAAGATCTTGGAAACCAAGGAAAGGGTAACCAGGAGCCGTGTAGTTCGCTTCTGCAAGGTTCAGTGGGACAACCACCCCGCCGAAGAAGCTACATAGGAAAAAGAAGACGAGCTGAAAGCCCAATACCATGAGCTTTTCGAGTAGCGTTCCAATCTCGAGGACGAGATTCTTTGTAAGGGGGATAGGTTTGTAACACCCCAAATTTTCAAAGAAATAAAAATATCAATTAATATATTTTTCCTGGAATTAAATATTTTGGAAATACCTTTAATACACTCCTTCACCATTTTGAACTACAACCTTGATGAAATAGCCAAACCAGGAGTTGAGAATTTTTATGTATGATCCTAAGACTAAGATATATTTTTGAGAATTTTTACAAATTTTTATCAACCTTGGAAGTAGCCCTAATATTTTAATCTATTTCCTGGAATTATTTTATACAGAAATACTTTGAAACAGTATTGGGCCTCTCTTCCCCCCTTCTCTCTCTCCCGACCGGCCCAGCCCGTTACCCTCGTCCGCCTCGGACTGACAGCCCGACCCCACCCGTCAGTGAGCCCCTCTCCCCTCACGCGCGCGCCCGACACCCTGGCCCCACCTGTCGGCACCACCCCTCTCTCGGCTGAGCCCGACCCACCCGTCAGCCTCGCCCTCAGTCACGCGCGCGCCCGCTGCCCGGTGGACCCCGCCTGTCAGGACCGTCGTCCACCTTGCGCCACCCCCCTAACTCCATCGGCCGATGACCTCGCCTCGGATCTGCTCGCCGGCTCCCCCTCCCATTAAACCGACGCCGGCATTAAATTCCCCGAGGCTCGCCGGCCATTTAAACGCGTTAAGGCATGCGTTTAAGCCCCCGGATCGCGTTTACCTGCATGGCGAGACCTCGCCGGTGAGTAAATACCCCCCCTCGGCTTTCCATGCATGCGACCCGCTCTGACCCTCGCCGACGCCTCTATTTATACCCTAGCCTCCACCGCGTTCGACCCCCACGCTCTCGCAGCCCAGGACCAAACAGAACGCACGTTATTCGCATTTTAGCGCACCTCCCCTGCTTCACCTTCGGCCACCGCTCGCCATCGCCTCGGACCGCCTCCATCCACGTCGTCGCCACCGTCGTGACCGTCTCCGACCGCCCGACCTCGGCCACGCCTCCGTTGGCCAAGAAGACCGCAGGATCACCATCGCCGTCGAGCACCCGAGGAGCCCTCCGCGTCTACCCTCACCGCCGATCGTCGTCCGTCGTCCTTCATCGCCGTCGAAGGTACCGTCGTGACCGTCGTAGCCTCCTCTGTCCATTTTCGCATAGAACTAGGGCCTAGCCCCCTCGTCGGCCCCGTTGCCCAGCACCCGAGCCCCGCCGTTGCTGGAGACGAAGGGGGTACAAGCCCCTTGTAACACCCCAGAAATAAAAAGTAATTAAAATAAAAGGAAAATAATATTAAAAGACATTTCTGAATTTTTATTATTAAAGGAAATCGTAAAAGGGCCCTAATAAAGCCAAATAGGGAGAAATATTCAAAATCTGGACTTGAAAATTTTATTAGATAAACTAGAGGCCAAAATATAATTTCAGAAATTTTTACAAATTTTTATCAACAGTGATTCAACCATTAATTAAATATATGAAATTACTGGAATTATTTTAAATCAGAAAAGCATTTAAATCCTTAATGGGCCTCAACCCGGCCCAGTCCAACCACCAGTCGCTGACCAGTGGGGCCAACCTATCGGCGCCGCTCCCCGCCTCTTCGTCCCGCCGCGCCCGTCTCGGTCCCACCCGCCAGCCTCACTAGCCCGGCCCTCTCCCTCTGACCGCTCGGCCCTACCTGTCGGCGCTCTCTTTTCCGCCCGCCCACTGACAGGTGGAGCCCACCTGTCAGGTTCATCTTCTCCATGGAAGGGGATCCCCCTTCCTTCTCCCCGGCGATCCCCTTCTGATTTCCTCACCGCCGGCCGCCGCTTTTGCTCGGATTACCCCGGATCGCCTTCCCCAAGTACCACCGCCCCCTTTCCATCTATAAGCCACGCGTTTTAGCGATTATGGAAGCTTGACCGAAGCTTGGAAGCCCTCGCCGGAGCTCGCGGGAACCCCTCGGTTCCTTGCCATCTAGACGCCGGCACCCTCCTATTTATACCCCTCCGGCCACCGCTCACTGCACACACCTCCTTAGCGCAAGCCATCGCTTTCCAGAGCCCCGCCGCGAAGCTTTCGACCTTTGGCTCTGCTCCACCTCCGGCGAGCCCTCGCCGTCGATCCCGGCACCCATCGCCCTAGCCACCGCCACCGTCGGGTCCGCCGTCGTCCGCCCGTCCTCGGCCACGCCTCCAACGGCCGTGAGGACCGTCGGACCACCGTCGCCGTCAAGCTCTCGAAAGCCCCTCACCGTCTACCCTCGCCGCCGGTCACCTCCGGACCTCCTTCTTCACCGTCGAAGGTACGGTCATGACCGCCCTCCCCTCCTCGTCCCATTTTTGCCGATAGCTAGGTCCCTAGGCGCTCGCCGCCGCCATCGCCGTCGTACCCGAGGCCGCCGTCGCCGGAGACGAAGGGGGTACGCGCCCCCTTACGTCGTGCCGTGCCGGATCGCGCCGCGACCGCACGATCGCGATCGGAGGGCTAGGATTAAATCCCTTCGGGATTTAATCTGGGCCCTCGGATCTGGTCAAAGGGGTATCGAGGCCTCTCGGCCATCGATCGCCATTTAAAACCTCTGAGCGATCTCAGGCATCCACGCGTACCCGTTCGCACAGTTTTAATCGCAACCGTCCATTTTCATTTAACCGTTCCACCTCGCGCCTGGCCGCTTGATCTGGATCGGACGATCCAGATCGGTCCGGTCCACGCGCACAGTGCGCCTGTCCACCGTGGGCCTGGCTCACCGTGGACTAAAGCCCATTTTCTGTTTAAATAAAATTTCAGAAATTGATTTAAACTTTGAAAATTCATAACTTGCTCATTTTAAGTCCAAACATCACCATTCAAATTTTGTTAAATTCAGTATATTATTCTCTACACATTAATGCCATAAAACAGTATGTTACTGTTACCCAAAATATTCTTAATAAATAAATGAATAAAAACCCCTTAGCGTTAAAACTATTAAATCAGAAAATAAATTAGGAAAACCTTAAAATATAGGTTTACTGTTCTTCACCAAAAACTTCAGAATATTAAAACCTTATTACACATAATAAAACCCACAAATATGTATGTTTATTATTTGGTGGATTTTTATCTGTTTATTGAATGTATTGTTTATTTTTCCGTATCGAGAAGACTACGAGTTCGTCGAGGAGCCAGAATTCTACCCCGAGGTTCCTCCATCCCCATTTGCTGATCAACGCAAGTCATCGACCACCCCTGTGGAAACAGTTGATCATCATTGAGCCCATGTTTTAATAAATTATCGCTATAACTCATAGGTTAATATTGCATTAGTCCAATACCAAGCCCTACACTTATATTTATTAGATCCCCGTCCTGGTGTGCAAACCCAAGCCATGATTATTGAGCCTTAACTCCTTGTCACTCTACTATAAAAATATTAGCTAGTGCCCAATGTACCGGCACAACTGCTATAGGATAAAAAGAATGAGTCGTAGATAGCTGGATTCTGTATATGAATTTCCTCGTTATTCTCGTCTCTAGACTCTGTTGGAGTTGGCTAGGTTATAAGTATGGTGGGTTCTGGGTGCAAGCTCGGGCATTGGTTGGTCACACCCGGGGCACTATAAGGACCGGTCTGCGGGATCTGTTGTAAAGCACTTCCGTACCAACCACAAGTCTAATGGGTAAGTCCTAACTGGAAGTATGGAATACTCCGACTCAATGCACCATAGTGGAGGGGACAAGGGGCAAGCCTGTGGGTGACTTGTACCGACGAGGCTCAAGAGGGGGTATGGTGGGGCTCCGACGCGTCGGGACACCATATGAAACCTATAAGAGGGTGTTGTTGAGTCGGGGAGGACTATATGGAAGGTTTTGGCATGAGTTCCCGTGAAATGGGTCATCTCGTTACACTTTGGTGTAGGTGATGAGTGCGTGCCTTGTGGGTACAGTGGTACATCTCTGATCAGAGTAATCTAATCTTTTCGAAAAGCCGAGCCCACGGTCAAGGGCGGGTTGTGTGACTACTCGCAGTTAGTTTACAATTGTTTGAATGGTTGAGTTATTCATGGCATGTTAGGACTATTGAGCGAGGTGGGGCGGACTGTACCCTCGAGTTAGAAGATGATGATGCATACACATGTTTACGTTTCAGTACTAATAAATTGTTCACATTTAATGCTTTACAATTATGTTTCTTCCGCAAAATAAGCCACTATCTCCTTTGTTATTATCTTGCATTATATTTGCATTTGGTGGCTTGCTGAGTACCTATGTACTCACCCCGTTGACTTACACCATCAGAGCCCGTCTACTACGAGGAGGATGCAGTTCTAGAGTAGCGACCGAGTCAAGGCGAGACTGGAAGGAGGCGTTCATCTAAGACCCTTATTTTATTAGTTTCTCTTCACCTTTACTCACTTTTGTATTAATGCGGTCTACGAACCGTGAATGATTGCCCGTAATGTACGTGGTCACATGATGAACGTCTTGTTTTAGGATTTATATTAACCATAATTTCTTACAAAAATTACTTAACTTCTCATCTTCCGAGATTTTCACAAAATTTTCTCTCTTTTGTAGATGCCGGTCCGTACCATGAACGGGAACCTTCGCGAAGAGGTCGGTTTCATCCGCGAGTTGCGCATGCTAGTTGGATTCCTCGGATTTGAGCACGAGTCGATGTACCATGGAGTCTTCCCCGACGAGGAAGAAAGCTACTGTGAGGTTACCATCGTCGTCCAGCCTTCACCACAGACGGCCCACACCTATCGAGGAGGAGGACCTACCTTCCTGGTTGCCAGCCAGCGCACCGCTCTCCAGGCCCTCACCGAGCTCCGGATGATCTACGACAGTGAGCTCTACGACACGAACTATCGCTTCGTGCCTCTTCGTACCCCAGGGAGTCCTCAAAGTGACTACGTCAGCACCCTCTCCCAGCGTCACTCTTCGGTTGGGCATACAGTGCGCCTGTTGAAGGCAATGGGTGAGCTCCACTATGAGGCACTGCAGGATGCCAACGGACAGTGCGATACGATAGCCTTTTACTGACACTCTTCTGAGGATCTGAACCGTGAGAACGGGGATCTTCGTCGCCGCATCCAGCAGGGACACCGATTGGCTGCCAAAGCTGAAGAGTTACGACGCCAGAATGAACTTCTACGATAGCGCGTCGCCACCAACCCACAGCTCCGCCACCAGATTGAGGAACTGCAGAAGGATATTGAGGAGATCGCACCTCTTCCGCCTCGCAAGCGGAAATCGCTTCGGATCCCCATCGTGAGACCCAAGAGGATTTCACGCAGTGCTCCACCCGCCGGACCTTCCAGCTCCACGACCCCGACCGTCTCCCACGAGCCCATGATCGAGCCGTCCCCAGAGCTACCATAGACGTAGTATTTACGATTGATTGTTTCCTTTATTTGTTTTGAATTGTTTTATCACTCATGTTAAATATAAGGCACGAGTGAAAAAAAACTAAATAAAAGACAATAAATGTAATCGCAAGAACGATCCTTTTTGAAATAAAGCTTAGCATTGTTCCCCCTATGAAGATGTTGTTATTTTGGAAACCTCAGGATGTCGAACAACTAAGGCTCCGACGCTCCTCAGAATGGAGGAGATAACGGGAACTTGCCTCAGTGGGGAGCAACTGGGCAAAGGCAAGCCCCGGTTGCCAATCACCCCAATCTGGCCGAGATGATGGCCACACAAAACCAACTGGTATCTGCCCTTTTGAACTAGATGCAACAACAGCAGCAGCAGATGCAAGAGCAGCAGGCTCACTTCTTCCGTCTCCACCAACAGCCCGAGCTGCCACGCCCCGCCACTCCAGCTCCCGCTCCCCGCCTCCCAACTCTCGGAATTCCTCCGAGTCCGCCCACCTACTTTCTCAAGAACCACCAACCTCATGGAGGCTGGGGATTGGTTGAGGACTATCGAGAAGAAACTCGACCTCCTGACCTGCACCGAGCAGGAGAGGGTGGCCTTCGCCACCCACCAGCTCCAGGGTCCCACCGCAGAATGGTGGGACAATCTGCGCAAGACCTTGCCCGAGGGACACGTCCAGACTTGGGCTGAGTTCTCGGCTGCTTTCCGTGCCACTCACATCCCCAACGGCATCATAGCTCAGAAGCAGCAAGAGTTTAGGGACCTGCAGCAGGGGACCAGGTCCGTAACAGAATATTTACAGGAGTTCAACAGGCTGGCCAGGTACGCACCTGAGGAGGTCCGTACAGATGCGGCCAGACAAGCCAAGTTCCTCCGAGGACTGAAGGATGAGCTGTCCCTTCAACTCATCTCCGGAGATTTCGCCAACTTCCAAAAGTTGGTGAATAAAGCTATCATTCAGGAGACCCAACAGAAGAAGGTCGACCTGAAGAAGAAGAGGATGATTGCCTTTAGGCAAAACCAGGGCATGGCCTAGAGACCCTGCTTCACCCCTCCTCCACCGGCGCCACAGTACCACCCCCGCCCGGTATATCGTCCGGCACCACCCGCCGCCAACACCGGAGCCGGACAGTCTCGCCTCGCTCCCGCCGCACCAGCCGCCCCGGCCAAGAAGGCAGAGATTCTACGCGACAGGCACGACAAGCCCGTGGTATGCTTCAACTGCCGCCTGGAGGGGCACTACTCTCACCAGTGCCCTCATCCTAAGTGTACACAAGGCGTCGCATCGAACCCCGCCGTCCGCGCCCGAGTCAGCCACGTCACGGCCGAAGAAGCCCAGGCTGCCCCGGAAATTGTCATGGGTAAGTTTATGGTACATTCAGCACTTGCAGTGGTTTTATTTGACACCGGAGCCACACACTCCTTCATATCAACTGCTTTTGTGGAAAGAAATACCCTGGACATAAGTGAACTGCCCAGACCCATATTAATATCTACCCCGGGCAAACAAACCCTCGCCTATTCCTTTAGTCCAAGGGTATGGGTAGATATCCAAGGCACAATATTCTGGGCCGACCCCATCCTAATAGAATGCCAAGGCTTAGATCTCATTCTAGGGATGGATTGGTTAAATAAACACCAAGGAGTAATAGAATGTGCCCAGAGAAAAGTAACGGTGATCAGTGAAGAAGGGACTGCCGTCACCTTCCAGATGCCAAGTATGAAGTCCGGAAGACCAAGACTACACCAGATTACCTTGGAAGAAATACCAGTAGTTAGTGAGTACTCGGACGTATTTCCAGAGGATTTACAAGGGATGCCTCTTAAAAGGGACATCGAGTTCAGGATTGACTTGGTACCCGGGACCACCCCTATTTACAAGCGACCATACCGGATGGCCGCTAATGAGTTAGCCGAGATGAAGCAGCAATTGGAGGATCTCGAGAGGAAAGGCTAGATCAGACCAAGTACATCGCCATGGGGTGCCCCCATCATCTTCGTTGAGAAGAAAGAAGACAAGGCTAAGCATATGTGTGTGGATTACCGTGCTTTGAATGAAGTGACCATCAAGAACAAGTACCCGTTGCCTCGGATCGATGATCTCTTTGACCAGCTGAAGGGAGCTACGGTATTCTCAAAGATCGACCTGCAGTCTGGTTATCATAAGTTAAGGATTCGAGAAGAGGATATACCCAAGACGACCTTTACCACCCGTTATGGATTATATGAGTGTACTGTTATGTCATTCGGATTGACCAACGCCCCTGCATTCTTCATGAATATGATGAACAAGGTATTTATGGAGTATTTGGACAAATTCATCATGGTCTTTATAGACGACATCATCATTTATTCCAAGGACCAGGAAGAGCATGAGACTCACCTCCGATTAACCTTAGGGAAGCTAAGGGAACACCAATTATACGCCAAGTACAGCAAGTGCAAGTTTTTGACGGCGGAAGTGAAGTTCCTTGGACACATTATCTCTGCACAAGGCATTGCAGTAGATCCTGCCACCGTAGAAGCAGTTACAGATTGGTTGCCACCCACAAACGTATCTGAGATACGAAGTTTTCTGGGTTTGGCCGGATATTACCGGAGATTCATTGAGAATTTTTCCAAGATAGCCAAGCCAATGACCAAGTTGTTGCAGAAAGGAGAAAAGTTTGAATGGACTCCCGAGTGCGAGGAAAGTTTCCGCACTCTCAAGACCCGTCTGGTGTCAGCACCCATACTGACCCTACCAGACATCCGGAAGGACTTCCATGTCTATTGCGACGCATCTCGCCAAGGATTAGGATGTGTTCTTATGCAAGATGGAAAGGTTATCTCTTACGCCTCTCGTCAGTTGAGACCCCATGAGTTGAACTACCTGACCCACGATTTGGAATTGGCCGCTATAGTGCACGCCCTCAAGATATGGAGGCATTATTTGGTCGGAAATCGCTGCGAAATCTTTACGGATCACAAGAGTCTGAAGTACATCTTCACGCAGCCAGACCTCAATCTGAGGAAAAGAGGATGGTTGGAGGTAATAAAGGACTATGACTTAGGTATCCACTACCACCCCGGAAAAGCAAATGTGGTAGCCGATGCATTAAGCCGCAAGGGATATTGCACAACCATTATGATTCAGGATCACGCGCCCTCACTATGTAAAGAGATGGAAAAGTTGAATCTCGGGTTGACCACGAGAGCATACCTAGCCACCTTGGAGACTCAACCCGTCTTGTTCGAACAAATCCGAGAAGCTCAGTTAGAAGACCCGGATATAGCAGCCATTAGGAAGAACATGAGGCAAGGAAAAGCCCCAGGATTTTCAGAGGACGAGAATGGCACCATATGGTTTGGAACCCGGATATGTGTGCCGGATAAGCCGGAGATAAAGACCCTTATCCTGAGAGAAGCCCATGAAACTTTATACTCCATTCATCCCAAAAGTACCAAGATGTACCATGACCTAAAGGAACGTTATTGGTGGGTTAGCATGAAGAGGGAGATTGCTCAGTTCGTCACAGAATGTGACACCTATAGAAGAGTAAAAGCTGAACATCAGAGACCTGCAGGGCTGTTACAGCCACTTAAAGTGCCTGAATGGAAGTGGGAAGAGATCGGTATGGATTTCATCACCGGACTCCCAAAGACGCAACTTGGATATGATTCTATTTGGGTGATTATTGACCGACTCACGAAAGTAGCACATTTCATAGCCGTCAAGACGACCTTTAGTGGCCCTAAGATTGCAGAACTATACATGGCCCGCATCGTGTGTCTTCATGGAGTGCCCAAGAAGATAGTGTCCGATAGAGGAAGTCAGTTCACATCTCGTTTTTGGAAGAACCTTCAAGAAGAGATGGGAACAAGATTGAACTTTAGCACTGCCTACCACCCTCAGACAGATGGACAAACAGAAAGGGTAAATCAGATATTGGAGGATATGCTTAGGGCATGCGTCTTGGACTTTGGAGCAACTTGGGACAAGAGCTTACCGTACGCTGAGTTTTCGTACAACAACAGATATCAAGCCACTCTTCAGATGTCTCCTTTTGAAGCCCTATATGGACGTAAGTGCAGAACGCCTCTACTTTGGGATCAAACCGGTGAATCTCAAGTATTCGGAATAGACATCCTTCGAGAAGCTGAAGAGAAGGTACGGATCATCAGATACTGGCTCAACACAGCCCAATCACGACAGAAGAGCTACGCAGACAATCGATGCTGAGACCTAGCCTTTGAAGAGGGAGAACATGTATACCTTTGAGTTACGCCTCTCCGTGGTACTCAACGGTTTAACATGAGAGGAAAGTTGGCCCCTCGATATGTTGGACCATTTCCCATTGTTCGACGCCAAGGCAAAGTTGCTTATCAGTTAGAACTACCGCCCTCATTGGCTGGAGTACATGACGTGTTTCACGTGTCCCAACTCAAGAAATGTCTCCGAGTCCCAACAGAGCAAGTGGACCTACAGCAGTTGGAGGTTCAAGAGGATCTGACCTATGTGGAGAAGCCCATCAAAATCTTGGAAGTCAAAGAAAGGATCACCAGGAGTCGGGTCATCCGCTTCTGCAAAGTGCAGTGGAGCAATCATCCTGTAGAGGAAGCTACATGGGAGAAAGAAGAACTCAAGGCACAGCATCCTGAGCTTTTCGAGGAGTGAATCTGAATCTCGAGGACGAGATTCTCTATAAGGGGGATAGGATTGTAACACCCCAGAAATAAAAAGGAATTAAAATAAAAGGAAAATAATATTAAAAGACATTTCTGAATTTTTATTATTAAAGGAAATCCTAAAAGAGCCCTAATAAAGCCAAATAGGGAGAAATATTCAAAATCTGGACTTGAAAATTTTATGAGATAAACTAGAGGCCAAAATATAATTTCAGAAATTTTTACAAATTTTTATCAACAGTGATTCAACCCTTAATTAAATATATGAAATTACTGGAATTATTTTAAATCAGAAAAACATTTAAATCCTTAATGGGCCTCAACCCTGAAATCACCCTCAGCCCGGTCCAGTCCAACCACCAGTCGCTGACTAGTGGGGCCAACCTGTCGGCGCCGCTCCCCGCCTCTCTCTCCCGCCGCGCCCGTCTCGGTCCCACCCGCCAGCCTCACCAGCCCGGCCCTCTCCCTCTGACCGCTAGGCCCCGCCTGTCGGCGCTCTCTTTTCCGCCCGCCCACTGACAGGTGGAGCCCACCTGTCAGGTTCATCTTCTCCATGGAAGGGGATCCCCCCTTCCTTCTCCCCGGCGATCCCCTTCTGATTTCCTCGCCGCCGGCCGCCGCTTTTGCTCGGATTACGCCGGATCGCCTTCCCCAAGCACCACCGCCCCCTTTCCATCTATAAGCCACGCGTTTTAGCGATTATGGAAGCTTGACCGAAGCTTGGAAGCCCTCGCAGGAGCTCGTGGGAACCCCTCGGTTCCTTGCCATCTAGACGCCGGCACCCTCCTATTTATACCCCTCCGGCCACCGCTCACTGCCCACACCTCCTTAGCGCAAGCCATCGCTTTCCAGAGCCCCGCCACGAAGCTTTCGGCCTTTGGCTCTGCTCCACCTCCGGCGAGCCCTCGCTGTCGATTCTGGCCCCCATCGCCCTAGCCACCGCCATCGTCGGGTCCACTGTCGCCCGCCCGTCCTCGGCCACACCTCCAATGGCCGTGAGGACCGTCGGACCACCGTCGCCGTCAAGCTCCCGAAAGCCCCTCACCGTCTACCCTCGCTGCCGGTCACCTCCGGACCTCCTTCTTCGCTGTCGAAGGTACGGTCATGACCGCCCTCCCCTCCTCGTCCCATTTTTTCCGATAGCTAGGTCCCTAGGCGCTCGCTGCCGCCATCACCGTCGCACCCGAGGCCGCCATCACCGTGGACTAAAGCCCATTTTCTGTTTAAATAAAATTTCAGAAATTGATTTAAACTTTGAAAATTCATAACTTGTTCATTTTAAGTCCAAACTTCACCATTCAAATTTTGTTAAATTCAGTATATTATTCTCTACACATTAATGCCATAAAAACAGTATGTTACTGTTACCCAAAATATTCTTAATAAATAAATGAATAAAAACCCCTTAGGGTTAAAACTATTAAATCAGAAAATAATTAGGAAAACCTTAAAATATAGGTTTACTGTTCTTCACCAAAAACTTCAGAATATTAAAACCTTATTACACATAATAAAACCCACAAATATGTATGTTTATTATTTGGTGGATTTTTATCTGTTTATTGAATGTATTGTTTATTTTTCCGTATCGAGAAGACTACGAGTTCGTCGAGGAGCCGGAATTCTACCCCGAGGTTCCTCCATCACCATTTGCTAATCAAGGCAAGTCATCGACCACCCCTGTGGAAACAGTTGATCATCATTGAGCCCATGTTTTAATAAATTATCGCTATAACTCATAGGTTAATATTGCATTAGTCCAATACCAAGCCCTACACTTATATTTATTAGATCCCCATCCTGGTGTGCAAACCCAAGCCATGCTTATTGAGCCTTAACTCCTTGTCACTCTACTATAAAAATATTAGCTAGTGCCCAATGTACCGGCACAACTGCTATAGGATAAAAAGAATGAGTCGTAGATAGCTAGATTCTGTATATGAATTTCCCCGTTATTCTTGTCTCTGGACTCTGTTGGAGTTGGCTAGGTTATAAGTATGGTGGGTTCCGGGTGCAAGCTCGGGCATTGGTTGGTCGCACCCGGGGCACTATAAGGACCGGTCTGCGGGATCTGTTGCATAGTACTTCCGTACCAACCACAAGTCTAATGGGCAAGTCCTAACTGGAAGTATGGAATACTCCGACTCGATGCACCATAGTGGAGGGGGCAAGGGGCAAGCCTGTGGGTGACTTGTACCGACGAGGCTCAAGGGGCGGTATGGTGGGGCTCTGACGCGTCTGGACACCATATGAAACCTATAAGAGGGTGCTGTTGAGTCGGGGAGGACTATATGGAAGGTTTTGGCATGAGTTCCCGTGAAATGGGTCATCTCGTTACACTTTGGTGTAGGTGATGAGTGCGTGCCTTGTGGGTACAATGGTACATCTTTGATCAGAGTAATCTAATCTTTTCGAAAAGCCGAGCCCACGGTCAAGGGCGGGTTGTGTGACTACTCGCAGTTAGTTTACAATTGTTTGAATGGTTGAGTTATTCATGGCATGCAAGGACTGTTGAGCGAGGTGGGGCTGATTGTACCCCTCGAGTTAGAAGATGATGATGCATACACATGTTTACGTTTCAGTACTAATAAATTGTTCACATTTAATGCTTTACAATTATGCTTCTTCCGCAAAATAAGCCACTATCTCCTTTGTTATTATCTTGCATTATATTTGCATTCGATGGCTTGCTGAGTATATCTATACTCACCCCGTTGACTTACACCATCAGAGCCCGTCTACCACGAGGAGGATGCAGGTCTGGAGTAGCGACCCAGTGAAGGCGAGACTGGAAGGAGGCCTTCATCTAAGACCCTTATTTTATTAGTTTCTCTTCACCTTTACTCACTTTTGTATTAATGCGGTCTACGAACCATGAATGATTGCCCGTAATGTACGTGGTCACATGATGAACGTCTTGTTTTATTGATTTTCTATGGAATTTCAATAAAGTCCTGATTTATTAAATCGGGGCGTGACACCCCTTAGCGCGTGTCGTGCCGGATTTAATCCTGGCCGCACGATCGCGATCGGAGCGCTCTGATTAAAGCCCTACGGGATTTAATCTCTGCCCTTGATCCAGTCAAAGGGGTACCAGACCATCTAAGCCGTCGATCGCTTTTTAAAACCGTAAATCAATCTCGTGCGTCCACGTTGTACCCTTTCGCGCGTTTTAATCATTGCCGTCCAATATAACTTAACTCTCCCACCTCGCCCGTGACCGCCCGATCGTGATCCAACGGTGGATCTTGATCCGGCGCAGGCGCACAGTGCGCGGGTTCACCGTGGGCCTGGCTCACTGTGGACCCGAGGCTATTTTTGAGTTTAATTTAAATTCCAGAAATGCTTTTAAACTTCAAAAATTCATATCTTGCGTATTTTAACTTCAAAAATTACCATTCTGTCGGTGTTAGCGATTGGTTCTACTATATGATCCCCGTTATTTCTCATCTTTGGAATTCTGTCGGTGTTGGAGTTGTGGTTGTGAGTGAGTGCATGGTGGGTTCCGGGTGCAAGCTAGGGCATTGGTCGGTAGCACCTAGGGCACTATAAGGACCGGTCTGCGGGATCCATTGCAATACACTTCCGTACTAACCACAAGTCTAATGGGTAAGTCCTAACTAAGGTATGGAGTGTTCCAAACCGAGGCCACCATTTGGAGATGGGTCAAGCAGCACCTGCGGGTGGCTTGTACCAATGTGGCGCAAAAGGGGGTGCGACGTTAGCCGGTGTAGGACCGAAAGTAGCGACCAAAGGGGGGGTGAATGGGCGCCTAAAAAATTCTTTCGAATCAATGGCCTGCTCCCAAAACCCAACACACCTCAAAAGACTAAGCAGCAGAGTGTGAACAGAAAGCCTAAGTCTAAAAGTATCTAGCCTAGAAACAACAGGTGTCAAAATCAGAGAAACACCAATACAGTGCTAATAGGCAGATAAACAAAATATTCAAGACATGGCAGATAAAACTTCTCAGTAAAATAATCTAAGTACACAAGGAATGGGATGAGAAGTTACTGTTCAAAATATGTCTCCTGTTCGAAACTTGGCGAAGCCTGCTTCACTGTGTCAAAGCCTGCTTCGTAGTGTCGAAGCCTGCTTTGCAGTGTCGAAGCCTGCTTTGGAGTCCCTTGTCGAAGTCAAGCGAAGGTTGTCAATGAAGTGCCGAAGGTTTGCTGAGTCTAGGCTAGTTCGAGTGTGGCAGAGAGCGAAGTATGATTCGAAGTGTAGTATGAATATATCGAAGCTTGCTTCGAACAATGTACTTCGAAGCCTAGACTTCGATCAGAAAGCTTCGAATAAAGTTCACAGAAAAACAGACTTCGAATGAGAAGCGAAGCACAACACACGGCAGCAAGACCAAATCGAAGCCTACAATCTACCTTCGGAGCTAGCAAGATCGAAGAAAGATTGCTGAAGTGATGACATTTGACACACACAGATCAACTTCAAAACGAAGTCTGCAGGTGTTGTCACACAAGAAATGGAAGGCCACAAACACACTTCGAATGACAAGCTTTGAACTCACAACTGAGACCTTCGGAAAAGACCACAACAGAAACACCTCGGAGAGCATACTCCGAACGAAGTCTACTAGAAAGACATGCTTCGAAGCTCACTTCGAAGCTTGTCAAAGTATTGACTACCGCTCGAGTCGGAGTATACCTTCGCAAGAACTGTCGAAGTATGCTAAGTTCGCAAGAACAGTTCTAGAAGAACTAGCACACTGTTTCCGCAGAGAGTAGGTACTACTTGTTGCTACAGGAACCAGCAAGTAGTACTAGTCCTCAGTTCGTAGAACCCGAAGCAAACAAACAGAGGAAAAATGTTCTGGAATAAAATCAGAAACACGCAAGACGAAGCTGTAAACAGCTACAAAATCACTGCAACCCAAATGGCAAGAGAAGAGAACAAAATCTCACAGAAACATGAAGAACAGGAAGAATGCAGTGGTGGCGTGCGCACAGGGGAATAAGCAGGGAACCAGGAATAAAAAGTGACCCAATTGATTGAAAAGTGAATTCTAGAAGGGGTGACCTAACCCTAGGGATTGGGGCCCTATTTATAGGCTGCCCAATAGCTTGGAATATTCCACCAGCCCTTAGGGTTTTTGACAGACGCTGAAATAACATGAAAAGACTAAACTACCCTTAGGATTTTTTACAGACTCGACTGACTGACTATGGGCCTAGGGACAAAATAGAAAACTCCTATTTACAGATGACTTATCCGGAAGCTAAGCTTTCGTAGCGACTACGACTTCTCTTTTGGACAGTGCGATACAAGATCAGCGGTCATCAGTTTTGCGCCGAAACTGACAAAGCCTCCACCGACTTTGCACCAGGTACCCGGATTGGGCTGGCCCAATTCCGCAGCTCTCTCAGCCCGGCAATCGCTCACCGCCCGTGTACCAGAGTCAATCCTGCTCAACAGCCCAGTGGGTCTTCTCCTGCTCCTAGCCCATGTACCCGGATTGGGCCAGCCCGACTTCACATCTCTCTCAGCCCGACAGATTACTCGTTGCCCATGTACCTGAGTCACACGCGGCCCATGAAGCAGCAGATCTCCTCTCTTCATCTGTCCTCTTTGACTATTGTTGACAATGACTCATCACATCTGGAGCCATGAGGCCCATGCTATTCAGCATGGCTCCTCAATCTCCCCCTTGATGAGTGCATTGTCACACTTCCACTTTTTCAGCTCTTCAGTACCTGCGAACAACTATGGAAACATGAAACCAAAGCAGAAGAAAACAAAGAAGAAGAAAATAAAATAAAAGTTTAACCCTAATGACCAAAAGCCTAACAAAAGCAAGAAGCGGTCATTATGGTTAACCAAAGGTAAAAAGCTCAAAATGAGTGCGATCTCAGAAACATCTACAAGATATCAAAAGAGTAAGAAACAAATCCCAGAGAAAGCCAAAACTCCCCCTTGAACTCTTATCCCAAAATTTCTCCCCTTGTTGACAAGTGAACTCATCAAGTAGTCAAATGAGACACAGACTCCCCCTGAAATGCAACTCCCCCTCAAAATATGCAATGAATGCAACTGGGGTGCATGTGGAGTGTAGAAAGCATGCTTCTCAGATATGATTGACTGCAATTACAAACATCTAACAGGTATAGCGAAAGACATACTGTCTGAGACTCATGGCATGATCAGTGCAACAGATGATATCTAAAGAAAGTCATTAGCACGCATTTTTCAGTTTTTGCAAACAAAAGCATCACCACATTTTCCAGTTGACAAGCAAGGTAAAACATGAGATGCAAAAGCTAACTGATATCTACCAAGATAGCATTGTCCAAAACAAAGTGCTTCAGCAAACTTGTTATCATTTCAATTTTCAGTCTTTTTCTTTTCTCTTTTTCATTTATGCCAGGGGTTATTTGCAAGTCAAAACCTTATGCTGACCGACCAAGTCAAGCCTAGGCCAGATCTGGACCATCAGAAGCTTAAGACATTGGTCTTGGCATACACTACATTGTCCTAGTTCATACCAAAGTTCTATGGTACGCAGTCCAGAACAATGCAATGCGACAAAGCAAACCCACCTGGATCTTTGCAAGTTATGCATAAAGAGGCATGGAATTTTCATTTTTCTTGATTTTTCATCATTTTTATAGCACATTTCCATGTTTTAAAGCAGAAAGATATCCAAGTTGCATGTTTGCATCTAAGTCAGGAACTAGCTACAAGGCATGTAACAGATAGCAAGAACATTCAGCCTACACATGCTAGTTACCCAGAAGCAATGGTGATCATTTTTCAAGTTTTAAAGCATAAAAGCCATGCATATGACAGATATCAGACATATCAAGTGATTGACCAAAGCATGATCATTGACAGTAATCAAAAGCATGTACCAGATAGAATAAGTAAAGCAGTCCAATCATATAACATAAGCAACTCAAAAGTGTGATATGTGAATATGTATGATATGAACACACACAAAAAGACTCAAGAAAAGAGTAAAGAAGAAGGAAAAACTGACGCAAAAATATCCTAGAAAGGATACACAACACCCAAATCCCCTCGTAAACACTCAAAAGTAGATTGATCTAGGGGTTTGGTGAAAATGTCAGCCAACTGATGATGGGTATCAACATGAACAAGGTCAATGACACCTTTCTCATATTGATCCCGCAGAAAGTGAAAGCACACATCAATGTGTTTGGTTTTTGAATGGAGACAAGGGTTTTTCCCTACACTAATAGCACTGGTGCTGTCGCAAAACAAAGGAACTCTGGTAGGAAAGAACAACCCAAAGTCTCGCAAAGTGGAAATCATCCAAACCAACTGTGAGCAGCAGCTAGCAGTAGCTACGTACTCAGCCTTAGTGGTCGAAAGAGCAACTCCAGATTGCTTTCGAGAAGACCAAGAAACAAGAGACGAACCAAGAAACTGGCACGTACCGGAAGTCGACTTGCGATCCAACCGGCACCCACCAAAGTCGGCGTCCAAAAAGCCAGATAAATCAAGAGATGATGATGCTGAATAGTAAAGACCAAGATCAGGCACATAGGTAAGATACCTGAAAATGCGCTTGACAGCCTGCCGATGAGACGCACGTGGTGAAGACTGAAAACGCGCGCAAAGTCCTACGGCGAACTGTATGTCCGGTCTTGTCGCAGTCAAATAAAGCAGCGAACCGATCATCCCTCGAAACTCTCTCGTTGACCTTGACGCCGCTTTCGTCCTTATCCAGGCCCCCAGATGTGCCCATTGGGGTCATCTGACGTTTCAACTCTCCACCAAAGTCGAACTTTTTCAACATGTCTCTAGTGTACTTACCTTGGTGGATGAAGGTGCCGTTCTTGGTCTGCTTGATCTGGAGCCCTAAGAAGTACTTGAGCTCACCCATGAGACTCATCTCAAACTCGCTGTGCATCTGCTCAGAAAACTTGGACACAAGAGAATCAGTAGTACCGCCAAAAATAATATCGTCCACGTAAATCTGAGCAACTAAAAAATCTGAAGCATCTCTGAGCAAGAAGAGAGTTTTATCCACAGAACCCATCACAAAGCCCTTCCCCAACAAAAACTACTTCAACCGGTCATACCAAGCCTTGGGGGCTTGCTTCAACCCGTATAAAGCTTTCTACAGCTTAAAAAACATGTCGAGGAAACTTAGGGTTCTCAAAACCGGGGGCTGCCTAACATAAACTTCCTCCTCTATGAACCCGTTCAGAAAAGCACTCTTGATGTACCTTTGAAAAGCTTAAAACCCTTCGAAGCGGCAAAAGCTAAAAGAATGCGAATGGACTCAAGACGGGCAACAGGAGCGAAAGTTTCTTCAAAGTCAATACCTTCCTTCTGGCAAAAACCCTGGGCAACTAGTCGAGCTTTGTTGCGCACCACAACCCCATCGTCACCTTGCTTGTTCTTGAACACCCACTTGGTGCCTATGGGGTTGCATCCTGGTGGCGGCTCAACTAGTGTCCAAACCCGATTACGGACAAAATTCTCAAGCTCTTCTTGCATAGAATTAATCCAATTAGAATAAGAAAGAGCATGAGAAACATATCTAGGCTCAAAGATGCAACAAAAGCAGATTCAGCAAACACAGCAAGAGAGTTACCAGATGAACGCAAAGTTCATTCAGTCAAATTACCAATGATGAGCTCTGAGGGGTGATCACGCTGAACTGCTCGGGATCCCTGGTGATCTGAGTTCACCTCACCGGAGTCAGCAGCTGGCACCTCTGGACTCGACTGAGGGGGCTCGATCGAAGTGGAAGAAGTGATCAGAGGTCCGCTCTCGTCCTCAGTCGAAGTCTCAGAAGGTGTGGGCTCTGCAGGAGGTGCAGAAGGCCCACCCTCATCAGCAGCTGGAGTATCCTCATCTTCAACGAAGATGGATTCTCCGAGCTCATCATCACTAGAAAGCTCAAAAGAAGGAGTCAAAGAAGGCAAGGACTCATCAAATGAAACCTCACAAGTCTCGACAAGCTACTGGGAATTGAGGTTCCAAACACGGAAGCCTCGAGAATGCAAAGCATAGCCAAGAAAAACACCATCCCAGCAATGAGACTCAAACTTGTCCAAATGCCCTCCCTTCTTGAGCACAAAGCACTTGCAGCCAAACGCTCGCAAGTGGCTCACCTTGGGCTGTCTGCCAAACCGCAACTCATATGAAGTCTTACCAAGGTAGGCTCTAAGAAAAATGCGGTTGGCCAGATAGCAAGCCGTGTTCATGGCTTCAGCCCAAAAACGCCTAGGAGTCCTGTGCTCATCGAGCATCGTCCTGGCCATCTCGACTAGCGTGCGGTTCTTTCGTTCCACAACGCCGTTCTGTGGGGGAGTGTACGGAGCAGAAAACTGATGGACAAGACCCTGATCACTACAGAAGCTGACGAACTGAGAGTTCTTGAACTCAGAGCCGTTGTCGGAGCGAATTGTTCGCATCCGACCATTGTTCTCATTCTTCAGCTTCAAAATCAGGTCATGAACAAACTGAAAAGTTTCATCCTTAGACTCCAAAAAGAAAACCCACGAGAATCGAGAAAAGTCATCAACAATGACAAGCGCGTACCACTTCCCACCAACTGAACGTACCCGAGCTGGACCAACAGTGTCCAAATGTAACAACTCTCCCGGATACGAAGTCATCACCTGAGTCACAGGTGAGTGAGAAGCGGCAACCATTTTCCCATGACGACAGGGATGGAAAACTAGATCCTTCTCCATCTTAAGCTTGGGCAATCCTCAGGTGAGGTCCATAGAGCTCAACCTGAATAGCAGATCAAAACTCAAATGACCTAACCTCCTATGCCACTTCCAGAGCTCAGAAGAAGATCCAACAATCAAACAGCGAGAAGGGCCAAAGGAACTAGATAAGTCAATTCGAAAAACTTTACCGAATGGTAAAATCTGGCAAATCAAAGACCCTCTAGAATCAAACACATAAGAATTGCCCTTCTTAAAACGCACCTCCAAACCATCCTCAAGAAGTTGCGAAACAAATATTAAGTTAAAGTTCAAATTTTTAACCAAGGAAACATTCTTCAAAGAGAAATGATCTGAAATGCGAATTGAGCCGATGCCACTTACTTTCCCTTGACCACTGTTCCCGAAAGTGATGTACTCTTTGGATCTCGGGGGGGTGATACTGGAGAACCATCTGCGATGTCCCGTCATGTGGCGAGAGCATCCTGAGTCCATGATCCAAACGTCCTCTAGTCCCCGATCCTGCACAATCAGTGGTCATAAGGGGGAGCAAATGGTCTGGCACCAGGTTTAGCAAAAGAGATAAACCAATGTCGAGCCATCTGCTCAAAAGATGGAAAGCGAAAACCATCAAAAGAGTTTCGACCAAAACGCGGCTCAAAGTGTGGTCCATGGTTCTCCCTAGAACCTCGCCCACGAGGTCCAGGACCATAGCCAAAACGGCCTGGAGTTCTATCGGAACGACCACCACCAACTAGAGCACGAGCAAGAAACCGTCTCCTCTACCACCACCTACACGACGCGGCCTGGCCTCCAGCCTCTCCCCGCGTCGAGGAACACGCAGTCTACCACCCTGCTGGTAGAACTGCTCCTGACCACCACGAGCTCTCTCTGTTCTCTCAACCCGCTTCCTCCTGAAGCAAAACTCCGCAAGATGCCCATCTCTCTGACAATACTCACAATGATAGGTGGGCTTCTTGGGATGTGGTTGAGGCTTGGGATTCTTGGGCTTAGTGGTGTTTGGTGTAGTCTTCTTGGGTTGAGAGGGTCTAGGAAGAGAGTCAAGAGAAGTGTGGAGGTGTTTGGGCTTTGGAACCCAGATGGGCTTCTTGGGTGGAACTTTGGACTGTTCATGGATCACTCCATCCTTGTGCTGACTAGCCAGGGAAGTCTTAGTGGAGTGAGTCTTGGAGTATCTCTGCTCAGGAGTCATTTTACTTCACTCCACTGCCCGACTAATGGCACTCTCAAAGTCAGCCTTGGTGTAGGTGTAACCTACCCCAAACCCATCCTGCCTCCTAAACTACTAGATCATCATGCCGAGCTGTGGCTCTCTGGCACTGATCCAACTCAGGATAGAACGGAGGTAAAAGTTCTCATTCTGAGAATCAGCTAGCTCCTCTCTCAAGGAAGCTAGAACCTCCACCTAAGACAAGCAGGTCTCACACTCACTCTCTACTTGGACAGACTTTTCGGCTTTCAGCTTGATCAACTCCATTCTAAGAGACAAACAGTTCTCACAGACAGTGGGTGGAACTTACAGTGTCTTAAGCTCTAGCCTAGTCTGTGCCAGCTCAGCTCTCACTCTCTCCAAATCCCCCAAATGCTCATCGCCCTTGGCTTTTAGCTCAGCTAAGACAGCTAGATGAGATGGGCAATTAGCACAGGGTACGACGACAGTGGCTTGAGCATCTTTCAGCTCTAGCTGAGCACTTTCAAGCTCAGTGGCCAAAGCATCCCTCTCATCAACCCTTTCTGTGTACTTGGACTTCAGAGTCGACAAGTCACACAGAAGCACCTCACACTTCGGGCACTCACTGCTATCACCCAAGCAGGGGAAGAACATAGACTCTCAATTCTGCCGTTGGCCACGACAAGCTCACTCTCTAACACATCTATCCTCTTCTTAGCTCCCCTAAGCAATTTTTCCCGATATTTCAACTCCTGACGATTGCTTTCAAGTAAATCAACGATTTCGCGTTCATAAGATGATACCTTTTCGTTGTCATCGTCAGAGTCATCGGAGGAGCTCTTTTCTTCCTTATACCCAAGAGCCATTGAGCAGAAGCTCTTGCGGGATCTTCGGCGTTGGTGTGAATGGCTCTTCGGTCTGTCCCCGAAAGCCATGAAGCAAAGGCCCACCGGATCGTCCTTGTACTTCCCCTTCCTGATGACGATCTCTTCATCGCTTGAGCTCGATGAAGAGGAAGAAGACGTGGACCACTTGGAGTAGCTCTTCTCCATCTCGGCGAAGAAGGCCTTGTCGCGCTTCTTGTTCTCTCACCGGTAGTCCTTCAGGGCCTTCTTGAAGAATCTGGTCTTTGGCTTGCCCTTGTTGAAGGAAGAGCTGTCGTGCTTGCCGGAGTCGTGGAAGCCACCACCGATGCCCTTCTTGTGTCCATTGTGCTTGGGGTAGTCGGCGATGAAGTGTCCTGGATCACCACACTCAAAGTAGCCGGATTTCGTGCCGTGTCTTTTGAACATTCTTTTGTCATAAACACGACACACCCGGTTGTTAAAAAGACACAAATCATCATCTCCCAAAGACTCAAGCTGGTCCTCAGTGATAGACATCAAAGAGAACCCAGCACAGCTCACAGAAGAGGGATCAACAGAAGGTGTAGCAAGGGCCAGGGACTTTGATCCAGAGCCAGTGAAATTTGATCTCAACTTGATATCAACCTCAGTGGCCTTCAGCTTGCTAAACAACTCAGAAATGGTCAAGGTATCATAAGAAGTGCTCTCAACGATAGAGGATACCTTGATCTCCCAGATCTTTGGGTCCAAGGTATGTATAACCTTGAGTGCCTGCTCGTGATCTGAGACTAACTGAGCACCCTCAGCCTTGTTGTCCCGAAGCTTGTTTATGATCGATTGAAAACGACCAAACAACACTTCAACAGATTCACCCGGCTTCTATGTGAAGTTCTCATATTCACGCCGGTAGGTCTGATAGAGCCGAGACTTGACCTAGGCTGTTCCCTCATGGTGTGCCTCGAGGGTAGCCCAGATCTCTCTCGCAGTGGAGAGATGGCTCACACGCTCAAACTCAGTGGGACCTATACCAGAAAACAAGATGTTCACAGCCTTACTATTGCTCAGATGCTGGGCAATGATACCTGGAGTACCATGCTCTGCGACTGGCAATATAACAAACGTGGTGTGAACGCAAATGTCCCAGATGTCCGAGCCCTGGCTCATAAGATAGGCTCGCATGCGAGTCTTCCAATAGTTATAGCCATAGGCTTCCAAGGACGGGACCTTGCCAGGAGACGTCATGATCACTACTGGGGTTTAGAACCGATTAAGGTATGGAAAAACCCTAACCAGGCTCTAATACCACTTGTAGGACCGAAAGTAGCGACCAGAGGGTGGGGGTGAATGGGCGCCTAAAAAATTCTTTCGAATCAATGGCCTGCTCCCAAAACCCAACGCACCTCAAAAGACTAAGCAGCAGAGTGTGAACAGAAAGCCTAAGTCTAAAAGTATCTAGCCTAGAAACAACAGGTGTCAAAATCAGAGAAACACCAATACAGTGCTAATAGGAAGATAAACAAAATATTCAAGACATGGCAGATCAAACTTCTCAGTAAAATAATCTAAGTACACATGGAATGGGATGAGAAGTTATTGTTCAAAATCTGTCTCCTGTTCAAAACATGGCGAAGCCTGCTTCGCTATGTCGAAGCCTGCTTCGTAGTGTCGAAGCCTGCTTTGGAGTCCCTTGTCGAAGTCAAGCGAAGGTTGTCAATGAAGTGCCGAAGGTTTGCTGAGTCTAGGCTAGTTCGAGTGTGGCAGAGAGCGAAGTATGATTCGAAGCGAAGTATGAATATATCGAAGCTTGCTTCGAACAATGTACTTCGAAGCCTAGACTTCGATCAGAAAGCTTCGAATAAAGTTCACAGAGAAATAGACTTCGAATGAGAAGCGAAGCACAACACACGGCAGCAAGACCAAATCGAAGCCTACACTCTACCTTCGGAGCTAGCAAGATCGAAGAAAGATTGCTGAAGTGATGACCTTTGACACACACAGATCAACTTCGAAACGAAGTCTGCAGGTGTTGTCACACAAGAAATCGAAGGCCACAAACACACTTCGAATGACAAGCTTTAAACTCACAAACTGAGACCTTCGGAGAAGACCACAACAGAAACACCTCGGAGAGCATACTCCGAACGAAGTCTACTAGAAAGACATGCTTCGAAGCTCACTTCGAAGCTTGTCAAAGTATTGACTACCGCTCGAGTCGGAGTATACCTTCGCAAGAACTATCGAAGTATTCTAAGTTCGAAGCTAGGTTCACAGTTCTAAATCGGAGCCGAAAACTCTAGCAAAGCCTTCGAAGTAATCTGATCAAACCCTGCCTCACAGAGCTGAGGGACTTCGAACAGTGAAGGGGGCTTCGCCAGAAACAGCCAGAAAGTGACAAGGTCCTGTCTACTCGATCAAAAGGCTACGCAGGAAAAGCAAGTCTAGAAGAACTAGCACACTGTTTCCGCAGAGAGTAGGTACTACTTGTTGCTACAGGAACCAGCAAGTAGTACTAGTCCTCAGTTCGTAGAACCCGAAGCAAACAAAGAGAGGAAAAACGTTCTGGAATAAAATCAGAAACACACAAGACGAAGCTGTAAACAGCTACAAAAATGGCAAGAGAAGAGAACAAAATCTCACAGAAACGTGAAGAACAAGAAGAATGCAGTGGCGGCGTGCGCACAGGGGAATGAGTAGGGAACCAGGAATAAAAAGTGACCCAATTGATTGAAAGTGAATTCTAGAAGGGGTGACCTAACCCTAGGGATTGGGGCCCTATTTATAGGCTGCCCAATAGCTAGGAATATTCCACCAGCCCCTTAGGGTTTTTGACAGACGCTGAAATAACAGGAAAAGACTAAACTTCCCTTAGGATTTTTTATAGACTCGACTGACTGACTATGGGCCTAGGGACAAAATAGAAAACTCCTATTTATAGATGACTTATCCGGAAGCTAAGCTTTCATAGTGACAACGGCTTCTCTTCTGGATAGTCCGATACAAGATCAGCGGTTGTCAGTTTTGCGCCGAAACTAACAAAGCCTCTACCGACTTTGCACCAGGTACTCGGATTGGGCCGGCCTGATTCCGCAGCTCTCTCAGCCCGACAATCACTCACCGCCCGTGTACCTGAGTCAATCCTGGTCAACAGCCCAGTGGGTCTTCTGCTGCTCCTAGCCCATGTACCCGGATTGGGCCAGCCCGACTTCGCAGCTCTCTCAGCCGGACAGTCACTCGCTGCCCATGTACCTGAGTCACACGCGGCCCATGAAGAAGCAGATCTCCTCTCTTCATCTGTCCTCTTTGACTATTGTTGACAATGACTGATCACATCTGGAGCCATGAGGCCCACGCTATTCAGCATGGCTCCTCAGCCGGGATGCGGCCCGGCGCGCCGGGAAACCTAGAGCGGGTGGTTATCACTTGGATCATTTCATGTCGAGGTTTTGGCACGAGTTCCCGTGGTATGGGTCATCTCATTTGGGATGAGTGCGTGCCTTGTGGGTACAGTAGTACATCTCTGATCAGAGTCATTAATATTTGCGAAAAGCCGAGCCCACGGTCAAGGGCGGGTTGCGTGACATCCCACAGTTAGATTACTTTTGATATGTATGTGCATGTTGGTGTGACATGTAAGGACTGTTGTGCGAGGAGGTAAAACGTACTCCTCGAGTTAGATGATGTTATTGTTGTTCATGTTTACTTTCCGCATGATAAAATTTGACTACATTAACTGCAATAACTGAAAATGTACTTTTCCGCACTTTTAGCCAATTATCCTTCCTTTGTTATCACTTTGCATTATTACCTGCATTTGCGGTGGCTTGTTGAGTACTTTTTGTACTCATACCCATTGAACCCCAAAGAGGATGCCTACTATGAAGATGGTCTGGAGTAGCGACCCAGCCAAGTGAAAAGATCTTGAAGAAGGCATTCGTCATGCATTTTAATTATCTTTATTACTGTTTTTATTAAAACTCTGATGTAATAAATATGGTCTACGTACCATGAATATTGTTGTATGTACGATTGTGGCATGATGAACCTCTTGTATTATTGTTTTTCTATGGAAATTAAATAATGTTCCGATTTCGATAAATCGGGGCGCTACAACCCAGTATACTTCATTTCAGAAGCTTTGTCTGGAGCAAAGACAAGATACTCCGAGCTCGAAAAATTCGTTTATGCTTTGGTAATGGCCTCGCGGAAGTTAAGGCATTACTTCTTAGCACATAATTTAATAGTCCCTACCTCGTATCCCCTTGGTGATATGCTTCGGAGCAAAGACTCCACGGGTAGGATTGGAAAGTGGGCTGTCGAGCTAGCCCCCTTCGGTATTGCCTTCACTGCAAGAATAGCTATCAAATCCCAAGTTATAGCTGACTTTGTGGCCGAATGGACTTTGTCCGCAATTTGGGCTCCAAAAGAAACCTCTGAAGGGCTATGGACAATATTTTCTGACGGAGCCTATCAAGCATCTGGTGCCGGTGCCATGATAATATCATCGTCAGGGCAAAAAGCCATGTATTCTGCAAGGCTCAACTTTAATTCCACTAACAATATTGTAGAATACGAAAAGCAAGAGCACTTGGAGCAACAAGAATTATAATAAAAACATATTCCCAAGTCATCGCAGGGCATGTGGACAAGAGATTCCAAGCCAGGAATCCACATGTTGCAAAATATTTTGAAGAAATCCACAAGACGGAGGCATTGTTTAAAGGAATTTCTATTCGAAGCATCCCTCGAGCGAATAATCAACTTGAAGATGTTCTAGAGAAGGCTGCAGCCAGAGCATTGGACGTCCAAGAGGGCATTTTTTATGAAGAACTTGTTAAACCTTCGGTGCATCAACTACCCTCCGTAGAGTTCCTTTGCATTCTAGTCACTGATTGGCGAACTCCAATTTTGGAAATTTTGCAAAATAGTACGACTTTGCTAGAAGGTCCAGACCTCCAAAGACTTCAAGCAAGGGTCCGAAATTATGAGGTTGTCAACGGAATACGTTATAAAGCTAGAGTCTGTTCTCCTTTACTCCGATGCATCTCACAACCCGAAGGCCAAGATATACTTGGGAGATTCATGAAGGCCTACACGACAGCCATTTAGCCCCTCGTGCTCTAGCGGGAAAAATACTTCGCCAGGGGCTTTATTGGCTAACAATTGTAAGAGTTGCAGAAGCATTGGTTCGAACCTGCCAAGGATGCCAATGGATGGGTAGACGGAGCCATCGTCCACAAACACCTTTTCAAGTTATTTCTCCGGTATGGACAATAGCGCGATGGGGAATGGATCTCATCGACCCTTTTCCAATGGCAAAAGGCAACTTGAAGTTTGCGGTGGTAGCAATCAAATACTTTTCTAAATGGGGCGAAGCTGAACCCTTAACTGATATCACCTCAAAAAATGTGCAAAAATTCTTTTGGCAGAATATCATTTGCAGGTTCAGAGTGCCTAGGGAATTAACAGTTGATAATGGCACCCAATTTGAAGCCGAACCTTTTAAGGAATTTTGGGAAGGTTTGGGCATCAAGTTATGCTTTGTAGCTGTTCACCACCCCCAATCCAACGGATCCGTCGAGTGGGCAAATGGAAATATTCTATCTAGTTTGAATCGAATGATTGTTGGGCTGGCAAAGGGGCTGTGGACTGAAGAGTTTCCTAAGATTTTATGGTCCATTCAGACCACTCAAGCTAGGTCCACAGGATTCACCCCATTCAGACTGTTATTCGGAGATGACGCCATGACTCCCATGGATCTTAAAGGTGGGTCCCTTCGTGTAACGGATCCTAAAGATAATGATGAAAGGAACACTTCGCTGGACTTGTTAGAATAAACAAGGCTTCGAGCTGTCGCCAATCTGACGAAGTACCAAGACCAAACGAAGGCATGGTATGACCCGAAGATAAAAGTGAATGAACTTAGACCAAGTCACTTTGTACTGCAAAGTGTAATTGCTCCGGGGAAGCTAGGAAACAAATGGGAAGGACCATATATTATCATACGCTTAGGGCGCCCCAGATCTTTTAAATTAGCTAATTTAGAAGGGGAAGAGTTAAAGCATGCATGGCATGCGGAGCACCTTAAGCATTATTATGCTTAGGGGCTCCTTGTAATCAATTGTAAAGTATCTTACTAAAATAAATAAAGATGGAGGTTCGAATTATGCTTACTCTTTAAATATTCCTTACCCCTGGTGGACGCATCAAGGGAACGAAGATGCTTGGGGAGGTAAGCATCTTTCATCAGTTCAAGGATTCCGTAAAAGAGCCGAAGGTGGACAAAACCTACGGATTCTAGGCTTCGGCTTGATAGCATCCGTAGAAGAGTCTAAGGACATTAAAAGAACATATTTCTGATCGTCCGGGTTCGAAGTATCTGTAAAAGAGCCGAAGGTGGCCAAAACCTACGAATTCTAGGCTTCGGCTTGATAGCATCCATAAAAGAGTCTAAGGACTTTAAAAGAACAGATTTCCGATCCTCCGGGTTCGAAGCATCTGTAAAAGAGCTGAATGTCACCAAAACCTACGGATTCTAGGCTTTGGCTTGATAGCATCCGTAGAAGAGTCTAAGGACTTTAAAAGAATAGATTTCTGATCGTTTGGGTTCAAAGCATTTGTAAAAGAGCCGAAGGTGGCCAAAGCCTACGAATTCCAGGCTTCGACTTGATAGCATCCGTAGAAGAGTCTAAGGACTTTAAAAGAATAGATTTCCGATCCTCCAGGTTCGAAGCATCTATAAAAGAGCCGAAGGTGGCCAAAGCCTACAGATTCTAGGCTTCAGCTTGATAGCATCCGTGGAAGAGTCTAAGGACTTTAAAAGAACATATTTCCGATCCTCTAGGTTCTAAGCATCTGTAAAAGAGTCGTAGGTGACCAAGCAATAAGGTTTCAAGGCTCCGGCCAATGAAACACTTCATAAGTCCTAAGTGACTAATATCAGAGCTTATAAGTATAAACTTAGTTCCAAATATTATAAACATTACAATACAAACGTATAGTTCGAACAACTCTACAAAAGCGTTAAACTCATGATTACCAAGTATTATTGCGAAGCATCAGGTTGCTATACCAATCATTGTGTCCGACGGACCCTATCACATTGCGTATGGTCCCCCACCCACAAGGAATGGCAGGAGAGTAAAGGCACAATCAAGTGATGATTTTCAGACAAATTATATTAATTAGGTAATCATATTACAAACATCGTGATTAAGAAAAATTCTAGTCCAAGCCTAAATAAAAGCGGAGACCCCTCCGACCCCTAGAGCTACCTCCGGGACCAGTTCGGTCTTCGGAGCCTAGAGTTCTCAAAACGTTTCTTTTAGTCCAAGTGCTTTTCTTCTTCAAAGCTTGCAACTTTTTCTGCTCTTCTTGAAGTTCAACCCAGGATAGAAGTTTTTCGGAGACAACCTCCATTAGGTCTTCGACTTGGTACTCCAAGTCAGACCAATCTACATATTCTAAGGATGAAGATGCTACTTCCTTATCCTCTTCTTTAATATAAGATAGGACTTTGCTACAAAACATCGGGTGTTATTTCCCCTTGCTCCCCTCGAGGAACTGAAAATCACGAGCGCCTGTAAGGCCTTAAGCTTTCGAGGATAGCCCACTGTTGGCGAAGCCCTTCGTTAAGCTCTAGTACTTCGAGATCACGATCTGAAGTATGTAGCAAAACCTAAAAACAAACATTCAAGCAAAGGCTTTTCATTCATAAACTTTTCATTCATTAAAATAAAGGCGTTACAAGATTTCTTGTACATAGTTAAGTGTCCTAAGAGCTAGACCTTTGGGTCGGTCGGTAGAGCAGTTGGCGGAGTCGGAGCCGGAGGCTTCGTCTGAGCTAGCCTCTGCCGATGGGCTTCATCGATCCAAGCTTTGGCCGTGGCTTCTTGGTGTGCTCTCTAGGTCACCCGAAAGGCTTCCCAAGATGAAGCCACGTCTAAAGATGGTCGCAGCAAACCTTCATCGGCAAAGCTTACTGGCGTCGAACCCTTCATCGGAGCTACGGAGCCCCGACGGCTTCGAGGTGTCGAAGGACTCCGATCCCGGCTACTTGCCCTTACCTCTCCCCGGTACAAAAACTGGAGCTGTTACTTCGGTCGGAGTAGATCCTCCTTCGAGAGCTGCTCCTTCAGGCAGAGTCACCTCGCTTGAAGCAACCCCGGTCGTCGCAGCCACCACCTCAACCGGAGCCCCATCTTCGAGTGGAGCCGAAGCTCCATCAGTGTTTGGAGCCATACTGATCCTCGACACATCTGCAAAAGGCAAGGTATTAATTAAATATTCATTGAAATATTATAGATGCAGTGAAGTTATTTCACGAATTTCACAGGAAAAGTTTGGAGGCATACCTCTGTCCAGACTTTGAGGAAGAATTTTGGGGTCCCCCAGAAATTCGTACATCTAGAGGTATTCGTCGAGGTCGTCCCCCAAAGTTTGTGTCGGAGTAGCCAACATCGAAGACCTAACTTCTGCCTCTACTACTCCGATCACCGACGAGCTAGGATTCCCCAACTTCCGCCGCTACTGCTCTGATCACCGCTGCTTCCGCAGTATCCCAAGGGGGGTCTACGGCCGCAGCTTGAGACTCACACTCGTCGTTGTGTAGCAGATACTCTTCCATCTCTCTTCCCATTTGCGCATTCAACTCCCTTTCTTCTGACTCCTCCGAAGTGGAGCTCCAGATGTCGAGTGAAGCTGGAGAGGATGAAGGTGTAGGGAGCTTGGCTATCTTTTTTCCATTCTTCACGGGAGTCTTCACGGTCTTCTTGGAGGTTTCGGCGGTGTCCTTTCTCTTCCGGGAGACTGCTCCCATCGAGTCTAAATCCGACAGAGGAGGAGGCTCCATTCCAAGAGCACTCCACACTCAGTTGGAGCGCTCCCAGCTCCCAACCAGCTCTACTCTCCGCTGCTTCTCTGCCACAGTAGGGGCTCCGAGCACCCGTTCTGTAGCCCTAGCTATCTGCTATGGAGCTAACGCCAGCGGAGCTGCTAAAAAAAGGTAACATTTGAGCATGTTATTTATTCTCTAATCAATGTTAATGCAGAAGATGCGAAGACTTACCCAAGCTTCGAAGTTCTCCCTCCGTAGCATTCTGAAATGCAATCGGCCACTCAACTTCAAGAGGAGGAATCCGGAGGGAAACAAATTCCTCGGCCAAGTCTCGCATGCTCATGCGCTTGGCCACTGAAGAAAGTAACCCAAGCCACGTTGATAGAAGGATTGGGTCCAGAGTCACTTCGGCTTCCTTCCGATACCATATATCTTGTAGGGGCCTTGCAAGACTGGAGTCTTCCCCAACTTCGGCATAGAACCACCGGAGTATCCAATTGGAGTACCACCGGTCATTGATTGCCTTCGCTGGAAAGTTCTTCAAGTGCTCCTTTCGGAGCTGGAAGTTGACGCTTCCGAAGGCCACCAACACCTTGGAGTCTCCGGGTCTGTCGTGAGGCTTTGGCTGGCACGAGGCTTCGTGGGTAGCGGCGAAGATATCGAACCTCCCTTCACACCCTTTGGCCCGAAGAGCCCATTCAAAGACAGCCAATCTAGCGATGGCGTTCGGAGACAGTTGTGGCAAGGTAACATGAAACATGTCGAGCACCTCGACCAAGAAGTCAATGGCAGGAAGGCTTAGCCCCGCTTCGAAGAAAGCCTCGAAGACCACCACTTCTCCACTCCGCGGCGATAGGGTCATTTTCTGTTCTAGGGACCCGAGTCCTCATTCCTGAACCTAGCTTCCCATTCACCGCCTCCTCGATGGACTCCGCCGAGCTCATCGATTGTCCGAGGAGAAAGCTTTGCTTCAGCGGCTTCTTGGACAATGGGCGGAGCTCTCGTGGATTTTTGGGCCAAGAACCCCCCTGGGGCTCCCGCCATTGCCGCTGCTGCTGATGCAACCCACGCTTGCCTCTGCGCCAAGGTTCCCATCGTCGTCAGCATCGTTGTGCTGGTCCTCGCCATCGAATTCTTGCTCAAGAGGGTTGAAAAGTGTTTGAAGGTGAAAGTGTGGAGGCTTAGAACTGAAGCTCTGTAAAGTTTTTGCTGTGGTTCGAGTCCTCTTTTTATAAACCTTTCCTTCGATCAATATGGTTCGCATATGTATTCACACTGCGGGTTCAACTTCTGCCATTGAAATGTTCGTTACTTTCTCAAAAGAGCCTAACAGCTACTTGAGGGGTAACGGCTCAAATTTAATGGCTCCTTGCGATGCTTCACATTTGTGATGGTCCGTTTCCTTGCGAGGTTTTCACACCGGGATTCAAGTTCGAAGCTTCAGTCAACTATACCTTCGACGCTGAAGACACTTCAAACGGTTACAATACCTTGAATTTTTTCTAAGTCCTTGAGCATGAAAATTATTTCTTGCGTATACTGCCCTCCTTGCTATACAGGTTATTCGGAGAGGCATATTCGAGGGGCTATTGTTGGGGGGAAATACTTCATCCCTAGGACCTTCAAGATTACAAGACAAAGACAAATCATAATCTCCAAATCTAAGGCTTGACTCCGAGCTAGAAGGGTGAGGAGCCATGCTGAATAGCGTGGGCCTCATGGCTCCAGATGTGATGAGTCATTGTCAATGATAGTCAAAAAGGACAGATGAAGAGAGGAGATCTATTGTTTCATGGGCCGCGTGTGACTTAGGTACACTAGCAGCAAGCGACTGTCGGGCAGAGGAGGCTGCGAAGTCGGGCTGGCCCAATCCGGGTACATGGGCCAGGAGCAGCAGAAGACCCACTGGGCTGTTGACCAGGATTGACTCAGGTACACGGGTGGTGAGTGATTGCCGGGCTGAGAGAGCTGCGGAATCGGGCCGGCCCAATCCAGGTACCTGGTGCAAAGTCGGTGGAGGCTTTGTCAGTTGCAGCGCAAAACTGACAACCGTTTATTCTGTATCGGACTGTCCAGAAGAGAAGTCGTAGTCGCTACGAAAGCTTAGCTTCCGGATAAGTCATCTGTATCTCTAGGCCCACAGTCAGTCAGTCGTGTCTTTAAAAATTCCTAAGGGCAATTGAGTCTTTTCCTTTTTTTTAGAGTCTGTAAAAACCCTAAGGGGCTGGTGGAATATTCTAGGCCATTGGGCAGCCTATAAATAGGGCCCCAATCCCTAGGGTTGGACTACCCCTTTTGCTGAAATCAGTTTCTACTCTATTGGGTCAATTTTTGTCTCCTGTTCTCTCTCTTCGGTTGTGCGCCGCCAGGCTGCTGTTCTTGATTTTGTGCCTTGCATTTATTCAGTCTCCTCTAATGCAGTGAAGTTTCTATTCTCTGATCGTGTGCAGCATTTTTGTAGCAGTTTTTATGGCTTCGTTTCACGTGCATAGCTGTTTTTCCTGAACATTTGTGCCTCGGTTGCTACTGTTCTTCACGGAAGTAGTACTAGTTCATACTGGTTGCAAGTAGTACTACTACACTGTAGCAACAGTACACTAGTACTCTGGCCTTGCTTTTACTGCACAACTTTTTGATCGAGTTGACATGACTAAAGTCCCTTTTCTGGCTGTTTTCTGGCGAAGCCCCTTCTCTGTTCGAAGCTCCTCAGCTCTGTGAGGTAGGCTTCGATCTAATATCCTCGAGGGCTTCGCTTGAACTTTGACTTCGCTCTTATCCTGTGAATTTAGCTTCGAAGTGTGTGTTGCACTTAGTCTGTTGGCTTGTCATACTTCGACTGTCTTTGCGAAGGTGAACTCCAACTAGAGCTATTCGAAGTTCATACTTCGACAGGCTTCGGAGTCTGTTTCGAAGCTGGACTGTGGTTCGAAGGTCATACCTCGATAGTGCTAGCTTCGAACGTAGTCGTGTAGGCTTCGAGTTGATTTTGCTGTCACGTGTCGGGCTTCGCTTATCCTTCGAAGGCTGTTTTTCTGTGCATTGTGTTCGAAGCTCTGTTCGAAGGATAGGCTTCGAAGCACATTGTTCGAAGCAAGTCTCGACACTATCATACTTCGCTTCGAAGCATACTTCGCATTTACACTCGAGCTAGGCTATACTAATCAAACCTTCGGCACGTCAACTTCAACCTTCGCTCAACTTCGATAGGCCTCGACCTCTGAAACAGGAGACAGATTTTGAACGATAACTTCTCACTCCATTCTTTGTGCACTTAGAGTGTTATACTGAGAAGTTTGTCTTGCCTTGTCTTGTGTATACTGTTTATCTGTCTATTAGCACTGTATTGGTATTACTCTGTTTTAAACATCAGTTGCTTCTAGGCTAGATTCCTGTAGACTTAGGCAATCTGTTCGTTCTTTGCTGCTTAGTTCTTTGAGGTGCGTTGGGTATTGGGAGCAGGCCATTGATTCGAAAGAATTTTTTAAGGCACCCATTCACCCCCCTCTGGTCGCTACTTTCGGTCCTACAAGTGGTATCAGAGCTTGGTTAGGGTTTTTCCATACCTTAACCGGTTCTAAACCCCAATAGTGATCATGACTTCTCCTGGGAAGGTCCCGTCCTTGGAAGCCTATGGATATAACTATTGGAAGACTCGCATGCGAGCCTATCTTATGAGCTAGGGCTCGGACATCTGGGACATTTGCGTTCACGACATGTTTGTCATTTTGCCAGTTGCTGAGCATGGTACTCCTGGTATCATTGCCCAACATCTGAGCAATAGTAAAGCCGTGAACATTCTTTTTTCTGGATTAGGTCCCACTGAGTTTGAGCGTGTGAGCCATCTCTCCATTGCGAGAGAGATCTGGGCTACCCTTAAGGCACACCATGAGGGAACAGCCCAGGTCAAGGCTTGGCTCTATCAGACCTACCGGCGTGAGTACGAGAACTTCACACAAAAGCCGGGTGAATCTGTTGAAGCTTTGTTTGGTCGCTTTCAATCGATCATTAACAAGCTTTAGGACAACAAGGCTGAGGGTGCTCAGTTAGTCTCAGATCACGAGCAGGCGCTCAAGGTTCTCCATACCTTGGACCAAAAGATCTAGGAGATCAAGGTATCCTCTATCGTTGAGAGCACTTCTTACGATACCTTGACCATTTTTGAGTTGTTTAGCAAGCGGAAGGCCACTGAGGTAGATATCCAACTGAGATCAAATCTCACTGGTTCTGGATCAAAATCCCTGGCTCTTGCTACACCTTCTGTTGATCCCTCTGCTGTGAGCTGTGCTGGGTTCTCCTTGATGTCTATCACTGAGGACCAGCTTGAGTCTTTGGGAGATGATGATTTGTGTCTCTTTAACAACCGGGTGCGTCGTGTCTATGACAAGAGAATGTTCAAAAGACACGGCACAAAATCCGGGTGCTTTGAGTGTGGTGATCCAGGACACTTCATCGCCGACTGCCCCAAGCACAATGGTCACAAGAAGGGCACCGGTGGTGGCTTCCATGACTCCGGCAAGCACGAGAGCTCATCCTTCAACAGGGGCAAGCCGAAGACCAGATTCTTCAAGAAGGCCCTGAAGGACTACCGACGAGAGAACAAGAAGCGCGACAAGGCCTTCTTCGCTGAGATGGAGAAGAGCTACTCCAAGTAGTCCACGTCTTCTTCCTCTTCATCAAGCTCAAGCGATGAGGAGATCGTCATCAAGAAGAGGAAGGACAAGGACAATCCGGCGGGCTTATGCTTCATGGCTTTCGGGGACAGACCGAAGAGCCACTCACACCAGCGCCAAAGATCCCACAAGAGCTTCTGCTCAATGGCTCTTGGGGATAAGGAAGAAAAGAGCTCCTCCGATGAATCCGACGATGACAACGAAAAGGTATCATCCTATGAACGCGAAATCGTTGATTTACTTGAAAGCAATCATCAGGAGTTGAAATATCGGGAAAAACTTCTTAGGGGGGCCAAGAAGAGGATAGATGAGTTAGAGAGTGAGCTTGCCATAGCCAATGGCAGAATTGAGAGTCTATCTTCTTCCCCTTGCTTGGGTGATAGCAGTGAGTGCCCAAAGTGTGAGGTGCTTCTGTGTGACTTGTCGACTCTGAAGTCCAAGTACACAGAAAGGATTGATGAGAGGGACGCTTTGGCTACTGAGCTTGAAGGCGCTCAGCTGGAGCTGAAAGATGCTCAAGCCACTGTCGTCGCACCCTGTGTTCATTGCCCATCTCATCTAGCTGCCTTAGCTGAGCTGAAATCCAAGGGCGATGAGCATTTGGGTGATTTGGAGAGGTTGAGAGCTGAGCTTGCGCAGACCAGGCTAGAGCTTGAGACACTGTTAGTTCCACCCACTGTCTGTGAGAACTGTCTGTCTCTTAGACTTGAGTTGATTAAGCTAAAAGCCGAGAAGTCTGTCCAGATAGATAGCGAGTGTGAGACCTGCTTGTCTCAGGTGGAGGTACTAGCTACCTTGAGAGAGGAGCTAGCTGATTCTCAGAATGAGAACTTTACCTCCATTCTATCCTGAGTTGGATCAGTGCCAGAGAGCCACAGCTCGGCATGATGATCCAGCAGTTCAAGAGGCAGGATGGGTTTGGGGTAGGTTACACCTACACCAAGGCTGACTTTGAGAGTGCCATTAGCCGGGTAGTGGAGTGGAGTAAAATGACTCCTGAGCAGAGATATCCTAAGACTCACTCCACTGAGTCCTCCCAGGCTTGTCAGCCCAAAGATGGAGTGATCAATGAACCACCAAAAGCTCCACCCAAGAAACCTATCTGGGTTCCAAAGCCCAAACACCTCCACACTCCTCTAGACTCTCTTCCTGGACCCTCTCAGCCCAAGAAGACAACACCTAACACCACTAAGCCCAAGAACTCCAAGCCTCAACCACAACCCAAGAAGCCCACCTATCATTGTGAGTACTGTCAGAGAGACGGGCATCTTGCGGAGTTTTGCTTCAGGAGGAAGCGGGTTGAGAGAGCAGAGAGCTTATGGTGGTCAGGAGCAGTTCTACCAGCAGGGTGGTAGACTGCGTGTTTCTCGACGCGGGGAGAGGCTGGATGCCAGGCCACGTTGTGTAGGTGCTGGTAGAGGAGACGGATTTCTTGCTCGTGCTCCAGTTGGTGGTGTCCGTTCCGGCAGAGCTCCAGGTCGTTTTGGCTACGGTCCTGGACCTCGTGGCCGAGGTTCTAGGGAGAACCATGGACCGCGCTTTGAGCCGCGTTTTGGTCCAAATTCTTTTGATGGTTTTCTCTTTCCGTCTTTTGAGCAGATGGCTCGACATTGGTTTAGCTCTTTTGCTAAATCTGGTGCCAGACCATTTGCTCCCACTTACGACCACTGATTGTGCAGGATCGGGGACTAGAGGACATTTGGATCATGAACTCAGGATGCTCTCACCACATGACAGGACATCGCAGATGGTTCTCCAGTCTCACTACCCCGAGCTCCAAAGAATACATCACATTCGGGAACATTGGTCAAGGGAAGGTAAGTGGCATAGGCTCTATTCGCATTTCAGATCATTTGTCTTTAAAGAATGTTGCTTTGGTTAGAAACTTGAACTTCAATTTGATTTCTGTTTCGCAACTTCTTGAGGATGGTTTGGAAGTACGTTTTAAGAATGGCAATTCTTCTGTGGTTGATTCTAGAGGGTCTTTAGTTTGCCAGATTTTACCTTTCGGTAAAGTTTTTCGAATTGACTTCTCTAGTTCCTTTGGCCCTTCTCGCTGTTTGATAGCTGGATCTTCTTCTGAGCTCTGGAAGTGGCATAGGAGGTTAGGTCATTTGAGTTTTGATCTGCTAGTCAGGTTAAGCTCTATGGACCTCATCCGAAGATTGCCCAAGCTTAAAATAGAGAAAGATCTAGTTTGCCATCCCTGTCGTCATGGGAAAATGGTTGCTGCTTCTCTCTCACCTGTGACTCAGGTGATAACTTCGTATCCAGGCGAGCTATTACACTTGGACACTGTAGGTCCAGCTCGGGTACGCTCAGTCGGTGGGAAGTGGTACGCACTTGTGATTGTTGACGACTTTTCTCGATTCTCGTGGGTTTTCCTTTTGGAGTCTAAGTATGAAACTTTTCAGTTTGTTCATGACCTGATTTTGAAGCTGAAGAATGAGAACAATGGTCGGATGCGAGAAATTCACTCCGACAACGGCTCTGAGTTCAAGAACTCTCAGTTCGTCAGCTTCTGTGGTGATCAAGGTCTTGACCATCAGTTTTCTTCTCCTTACACTCCCCCACAGAACGGCATTGTGGAATGAAAGAACCGCACGCTAGTCAAGATGGCCAGGACGATGCTCGATGAGCACAGGACTCCTAGGCGCTTTTGGGCTGAAGCCGTGAAAACGGCTTGCTATCTTGCCAACCGCATTTTTCTTAGAGCTTACCTAGGTAAGAACTCTTACGAGTTGTGGTTTGGCAGACAGCCCAAGGTGAGTCACTTGTGAGCGTTTGGCTGCAAGTGCTTTGTGCTCAAGAAGGGAGGGCATTTGGACAAGTTTGAGTCTCGTTGCTGGGACGGAGTTTTCCTTGGTTATGCATTGCATTCTCGAGGTTTCCGTGTTTGGAACCTCGAATCCCAACAGCTTGTCGAGACTTGCGAGGTTTCTTTTGATGAGTCCTTGCCTTCTTTAACTCCTTCTTTTGAGCTTTCTGGTGATGATGAGCTCGGAGAGTCCATCTTCGAGGAAGATGAGGATACTCCAACTGCTGATGAGGGTGGGTCTTCTGCACCCCCGGCAGAGCCCACACCTTCTGAGACTTCGACTGAGGATGAGGGCGGACCTCTGATCACTTCTTCCACTTCGATCGAGCCCCCTTAGTCGAGTCTAGAGGTGCCAACTGCTGACTCCGGTGAGGTGACTTCAGATCACTAGGGAACTCGAGTAGTTCAGCGTGATCACCCCTCAGAGCTCATCATTGGTGATTTGACTGAGAGAACTTTGCGTTCATCTACCTCTCTTGCTGTTTTTGCTGAATCTGCTTTTGTTGCATCTTTTGAGCCCAGTTATGTTTCTCATGCTCTTTCTGACTCTAATTGGATTAATGCTATGCAAGAAGAGCTTGAAAACTTTGTTCGAAATCGGGTTTGGACACTAGTTGAGCCGCCACCAGGATGCAACCCCATAGGCACCAAGTGGGTGTTCAAAAACAAACAAGGTGAAGATGGGGTTGTGGTGCGCAACAAAGCTCGACTAGTTGCCCAGGGTTATTGCCAGAAGGAAGGTATTGACTTTGAAGAAACCTTCGCTCCTGTTGCCCGTCTTGAGTCCATTCGTATTCTTCTAGCTTTTGCCATTTCAAAGGGTTTTAAGCTTTTTCAAATGGACGTCAAGAGTGCTTTTCTGAATGGGTACATAGAAGAGGAGGTTTATGTTAGGCAACCCCCCGGTTTTGAGAACCCCAAGTTTCCTCGACATGTTTTTAAATTGCAAAAAGCTTTATACGGGTTGAAGCAAGCCCCAGGGCTTGGTATGACCGGTTGAAGCAGTTTTTGTTGGGGAAGGGCTTTGTGATGGGTTCTGTGGATAAAATTCTTTTCTTGCTTAGAGTTGCTTCAGATTTCTTAGTCGCTCAGATTTATGTGGACGATATTATCTTTGGCGGTACTACTAATGATCTTGTGTCCAAGTTTTCTGAGCAGATGCATAGTGAGTTTGAGATGAGCCTCATGGGTGAGCTCAAGTACTTCCTAGGGCTCTAGATCAAGCAGACCAAGGACGACACATTCATCCACCAAGGTAAGTACACTCACGATATGCTTAAGAAATTTGACTTTGGTGGTGAATTGAAGCCGCAGATGACCCCGATGGGCACTTCTGGGGGTCTGGACAAGGATGAGAGTGGCGTCAAGTCAACGAAAGGGAGTTTCGAGGGATGATCGGTTCGCTACTATACTTGACGGCGACCAGACCGGACATTCAGTTCACCGTGGGACTGTGCGCGCGCTTCCAATCTTCACCTCGCGCGTCTCATCGGCAGACTGTCAAGCGCATATTCAGGTATCTTACTTATGCGCCCGATCTTGGTCTTTACTATTCAGCTTCATCATCTATTGATTTATCTGGATTTTCGGATGCCGACTTTGGTGGGTGCCGGTTGGATCGCAAGTCGACTTCCGGTACTTGCTAGTTTCTTGGCTCTTCTCTTGTCTCTTGGTCTTCTCGAAAGCAATCTGGAGTTGCACTCTCTACCACAGAGGCTGAGTATGTAGCCGCTGCCAGCTGCTGCTCACAGTTGGTTTGGATGATTTCCACTCTGCGAGATTTTGGGTTGTTCTTTCCTACCAGAATTCCTTTGTTTTGCGACAGCACTAGTGCAATTAGTGTAGGGAAAAACCCATGTCTTCATTCAAAAACCAAACACATTGATGTGCACTTTCATTTTCTGCGGGATCAATATGAGAAAGGTGTCATTGACCTTGTTCATGTTGATACCCATCATCAGTTGGCTGACATTTTCACCAAACCCCTAGATCAGTCTACCTTTGAACGTTTACGAGGGGATTTGGGTGTTGTGTATCCTTTCTAGGATATTTTGCGTCAGTTTTCCTTCTTCTTTACTCTTTTCTTGAGTCTTTTTGTGTGTGTTCATATCTCGCATATTCATATATCACACTTTAGAGCTGCTTCTGTTATATGATTGAACTGCTTTACTTATTCTAGCTGGTACATGCTTTTGATTACTTGTCAATGATCATGCTTTAGTTCAGTTCACTAGATATGTCTGATATCTATCATATGCATGGCTTTTATGCTTTACAACTTGATAAATGATCACCATTGCTTCTTGTAACTACCATGTGTAGGCTGAATGTTTTTGCTAACTGATACATACCTTGTAGCTCGCTCCTTACTTCGATGCAAATACGCAACTTGGACATCTTTATGCTTTTGAACATGGAAAATGTGCTATAAAATGATGAAAAATCAGAAAAATTAAAATTCCATGCCTTTTTATGCTTGAAATTGAAAAGATCCAGGTGGGTTTGTTTTTGTCGCATTGCATTGTTCTGGACTGCGTACCATAGCACTTTGGTATGAACTAGGACAGTGAAATGAATGCCAAGACCAATGTCTTAAGCTTCTGATGGTCCAGTTCTGGCCTAGGCTTGACTTGGTCGGTCAGCATAAGGTTTGATATACAAATAACCCCTGGCAAAAATAAAAAAAAGGAAAAAGAAAAAGCCTGAAAATTGAAATGATAAACAAGTTTGCTGAAGCATTTTGTTTTGGACAATGCTTATCTTGGTAGATATCTGGTAGCTTCTACATCTCATGTTTTACCTTGCTTGTCAAGCGGAAAATGTGGTGATGCTTTTGTTTTGGAAAAATTGAAAAACTCGTGCTAATGACTTTCCTTAGATATCATCTGTCGCACTGATCATGCCATGTGTCTTAGACAATATGTCTTTTGCTATACTTGTTAGATGTTGTAATTGTAGTAATCATATTTGAGAAGCATGCTTTCTATACTCCACATGCACTCCAGTTGAATTCACTGCATATCTTGAGGGGGAGTTGCATTTCAGGGGGAGTCTGTGTTTCTTTTTAGTGCTTGATGAGTTCACTTGTCAACAAGGGGGAGAAAATCTTGGGATATGAGCTTTTATCTTTGTTGCCGTTTCTGAGATCGCACTCATTCTGAGCTTTTATCTTTGGTTAACCATAATGACCCGCTTCTTGCTTTTGTTCGGCTTTTGGTCATTAGGGTTAAACTTTTGCTTTATTTTCTTCTTCTTTGTTTTCTTGTGCTTTGTTTTCGTGTTTCCACAGTTGTTTGTAGGAACTGAAGAGTTGAAGTGTTGACAATGCACTCATCAAGGGGGAGATTGAGGAGCCATGCTGAATAGCGTGGGCCTCATGGCTCCAGATGTGATGAGTCATTGTCAACGATAGTCAAAAAGGACAGATGAAGAGAGGAGATCTGCTGTTTCATGGGCCACGTGTGACTTAGGTACACGGGCAGCAAGCGACTGTCGGACAGAGGAGGCTGCGAAGTCGGGCTGGCCCAATCCGGGTACATGGGTCAGGAGCAGCAGAAGACCCACTGGGCTATTGACCAGGATTGACTCAGGTACACGGGCGGTGAGTGATTGCCGGGATGAGAGAGCTGCGGAATCGGGCCGGCCCAATCCAGGTACCTAGTGCAAAGTCGGTGGAGGCTTTGTCAGTTTTGGCGCAAAACTGACAACCGTTGATTCTGTATCGGACTGTCCAGAAGAGAAGCCGTAGTCGCTACGAAAGCTTAGCTTCCGGATAAGTCATCTGTATCACTAGGCCCATAGTCACTCAGTCGTGTCTGTAAAAATTCCTAAGGGCAGTTGAGTATTTTCCTTTATTTTTAGAGTCTGTAAAAACCCTAAGGGGCTGGTGGAATATTCTAGGCCATTGGGCAGCCTATAAATAGGGCCCCAATCCCTAGGGTTGGACTACCCCTTTTGCTGAAATCAGTTTCTACTCTATTGGGTCAATTTTTGTCTCCTGTTCTCTCTCTTCGGTTGTGCACCGCCAGGCTGCTGTTCTTGATTTTGTGCCTTGCATTTATTCAGTCTCCTCTGATGCAGTGAAGTTTCTATTCTCTGATCGTGTGCAGCATTTTTATAGCAGTTTTTATGGCTTCGTTTCACGTGCATAACTATTTTTCCTGAACATTTGTGCCTCGGTTGCTACTGTTCTTCACGTAAGTAGTACTAGTTCATACTGGTTGTAAGTAGTACTACTACACTGTAGCAACAGTACACTAGTACTCTAGCCTTGCTTTTACTGCATTGCTTTTTGATCGAGTTGACAGGACTAAAGTCCCTTTTCTGGCTGTTCTCTGGCGAAGCCCCTTCTCTGTTCGAAGCTCCTCAGCTCTGTGAGGTAGGCTTCGATCTAATATCCTCGAGGGCTTCGCTTGAACTTTGACTTCGCTCTTATCCTGTGAATTTAGCTTCGAAGTGTGTGTTGCACTTAGTCTGTTGGCTTGTCATACTTCGACTGTCTTTGCGAAGGTGAACTCCAACTAGAGCTATTCGAAGTTCATACTTCGACAGGCTTCGGATTCTGTTTCGAAGCTGGCCTGTGGTTCGAAGGTCATACCTCGATAGTGCTAGCTTCGAACGTAGTCGTGTAGGCTTCGAGTTGATTTTGCTGTCACGTGTCGGGCTTCGCTTATCCTTCGAAGGCTGTTTTTCTGTGCATTGTGTTCGAAGCTCTGTTCGAAGGATAGGCTTCGAAGCGCATTGTTCGAAGCAAGTCTCGACACTGTCATACTTCGCTTCGAAGCATACTTCGCATTTACACTCGAGCTAGGCTAGACTAATCAAACCTTCGGCACGTCAACTTCAACCTTCACTCAACTTCGACAGGCCTCGACCTCCGAAGCAGGCTTCGACACTGCGAAGCAGGCCTCGACCAGCGAAGCAGGCTTCGCCAAGTTTCGAACAGGAGACAGATTTCGAACGGTAACTTCTCACTTCATTCTTTGTGCACTTAGAGTGTTATACTGAGAAGTTTGTCTTGCCTTGTCTTGTGTATACTGTTTATCTGTCTATTAGCACTGTATTGGTATTACTCTGTTTTAAACATCAGTTGCTTCTAGGCTAGATTCCTGTAGACTTAGGCAATCTGTTCGTTCTTTGCTGCTTAGTTCTTTGAGGTGCGTTGGGTATTGGGAGCAGGCCATTGATTCGAAAGATTTTTTTAAGGCGCCCATTTACCCCCCTCTGGTCGCTACTTTCGGTCCTACAAAGGGTTAAAGTCGTAGGGTTTGTCCAGGCTCCGGTCTGAAAATACCCTCCAAAGGCTTCCCCTCCGTAGTGGAAAACAGCCAGAAGGATGGGACGTCTACTATGTCTATCTCCTTCGAACATACTTTACCATATTAGCCCTATTCGGGGTACCGAAATAGTTTCCACTATGTCGGTTGTAATAGAGGGGTAAAAGGGTCTTTTCCTTAGAGTTTTTACCTATAAATACCACCTTTCTCATCCTGTAATAGGCATCGAATATTCAGATATTCAATACACAACTTCGAACTACTTCGAGCTATTATCCAATTCGGAGGCTTGAGATAGTCCGCTTTCACAAACACTTCGTTTGTTAGTTCTTAACTTTAGAGAACCTATTAATGTAATCCGTTGTGCCAACAAGTAACGTCATCCTGGTTACCTTGAAAGCATTGACTGACGAGCAGAGGGTAGAGGTACAAGAGCACGCAGAAAAATACCAGAAGTTGTTCCTCAAATCCTTCGGCATGACCCGATCTAGCCCCGTTCAAGGAATCAATTGCCGAAGCCGACCCTGATTGGGGAGATCATCCAATGGACTGAAAGTCCTTAGATCAATTTTCAGGAAACCATCGACAATGCTCTCCACCACGCCCTCATCAATTAGTCTGAGGTATTGGTCAATACCTTGCATGGGCTGATCAAGAAGACCGTTGACGACACGATGGCTCATGAGCCGACACAAGGTATGGTGTACTTCCCCGTCAACCATCCCCGTATACTACAGAATCCACATCACACTCGGCTAATGCTACCGCCACAAGGGCCGACAAGACACGATCCACCGAACATCTTGTTCGGTATTGAAGGGAAGACAATGGCTCAGCCATTGACTCCTATGCTCCAAGGGATTGGAAGATGGGACCCATCAAAAAACACGTACGTCCTCGGGAGGGGCATGCCACCATCTCAGCCTTGGTCACTCCGTAGGGGCCGATCAGGCAATAAGTACCCCAATCCATGTACGAGATCACAAGGAATATGCTTCCCGATCTCGTGCCACCAAGGGCGGCAACCGATGGTATCCCTCAGGGATACCACCAGACCGCGTACTATAGAGCTATTGACGACAAGATTTGGTAAAGCCAAAAGCCCACCAGGGATGGCGCATGGTCAACAGAAGTCTCTAGTCAAAATAGTCAAAGAATCCCATCCATTACAACATGACTGGATGCAGAGGAGCCGATGGATATAAAGATGAAAAGAAGATATAGATAAATTCAGAATCAATTAAGATAGAGTTCTTGGATGGAAAGTCTCCAGACTATAAATATGTACCCCTTGTTAGATTTGAAACAGACATCTCTGTCAACCAACTACTCGGTGCCTCGCCACCCTTAGTTCCCAAGGTTTATCCTGGCGGGGTTCGACACTTGGAGCTGGGCTGCATCATTTCGATCTCCGGTGAAGAGGTGAGTCTTGTCACCACCGACGATTGTACCGACTAGGTGAGTATCGGTTAGGTGAACGTCGAAACAGTACGGTCACCAGTTCTCGGTGTATCGGTTAGGTCTAAGGCTGCATCAGATTGATCTCTTACATTGATGTGATCTAAGTGTGGTAGATTGAGGTTTCATCGGTTAAGTCCGACATCTCTTGCTATTGTATCTTTTTCATGCTTTATACCGTTTATCTAAATAAAACATGCTCAATACTTTGACATATTATTAAGATCATCGCGATTAGCTACTGTCTTGGTTACGTCCGATTTAGTTATTGTGATGATTTTCATGATATAGACATGTTATCTAGCACATTTTATTTATTTTTGTCATAGTACAAGCCAACAGGTTATCTTCAATTCAATGCCACATCTTATTTTCCATCGGAAAAACGCTCATCAGCCCATGTGGTAAAACTGCCCCTATTATCGGCCGATGGCACGCTTGCCCGATTGCTTCACCCTTGGTCATCGGCCCTATGGCCGATCGACATGATATTCCATGAATATCCTATTCTCATCGCGGTCATCGGCTCGATAGCCGATAGGCCGTGCTATTAATCATATTTTCCTGTTTCCTTATCAGTTGCAGAGTCAAACTGATTGGCATGCCTTGAACCCCTTTTCCTAAGAACGTAGGACCTGCACTAGAGTTAAGTAGATCTTCCAGGCCACGCGTGTGTCAAAGTGTGACCAAAAAACACACCAACACGATTTTTGGCATGCCCGGTGGGACCATACTTCAGCAATCCAGCCATGGCGTTTGAAGTTAGTGACGACATCATCATTCCGATCACTATAGAGACTTTGCCTAGGTGGTGGTACAAAGACACGTTGACACTTTTCAAGAGCTGTGCCTGCAAGACTACATGATGACTCAAGCAGGTCCTATCTTAAGCGATCTATTGCCGAGACCAACAACGACCATGGAGACCAGTCAACCGATAGAAATCCCTCAGGTCAGTTTATAGGAGATCGTCGACAACATGCTTCACCACGTGCTCATAAAACAATTTGGAACATTGGTCAACACCCTCCATAGGCTGATCAAGAAGACCATTGATCGCACTATAGCCGATGAACCGTTACAAGGTCCGATGTATCTCCTCGATACTCAGACCAGACTGCTCCAGAATCCATAGCACTATCTGTCGAATCCACAGCCGCAAAGGCTGACGAGGCTAGATATGTCGACCTTCTCGGTCGACCATGAAGGAAATAGGGTGACCCAATCACCGGCCCGTACTCGGGGCTTGTCACCAAGTTTGTCGTATAACCTTGAAAGAGGTGCGTCAGTGCCGTTCTCAGTGGCCGACCCTAGGCTGATGGGACAGGAGGCCCCACAAGTCACATATGGTGTCGCAAGGAACGTGCTGCCAAACAGCGTGCTGCCTAGGGGGCACCCGACGGTATCCCTTAGGGGTACCATAGTACCGTGAACTTCAGAGCGCAACCTTATGGTGATGAGGGGAAACATAGATACAATGCTGCCTGAATTGAGCAATATCAGTAGGCCCTGATGCCTGAATGGTACTCAACACCGAGACAATAAGAAGATGACTGGGTGAAACAGATCACGCAGGTTATCAAAGATCAGTTTGGGCTGAATCCCAAAGAACATACGTACATGTATCGGTGGCCATACCCAGAATGGTTCAACCGAGTACCTCTACCAGACGATACAAGATACCCGACTTCACCAAGTTCTCGGGACAACACTCGGTCTCCACGATCGAGCACATCAGCTCTTTCCTTGCCTAGTGCAGGGAGGCATCGGTTGATGAAACACTGAGGGTCCAATTTTTCCCGCTCTCACTATCAGGATCGGCCTTCGCGTGGTTTGCTTCACTACCGGTGGATTCCATCAGAGGATGGGCGGACCTAGAGAAGAAGTTTCACCAATACTTCTTCGATGACATTTAAGAGATGAAACTCACCGACTTGACAACCGTAAAGCAAAGAATGGATGAGTCGATGCAAGATTATATCCATAGGTTTTGAGACATATGGAGCAGATGCTATAGTCTGAGACTTAGTGATACCTATTTGGCAGAGTTGGCATTTCAGGGACTTCTGAACCTGATTAAGGAGAGATTTTCATCACACGAGTTTGAGAGCCTCTCCCAATTGATGCAAAGGGTATCGGCACATGAGAGACGATTCCAAGAAGCCAATAGATATAGATATCAGAAGAAGGTGTCATACACACAATTGTACCATTCAGACTCCAATGAGAGCAGTGACTCAGATGCGGAAGTCCGTATGGCTGAATGGTCTAGAAACAAGAAGCAAGTCACATGCCCCTGGGTGAAACCGGCCGAGAAAGAGGAAAGTACGACTTCGACATCAACAAGGCCAATAAAATATTCGATATTGTGCTCAACGAGAAGCAGATCCACTTGTCACCTGGCCACGTGATATCGACTACCAATGAACTGAAGAAGAGAAAATACTGCAAATAGCATAATTCCCCATCACATCATACTAACAAGTGAAAAGTGTTTAGGTAGCATATCCAATCGGCCGTGGAGCAAGGACGAATCAAATTCGATGATGGGAGGAAGCCGATGAATATCAACGGTCATCCATTCCTAGTCAACATGGTACACACGTACCACGCTAACGATTGGCGTACAAGGAAAAGCAAGCGAACCTATAGCAATGTCACTTCCTCCGATCTCATCAGGAAATAACAGAGGAAGTCAAAGGATAGGACTGACAATGAAGACAACCACGACTACTCACGTTTCAATCCACATTGGAATTGTAAGTTTTTCAGGCTCTGCTGGAATGAAGGGTTGTGTCTACCATCAATGTAGGACTTCCTGGGGTGCGTGCCAAGGATACGGCACAAGCTGGTCATTGGCCATATAACGTCAAGCTAGGGCTGCATGATCGAGAAGTCGTTCACCAAATATTGTCGCCACCAATGGTGTCAGCGCTTGAAAGGCTTGGCCCCATCGACTCCGAGGAAATCAGCCAACCGACCGATGGTAGTGATGCACCAGAGAAGCCGCAATGGTGCCCTAGTGGTATTTTCATGAGGAGTTAGAAGAGAAGGGTTCAATGTCTGCGACAAAGAGAATTGAAGACATAGAGGTGCGATGAGGAAGCTAATCGGCCACACAAAATCAAGAGTGAATGACGACCAAAAGATAAGGCCGATCACGAAGATAAGAATGTATCAGATAACGGCGCCAAACCAATCAACAAGGAGCTACCCAAGATCGTCCTATAAAGATGATGCCAAAGAACGAGGGGTGGACTCAGTCAAAAATTTGCTGTAATCGATGAACTACGGAAATACAAACATTGGACACCGACAACAGACCATGGTAACCTTCGTAAGTACCCAGATCCCCGATGAGACGAATGAATTAAAGGCAACTATATAAGGGATGTGGGAAAAGGCCGAACGAGAAATACTTAAGGAAATATTTGAGTGATCGTTCGGACGGAGCATAAAGATCTACACACGAAAATAGCAAATACCGATGGTATCGCCTTCAGACGACCGATGCAGAAGCATCGCCCTTAGTCACAAAATACAAACTAGCTTAGTTTCAAGACAAATGGATCAATGCCAATATATCACATGAGGGACAAAAGTTTACCAGACTAAGTGCTACACAAGATAAAAGGAGTGCCCTGCGAATGGCTTTAATCGCCCGCAGCCGAATAGCATCAATGCCTTGAAGGACGGCCTGGTCTTCGGCATCCGAACCTAGAACATCCTGGAAGGAGCGATGACGATTCTGCGCCTGGCGAATGGCATCAGCAAACCACTTCTTCTGGGCATCGACCCGAGCAAGAACGGAGGCGACAACTTTCTCATACTCAATGATCTCCACCCAAAGCCCCTCTAGCTTCGTCAACAGAGTGGACTCTCCTGCCCATAGCTGATCAAGCACCCGTGACATAGATGATGAATCAGCTTCAATGCGGTTCAAGAGGGTACTCTCGGTCACGACTGCCTCTGTGTGAGTCTTCATCACTTCCAACAACAATGCATGGCGGGCTCGACCGACTATCTGCTTGATGGTTCGTTGCACTACCGTCAGATGGAACTCTAGTTATAAGGCCGATGTAAGGGCATCAGCCAATTCCGGCGAAAGGTGATCCATGACGTCATTGAAACGACCTTGTATCGGCCCCGAATAATTGACGAGGACCTCCACTGGAGCCTCCAAGCGAGGAAGCAAGCCTGACAAGATCTCCTTCACCGCTAGAGACAATAGAGACTGACCGATGAGGAAACGTCGGCGATGTCACTCTCCATGTATGTCCGGACATAAAAAGAAAAGTGCTGGGCAAAGGACTGAAACAAGAGAGAAAATGCTAAGAAGAGACTCATCGTTGTATGATAATGGGCGTAAAAGTTCTTACATCAATAGGCTCGGTGGAGGCAATCGATCGCAGAGTAATATCTGCAGAAGAAATAGTGGTGTCATCAACCACCGGAAGAGTGTGCGTCCCCTCTTCCTCAAGGCTACCTTAGTGGGGGGCAGGCGATCGCGCGGCATCTGCCGCAACAGAGGCCAATGTCAGTTATGCAGAGGACAAACGAGAAAAGGAAAGACAAGTTGCGTACCTCATGAGGGGTGAGATAGAATGAACCCTAGCATCGAACACCACGCCTCTCGGCATATAAGCCTCTGTAGTGGCAGCTGTACCAACCACATTGGCCGACACACTGGGAACTACATATGTAGATTTAGCCACATCGGCCCCAATAACAGTCTCCGCAGTGGCACCACCAACAAGTGTGGGTGATTGAGTGCTAGCTAGGCTAGAAGCCTCTAGAGGGTATACGATGGTTGGGAAAGAAGGCTGGATAATAAAATGCGTTCGACATTGAACAAGATATTTTAGGTAAAGACCCAAGTATACCTGAACTGATGAAGGCACTTCGATAGCAGCTGTGGCTTGTTTGGCCGAGGAAGTGGACGATGTCGACTAAACAAAAAGAAAACACATTACGAAGGGAAAAAGACATCACCGAACATCTAGGAGAATAGAAAGGGTACATGGCTAGGTCGAGGTCTGGTGAATTGGTGAGCTCCTCCGCCCGACGCTTGGTGCTTACGCGCTGGAGTTTTGACTCACCCATCGGAAAGCAAATCCTTCAGGGTAGGGGCCCCACTACCCATAACACTGACAACTGACTGTGGCTGATAGTAAACCGGCCATTCTGGCTCACCTGTGGAGCATCCGCGCCACCCCCCCCCCCCCCCCCGCACAACACAAGAATTAGCAAAGGAGCAAGATAACGAGGAAAATGAATGAAAGGAGTCAAGAAACATACTAGTGTGGAATCATCGGCATAACCAGGATGCAGACGCTCGCAGTACGACTTCTGTATGGGGGAAAATACTACATCCCCAGGATCTTCAAGATTACACAGTGCTGATAACACTGTAGCAAAACTGAAACTCAAACACAATGCACTGTTTCTAATCAGGAGTAATTTCAGTAAACTTCAGAGATCAAGAGTTAAAGATGTACTCACAAATGGCTTTCAACTGAGAACAATATCCAATACTTGAAAAACACTCTTCAACCCTAAATCAGACTAAACAAGACTGATTTCAATTTGTAACATATGAGTAAACAGCAAAAACACATTAGAACAATGTTTACTGAAACTTATCTGAAACTGAGCCAACTTTCTGAAATCACATGCAAGAACTTGAATACTCACAATGTGTAAACATTCTTGATAGGAAAATAGGTTCAAGATCAACACAAGTACAATGAATCAGTTTGATACTAACAGATTGGTTATGAAGATCAATTGGAGTTCATGTTTCTCTATTATCTTTAGCATATGCTGAACAGAAATTTGAAATGAAGCAATATTTCAGTAATTTGATCTCAACAGTTAACAGACAACCAAAACAACCTACCAAATGTTTTCTGAATCACACAGCTCAAGTTTCAACCATAAAACTCAATCAAACTGTCACAAGTACATTCAACACATGGTAAAAAGGAAAATCTCAGTGTATAGATCAAATCTACACTCTGTCAGTATAAACCTTCTCTGACCAAGCAGAAGACAGCAGGTACCAAATGAATGAATTCAGGAAATTAAACCTTCTTCAAAAGTAGGAAGGAAAAAACTGAATATAGGATATCAAATTTGAATAGCAGTTCAAGATAGTTAAAACCTTCAGAGTTCTGCCATTTAAAACAGAGTCACTAATATCAGAAATCAGTACTTCAGAAACTACAACTCTCTTCACATACACTTTTGAGAAGATCTATTATCAAGGATATCAATAAACTCAGCTAAATACTAGACATAATTCACAGGAAAGAAATTCAGATTAGAGAAAGCAACACAATCACAGATTGGGATTTCTAACCTGATTAAGGACTGACTTCTCCCTTGACTTCTTCAGCAATTTCTTGAGCAAGAACTCCTCCTCCACGATGATCTCTTGTATAGAAACTTGTCGGAGAACCTCTTGATCTTGTTCTCAAACCAGATCAGGAATCGCAAAACACGGATCAACAAAAAAATCGAACCAGACTTGTCAAGGCTGGCGGCGCAACAATAACAGCAAAATGTCCAAGATGATGAACAGTGATTTCGGATCAGAAACAATGATCGCAACAAGGTAATCAGAATTAAAGCTCCAAAATCATGGATCAGACGAATTTAGGAACAAATTGCTGAAGAGTAAAAATTTCAGAATAGGAAGAACTCTCAGCTCATATGGTTTTCAGATTTTTTCTCACAAAAAGGGCAGCCATCTATTTAGGTGTAAGGCCCATTATATAGCCATACCCTAAGAGGTAGCTTTACATAATAGTCCACCCAAAATTCAGAATTAACCATGAGTACAAGACACAATTTCAGAAATATTAAACCTGAATAATACTCTACTACTTGACTAAAAGAAAATACAACCTTGACACAACCCTTTAATATATTTTCAGAATTTGATTATTCTAAAAATATACCAAAGTTACATTATTTTACTGAATTACTCAAATAAACCTAAATTCCTATTTATTGAAATTAACAAACACATTTAAAGTTTCGATGGTTTTCAGCAAAAACCGACAAAGCCTCTCCTGATCGTCGACGTCCGTCGTCAGTCCGTGAACCTGACTGACAGCAAGTCTCTCCCGCTCTCGATCCCTCGAGCTGCCTTGTCACTTGAACTGGCTTCCCTTCCGTTTAATAGATCAACGCTTCGTCTCGATCAATCTTCAACTCAACGTCTCGTTCGACCTCCATGCGTACATCAGAGTCCACTCTCGACTTTGACTGACACCCTCGACCATCTGGCATTAGACTCCCCATCTAACCCTGATCCCATGCCATCGACAGTTGATGAGTAACTCAAGCCTGCACACATGAGACAAACAAAGACACACACACCAAATCCAGAACATCCAGACACAACACATGAATTTACCCTGTCAATCACTCATCATTACCTTGAACACTAGTGACACACCTCACTTTGTTCCTCACAAGCCTTGCTAAGGCAGAAGTGGAAAAATTGTTGAAAGCTAGGATTATCAGAAAAGTAGCTCATACGGAGTGGTTAGCCAACCCGGTCTTCGTCAAAAACAAGGCCTCCAGGAAATGGCGCATGTGTATTGATTTTACATCCTTTAATAAAGAGTGCTTTAAAGCACCAGCATAGTCTAGATTTAGCAAAAACATTTGAGAGCCTCCTGTTGACACGAAAACGTGCCCCGCACTTGGGTCAGTTCAATGACCCAAAAGTGTGTGGATACTTAGGGACAAGCCTAAGCGTGACACAACACCGATGTCGCGTTCTGACTACCCTTAGCCGTGGTAAGGGGGGTGGAGTCGCCAGGCAATCAGATCACACAAAACAATCCAATTAGCTGAAAGAAGAATCTTAAACAGAATAAATTAGCAAACTGGTCGGAGCGTGTCTGCTTTGAAGTATGGTGTGAAGGGGCCGCCGAAGTGTACCTTCGGCGTTTGGCGCAAAGTTTCCCGCTGAAGGGTACCTTCGGCGTTTGGACTGGTCTGATCGAAGATGAACTCCAAACAGATCTAGATGCGATAGTCACCTCCGAACAGCGGGGTTCGGCATGAAGCCTCCGATACAGTAAGACACAGAGTAAATACTTGAGCACAACGTGTGAGCGTGACTTCCTCTGGAGCGGAGTACGAATGTGGCGAAGCCTGTCATGACGAAGTGTGCTGGTGAAGCGTGCGATTGAAGCAAGAGTCTCACCAAAGGGTGCTCTAGCGACCTCAGAAACTGATCTCTCAGCTCCAGACACCTCCGACAAAGTAGCTCTGAATGTAGGTAACCTGCAATAGATAGGATTCAAAGTACTAATTTGTCCTGAGGACCGAATTCTGCTAAGTGTTGCACTAGTAGCGAAGGTAGCAATCTATTACGCAAATTAGCGGATACTTCACAGGCGAAGTAACAAGGCGATAGCAATCTGTTACGTAGATGAATGGATACTTCACAAGCAAAGTACAAGGATTACCACTGTTCTGAAGTGGCAATCGGAGGGCTTCTAGGCAAACCCACGAAGAGGTACAAAATGTAAAGATAAAGTAAATGCGATCAAAGCTAGGGCTTTGTGTTTGGGTTGTGTTGGGGGGTCTCTAAACTGGCTTCGCCTCTCTATTTATAGGGGCTAAACCTCTGATCTAATCTGCTATAATTCGGCTATATAGAGATAAAAACATAGCCGAAGTCGTGCCCAATTCTATCCTTGCCGAAGTGGGCCTTCGGCCAGGCCCATCGAAGCCCGCTCCTCGGGCCAAAGCTTCGGCGGCATGGGCCTCCGAAGGCTCCTGAACGAAGGTCGTGGGCTAGATAGAAGCTTTCGAAGCCCATAGCCCAATGGTCCTTCGGCCCTGTAGGGCTTCGGCTTGACCCAGGACATGTGTATTCTCGGCCCAAATTGCCAAAATTGATATTTTGACAATCTTAACCATTGATGCCATTTTTTGCCATCAACACATGCCCCCTGCCTTTTAGTGAACTAAGTGAACTAAAAGCACAACGAGCTCAAGACGATACCTCCCATATCGGCCTTTCGATACCTTTTACGTCGTTTGCCACACACTTGGGAAATACCTTTTCAAGTATCTACCATTCAAAGCCCTTCGAAACCGCTCTCCATGCAGAGATTCTAACACATACGCATTGCTGGGAGTGATTTCGGCTATCTTGAAAGGGCCTTCCCAACTAGGTGACCATTTACCAAACTTGGGACTCTTAGTGCCTAAGGGTAAAATCGTCTTCCAAACCAAGTCTCCCACTTGAAACGGTTTTGGTTTAACCTTCTTATTGTAGTCTTTAGCTACTCTCCTATTATCTACTTCTATGGCTTCTAAAGCCTTCAATCTCTTATCGGTCACTTCTTCTAGGTTGTCTTTCAAGAGAGTCTCATACTCATTGACCGATAAGCAATCTTTCCTTAACACTATTAAAGAGCCAAGATCTACTTCTATAGGTAGAACGGCTTCTTGTCCATGTGTCAACTCATATGGATTGACTTTGGTAGCACCGTGCTTTGCAATTCTACAAGCCCATAGCGCTTCGGAGAGCACTTCATGCCACCTTTTGGGGAATTCTTCAATTTTCTTCTTAATGAGCTTAATCACGGTTTTATTACTAGACTCGACCTGACCATTGGCCTGAGCATAGTAGGGTGAAGAGTTTATCAACTTAATACCATAATATTGGGTGAAGTCTTTCACTTCTTTAGAAACAAATGAGCTACCCTGATCTGTAGTGAGAGTTCGAGGGATGCCAAATCTATGTATGATGTGCTTCAAGATAAAGTCAAGTACCTAATGGTGAGTCATGTTCTTGAGAGGCACGACCTCGGTCCACTTGGTGAAGTAATCCGTTGCCATCAACACAAACTGATGCCCTTTTGAGGAAGGAGGGTGGATTGGCCGATGAAGTCTAAACCCCATCCTCGAACGACCATGGATTGACAATAGGGTTGAGTAATGAAGAAGGAGCTAACTGAATATTGCCAAACTTCTGTCACGCTTCACACCCTCTATAATACTTAAAACAATCCTCAGTCATAGTCGGCCAGTAGAAACCCGCTCTTTTGAGCATCCAACTCATTTTCTGGGCCGACTGATGAGTGCCACAAAATCCTTCATGGACTTCTCCCGTAGCCACCTAGGATCATTCATGGTCTAGACACTTTAACAATACTCCGTCAATTGTTCGGCGATACAGTGTGTCGTCTAACAGCCCTTTGGCTAGGGTCTCTCAAATATTGACGATTGGCATTCTCCAATCGCCCTTATGGGCTTTGGAGGGTTTTGCTAGCTCACTATCTGGAGAAGTCTCGAGGCTACTGATTTTGGGGTGCCCCCGAGCCCCTTCCTGCCTCTACCGAAGTCTAGCCAGACTGGCTGTGCGAAGTGTATCAGGCCAAAGCCCTCTGCCGGAGGGTCTGTGCTCCCGAAGGCCCTTACTGTGCGGAGGACTTCGACTCACGATCTCTGGCGTGCCAGACCCCTCGGTGGGCAGAGCACTCCGGTCTTGTGTCCTCAGCGCATGGTAGCACTCCGGTCTGACCCAGAGGGTGCTCTTGCCTGAAGTCACTGGCTTCGACAATGAGACCAAACATCGGCTTCTCCTATACAGAAAATTTTTCTCTCCTGACTTGGTAACCATATGCTTGCTGAGCCAAATCATTTGCAACCGAATTGGCCTCTCTCGACACATGAGAAATTTTGAAGTCATCAAAAGTAGCAACTATGTCCAGACACCTATCCAAGTAGTGTTTTAGCAAGCCATTAAGGCATTGAGCACTCTTAGCCACTTGTTGTACCACCAACAGGGAATCACCATGCGCATGGACATGTTTAACACCCATGGATTTTAACAATTCAAGCCCTAGCAGTAAAGCCTCGTATTCAGTTTGGTTATTAGTAGAAGGGAACTCTAAACGAGTCGAGGTCTCAAAGTGCATTCCGCTAGGTGATATGAGAACCACTCCAATACCTTGGCCATTTTTGCAAGCTGAACCATCAAAGTAAAGTTTCCATGGTATTACCTCAATCAAAGCAACATCATCTTTCCAACTGACGTCTATATGTTGATCAAATATAAAGTTGGCTATGTCGTGGCCTTTCATAGCTCTTAGGGGTTCATAGGCCAAATCATACTCGATCAAAGCGTAAGCCCATTTTCTGATTCTGCCACTTAGAATCGGATTTTGCAACATTTGTTTTATAACATCGGTTTGGCAAACGACAACACATGTGTTAGGAAGAAGATAGTGGCGCAATTTGGTGCACGCGTAGTAAAGTGATAAACACAAACGTTCCACAAACGCGTACCTGGTCTCGGCGTTCAGTAGGCGGCGGCTCAAGAACGTGATGATGTACTCTTTTCCTTCGACCTCCTGGGTTAGCACGACCCCGATCACGCTATCTTCAGCAGCGATATACATCCAAAATGGGATCCCGGCTTTGGGTGCTCTCACCACAGGCGGTGATGATAAGCACTCCTTGATCTTCTCAAAGGCGCTCTACTGGGTTTCCCCCCAAGCGAACTCGGTTTCGCTCTTTAGCCGGAGTATGGGGACAAAGGCATCAATTTTGCTGGACAAGTTGGATATAAAGCGACGCAAATAATTCATCTTGCCTATCAACTTCTACACATCTTTTTTACATGTTGGCACCGTAATGTTTCTAATCTTCTCAAGCCTCTTAGGATCAATCTCTATGCCTCTTTTGTGAATCATGAAACCTAAGAACTTACCCGCCGACACACCAAAAGCACACTTGAGTGGGTTCATTTTCAAACCATACTGCCACATCCTATCAAAAGCAACTTCCAAATTGGCTAAATGGTTTCCCATAGCGCCCGATTTGACTACAACATCATCAATATAAACTTCTAACATAACTCCTAACAAGTCATGAAAGATTAAGTTCATAGCGTGCTGATACGTGGTGCCAGCATTCTTCAACCCAAAAGTCATAACGACCCACTCAAACAAACCGACAAAACCAAGGCATCGAAAGGCAGTCTTCTAGACGTCCTCTTCGGCCATAAAGATTTGATTATAACCAGCATTGCAATCAAGAAAACTTAGTACCTTGTGTCCTGAAGCATCGTTGATTAGCATGTCGGCTATCGGCATTGGATACTCGTCCTTCGGAGTGGCTCTGTTCAGATCTCTGAAATCAATACATACTCGTATCTTGCTGCTCCCTTTCTTTTCTACAGGCACAATGTTAGCAACCCATTCTGCGTACCTGCATGGCCTAATAAATCCAGCTTTGAGCAGTCATTCCACTTCTTCTTTAACTCGATCATAGACGACTGAGTTAAAGTGACGAGGATGCTGTTTATAAGGCCTAAACCCGGGCTTGATAGGTAGCCGATGCTCTATCAGCTCGCGGCTTAGTCCCGACATCTCGCTATACTACCATGTGAAACAATCGACATACGGCCGAAGTAACTTTATTACTTTAGCCTTTTCATCAGGCTGTAAATGTTGGTTTACAAAAGTCGGCCTCGGGATGCTACCATAACCTATGTCAACTTCTTCTAAGGGATTGGCTGACTCAAAACCTTGTCCTAATTTCTCTACCTTGGTAAAGTCTTTGATGGCCTCGGCAATACCATCTTTATTAGACCGATACTGCTCCACCCGAGACTTTAGCCAATCCAGATTACTCTTGCTAGACATGACTACTAATACAAAAACAGCCACGCTACACCAGCCGGCTTTATAGACACTAGTACAAAACGCCCTCTGAATACGCTAACAAAATAGTAATCCAAAAGATCTATACCTGATAGACACTCTACTTTGTTGTGAACGGCGTCGACTGATACATCGGCCAATGCCACTTGGGCCGAAGTATCCGTGGGAATGACCTCTACTTCATCGCCGTCCCACTGAATCAGGCACTGGTGCAGAGTAGAATGAATGCAACAATTCGCATGAATGCAGTCGCGCCCAAGCAACACGCTGTAGTTACCTTGTACATCGACGACGAAAAACGCTGTTGGCAATGTCTTGTTTCCCACCGTCAACTCCATGGAGAGCACACCCTTGGCCTTGGAACTCTCGCCGCTGAAGCCGTTCAGCGTCAAGTTAGTCTTCTTCATATCATCTTCATCCCTGCCAAGTTTCATCAATAACGAGTAAGGCATTAAGTTAATTGTGGCGCCACCGTCAACGAGCATCTGAGAAATTGGCTTTCCATCAATGTGACCTCTGACGTAGAGATGCTTCAGATGGCGAGCCGAGTCCTCGGGCTTCTCAAAAATAGCGTTCGCAGGCTGAGGTTCATTTGAGCGACCTCGGCCTCATCCTGCGGGAGGGCGAACTCGGCGGGCAGTGTGACGATGTTGATGTCCATTGCCTAGGGTGCGGGCCCCTCAGAGACGGGCGAGTAGTCATCATCGAGCATGTCGTCGTCGTCGCTCGGACTAGGAGCCGAGTTGGTCATCTCAACCGGCTTTATCCTCCACACCTATTTTGTGGTTGGTTGAGGGTGGATTTCTTCAAAGATTGCATCGCGCTCGTCCTCGGCCTCCTTCTCGCGCATCTCCTGTGCCCGTAGTCATTGTAGACGTCTCTTTTGTGATTTGGACATGCCTGGAGGTGCCCAAGATGGTTGTGGCTTGGTGCCAGGTGCTACTGCCTAGTTCCTGCCAACTCTACCCGAAGTGGTACTGCTCCCTTCGGCTTCATGCACTCTGAGTTGGGAGGGACCTTCGCTGCGGACCCCGGCAATCAGACTAGCCTTGTCCGGCTGATCGAACCAGGCTTCGGCGCGGGCTCCGGCCGAAGCATGGGTCTTACCTTCGTCAGACTTCAGTGATAGGGCCTTTGGAATTGGGACTTCCTAAGACCCTACTCTGACCGTGATTGCTATGGACTTCCTATCTTCGGCCACCACACGCTTGTACTCCTCAACTTCGCCGTGCATGGTCCGATTCGGAGGTACCACAGACAGCCTATGGACGATGCCTCCCTCCGCTGCATCTGCTTGTCCCTGCCATTCATAATACTCCGAAGGAAAACAAGGCATAGCGTTAAGTTGCAGAGGGTACTTCGGCTATGACACGTACGAAGCCCACGGAGTTCCTGCCCAGTTGTACGGCAGAGGCATCGGCGGCTCTAGTGGCCTTGCCCACTGTGAGCCGAACCCGTTACCTGGAGAGGGGTTCGGCAGATTCGACAGTGTCTCAGACCATATCAGTGAGGGGTCCTACCAGGCCGGAGGTACATTCGGCCAGTGCGGGCCGAAGCCTCCTATCGGAGGGTTCGCCCAAAGTGGTGCGGGGATCGGCCATTGGGGGCCGAAGCTACTGGACGGGGGGTTCAGCCATTTAGGCCCGAAGCCACCGTGCGGTGTTAGGCCACTGTGGTCCGAAGTCCCTGTTAGGCCACTAGTACTCTTGTGAAGAACAAACAGAAGCCACAGAGAAGCTTCTGCTTAGGAATAAATTAGTTGTGTGCAAACCGAACCAACAGAACCTTAAATGAAGTGCTGCGCATGAGAATCAATAGGAATAAAAGCTTCCAAACAGTAAAGAGCCAAATGAATCTCAAGAAGAACAGGAGGTTGCCTGGCGGCGCACGCAGGGAGAGAGAAAAAAGCACGCAAGAACAAAATGACCCAAGGGATGATTGAAAAAGTGATTTCTAGAAGGGTAGTCCAACCCTAGGGATTGGGGCCCTATTTATAGGCTGCCCAATGGCCTAGAATATTCCACCAGCCCCTTAGGGTTTTTACAGACGCTAAAATAAAGGAAAAGACTCAATTGCCATTAGGTATTTTTACAGACACGACTGACTGACTGTGGGCCTAGAGATACAGATGACTTATCCGGAAGCTAAGTTTTCGTAGCGACTACGGCTTCTCTTCTGGACAGTCGGATACAAGATCGACGGTCGTCAGTTTTGCGCCAAAACTGACAAAGCCTCCACCGACTTTGCACCAGGTACCCGGATTGGGCCGGCCCGACTGCGCAGCTCTCTCAGCCCGGCAATCGCTCACCGCCCGTGTACCTGAGTCAGTCCTGGTCAATAACCCAGTGGGTCTTCTACTGCTTCTGGCCCATGTACCCGGTTTGGGCCAGCTCGACTTCGCAGCCTCCTCTGCCCGACAGTCGCTCGCTGCTCGTGTACCTGAGTCACACGTGGCCCATGAAACAGCAGATCTCCTCTCTTCATCTGTCCTCTTTGACTATCGTTGACAATGACTCATCACATCTGGAGCCATGAGCCCCACACTATTCAGCATGGCTCCTCAATCTCCCCCTTGATGAGTGCATTGTCAACACTCCTCTTTTTTTCAGTTCTTCAGTACCTGCGAACAACTGTGGAAACACGAAAACAAAACACAAGAAAACAAAGAAGAAGAAAAATAAGGTAAAAGTTTAACCCTAATGACCAAAAGCCGAACAAAAGCAAGAAGCGGTCATTATGGTTAACCAAAACGTAAAAGCTCAAAATGAGTGTGATTTCAGAACAACAAGGATATCAACAGAGTAAGAACTCCCCCTTAAACTCTGATCCCAAATTTTCTCCCCCTTGTTGACAAGTGAACTCATCAAGCACTCAATAGAGACACAGACTCCCCCTGAAATGCAACTCCCCCTCAAAATATGCAGTGAATTCAACTGGAGTGCATAAGGAGTGTAGAAAGCATGCTTCTCAGATATGATAGACTACAATTACAACATCTAACAGATACAACAAAAGACATACTGTAACGATACATGGCATGATCAGTGCAACAAATGATATCTAAAGAAAGTCATTTGCACGCATTTTTCAGTTTTTGCAAACAAAAACATCACCACATGTTCCAATAAACAAGCAAGGTAAAGCATGAGATGCAAAAGCTAACTGATATCTACCAAGATAAGCATTGTCCAAAACAAAGTGCTTCAGCAAACTTGTTATTATTTCAATTTTCAAGCTTTTTCTTTTCCCTTTTCATTTTTTGCCAGGGGTTATTTGCATGTCAAACCTTATGCTGACCGACCAAGTCAAGCCTAGGCCAGAACTGGACCATCAGAAGCTTAAGACATTGGTCTTGGCATACACTACAGTGTCCTAGTTCATACCAAAGTGCTATGGTACGCAGTCCAGAACAATGCAATGCAACAAGACAAACCCACCTGGATCTTTTCAATTTTAAGCATAAAAAGGCATGGAATTTTCATTTTTCTGGTTTTTCATTATTTTATAGCACATTTCCATGATTAAAGCATACAGATGTCCAAGTTGCATATTTGCATCCAAGTCAGGAACTAGCTACGAGGCATGTAACAGATAGCAAGAACATTCAACCTACGCATGCTAGTTATCAGAAGCAATGGTGATCATTTTTTCAATTTTAAAGCATAAAAAGCCATGCATATGATAGATATCAGACTTATCAAGCAAACTGAGACAAGACATGATCATTGACAAGTAATCAAAAGCATGTACTAGCTAGAATAAGTAAAGCAGTTCAATCATATAACATAAGCAAGCTCAAAAGTGTGATATGTGAATATGCAAGATATGAACACACACAAAAAAAAGACTCAAGAAAAGAGTAAAGAAGAAAGAAAACAGACGCAAAATATCCTAAAAAGGATACACAACACCCAAATCCCCTCGTAAACGCTCGAATGTAGACTGATCTAGGGGTTTGGTGAAAATATCAGCCAACTGATGATGGGTATCAACATGAACAAGGTCAATGACACCTTTCTCATATTGATCCCGCAAGAAGTGAAAGCGCACATCAATGTGTTTGGTTTTTGAATGGAGACATGGGTTTTTCCCTACACTAATTGCACTGGTGCTGTCGCAAAACAAAGGAACTCTGGTAGGAAAGAACAACCCAAAATCTCGTAGAGTGGAAATCATCCAAACCAACTATGAGCAGCAGCTAGCAGCAGCTACGTACTCAGCCTCTGTGGTCAAAAGAGCAACTCTAGATTGCTTTCGAGAAGACCAAGAGACAAGAGAAGAACTAAGAAACTGGCAAGTACCGGAAGTCGACTTGCGATCCAATCGGCACCCACCAAAGTCAGCGTCCGAAAAGCCAGATAAATCAAGAGATGATGATGCTGAATAGTAAAGACCGAGATTAGGTGCATAAGTGAGATACCTAAAGATGCGCTTGACAGCCTGCCGATGAGACGCGCGTGGTGAAGACTGGAAACGCGCGCAAAGTCCCACGACGAACTGTATGTCCGGTCTTGTTGCAGTCAAGTACAACACCGAACCGATCATCCCTCGAAACTCCCTTTCATTGACCTTGACGCCACTCTCATCCTTGTCCAGACCCCCAGAAGTGCCCATCGGGGTCATCTGCGGCTTTAATTCACCACCAAAGTCAAATTTCTTTAACATATCACGAGTGTACTTACCTTGGTGGATGAAGGTGCCGTCCTTGGTCTGCTTGATCTGGAGCCCTAGAAAGTACTTGAGCTCAACCATGAGGCTCATTTCAAACTCACTGTGCATCTGCTCAGAAAACTTGGACACAAGAGAATCAGTAGTACCGCCAAAGATAATATTGTCCACGTAAATCTGAGCGACTAAGAAATCTGAAGCATCTCTGAGCAAGAAAAAAGTTTTATCCACAGAACCCATCACAAAGCCCTTCCCCAACAAGAACTGCGTCAACCGGTCATACCAAGCCCTGGGGGCTGTCTTCAACCCGTATAAAGCCTTTTGCAGCTTAAAAACATGTCGAGGAAACTTAGGGTTCTCAAAACTGGGGGGGTGCTTAACATAAACCTCCTCCTCTATGAACCCGTTTAGAAAAGCACTCTTAACGTCCATTTGAAAAAGCTTAAAACCCTTCGAAACGGCAAAAGCTAGAAGAATACGAATGGACTCAAGACGGGCAATAGGAGCGAAGGTTTCTTCAAAGTCAATACCTTCCTTCTGGCAATAACCCTGGGCAACTAGTCGGGCTTTGTTGCGCACCACAACCCCATCTTCACCTTGTTTGTTCTTGAACACCCATTTGGTGCCTATGGGGTTGCATCCTGGAGGCGGCTCAACTAGTGTCCAAACCCGATTGCGGACAAAGTTCTCAAGCTCTTCTTGCATAGCATTAATCCAATTAGAATCAGAAAGAGCATCAGAAACATCTCTGGGCTCAAAAGATGCAACAAACGTAGATTCAGCAAACACAGCAAGAGAGGCAGAAGAACGCAAAGTTCTCTCAGTCAGTTCACCTATGATGAGCTCTGAGGGATGGTCACGCTGAACTGCTCAGGTTCCCTGGTGATCTGAAGTCACCTTACCAGAGTCAGCAGCTGGCACCTCTGGACTCGACTGAGGGGGCTCGATCGTAGTGGAAGAAGTGATCAGAGGTCCGCCCTCATCCTCAGTCGAAGTCTCAGAAGGTGTGGGATCTGCGGGGGTGCAGAAGGCCCACCCTCATTAGTGGCTGGAGTGTCATCATCTTCCTTGAAGATGGACTCTCCGAGCTCACCATCAGAAGGCTGAAAAGAAGGAGTCAAAGAAGGCAAGGACTCATCAAATGGAACCTCACAGGTCTCGACAAGCAGCTGGGATTCGAGGTTCCAAACACGGAAGCCTCGAGAATGCAATGCATAACCAAGAAAAACACCATCCCAGCAACGAGACTCAAACTTGTCCAAATGCCCTCCCTTCTTGAGCACAAAACACTTGCAGCCAAACGCTCGCAAGTGGCTCACCTTGGGCTGTCTGCCAAACCGCAGTTCATATGATGTCTTACCAAGGTAAGCTCTAAGAAAGATGCGGTTGGCCAGATAGCAAGCCGTGTTCATCGCTTCAGCCCAAAAACGCATAGGAGTCCTGTGCTCATCGAGCATCGTCCTGACCATCTCGACTAGCGTGCGGTTCTTTCATTCCACAACGCCGTTCTGTGGGGGAGTGTAAGGAGAAGAAAACTGGTGGTCCAGACCCTGATCACTACAAAATCTGACGAACTGAGAGTTCTTGAACTCAGAGCTGTTGTCAGAGCGAATTGCTCGCATCCGACCATTGTTCTCATTCTTCAGCTTCAAAATCAGGTTATGAACAAACTGAAACGTTTCATCCTTAGACTCCAAAAAGAAAACCCACGAGAATCGAGAGAAGTCGTCAACAATGACAAGTGTGTACCACTTCCCACCGACTGAACGTACCCGAGCTGGACCAACAGTGTCCAAGTGTAAAAGCTCGCCTGGATACGAAGTCATCACCTGAGTCACAGGTGAGTGAGAAGCGGCAACCATTTTCCCATGATGACAGGGATGACAACTAGATCCTTCTCCATCTTAAGCTTGGGCAATCCTCGGATGAGGTCCATAGAGCTTAACCTGACTAGCAGATCAGAACTCAGATGACCTAACCTCCTATGCCACTTCCAGAGCTCAGAGGAGGATCCAGCAATCAAACAGCGAGAAGGGCCAAAAGAACTAGAGAAGTCAATTCGAAAAACTTTTCCGAATGGTAAAATCTAGCAAATCAAAGACCCTCTTGAATCAAATACAGAAGAACTGCCTGTTGGCGTAAAAGATTACGCTAACAGGTTTCTGTAGAAAAGAAACTAACAAACGAAGTGTTTGTGAAGCAAACTGTTCTAAGCCTCCGAAAGGATAATAACTTAGAATAGTTCGAAAGTGTGTATTGAATAACTTGTATTCGGTCCCTATTACAGGGTGAAATGGGGGGTATTTATAGGCCCAAACATTAAGGAAAAGACCTATTTACCCCTCTATTACAACCGTCATAGTGGAAACTATTCGGTTCCCTTAATAGGGCTAAAATGGTAAAAGACTAATCTAATGAGAAAGAAGATAAGTCTTCCATCTTAGCTGGCAGAAAAGATCTTGGAGGGCTTTAGTTCGAAGATGTACTCCGAACTAATGCCTATCTTCGTACTTCGAACTTGATTCCGGGTATCTTCGAAGATGATCTTCGGGGAACCTTCGAACCAGCTGACTGCCTTTATGTTGCTTCGGCAATAACCCCGAAGATGAGATATTTTCCCCCAACAGTAGCCCCTCGAATACGCTTCTCCGTTTGACCTGTAACGTTAGGAGAGCAGTATACGAAAGGAAAAGATAACCAAACATAGGGGTTATTGGTTTTTATTTTATCTTCGAAATGCACGAAGATATGAACTTCGAATTAGTCTTAAGGTAATTACTTTTCGAACTATCTTAGAACTGACTCAAGAAGTTCGAAAGTCTTTTAGACTTAGAGAAAATAGCCGTTAAGTTTCTGTTTCCAACAGAAACTGTAGCAGACGTTAATTTCGTAAAAGAAGTAACGGCAGGAATGTGAAACGACATGGATTAATGGTAAGAAAGTGAAGTCTAGGCTATAAATAGAGGGCCTAGAAGTTACCCGATTACCTTTTCACCGCATTCTAGCAATCAAAAACTTTTTAGCCCTTTGAGTTCTTGAGCCCTAGCCTCCATTTCCTCAGAGCAATCTGGCGATCGCGATGGTGAAGAATAAGGGATCTGCACCTCCGTCGGCCTTGGCTCGGCAGCAAGCGGCTGCAGCAGCAGCGGCAGCAGCGTTGGCAGCGGCACCTCCGATGCTGGCGGCGACATCCATGGCGGCAGGGGGGAGAAATCCCCAAATCGCCGATGACCAAGGTCTGTGCCCGCCATCAACCAAGTATTTGGATCAATCTTTTGAGTTGGGGCCTTCTACCTGCAAGAGAGAATCTTTGGCACTCACAGCGGGGGGAAAAATTAGTAATGGAGTTATGATTCGGAAGCCGGGCAAAGAATCGATTCCATCACCAAGACCCGGAGAAGTAGTAGTATTCGAAGCTTTCTTCGAAGCTGGCTTGGGCCTTCCTGCTGTGGACTTCCTGGCGGAGGTATTGGATCTGTTTCATGTAACCCTCCCCCAATTATCTCCGAATGCAGTAGCTAGGTTAGCTATCTTCGAATGGGCGCTGAGAGCCGAAGGTTGTGAGGGGAGGGCAGAAATCTTCGCTGCACTTCATAGAGCAACTTGCCAGCCGAAGACCTTCGTAGGCTCCGGAGGTGAAAAAGTGGTAGTATCCTTCGGCTCTATCAACTTTAGGCTTCGGGATGAATTTGCACTTCAGTTTCCTGCCAAGGCCATCAATGCTAGATGGTACACTGATTGGATCCTGAGATGGTTCTATGCTGAAGTTGGAGCGAGCAGTCCTCTGGCTGGGCCTCTTAAAGAAATTCAATTCCAGAAAGAAGCCTTAGTGCAGCCCAACGAAGGCCGGCTCGAAGCTCGTCTTAACCTGCTTCAGAAAATTAGCCGAAGGTTAAGCATGCGGTACTTAGCCGAAGAATTCCTCGGACTGCAAATTCCTCCGCTGATGGCCAACTGGCCTATCGTCTTCGAGGATGATTCGGAAGGCGGTCTTCGCAAGATCAACTTAACTTCGAGCCCTGCAGGTAACTTCGAAACCAACATGCATTGTACATTTCTTCAATAACGAGTAAGGCATTAAGTTAATTGTGGCGCCACCATCAACGAGCATCTAAGAAATTGGCTTTCTATCAATGTGACCTCTGACGTAGAGATGCTTCAGATGGCGAGCTGAGTCCTCGAGCTTCTCAAAAATAGCGTTCGCAGGCTGAGGTTCATTTGAGCGACCTCGACCTCATCCTGCGGGAGGGCGAACTCGGCGGGCAGTGTGACGATGTTGATGTCCATTGCCTAGGGTGCGGGCCCCTCAGAGACGGGCGAGTAGTCATCATCGAGCATGTCGTCGTCGTCGCTCGGACTAGGAGCCGAGTTGGTCATCTCAACCGGCTTTATCCTCCACACCTATTTTGTGGTTGGTTGAGGGTGGATTTCTTCAAAGATTGCATCGCACTCGTCCTCGGCCTCCTTCTCGCGCATCTCCTGTGCCCGTAGTCGTTGTAGACGTCTCTTTTGTGATTTGGACATGCCTGGAGGTGCCCAAGATGGTTGTGGCTTGGTGCCAGGTGCTACTGCCTAGTTCCTGCCAACTCTACCCGAAGTGGTACTGCTCCCTTCGGCTTCATGCACTCTGAGTTGGGAGGGACCTTCACTGCGGACCCCGGCAATCAGACTAGCCTTGTCCGGCTGATCGAACCAGGCTTCGGCGCGGGCTCCGGCCGAAGCATGGGGCTTACCTTCGTCAGACTTCAGTGATAGGGCCTTTGGAATTGGGACTTCCTAAGACCCTACTCTGACCGTGATTGCCATGGACTTCCTATCTTCGGCCACCACACGCTTGTACTCCTCAACTTCGCCGTGCATGGTCCGATTCGGAGGTACCACAGACAGCCTATGGACGATGCCTCCCTCCGCTGCATCTGCTTGTCCCTGCCATTCATAATACTCCGAAGGAAAACAAGGCATAGCGTTAAGTTGCAGAGGGTACTTCGGCTATGACACGTACGAAGCCCACGGAGTTCCTGCCCAGTTGTACGGCAGAGGCATCGGCGGCTCTAGTGGCCTTGCCCACTGTGAGCCGAACCCGTTACCTGGAGAGGGGTTCGGCAGATTCGACAGTGTCTCAGACCATATCAGTGAGGGGTCCTACCAGGCCAGAGGTACATTCGGCCAGTGCGGGCCGAAGCCTCCTATCGGAGGGTTCGCCCAAAGTGGTGCGGGGATCGGCCATTGAGGGCCGAAGCTACTGGACGGGGGTTCGGCCATTTAGGACCGAAGCCACCGTGCGGTGTTAGGCCACTGTGGTCCGAAGTCCCTGTGCGGGGGGTCCGGCCATTGTGGCTCGGAGCCATCACGAGGGCTCGGCCACTATGGTCCGAAGCCATCCTCCGAACACCTTGGGCCCTTCAGCTGACCTAGCTTCTTAGCGCGGGTGTAGGACCGAAAGTAACGACCAGAGGGGGAGTGAATGGGCGCCTAAAAAATTCTTTCGAATCAATGGCCTGCTCCCAAAACCCAACGCACCTCAAAAGATGCCTAAAGTGTCGAAGCCTGCTTCAAAGTCTGCGGATTCGAAACCTGCGGATTCTAAGCCTACAGATTCGGAGTATGCAGATTCGAATTATGCAAATTCGGAGTATGCAGATTCGAAGTATGCAGATTCGAAGTATGCAGATTCGAAGTCTGCTGATTCGAAGCCTACAGATTCGAAGTCTACAGATTCGAAGTCTGCTGATTCGAAGTCTGCTGATTCGAAGTCTGCAGATTCGAAGCCTGCAGATTCGAAGTCTGCAGATTCGAAGCCTGCAGATTCGAAGCCTGCTTCACAGAGTTGGAATTCACACAAGAAAAGGGACTTTGGCCCTATCAACTCGATCAAAAAGCAACACAGGAAAAGCAAGGCTAAAGTACTAGCACACTGTAGCTACAGGAAAGTAGTACTACTTGCTACCAGCCACAAGAACTAGTACTCTTGTGAAGAACAAACAGAAGCCACAGAGAAGCTTCTGCTTAGGAATAAATTAGTTGTGTGCAAACCGAACCAACAGAACCTTAAATGAAGTGTTGCGCATGAGAATCAATAGGAATAAAAGCTTCCAAACAGTAAAGAGCCAAATGAATCTCAAGAAGAACAGGAGGTTGCCTGGCGGCGCACGCAGGGAGAGAGAAAAAAAGCACGCAAGAACAAAATGACCCAAGGGATGATTGAAAAACTGATTTCTAGAAGGGTAGTCCAACCCTAGGGATTGGGGCCCTATTTATAGGCTGCCCAATGGCCTAGAATATTCCACCAGCCCCTTAGGGTTTTTACAGACGCTAAAATAAAGGAAAAGACTCAATTGCCATTAGGTATTTTTACAGACACGACTGACTGACTGTGGGCCTAGAGATACAGATGACTTATCCGGAAGCTAAGTTTTCGTAGCGACTACGACTTCTCTTCTGGACAGTCGGATACAAGATCGACGGTCGTCAGTTTTGCGCCAAAACTGACAAAGCCTCCACCGACTTTTCACCAGGTACCCGGATTGGGCCGGCCCGACTGCGCAGCTCTCTCAGCCCGGCAATCGCTCACCGCCCGTGTACCTGAGTCAGTCCTGGTCAATAACCCAGTGGGTCTTCTACTGCTTCTGGCCCATGTACCCGGTTTGGGCCAGCCCGACTTCGTAGCCTCCTCTGCCCGACAGTCGCTCGCTGCTCGTGTACCTGAGTCACACGCGGCCCATGAAACAGCAGATCTCCTCTCTTCATCTGTCCTCTTTGACTATCGTTGACAATGACTCATCACATCTGGAGCCATGAGCCCCACACTATTCAGCATGGCTCCTCAATCTCCCCCTTGATGAGTGCATTGTCAACACTCCTCTTTTTTTCAGCTCTTCAGTACCTGCGAACAACTGTGGAAACACGAAAACAAAACACAAGAAAACAAAGAAGAAGAAAAATAAGGTAAAAGTTTAACCCTAATGACCAAAAGCCGAACAAAAGCAAGAAGCGGTCATTATGGTTAACCAAAACGTAAAAGCTCAAAATGAGTGTGATTTCAGAACAACAAGGATATCAACAGAGTAAGAACTCCCCCTTAAACTCTGATCCCAAATTTTCTCCCCCTTGTTGACAAGTGAACTCATCAAGCACTCAATAGAGACACAGACTCCCCCTGAAATGCAACTCCCCCTCAAAATATGCAGTGAATTCAACTGGAGTGCATAAGGAGTGTAGAAAGCATGCTTCTCAAATATGATAGACTACAATTACAACATCTAACAGATACAACAAAAGACATACTGTAACGATACATGGCATGATCAGTGCAACAAATGATATCTAAAGAAAGTCATTTGCACGCATTTTTCAGTTTTTGCAAACAAAAACATCACCACATGTTCCAATAAACAAGCAAGGTAATCATGAGATGCAAAAGCTAACTGATATCTACCAAGATAAGCATTGTCCAAAACAAAGTGCTTCAGCAAACTTGTTATTATTTCAATTTTCAAGCTTTTTCTTTTCCCTTTTTCATTTTTGCCAGGGGTTATTTGCATGTCAAACCTTATGCTGACCGACCAAGTCAAGCCTAGGCCAGAACTGGACCATCAGAAGCTTAAGACATTGGTCTTGGCATACACTACAGTGTCCTAGTTCATACCAAAGTGCTATGGTACGCAGTCCAGAACAATGCAATGCAACAAGACAAACCCACCTGGATCTTTTCAATTTTAAGCATAAAAGGCATGGAATTTTCATTTTTCTGGTTTTTCATTATTTTATAGCACATTTCCATGATTAAAGCATACAGATGTCCAAGTTGCATATTTGCATCCAAGTCAGGAACTAGCTACGAGGCATGTAACAGATAGCAAGAACATTCAACCTACGCATGCTAGTTATCAGAAGCAATGGTGATCATTTTTTCAATTTTAAAGCATAAAAAGCCATGCATATGATAGATATCAGACTTATCAAGCAAACTGAGACAAGACATGATCATTGACAAGTAATCAAAAGCATGTACCAGCTAGAATAAGTAAAGCAGTTCAATCATATAACATAAGCAAGCTCAAAAGTGTGATATGTGAATATGCAAGATATGAACACACACAAAAAAAGACTCAAGAAAAGAGTAAAGAAGAAAGAAAACAGACGCAAAATATCCTAAAAAGGATACACAACACCCAATCCCCTCGTAAACGCTCGAATGTAGACTGATCTAGGGGTTTGGTGAAAATAGCAGCCAACTGATGATGGGTATCAACATGAACAAGGTCAATGACACCTTTCTCATATTGATCCCGCAAGAAGTGAAAGCGCACATCAATGTGTTTGGTTTTTGAATGGAGACATGGGTTTTTCCCTACACTAATTGCACTGGTGCTGTCGCAAAACAAAGGAACTCTGGTAGGAAAGAACAACCCAAAATCTCGTAGAGTGGAAATCATCCAAACCAACTATGAGCCGCAGCTAGCAGCAGCTACGTACTCAGCCTCTGTGGTCAAAAGAGCAACTCTAGATTGCTTTCGAGAAGACCAAGAGACAAGAGAAGAACTAAGAAACTGGCAAGTACCGGAAGTCGACTTGCGATCCAATCGGCACCCACCAAAGTCAGCGTCCGAAAAGCCAGATAAATCAAGAGATGATGATGCTGAATAGTAAAGACCGAGATCAGGTGCATAAGTGAGATACCTGAAGATGCGCTTGACAGCCTGCCGATGAGACGCGCGTGGTGAAGACTGGAAACGCGCGCAAAGTCCCACGACGAACTGTATGTCCGGTCTTGTTGCAGTCAAGTACAACACCGAACCGATCATCCCTCGAAACTCCCTTTCATTGACCTTGACGCCACTCTCATCCTTGTCCAGACCCCCAGAAGTGCCCATCGGGGTCATCTGCGGCTTTAATTCACCACCAAAGTCAAATTTCTTTAACATATCACGAGTGTACTTACCTTGGTGGATGAAGGTGCCGTCCTTGGTCTGCTTGATCTGGAGCCCTAGAAAGTACTTGAGCTCAACCATGAGGCTCATTTCAAACTCACTGTGCATCTGCTCAGAAAACTTGGACACAAGAGAATCAGTAGTACCGCCAAAGATAATATCGTCCACGTAAATCTGAGCGACTAAGAAATCTGAAGCATCTCTGAGCAAGAAAAAGTTTTATCCACAGAACCCATCACAAGCCCTTCCCCAACAAGAACTGCGTCAACCGGTCATACCAAGCCCTGGGGGCTGTCTTCAACCCGTATAAAGCCTTTTGCAGCTTAAAAACATGTCGAGGAAACTTAGGGTTCTCAAAACCGGGGGGGTGCTTAACATAAACCTCCTCCTCTATGAACCCGTTTAGAAAAGCACTCTTAAAGTCCATTTGAAAAAGCTTAAAACCCTTCGAAACGGCAAAAGCTAGAAGAATACGAATGGACTCAAGACGGGCAATAGGAGCGAAGGTTTCTTCAAAGTCAATACCTTCCTTCTGGCAATAACCCTGGGCAACTAGTCGGGCTTTGTTGCGCACCACAACCCCATCTTCACCTTGTTTGTTCTTGAACACCCATTTGGTGCCTATGGGGTTGCATCCTGGAGGCGGCTCAACTAGTGTCCAAACCCGATTGCGGACAAAGTTCTCAAGCTCTTCTTGCATAGCATTAATCCAATTAGAATCAGAAAGAGCATCAGAAACATCTCTGGGCTCAAAAGATGCAACAAACGTAGATTCAGCAAACACAGCAAGAGAGGCAGAAGAACGCAAAGTTCTCTCAGTCAGTTCACCTATGATGAGCTCTGAGGGATGGTCACGCTGAACTGCTCAGGTTCTCTGGTGATCTGAAGTCACCTTACCAGAGTCAGTAGCTGGCACCTCTGGACTCGACTGAGGGGGCTCGATCGTAGTGGAAGAAGTGATCAGAGGTCCGCCCTCATCCTCAGTCGAAGTCTCAGAAGGTGTGGGATCTGCGGGGGTGCAGAAGGCCCACCCTCATTAGTGGCTGGAGTGTCATCATCTTCCTTGAAGATGGACTCTCCGAGCTCACCATCAGAAGGCTGAAAAGAAGGAGTCAAAGAAGGCAAGGACTCATCAAATGGAACCTCACAGGTCTCGACAAGCAGCTGGGATTCGAGGTTCCAAACACGGAAGCCTCGAGAATGCAATGCATAACCAAGAAAAACACCATCCCAGCAACGAGACTCAAACTTGTCCAAATGCCCTCCCTTCTTGAGCACAAAACACTTGCAGCCAAACGCTCGCAAGTGGCTCACCTTGGGCTGTCTGCCAAACCGCAGTTCATATGATGTCTTACCAAGGTAAGCTCTAAGAAAGATGTGGTTGGCCAGATAGCAAGCCGTGTTCATGGCTTCAGCCCAAAAACGCATAGGAGTCCTGTGCTCATCGAGAATCGTCCTGGCCATCTCGACTAGCGTGCGGTTCTTTCATTCCACAACGCCGTTCTGTGGGGGAGTGTAAGGAGAAGAAAACTGGTGGTCCAGACCCTGATCACTACAGAAGCTGACGAACTGAGAGTTCTTGAACTCAGAGCTGTTGTCAGAGCGAATTGCTCGCATCCGACCATTGTTCTCATTCTTCAGCTTCAAAATCAGGTTATGAACAAACTGAAACGTTTCATCCTTAGACTCCAAAAAGAAAACCCACGAGAATCGAGAGAAGTCGTCAACAATGACAAGTGTGTACCACTTCCCACCGACTGAACGTACCCGAGCTGGACCAACAGTGTCCAAGTGTAAAAGCTCGCCTGGATACGAAGTCATCACCTGAGTCACAGGTGAGTGAGAAGCGGCAACCATTTTCCCATGATGACAGGGATGACAAACTAGATCCTTCTCCATCTTAAGCTTGGGCAATCCTCGGATGAGGTCCATAGAGCTTAACCTGACTAGCAGATCAGAACTCAGATGACCTAACCTCCTATGCCACTTCCAGAGCTCAGAGGAGGATCCAGCAATCAAACAGCGAGAAGGGCCAAAAGAACTAGAGAAGTCAATTCGAAAAACTTTTCCGAATGGTAAAATCTAGCAAATCAAAGACCCTCTTGAATCAAATACAGAAGAACTGCCTGTTGGCGTAAAAGATTACGCTAACAGGTTTCTGTAGAAAAGAAACTAACAAACGAAGTGTTTGTGAAGCAAACTGTTCTAAGCCTCTGAAAGGATAATAACTTAGAATAGTTCGAAAGTGTGTATTGAATAACTTGTATTCGGTCCCTATTACAGGGTGAAATGGGGGGTATTTATAGGCCCAAACATTAAGGAAAAGACCTATTTACCCCTCTATTACAACCGTCATAGTGGAAACTATTCGGTTCCCTTAATAGGGCTAAAATGGTAAAAGACTAATCTAATGAGAAAGAAGATAAGTCTTCCATCTTAGCTGGCAGAAAAGATCTTGGAGGGCTTTAGTTCGAAGATGTACTCCGAACTAATGCCTATCTTCGTACTTCGAACTTGATTCCGGGTATCTTCGAAGATGATCTTCGGGGAACCTTCGAACCAGCTGACTGCCTTTATGTTGCTTCGGCAATAACCCCGAAGATGAGATATTTTCCCCCAACAGTAGCCCCTCGAATACGCTTCTCCGTTTGACCTGTAACGTTAGGAGAGCAGTATACGAAAGGAAAAGATAACCAAACATAGGGGTTATTGGTTTTTATTTTATCTTCGAAATGCACGAAGATATGAACTTCGAATTAGTCTTAAGGTAATTACTTTTCGAACTATCTTAGAACTGACTGGAGGATCCAGCAATCAAACAGCGAGAAGGGCCAAAAGAACTAGAGAAGTCAATTCGAAAAACTTTACCGAATGGTAAAATCTAGCAAATCAAAGACCCTCTAGAATCAAATACAAAAGAACTGCCCTTCTTAAAATGCACTTCCAAACCATCCTCAAGAACTTGCGAAACAGAAATCAAATTGAAGTTCAAATTCTTAACCAAAGAACCATTATTCAAAGAGAAATGATCTAAAATGCGAATAGAGCCTATGCCACTTACCTTCCCTTGACCGCTGTTCCCGAACGTGATGTACTCTTTGGAGCTCGGGGGAGTGAGACTGGAGAACCATCTGCGATGTCCCGTCATGTGGCGAGAACATCCTGAGTCCATGATCCAAATGTCCTCCAGTCCCTGATCCTACACAATCAGTGGCTGTAAGTGGGAGCAAATGGTCCGGCACCAGGTTTAGCAAAAGAGCTAAACCAGTGTCGAGCCATCTGCTCAAAAGATGGAAAGCGAAAACCATCAAAAGAGCTAAACCAGTGTCGAGCCATCTGCTCAAGGCGCGGTCCTCGGTTCTGCCTAACCCTGCGGCCACGAGGTCTAGGACCGTAGCCAACACGGCCTGGAACTCTGCCAGAACGGTCACCACCAACTGGAGCACGGGCAAGAAAGCCGTCTCCTCTACCACCACCTACACGACGCGGCCTAGCCTCCAGCCTCTCCCCACGTCGAGGAACACGCAGTCTACCACCCTGCTGGTAGAACTGCTCGTGAAGCAAAACTCCGCAAGATGCCCGTCTCTCTAACAGTACTCACAATGATAGGTGGGCTTCTTGGGGTGTGGTTGAGGCTTGGGATGTTTGGGCTAGGTGGTGTTAGGTGTAATCTTCTTGGGTTGAGAAGGTCCAGGAAGAGAGTCTAGAGAAGAGTGGAGGTGTTTGGGCTTAGGAACCCAGATAGGCTTCTTGGCTGGAGCTTTGGGTGGTTCATGAATTACTCCATCCTTGGGCTGACAAGCCTGGAAAGTCTCAGTGGAGTGAGTCTTGGGATACCTCTGCTCTGGAGTCATTTTGCTCCACTCCACTGCCCGGCTAATGGTGCTCTCAAAATCAGCCTTGGTGTAGGTATAACCTACTCCAAACCCATCATGCCTCTTGAACTGCTGGATCATCATGCCGAGCTGAGGCTCTCTGGCACTGATCCAACTCAGGATGGAACGGAGGTAAAAGTTCTCATTCTGAGAATCTGCTAGCTCCTCTCTCAAGGAAGCTAGAACCTCCACCTAAGACAAGCAGGTCTCACACTCACTCTCTACTTGAACAGACTTCTCGGCTTTCAGCTTAATCAATTCCATTCTAAGAGACAGACAGTTCTCACAGACAGTGGGTGGAACTGACAATGTGTCAAGCTCTAGCCTAGTCTGCGCAAGCTCAGCTCTCAACCTCTCCAAATCACCCAATTGTTCATCGCCCTTGGATTTTAGCTCAGCTAAGATAGCTAGATGAGACGGGCAATCAACACAGAGTGCGACGACAGTGGCTTGAGCATCTTTCAGCTCCAGCTGAGCGCTTTCAAGCTCAGTGGCCAAAGCATCCCTCTCATCAACCCTTTCTGTGTACTTGGACTTCAGAGTCGACAGGTCACACAGAAGCACCTCACACTTCGGGCACTCACTGCTATACCCCAAGCAAGGGGAAGAAGATAGACTCTCAATTCTGCCATTGGCCACCGCAAGCTCACTCTCTAACTCATCTATCCTCTTCTTCGCCCCCCTAAGCAGTTTTTCCCGATATTTCAACTCCTGATGATTGCTCTCAAGTAAATCAACGATTTCGCGCTCGTAGGATGATACCTTGTTGTCGTCGTCGTCGGAGTCGTCGGAGGAGCTCTTTTCTTCCTTATCCCCAAGAGCCATTGAACAGAAGCTCTTGCGGGATCTTCGGCGCTGGTGTGAGCGGCTCTTCGGCTTGTCTCCGAAGGCCATGAAGCAGAGGCCCGCCGGATCGTCCTTGTCCTTCCCCTTCCTGATGACGATCTCCTCATCGCTTGAGCTTGATAAAGAGGAAGAAGACGTGGACTGCTTGGAGTAACTCTTCTCCATCTCGGCGAAGAAGGCCTTGTCGCGCTTCTTGTTCTCTCGCCGGTAGTCCTTCAGGGCCTTCTTGAAGAATCGAGTCTTCGGCTTGCCCTTGTTGAAGGATGAGCTCTCATGCTTGCCGAAGTCGTGGAAGCCACCACCGGTGCCCTTCTTGTGACCATTGTGCTTAGGGCAGTCGGTGATGAAGTGTCCTGGATCACCACACTTAAAGCATCCGGATTTTGTGCCGTGTTTTTTGAACATTCTCTTGTCATAGACACGACGCACGCGGTTGTTAAAGAGACACAAATCATCGTCTCCCAAAGACTCAAGCTGGTCCTAAGTGATAGACATCAAGGAGAACCCAGCACAGCTCACAGCAGAGGGATCAACAGAAGGTGTAGCAAGGGCCAGGGATTTTGATCCAGAACCAGTGAGATTTGATCTCAGCTGGATATCTACCTCGGTGGCCTTCAGCTTGCTAAACAACTCAGAAATGGTCAAGGTATCGTAAGAAGTACTCTCAATGATAGAAGATACCTTGATCTCCCAGATCTTTGGGTCCAAGGTATGGAGAACCTTGAGCGCCTGCTCGTGATCTGAGACTAACTGAGCACCCTCAGCCTTGTTGTCCCGAAGCTTGTTTATGATCGACTGAAAACGACCAAACAAAGCCTCAACAGATTCACCCGGCTTCTGTGTGAAATTTTCATATTCACGCCGGTAGGTCTGATAGAGTCGAGCCTTGACCTGAGTTGTTCCCTCATGGTGTGCCTTGAGGGTAGCCTAGATCTCTCTCGCAGTGGAGAGATGGCTGACACGCTCAAATTCAGTGAGACCTAAACCAGAAAAGAGTATGTTCACAGCCTTACTGTTGCTCAGATGCTGAGCAATGATACCAGCATTACCATGCTCAGCGACTGGCAAAATGACAAGCGTGGTGTGAACGGAAATGTCCCATATGTCCGAGCGCTGGCTCATGAGATAGGCTCGCATGCGAGTCTTCCAATAATTATAGCCATAGGCTTCCAAGGACGGGACCTTGCCAGGAGACGTCATGGTCACTACAGGGGTTTAGAACCGGTTAATGTTTGGAAAAACCCTAACCTCGCTCTAATACCACTTGTAGGACCGAAAGTAGCGACTAGAGGGGGGGTGAATGGGCGCCTAAAAAATTCTTTCGAATCAATGGCCTGCTCCCAAAACCCAACGCACCTCAAAATATGCCTAAAGTGTCGAAGCCTGCTTCAAAGTCTACGGATTCGAAACCTGCGGATTCTAAGCCTGTAGATTCGAAGTCTGCTAATTCGAAGCATGCAGATTCAGAGTATGCAGATTCGAAGTATGCAAATTCGGAGTATGCAGATTCGAAGTATGCAGATTCGAAGTATACAGATTCGAAGTATGCAGATTCGAAGTCTGCTGATTCGAAGCCTGCAGATTTGAAGTCTGCTGATTCGAAGTCTGCAGATTCGAAGTCTGCTGATTCGAAGTCTGCTTATTCGAAGTCTGCAGATTCGAAGCCTGCAGATTCGAAGTATGTTGATTCGAAGTCTGCAGATTCGAAGCCTGCTTCACAGAGTTGGACTTCACACAAGAAAAGGGACTTTGGCCCTGTCAACTCGATCAAAAGCAACACAGGAAAAGCAAGGCTAAAGTACTAGCACACTGTAGCTACATGAAAGTAGTACTACTTGCTACCAGCCACAAGAACTAGTACTCTTGTGAAGAACAAACAGAAGCCATAGAGAAGCTTCTGCTTAGGAATAAATTAGTTGTGTGCAAACCGAACCAACAGAACCTTAAATGAAGTGTTGCGCATGAGAATCAATAGGAATAAAAGCTTCCAAACAGTAAAGAGCCAAATGAATCTCAGGAAGAACAGGAGGTTGCCTGGCGGCGCACGCAGGGAGAGAGAAAAAAGCACGCAGGAACAAAATGACCCAAGGGATGATTGAAAAAGTGATTTCCAGAAGGGTAGTCCAACCCTAGGGATTGAGGCCCTATTTATAGGCTGCCCAATGGCCTAGAATATTCCAGCAGTCCCTTAGGGTTTTTACAGACGCTACAATAAAGGAAAAGACTCAATTGCCCTTAGGTATTTTTACAGACACGACTGACTGACTGTGGGCCTAGAGATACAAATGACTTATCCGGAAGCTAAGTTTTCGTAGCGACTACGGCTTCTCTTCTGGACAGTTGGATACAAGATCGATGGTCATCAGTTTTGCGCCGAAACTGACAAAGGCTCCACCGACTTTGCACCAGGTACCCGGATTGGGCCGGCCCGACTCCACAGCTCTCTTAGCCCGGCAATTGCTCACCGCCCGTGTACCTGAGTCAGTCCTGGTCAACAGCCCAGTGGGTCTTCTACTGCTTATGGCCCATGTACCCGGTTTGGGCCAGCCCGACTTCGCAGCCTCCTCTGCCCGACAGTCGCTCGCTGCCCGTGTACCTGAGTCACACGCGGCCCATGAAACAGCAGATCTCCTCTCTTCATCTGTCCTCTTTGACTATCGTTGGCAATGACTCATCACATCTGGAGCCATGAGGCCCACGCTATTTAGCATGGCTCCTCAGCGGGGACCTGCTTCCTTGGATTTTCTCTGATGCTTGTTCAACAGAATCTTGTACATTACCTTCGGCCTCTTGTGAGCCTTAGCCGAAGGGATGTTAACGTTCTACTTCCACACTCCTACCTCGGGGTTCTTTGGTATGAGCGTGCGAGTGTGCGTCTCTCCAACAATTACGTCCTTCCCTTTAGTCGACTCGGCATGTTCTGGCCGAACCAATACCTTCTTCTTGCTGAGGTAGACGACATTGACGGGAAAAGGATCTTTGTCTAGCTTCATATTTGGATTATGGTCTATCTTCAATCGTCCTTCTTCTATGGCCGATTGAATCTTCCGTCGAAAAATATTGCAGTCGTTAGTATTATGTGAATGGGAGTCATGCCACTTACAGTATGGATGTTTCTTTAACTCATCGGTAGAGGGAATGACTTGACCTATAGGCAACCTGAGAAGCTGGTTCTTTAAGAGAAAATCAAATATTTTATCACACTTAGTTATATCGAACGAGTACTTGGCTTCACTAGGCCGATTCTTTGTGGGAGATGGACGTAATTCGGAACAAGTGATAGTCTTACTCTTAGCGTTCCAAATCCATTCAGCCACGTACATGTCGGCCAAATCCTCCTCTTCTGATTCCTCCTCGTCGGAGCATTCCATGATGTGGATTTCAGCCCTAGGTTTGTTAAATGTTTTAATAAACTTTTTATCTTTGGTTCGGCCTTCCTGGACCAGAGCCTGCTGTAAGACTTGGTTAACTTCTAAAAAATTCTGGTTGTCTAATTTTTCTCTAATCTCAGAACGCAACCCATTAAAAGCAAGTTCCGCCAAGTCTCTTTCTGAAATGTTAAGGATGAAACATCGGTTTCTAGTATCCCTAAAACGCTTGATGTACTTAGAGGCGTTCTCGTTAGATTTCTGCCTAACCGATGTCAAGTGTGAAAGCCTAAGTTCTGTCTCGCCTGTGTAAAAGTAATCATGAAATTTCCGTTCTAAATAATCCCACGTCTGAACGGAGTTCGGCGGGAGCACCGAAAACCAAGTGAAAGCGGTGCCGGATAGCGAGAGAGAAAATAGTCTAACTTTTAGAGCGTCTATCCCGCTAGCTTCTCCACACTGTGCTAAAAATTGACTAACGTGCTCTAGTGTGGTTTTGCTACCCTCACCATCGAATTTAGTGAATTCAGGGATTCTATAGCCGCGGGGTAGGGTATCGTATCGAGATGGTCGGGGTGTGGCTTACGGTAAACCCTAACCCGACCTTTAGGCACGAATCCAACACACTCCATGAATAGTGCAAGGATCCGCTCCTCTATGTCATCTTGGCCTGCTGCTTGTTCACGTCTCTCGTGCAGGGGCGTGACATGCGGCGGGATGTCGGCGTGTCGGCCATAGGCCTCCTCTCTACGCGCTAGCTGTACTGCGTGCTCGAGCCCAGGTGCCTGTGCATGTGGCGCGAGCAGCGTGGGTAGGGCTGGTACCGGCGCAGGTGGTGGTGGTGCGTGGTATGCATTGCTAGTTTGGCCATAAGCATAATGACTAGTCTCGACCATAGGTGTTTGGGACGGAGACATAATGGTCGTGCTAGTGATCCCGTCAATTCTGTTGTACACATGATTCACCGGAGGTACACTAGCAATAGGGACTGGGGGTATGGCCTCAGTAAAACCGAACCTTCTAAGATTCGCCTCTACTTAAGAGCTAACTGCCGAATCTAAATAGTTGGCTAGTGAAGCGCTAATGGCCTGATTTACTAATGCGAGTATTTTCTGCTTGATTTATAAAGAAGATAAATGAGGCGATACGGGTGTTACCCGGATCCGAGCAAGGTCGGGGGTGATGATGTCACACTTGATGAAGCCTACGCGTGTCTTGACGTAGCCCCCAAGCATCATGTCTTGGAGCACCTTCAACTTTGCCTCGATCTCCGCTCGGTCTTCTGCGGGGATATCTTCAAGAGTATGTGTTAGGATGTTGCGGTTGTCGATGTCCGTGCCTCCTATGGTGTCCATCGGCGGTGTAGGCATAGTAGTCGTTGTCGATGTACCGGTGGCTGATGTAGACGTACCCGTCATGTTGGCGTAGCTTTCCCCAGCGGAGTCACCAAAAAGTGTGTTCACACGAAAATGTGCCCCCGCACTTGGGTCAGTTCGACGATCCAAAAGTGTGCGGATACTTAGGGACAAGCCTAAGCGTGACACAGCACCGACGTCACGTTTCGACTACCCTTAGCCGTGGTAAGGGGGGTGGAGTCGCCAGGCAATCAGATCAAACAAAATAATCCAATTAGCCAAAAGAAGTATATTAAACAGAATAAATTAGCAAACCAGTCGGAGCCTGTCTGCTTCGAAGTATGGTGCGAAGGGGCCGCCGAAGTGTACCTTCGGTGTTCGGACTGATCTGATCGAAGATGAACTTCGAACGGATCTAGACGCGACAGTCACCTCCAAACAGCGGGGTTCGGCGTGAAGCCTCCGATACAGTAAGACACAGAGTAAAGACTTGAGCGCAACGCGTGAGCGTGACTTTGTCCGGAGCGGACTATGAACATGGCGAAGCCTGTCATGATGAAGTGTGCTTGCGAAGCGTGTGGTCGAAGCAATAGTCTCGCCGAAGGGTGCTCTGGCGACCTCCGAAATCGATCTCTTAGCTTCGGACACCTCCGACGAAGTAGCTCCGAACGTAGGTAACCTGCAACAGAGAGGATTCGAAGTACTAATTCGGCCTGATGACTGAATTCTGCTAAGTGTTGCACTAGTAGTGAAGGTAGCAATCTGTTACGTAGATTAGCGGATACTTCACAGGTGAAGTAACAAGGTGATAGCAATCTATTACATAGATTATCAGATACTTCACAAGCAAAGTAACAAGGATTAGCACTATTCCGAAGTGGCCGTCGGAGGGCTTCCAGGAAAACCCACGAAGATGTACAGAAAGTAAAGATAAAGTAAATGCAATCAAAGCTAGGGCTTTGTGTTTGGGTTGTGTTGGGGGGTGATCTCTAAACTAATCTAATCTGCCATAATTTGGCTGGATAGAGATAAAAAACTTAGCCGGAGTCGTGCCCAACTCTATCTCTACCAAAGTGGGCCTTCGGCCAGGCCCGTCGAAGCCCGCTCCTCGGGCCAAAGCTTCGGTGGCATGGGCCTCCGAAGGTGTCCTAGACGAAGGCCGTGGGCTGGCTGGAAGCTTTCGGAGCCCATAGCCCAATGGTCCTTTGGCCCTGTAGGGCTTTGGCCTAACCAGGGACATGTGTATTCTTGGCCCAAATTGCCAAAATTGATATTTTGACAATCTTAACCATTGATGCCATTTTTTGCTATCAACACCTCCGAGCATGTGGAGTCTGCCTCAACCCCAAAAAATGTATCTTCGGGGCTCAAGCTAGAAACTGTTAGGGAATCTAGTTTCGAGCAGGGGGATTGAAGCTAGCCCAACTCAAATAACTGCACTGCAAAGAATGGCTCCGCCGGAGAATTTAAAATAGGTACAGAAGCTTACTGGACGCCTTGCAGCACTCAACAGATTTCTAGCAAGGTCTACAGTACGAAGCCTGCCCATATTCAAAGCATTGAAAGGGCCCGAAGATTTTGCATGGACACCAGAGTGCCAAAAGAGTTTTGATGATATTAAAGATTATCTCAGCAACCTCGCAATACTCACTGTGCCCATGGCAGATGAAACCCTTCTTCTTTACCTTGTAGCTACCGGCTCCGCTGTCAGTGCAGCCCTTGTTAGAGAAGTGGATTTCAATGGGAAGTTGGTATAGAATCCAATATATTTTGTATCTGAAGCTTTATCCAGAGCAAAAACAAGATATTCCAAGTTCAAAAAGTTCACTTATGCTCTGGTAATGGCTTCAAGGAAACTGCGACATTATTTTTTAGCACATAATGTAATTGTACCAACTTCTTATCCTTTGGGAGATATGCTTCGAAGTAAAGATTCTACGGGGAGGATTGGAAAATGGGCCGTCAAACTAGCACTCTCCGACATCTCCTTTGTAGCAAGGATAGCAATCAAGTCACAAGTGGTGGCAGATTTTGTAGCAGAATGGACTCCGTCTGCAATTTGGGCTCCGGAAAAATCAAGCGAAGGAATTTGGACCATATACTCCGATGGAGCTTTTCAAGCATCCGGAGCAGGTATTGGAGCAGTGATAATTTCATCTTCAGGACAAAGAGCAATGTACTCTGCAAGGCTCAATTTTAAATGCACCAATAATATTGCGGAGTACGAGGGAATTTTGTTAGGACTTCGAAAGGTGTGTGCTCTTGGTGCTACAAGAGTGGTTATAAAAACAAATTCTCAAATTGTAGTAGGGCACGTTGATAAAAGTTTTCAAGTCAAGCATCCACAACTTGCAAAATATCTAGAAGAGATCCGTAAGATGGAAGTAGCATTCAAAGAGATTTCTGTCCAAAGTATACCAAGAGCTGACAATGCATAAACTGATATCATAGCAAAAGCTGCAGCCGAAGCCATAGATATTCCAGAAGGAGCATTTTATGAAGAGCTTACTTCACCTTCGGTGCCCCAAATCCCTCCCGCAGAGGTCCTTTGCATTCCGAACACTGACTAGCGGAGTTCGATCATGGAATTACTGCAAGGTGAAGCAAACTTACCCGAAGGCCCGAAGCTTTCAAGATTGCAATTAAGAGTCCAGAATTATCACATTATCAATGGTATTCTTTACAAGGCCAGAGTATGTTCCCCCTACTCTGATGTATTTCTCAAGCCGAAGGCAAAGATATACTCCTAGAAATTCATGAAGGCCTTTGTGGTAGCCATCTTGCCCCTCGAGTTTTGGTAGGAAAAACACTTCGCTAGGGGCTTTATTGGCCTACATTAGTAGCTGATGCGGAGGCCTTGGTCTGTACTTTCCAAGGTTGTCAATGGATGGGAATACGAAGTCATCGTCCGCCAACACCTCTTCAAGTTATTGCTCCAGTTTGGCCCATGGCCAGATGGGGCATGGATCTCATTGGCCTTTTTCTAATGGCAAAAGGATGTTTAAAATTTGCGGTGGTAGCAATTGAGTATTTTTCCAAGTGGGTCGAAGCAGAACCCCTCACAGCTATCACTTCGGAAAAATGTACAAAAATTCTTTTGGAAGAATATTATATGTAGGTTCGGAGTACCTCGACAGCTGACAATCGACAATGGCACCCAATTTGATGTCGAACCCTTCAAAGAGTTTTGCGAAGGTCTTGGCATAGAAATGTGTTTTGCAGCTGTTCATCATCCTCAATCTAATGGAGCTGTCGAGCGAGCTAATGGTAACATTTTTTTAGGCCATGAATTGAAGGATAGTATGATTATCAAAAGAGCTGTGGACCAAAGAGCTCCCGAAGACTCTATGGTCCATTCGGACCACTCAAGCAAGGTCCACAGGTTTTACTCCTTTCAGATTACAATTCAGAGATGAAGCCATGACACCGACAGAGCTTAAAGGAGGATCTCTTCGCACCATCGAACCTGAAAAAGAAGATGAAAGACAAGCCTCGCTGAATCTAACGGAAGAAACAAGGCTTCGAGCTATTGTAAATTTGACGAAGTGTCAACATCAGAAAAAGGCTTTGTATGACTCGAAGATTAAACTCAATGAACTTAAACCACGTCATTTAGTTATGCGAAGCATCATAGCGCCAGGGAAATTAGGAAATAAGTGGGAAGGTCCATATATCATCCTTCGTTCAGGACGCCCTGACTCTTTTAAGTCAGCTAATTTAGAAGATGAAGAATTAAAGCATGTCTGGCATGCGGAGCACCTTAAGCGATATTTTGCATAGGGGCTCCTTGTAATCATTTATAAATACCTTCTGAAGAAATAAAGCTTATGGTTCGGATAATGCCTACTTCTCAAACATTCCCTACTTCTAGTGGACACATTAGAAGAACAGAGTTGATTGCGAAGGAAAGTGTCATTCATTCGAACCAATTTTATGGACTTCGAACCATTGGTTCGAAGCTTCCGACGAGGTGGGAAAGCCACAAAAAACGGATTCCAAGCCACCGGCTTGAAAGCATCCATACAAAGAGTCCAAAGAGACCAAATGATACGGATTCCAAGCTCCGGCTTGAAAGCATCCATAAAAAGAGTCCAAGGAGACCTCAAAAGCGGATTCCAAACCACCGGTTTGATAGCATCCATAAAAAGCATCGAAGGAAACCAAACAAAACATACTTCGAGCTAATAGCTTGAAAACTTATGTAAAAAGAGTCCAAAGTGACCACATCAAAAAAAGGTACTAAGTTAATAGTTTTCAGACTCTGAATTAATAGAGTCGAAGACATTATCGAGGTCTTTAGTGACCATTTTTGGACTTAGTGAGGAGCCATGCTGAAGAGCGTGGGTCTCATGGCTCCAGATGTGATGAGTCATTGTCAACGGTAGTCAAAGAGGACTGAAAAGAGGAGGAGACCTGATGCGTCTGGGCCGCATGTGACTCAGGTACACGGGCAGCGAGCGACTGTCAGGCAGAGGGGCCGCGAAGTCGGGCTGGCCCAATCCGGGTACATGGGCTAGGAGCAGCAGAGAATCCACTGGGCTGTTGACCAGGATTGACTCAGGTACACGGGTGGCGAGCGATTGTCAGGCTGAGAGAGCTGCGGAATCGGGCCGGCCCAATCCGGGTACCTGGTGCAAAGTCGGTGGACGCTTTGTTAGTTTCGGCGCAAAACTGACGACCGCTGATCTTGTATCGGACTGTTCAGAGGCGAAGCCATAGTCGCTACGAAAGCTTAGCTTCCGGATAAGTCATCTTTAAATAGGAGTTTACCTTTTTGTCCTTAGGCCCACAGTCAGTCAGTCGAGTTTGTAAAAATATCCTAAGGGCAGTTTGGTCTTTCCTTTTATTTCAGCGTCTATAAAAAACCCTAAGGGTCTTTTGGTATTTTCCTAGTCTATTGGGCTGCCTATAAATACGGCCCCAATCCCTAGGGTTAGGGTTAACTCACTTTAATCTAAAAAAATCAGAGTTCACTTTCCCCACAATTTTTGCTCCTGTTTTGTCTCCTGTTCATCTGAGCGCCGCCACTGTTCATCTCAGTGCTTCACCACGAATCTTGGACCAATAGAGAAATCCTCGCCAGGTTCTATTAATCTCTTTCAGTTAATGAGTATTTCACTATGGATTGATCTCCTGGTTGTTTCGTGTTGTGTGTCTTGCCTATTCCTTGGTTCTGGATTCGTCATCGAAAGTTCCTCTTCCGTGTTTCCATCATAACCATTCTGATTGGGAGCAGTGGTTTTTATTCTCTGAATATTTTATTTCGTAACCCTCGACCTCTCTGGCATTTTCTCTGTTTCTGTTTACTCCTGGTATGAACATTATTCATGTGCCTGACCATGTTTTTTCTTTGATAGCTATTGCTATAGCTGACAAGCTAGCTTCTAGAGGCATGTTTTTCTAGCTTGGAGTATTGTTTTATAGCTAGCAAATAGGTCTGTCTTGTAGCTGCAACAAGATAGCTTTTGAGTTTTTTAAACCTTAGCTTGGCAGTGTCCTGCTTGTTAGGCTGTTCATAGGCTTGAGTCTATGCGTGCTAAGTAGCATACAAGAAGCAAAAGAGTGAACGACATTTTTTGAATTTACAGCTACGTAGGTGTGGGTCCCACAACATGGCATATCTTTCCTCGGTTTTTGCATGATTCGGCTCTGTAGTCTTTGCTCCAAAGGTTTCACCTCGAATCATACTTCGGCAGGTGGTGTGACCTTCGCTAGTTTGTTTTTTGCTTGTCTCAGTGTGTTTGAAGTTCCAAAGCACTCCTTGCCGAGTGTCAGACCTTTGCGAAGGCTGTTCGCAGTTGGCTCCACTGGCTACTGTTTTTTCGAAGTAGGAGCTTCATTTGACGAAGTCTGTTTTCAGAGTATTTTTGTGAGCTTCGAAGACACCCTCCGAACAGCCCTCTGAACAGAAAGGCCTCAACTGGCTTTGAAGTCAGAATATTTCGGAGGCTGTCAAGAGGCTTCGAAGTACTACTTCGAATCTTACTTCACCTTGTTTCAGTAGTCCTTAGTTCGAAGTTTTCTTTGTTTCAGTGCTAGTGGGCCTGTATGCTTCGGAGTTAATTTTTGAGAGCTTCGAACATGGTTTTACAGACTTTGTTTTCAATGACTAAATTTATTATGTAAACTTCACCTTGGTTTGCGTGCACTTGAAGTTAAATGCCTGTGATATTTTTATGAAGCTGAAATACTCCTGTCTTGATTAATCTGTTTAATCTGCCTTCAAACACTGTGTTGGTATTTTTTCACTTAGGACACCGGTTGTTGTTAGGCTAGATTATTTTCTTGGATTAGATCTGCTAGCTTCAACTGGTTGTTAGTTGAGGTGCTTTGGGCATTGGGAAAGGCCATTGATTCGAAAAAATATTTTTTAAGGCGCCCATTCATCCCCCTCTGGTCGCTACTTTCGGTCCTACAAGTGGTATCAGAGCCTGGTTAGGGTTTTTCCATACCTTAACCAGTTCTAACCCAGTAGTGATCATGACGTCTCCTGGAAAAGTCCCATCCTTGGAAGCTTATGGCTATAATTATTGGAAGACTCGCATGTGAGCCTATCTCATGAGCCAAAGCTCGGACATCTGGGACATTTGTGTTCACGCTACGTTTGTCATATTGCTAGTTGCTGAGCGTGATTCTCCTGGTATCATCGCCCAGCATCTGAACAATAACAAAGCTGTGAAATCTTGTTTTCTGGTTTAGGTCCCACTGAATTTGAGCGAGTGAGCCATCTCACCACTACGAGAGAGATCTAGGCTACCCTTCAGGCACACCATGAGGGGACAGCTCAGGTCAAGGCTCGGCTCTATCAGACCTACCGGCGTGAATATGAGAACTTCACACAAAAGTCGGGTGAATCTGTTGAAGTGTTGTTTGGTCATTTTCAATCGATCATAAACAAGCTTCAGGACAACAAGGCTGAGGGTGTTCAGTTAGTCTCAGATCATGAGCAGGCACTCAAGGTTCTCCATACCTTGGACCCTAACATCTGGGAGATCAAGGTATCCTCTATCATTGAGAGCACATCTTATGATACCTTGACCATTTCTGAGTTGTTTAGCAAGCTAAAGGCCACCGAGGTTGATACCCAGTTGAGATCAAATCTCACTGGCTCTGGATCAAAGTCTCTGGCCCTTGCTACACCTTCTGTTGATCCCTCTCCTGTGAGCTGTGCTGGGTTCTCTTTGATGTCTATCACTGAGGACCAACTTGAGTCTTTGGGAGATGATGACATGTGTCTTTTTAACAACCGAGTGTGTCATGTTTATGACGAAAGAATGTTCAAAATACACGGCACGAAATCCGGGTGCTTTGAGTGTGGTGACCCAGGACACTTCATCGCCGACTGCCCCAAGCGCAATGGTCACAAGAAGGGCACCAGTGGTGGCTTCCACGACTCCGGCAAGCACGACAGCTCCTCCTTCAACAAGGGCAAGCCAAAGACCAGATTCTTCAGAAAGGCCCTGAAGAACTACCGGCGTGAGAACAAGAAGCGTGACAAGGCCTTCTTCGCCGAGATGGAGAAGAGCTACTCCAAGCGGTCCACGTCTTCTTCCTCTTCATCGAGCTCAAGCGATTAGGAGATCGTCATCAGGAAGGGGAAGGACAAGGACGATCCGGCGGGCCTTTGCTTCATGGCCTTCGGGGACAGACCGAAGAGCCGCTCACATCAGCGCCGAAGATCCCGCAAGAGCTTCTGCTCAATGGCTCTTGGGGATAAAGAAGAGAAGGGCTCCTCCGATGACTCCGACGATGACAACAACGAAAAGGTATCATCTTATGAACGTGAAATCGTTGATTTACTTGAAAGCAATCGTCATGAGTTAAAATATCGGGAAAAACCGCTTAGAGGGGCTAAGAAGAGGATATATGAATTAGAGAGTGAGCTTGCCGTGGCCAACGATACAATTGAGAGTCTATCTTCTTCCCCTTGCTTGGGTGATAGCACTGAGTGCCCAAAGTGTGAGGTGCTTATGTGTGACCTGTCGATTCTGAAGTCCAGGTACATAGAAAGGGTTGATGAGAGGGACGCTTTGTCCACTGAGCTTGAAAGCGCTCAGCTGGAGCTGAAAGATGCTCAAGCCATTGTCGTCGTGCCCTGTGCTGATTGCCCATCTCATCTAGCTAGTTTAGCTGAGCTGAAAGCCAAGGGGATGAGCATTTGGGTGATTTGGAGAGAGCGAGAGCTGAGCTGGCGCAGACTAGGCTAGAGCTTGAGACACTATCAGTTTCACCCATTGTCTGTGAGAACTTCTGTCTCTTAGACTGGAGTTGATTAAGCTGAAAGTCGAGAAGTCTGTCCAAGTAGATAGAGAGTGTGAGACCTGCTTGTCTCAGGTAGAGGTTCTAGCTTCCTTGAGAGAGGAGCTAGCTGATGCTCAAAATGAAAACTTTTACCTTCGTTCTATCCTGAGTTGGATCAGTGCCAGAGAGCCATAGCTCGGCATGATGATCCAGCAGTTTAAGAGGCAGGATGGGTTTGGGGTAGGCTACACCTACACCAAGGTTGACTTTGAGAGTGCCATTAGCCGTGCAGTGGAGTGGAGTAAAATGACTCCTGAGCAGAGATACCCCAAGACTCACTCCACTGAGTCTTTCCAGGCTAGTCAGCCCAAGGATGGAATAATCCAAGAACAGCCCAAAGCTCCACCCAAGAAGCCCATCTGGGTTCCAAAGCCCAAACACCTCCACACTTCTCTTGACTCTCTTCCTGGACCCTCTCAACCCAAGAAGACTACACCAAACACCACTAAGCCCAAGAACCCCAAGCCTCAACTACATCTCAAGAAGCCCACCTATCATTTTGAGTACTGTCAGAGAGACGGGCATCTTGCGGAGTTTTGCTTCAGAAGGAAGCGGGTTGAGAGAACAGAGAGAGCTCATGGTGGTCAGGAGCAGTTCTACCAGCAGGGTGGTAGACTGAGAGTTCCTCGACGCGGGGAGAGGCTGGAGTCCAGGCCGCGTCGTGTAGGTGGTGGTAGAGGAGACGACTTTCATGCCCGTGCTTTAGATGGTGGTGTTCGTTCCGGCAGAGCTCCAGGCCGTTTTGGTTACGGTCCTGGACCTTGTGGCCAAGGCTTTAGGCAGAATAGAGGACCGCACTTCGAGCCGCGCTTTGGTCCAAACTCTTCTGATGGTTTTCGCTTTCCGTCTTTTGAGCAGATGGCTCAACACTGGTTTAGTTCTTTTGGTAAACCTGGTGCAGGATCGGGGACTGGAGGACGTTTGGATCATGGACTCAGGATGCTCTCGCCACATGACGGGACATCACAGATGGTTCTCCAGTCTCACTCCCCCGAGCTCCAAAGAGTACATCACATTCGGGAACAGTGGTCAAGGGAAGGTACACGACATTGGCTCAATTCGCATTTCAGACCATTTTTCTTTGAAGAACATTGCTTTGGTTGGAAATTTGAACTTCAATTTGATTTCTGTTTCGCAACTTCTTGAGGATGGTTTGGAAGTCCGCTTTAAGAAGGGCAGTTCTTCTGTGATTGATTCTATAGGGTCTTTGATTTGCCACATCCTACCTTTTGGTAAGGTTTTTCGGATTGACTTCTCTAGTTCTTTTGGCTCTTCTCGCTGTTTGATTGTTGGATCCTCCTCTGAGCTCTGGAAGTGGCATAGGAGGTTAGGTCATTTGAGTTTTGATCTGCTAGTCAGGTTGAGCTCAATGGACCTCATCCGAGGATTGCCCAAGCTTAAAATGGAGAAGGATCTAGTTTGTCATCCCTGTCGTCATGGGAAAATGGTTGCCGCTTCTCACTCACCTGTGACTCAGGTGATGACTTCATATTCGGGCGAGCTGTTACACATGGACACTATCGGTCTAGCTCGGGTACGCTCAGTCGGTGGGAAGTGGTATGCGCTTGTGATCGTTGATGATTTTTCTCGATTCTCGTGGGTTTTCTTTCTGGAGTCTAAGGATGAGACTTTTCATTTTGTTCATGACCTGATTTTGAAGCTAAAGAATGAGAACAATGGTCGGATGTGAGCAATTCACTCCGACAACGGCTCTGAGTTCAAGAACTCTCAGTTCGTCAGCTTCTGTAGTGATCAGGGTCTTGATCATCAGTTTTCTGCTCCTTACACTCCCCCACAGAATGGCGTAGTGGAACGAAAGAACCGCATGCTAGTCGAGATGGCCAGGACGATGCTCGATGAGCACAGGACTCCTAGGCGTTTTTGGGCTGAAGCCATGAACACGGCTTGCTATCTGGCCAACCGCATTTTTCTAAGAGCTTACCTTGGTAAGACTTCATATGAGTTGCGGTTTGGTAGACAGCCCAAGGTGAGCCACTTGCGAGCGTTTGGCTGCAAGTGCTTTGTGCTCAAGAAGGGAGGGCATTTGGACAAGTTTGAGTCTCGTTGCTAGGATGGAGTTTTTCTTGGCTATGCTTTGCATTCTCGAGGCTTCCGTGTTTGGAACCTCGAATCCCAGCAACTTGTCGAGACTTGTGAGGTTTCTTTTGATGAATCCTTGCCTTCTTTGATTCCTTCTTTCGAGTCTTCTAGAGATGGTGAGCTCGGAGAGTCCATCTTTGAGGAAGATGAGGATACTCTAGCTGCTGATGAGGGTGGGCCTTCTGCACAGCCTGCAGAACCCTCACCTTCTGATACTTCGACTGAGGAGGAGGGCGGACCTCTGATCACTTCTTCCACTTCGATCTAGCCACCTCAGTCGAGTCCAGAGGTGCCAGCTACTGACTCCGGTGAGGTGACTTCAGTTCACCAGGGATCCCGAGCAGTTCAGCGTGATCACCCCTCAGAGCTCATCATCGGTGATTCGACTGAGAGAACTTTGCGTTCGTCTGTTGACTGTCTTGTTGTGTTTGTTGAATCTGCTTTTGTTGCATCTTTTGAGGCCAGAGATGTTTCTCATGCTCTTTCTGATTCGAACTGGATTAATGCCATGCAAGAAGAGCTTGAGAATTTTATCCGTAATCGGGTTTGGACACTAGTTGAGCTGCCACCAGGATGCAACCCCATAGGCACCAAGTGGGTGTTCAAAAACAAGCAAGGTGAAGATGGGGTTGTGGTGCGCAACAAAGCTCGACTAGTTTCCCAGGGTTTTTGCCAGAAGGAGGTATTGATTTTGAATAAACTTTCGCCCTTGTTGCCCGTCTTGAGTCCATTCGCATTCTTTTAGCTTTTGCCGCTTCGAAAGGTTTTAAGCTTTTTCAAATGGACGTCAAGAGTGCTTTTCTGAATGGGTACATAGAGGAGGAGGTTTATGTTAGGCAGCCCCCCGGTTTTGAGAACCCTAAGTTTCCTCGACATGTTTTTAAGCTGCAAAAAGCTTTATACGGTCTAAAGCAAGCCCCAGGGCTTGGTATGACCGGTTAAAGCAGTTTTTGTTGGGGAAGGGCTTTGTGATGGTTTTGTGGATAAAACTCTTTTCTTGCTCAGAGCTGTTTCAGATTTCTTAGTTGCTTAGATTTATGTGGACGATATTATCTTTGGTGGTACTACTGATGTTCTTGTGTCCAAGATTTCTGAGCAGATGCTCAGCGAGTTTGAGATGAGCCTCATGGGTGAGCTCAAGTACTTCCTAGGGCTCCAGATCAAGCAGACCAAGGACGGCACCTTCATCCACTAGGGTAAGTACACTCGAGACATTGTGAAGAAGTTCGACTTTGGTGGAGAGTTGAAGCCTCAGATGACCCCAATAGGCACATCTGGGGCCTGGACAAGGACGAGAGCGGTGTCAAGGTCAATGAGAGAGAGTTTCGAGGGATGATCGGTTCGCTGATGTACTTGACGGCGACAAGACCGGAGATACAGTTCGCCGTGGGGCTGTGCGCGCGCTTCTTGTCTTCACCACGCGCGTCTCATCGGCAGGCTGTCAAGCGCATTTTCAGGTATCTCACCTATGCGCCCGATCTCGGTCTTTATTACTCAGCATCATCATCACTTGATCTATCTAGCTTTTTGGACGCTGACTTTGGTGGGTGCCGGTTGGATCGCAAGTCGACTTCCGGTACTTGCCAGTTTCTTAGTTCGTATCTTGTTTCTTGGTCTTCTCGAAAGCAATCTAGAGTTGCTCTTTCGACCACTGAGGCCGAGTATGTAGCTGCTACCAGCTGCTGCTAACAGTTAGTTTGGATGATTTCCACTTTGTGAGACTTTGGATTGTTCTTTTCTACCAGAGTTCCTTTGTTTTGCGATAGCACTAGTGCTATTAGTGTAGGGAAAAACCCTTGTCTCCATTCAAAAACCAAACACATTGATGTGCGCTTTCACTTTCTGAGGGATCAATATGAGAAAGGTGTCATGGACTTTGTTCATGTTGATACTCATCATTAGTTGGCTGACATTTTCACCAAACCCCTGGATCAGTCTTCCTTTGAGCGTTTACGAGGGGATTTGGGTGTTGTGTATCCTTTTTACGATATTTTTGCGTCAGTTTTTCTTTCTTCATTACTCTTTTCTTGAGTCTTTTTGTGTGTGTTCATATCATGCATATTCACATATCACACTTTTGAGCTTGCTTCTGTTATATGATTGAACTGCTTTACTTATTCTAGCTGGTACATGCTTTTGATTACTTGTCAATGATCACGCTTTGTTTTAGTTCACTTGATATGTCCTATATCTATCATATGCATGGCTTTTATGCTTTAAACTTGAAAAATGATCACCCTTGCTTCTGGTAACTAGCATGTGTAGGCTGTATGCTCTTGCTATCTATTATATGCCTTGTAGCTAGTTCCTGACTTAGCTGCAAATATGCAACTTGTACATCTTTATGCTTTTGACATGGAAAATGTGCTATAAAAACAATGAAAAATCATAAAAATGAAAATTCCATGACTTTTTATGCTTGAGTTGAAAAGATCCAGATGGACTGCTTACCATAGCACTTTGGTATGAACTAGGACAATGTAATGTATGTCAAGACCAATGTATTAAGCTTCTGATGGTCCAGTTCTGGCCTAGGCTTGACTTGGTCGGTCAGCATAAGGTTTGACTTGCAAATAACCCCTAGCAAAAATGAAAAAGAAAAATAAAAAGCCTAAAAATTAAAAAGATAACAAGTTTGCTGAAGCACTCTGTTTTGGAAAATGCTTATCTTGGTAGATATCAGTTAGCTTCTGCATCTCATGATTTACCTTGCTTGTCAACTGGAAAATGTGGTGATGTTTTTTTTTGCAAAAATTGAAAAATGTGTGCTAATGACTTTATTTAGATATCATCTGTTGCACTGATCATGCCATGTGTCTTAGACAGTATGTCTTTTGCTATACTTGTTAGATGTTGTAATTACAGTCAATCATATCTGAGAAGCATGCTTTCTTCACTCCACCTGCACCACAGTTGCATTCATTGCATATTTTGAGGGGGAGTTGCATTTCAGGGGGAGTCTATGTCTCTTTAAAGTGCATTTAGTCTCGCTTGATGAGTTCAGTTGTCAACAAGGGGGAGAAATTTTGTGAGAAGAGTTTAAGGGGGAGTTTTGGCTTTCTTTGGGTTTTGTTTCACGGGGAGTTTTTGTCCCGTTTGTCCTTACTCTTTGGATATCCTTTTGATAATTCTGAGATTGCACTCGTTTTGAGCTTTTACCTTTGGTTAACCATAATGACCGTTTCTTGCTTTGGTTCAGGTTTTGGTCATTAGGGTTAAACTTTTACTTTATTTTCTTCTTCTCTATTTTCTTGTGTTTTTGGTTTCGTGTTTCCACAGTTGCTTGTAGGTACTGGAGAGCTGATGAAGAGAAGTGTTGACAATGCACTCATCAAGGGGGAGATTGAGGAGCCATGCTGAAGAGCGTGGGCCTCATGGCTCCTGATGTGATGAGTCATTGTCAATGGTAGTCAAAGAGGACTGAAAAGAGGAGGAGACCTACTGCGTCTGGGCCGCATGTGACCCAGGTACACGGGCAGCGAGCGACTGTCAGGCAGAGGGGCCGCGAAGTCAGGCTGGCCCAATCCGGGTACATGGGCTAGGAGCAGCAGAGAATCCACTGGGCTGTTGACTAGGATTGACTCAGGTACACGGGTGGCGAGCGATTGTCAGGCTGAGAGAGCTGCGGAATCGGGCCGGCCTAATCTGGGTACCTGGTGCAAAGTCGGTGGACGCTTTGTCAGTTTCGGCGCGAAACTGACGACCGCTGATCTTGTATCGGACTATTTAGAGGCAAAGCCATAGTCGCTATGAAAGCTTAGCTTCCGGATAAGTCATATGTAAATAGGAGTTACCTTTTGGTCCTTAGGCCGACAATCGGTCAGTCGAGTATGTAAAAATATCCTAAGGGCAGTTTGGTCTTTCCTTTTATTTCAGCATCTGTAAAAAACCCTAAGGGTCTTTTGGTATTTTCCTAGTCTATTGGGCTGCCTATAAATACGGCCCCAATCCCTAGGGTTAGGGTTAACTCACTTTAATCTAAAAAAATCAGAGTTCACTTTCCCCACAATTTTTGCTCCTGTTCAACTGAGCGCCGCCACTGTTCATCCTAGTGCTTCACCACGAATCTTGGACCAATAGAGAAATCCTTGCCAGGTTCTATTAATCTCTTTCAGTTAATGAATATTTCACTATGGATTGATCTCCTGGTTGTTTCGTGTTGTGTGTCTTGCCTGTTCCTTGGTTCTGGATTCGTCATCGAAAGTTCCTCTTCTGCGTTGCCATCATAACCATTCTGACTGGGAGCAGTGGTTTTTATTCTCTTAATATTTTATTTCGTAAGCCTCGAACTCTCCGACATTTGCTCTGTTTCTGTTTACTCCTAGTATGAACATTATTCATGTGTCCGGCCATGTTTTTTCTGTGATAGCTATTGCTCTAGCTGACAAGCTAGCTTCTAGGGGCCTGTTTTTCTAGCCTGGAGTATTGTGTTATAGCCGGCGGATAGGTCTGTCTTGTAGCTGCAGCAAGATAGCTTTTGAGTTTTTTAAAGCTTAGCTTGGCACTGTCCTGCTTGTCAGGCTGTTCATAGGCTTGAGTCTATGCGTGCTAAGTAGCATATAGGAAGCAAAAGAGTGAACGACATTTTCTGAATTTACAGCTACACAGGTGTGGGTCCCACAACATGGCATATATTGCCTCGATTTTTGCATGATTTGGCTCTGTAGTTTTGCTCCAAAGGTTTCATCTCGAATCATACTTCGGCAGGTGGTGTGACCTTCGCTAGTTTCTTTTTGCTGTGTCTCAGTGTGTTTGAAGTTCCAAAGCACTCCTTGCCGAGTGTCAGACCTTTGCGAAGGCTGTTCGCAGTTGGCTCCACTGGCTACTGTTTTTTCGAAGTAGGAGCTTTGTTTGACGAAGTCTGTTTTCAGAGTATTTTTGTGAGCTTCGAAGACACCCTCCGAACAGCCCTCTGAACCGAAAGGCCTCAACTGGCTTCGAAGTCAGAATATTTCGGAGGCTGTCAAGAGGCTTCGAAGTACTACTTCAAATCTTACTTTAGCTAGTTTCAGTAGTCCTTAGTTCGAAGTTTTCTTTGTTTCAGTGCTAGTGGGCCAGTATGCTTCGGAGTTAATTTTTGAGAGCTTCGAACATGGTTTTACAGACTTCATTTTCAATGACTAAATTTATTCTGTAAACTTCACCTTGGTTTGCGTGCACTTGAAGTTAAATGCCTGTGATATTTTTATGAAGTTGAAATACTCCTGTGTTGATTAATATCTTTAATCTGCCTTCGAACACTGTGTTGGTGTCTTTTCACTTTGGACACCGGTTGTTGTTAGGCTAGATTATTTTCTTGGATTAGATCTGCTAGCTTCAACTGGTTGTTAGTTGAGGTGCGTTGGGTATTGGGAAAGGCCATTGATTCGAAAGAATATTTTTTAAGGCGCCCATTCACCCCCTCTGGTCGCTACTTTCGGTCCTACACTTAGTCCTTAATCTTTAAATATTGTACTCCGAGCCTCCAAAATTGTACTCCTAACTGACGTTATCGTCATTGTGCATAACCACCTTCGATCGAGTTTTGGAGATGCTTGCGCCCAAAGAGGGGCTGGGAAGTAGGGAGACAATTTTGAAACTTTCTAATTTATATTATTCAAATAGATTACATTACATCATGAAAAATCTGTGTCTATACAAAGAAGTAAACGAAGATCTCTTCGATCCCTAGAACTACTATTAAAATCAGCACGACTTCGAAGGCGACTTGTACCGGAGCCTGGAGTTGTTAGAACTTTGTGCTTAACCCTCTTCCCTTCTTTCAAATCTCGTAAGTCTTTTTGTTCTTGCTGAAGTTTAGCCCAGGTCTGAAGTCGTTCGGGGCTTCTTTCCCAGCTTCGAAGTCGTTCAGGGTTCTTTTCTACTTGCTCTTTATTAGCATTTTCTTCATCGGACCATTCGACATCCTCTGAAGATGAAGTTTCTAAATTAACTTCCTTTTCCTCCTTTTTAATGTAAGCTATTACTTCCTTATATATATTGGGTATAACTTCCCCAGAGCTTCCTCGAGGAATTGAAAATCGAGAACGCTTGTGAGGTCTTAGAGCTTCGAAGGTGGCCCATAGTAGGCGGAGTTCTTCGTTATTCTCTAACACTTCGAGCTCATCCAAAAAAGGTTGAAAAGCCTAAAAACATTTCCAAATATGTCTTTTCATTAAAAAATAATAAAAGCATAAGTTTTTACATAATTGGGATCCTAAGGAGAGCTAAACCTTCGGGTCCGAAGGAGGCTTTCTGCTCGAAGGCTGCAACCGCACTTTTTTTTGACGAAGCCCTTCATCAATCCATGTCTTGATAGTAGATTGGCCTTCAGCTCTCCAAGATGGTTGAAAGGCCTCCCAAGCCGCAGCTACATCGACGGAGGGAGTCAAGAGCCGGTCGTCGCCAAAATTGACGGGGGCTGCTTCAGGCTCCGGTGCAACGGATAGCCCTATATCTTCGTAGTAACGAAGCACTCCGAGAGCAGCTACTTGGCCGGAGATCTCTCCATACTGAGTACCCACTGTCTTCATGGTCTTCGCTGCTGCTTGGATCATTTTCAATCTCTATAGTAGAGAGACGTCACCAGTCGAAGATGAAGCGCAAGAAGTGCCAAAGTACTCCAGGACACCCCAAAGAGTGTCCATGGTGTCCAAAGCTACTTTCTCGCACTTTATCTTGTCTTCAGATAAAACATTCTTTGACGAAGACAGCTCGTCTGTTAGAGATGAGAGTCTAGCTTTCTCCGTCATCAAAGAATTCTTTTGTCCGAGCAAGTTGTCGGCCTCCTCCGTCGATTTCAGTTGTTCTTCTCGGAGCTTGACCAGTTCAACTCCCACAGTTGCCTACTCTCCCCACAACCTTTCCACTTCGGCCCGAAGCACAACTCTCGGAGCTAACAAGACTCCCTTGAAGAGCTGTTACTTTATCCTTGCACCGGTTGCACTCTCGCTCATGTGATACAGCCGTAGCTCGAGCTAGGACTATTTGCTGCGAAGGAAGAAAAAGAGCAATGTAAGTAAATTATTTACATATGTTTGAACTAATTCTATTGTTGCAGATACTTTGTACCTGGTAGGCTGCCCGCTCCAAATCTGCGTCTAGCTCCGACCCCTCAGCTTCCCCAAGAATGGAAACCAAGTTAGTCTCCCCAACTTCGCAACTAGCCTGAGCTAGAGGCTATAGCAAAGTCCAAAGTCCAGTCCTCCGCTCTAGAAAAAGAGCTAGGAGGGGAGCCTTGACAAGGCACTCTGGTCATCTTCATTCGGAGAGGGGTCGGAGCGCAGCGAGGCATCTTCAGAGGCTTCCATGGATTGAGCTCCCTATGTGGATTGGCCTCCATCCGTAGACTCTGACGGGGTCCACCCTGGAACATGAGCAGGAAAAGGTGCCCCTTTACCTTTACCTTTTCTAGGACCCATCTTCATAGCCACTTCAGGAATTGGCTTCGGAGATAGGACAACCTCCGGCACAACCTCCGTAGCGAGGGTCACCTTCATCGGAACCGATCCTGTGAAAACCAAAGGTATGCGATATTACATAAATTTTGCGGGACACAAAAGAAGAAAAGAGAAGGTATTCTGCTAAGTCTACCTTCAACGTTCTATTGCTGAATGAGCATTGGACTGCTCGGAGGCTCAAACATCTGACTGAAGTCCTCTTCAGACACCGGGCTTTGAACCGAAGGATCAGCTGCCAAAACCTCTTCGACAACTATAGCTATCACTTCGTCTGGAGGCAAGACTTGGGCATCCGCAGTCTCAACTCCGCCTTCTTCTGCAGCAGGGGCTTCTACTTGACTAGGCAGGACGTTCTCAGTCTCTGCCTGATCTAGATTATCTCCAACGATGGGCGCCGCCACCGCGTCATCTTGAGCGGGGACTTCAGCTCCCATCCAAGATTCCTCATCCCCTGTTAGGAGGGATTCAAACTCCCTTCCCATTTCTATGTTTGCTTCATCTTCAGATGACTCCGAAGATGAAGTGGGGGATTTAGAAGGAGAACCGACCTTCGGTTTCTAGGCCTCCTTCTTCACAGGTGTCTTGGCAGGTGCTGAAGTCCTGCTTCGGCCTTCCTCTTCTTAGGAGCTTGCTCAGAGATGTCCCAATACGGAAGAGGTTGGATTCAACTCTGAGTATGCTCCATACTCGGTTAAATCGCTCCTAACTGCCAACCAACTTCACCCTCCACTCTTTTTCGGTGAGTGTAGGAGCCCCGAGGATCTTCTCCGAAGTCCGAACAATTTGCTTCGGAGTGGGGGTGACGCGTGGAGCTAAAAGATAAGATTTCTTATCAGTTAAATCATTTTTGTAAAACCAATACTATATGTAAAATATTTTGCAGGGTATTCGAGGTCACCTGCAGCACTTGAAGTGATCTCTCGGAGTCCATCCTATGGGTTCTCTTCGAAGTTTATTGGCCAACTGGCCATCAAAGGCGGAATTCAGAGTCCAATAAACTCCTCTGCTAACTCTCGCATGCTCATGTGATGGATTATGGCTTGCAACAGTCCTAGACGAGCTTCGAGCTAACCTGGGTCCGAATGGACCTCTGCTTCCCTCCAGTAAAAGATATCTTCGAGAGGACCAGCCAAGGCGTTGTCCGCTCCTACTTCGGCGTAGAACCAGCGAAGGACCCAATCTGTGTACCATCTAGCGTTGATAGCCTTCACTGGAAATCGAGTTTCGTATTAATATCGAAGCCGGAAGTTGATGCTACCAAAAGCAATCACCATCTTTTCTTCTCCGGTTCCTTGGTAAGTCTTCGGCTGACAGGAGGTTTTGTGAAGTATTGCGAAGATCTCAGCTCTCCCCTCGCAACCTTCGGCTCGCATCACCCATTCAAAGATAGCCAAGCGTGCAATTGCATTGGGCGACAGTTGAGGAAGAGTAACATGGAACAATCTAAGTACCTTAGATAGAAAATCCACAGCCAAAAGCCCTAATCCAGCTTCGAAAAAAGCTTCGAACATGACCACCTCTCCGGCCCGTGGTGAAGGAATTGCTTCTTTGTCGGGCTGGCAAATCTTGATCCTCGTACTCGTCTTCCCCGCAATTGCCACCACAATGGATTTCTTCGAGAAAGTCGATGGTCCCAAGCTGTATGACTGGTCCGTGTATTTGGCTGACGCTGGGAGAAGATTGTGAGGACCAGCCGGACGAGGATTGCCCAAAGGCACCGCTGTTGCTGCTGCCTCCATCGCTTGCTGCCTAGCTAAGGTCGAAGCAAGAATGGGAGCTTTGTGGCTAGTTTTTTCCATGAGAGAAGGTGGAGCTCGAGTTCGGCTTCAGGAAGCAGAAGGGGGGAAAATGCGGGAGCAGTTGGTATAGTATCCAAAACGCACCTTCACCCTCCTATTTATAGTGTGTATTTGCAGGCTGAGTACCGTTCATATTTGCCTTTCCGTCTTCTTTATTGTTACAATTTATCATGACTCTTCGAGAGAATTCATGTCTCTAGAAATGAAGCGTCGGTGTAACTCTCTTTGAGAAAAGGAGTAACGGCTATTTCTGTGAGTCTAACGGTTATTTCAGCTTCGCAAGGATTTGTTTTCGAAGCTATTTCGACGAGTATCTCCACATAACAGCTGGTTCGAAGATTGTGAATCTTGGAATACTCCAAAGAATGGTAAATTTTGCTAAGTCCATGAGCATGAAAATATTTCTTGCGTATACTTCTCTCCTTGCCATACAGCTTATTCAGAGAAGCGTATTCGAGGGGCTACTGTTGGTGGAAAATACTTCATCCCTAGGATCTTCAAGATTACAAGACAAAGCCAACTCATGAGCTCGGAGTCCAAGACTTGTCTTCATACTGACGTAGAGTTAAAGTCAGAGGGTCTGCCCAGACTCTAGTTCGAAGATACACTTTGAAGACTCCCTCTCCGCAGTGGAAAACTGCCAGCAAGGATAGAAGACTTATCTTCTTTCTAATTAAATTAGTCTTTTACCATTTTAGCCCTATTAGGGGTACCGAAATAGTTTCCACTATATCGGTTGTAACTGAGGGGTAAAAAGGTCTTTCCTTAATGTTTTACCTATAAATACCCCCATTCTCACCCTGTAATAGGCATCGAATACTCAGATATTCAATACACAACTTCGAACTGCTTCGAGCTATTATCCAATACAGAGGCTTGAGATAGTTCGCTTCACAAACTCTTTGTTTGTTAGTTCTTAATCTTAGAGAACTTGTTAGCGTAATCTTTTACGCAAACAACCTCAAAGGACGATCAAAAAGATGTAGCACCCATTCGCCCCACCATGCCTCGAAGTCAATAGACCTGATGGTACAAGCCAACCAAGGAGCGAGGTCACCATATGGCGCCCATCGACCATTCAGGATAGCTGATCATACTCCCGGATGTTCATAATTTCTCCGCAAATTTATATTCAGCCGATAAAGCATAGGTGAGGAGGAAGCTAGACGAAGCCTAACTGCCGCAAGCAGATAGTCGGGTGATAAAATTCAGAAGAATCCCGATGGGTAGTGAAGTTGACAAGAAGAAGGCAACGAGTGGTCAAGGTTTTGAAAATTTGATAGACCCCTCATTCTAGCACACGTCGGTCAAGAGAAATTCATGAGGGTATTCATACTTAGATAAGTATTCATATGCAAACCATATAATCTTCTTGAGTCCAAGACCGCGATAAAAAGCTGTGAACCAAAAGCTCAAGGAACCAGGCGATAATGGAGAAGGAGACTGACAAGAGGCTGCCTCGCCCAAGGACAAACACTGGTGATATACAAGAGAAGCCGATTCGGAGTGATGCCCACGGAATTCCATCAGGGAAAATGGGAATCATTGGTCACTTTGGTGAAGTAAACATTGAGCCAAAGCTGTAAAAACCACCAAGGTCCTCCAAAGTGGCCGACAGGCTCACCAGCCGATAATCTGGCCAATACCTGATACAGAAGATGATAAGTGGCACCAAGGAGGTATCGACCGAGAGAGATTTTCTTTTCGGCGGCAAGCTGCTCGGCCAAGAATTGGAGGTGGGCGGTTGGACCTAGAGTAGATCCATAAAACACAAACCGCTCCAACCAAAGATTAAGGAAGGCAATGTGTTCTTCGCTGTCAATGGGGCCAATCTATTTTTTGTGCTTCATAATATATTTGCCCCAACCACCGGTGGATTTTACACCAAGACGATGGGTCGCCTTGGAGCGGAAAGAGAGAGGATTGCAAGGGGAAGTGATTTCGAGGGAGGTCATAGAAAGTACATCAAGCAAAGAAGGAGTCATTAGACCACTACGAAAAAAAGGCGTTAAAAGTATCAGACCAAAAGTAACAAGCAGCGGCGAGGAGCGACTCATTCTTATATGGTTCGACAAGAGAAAGCCGATACAATGGTTGATACTGATTCCTCCCAAGACGGACACTTGATGGTCGATACCCTAAGGTACCAATCATGCTAGCCAGGAAGTGGGGAAGGGAAAGCCCTAAAGCTATGGTGCCAATAAGAACAAAGCAGGCAGAATGTTTGAAGGGGATCCCATTGGTTTCTGCATTGATAATATCAATGGGATAAGGGTTACCCATCGTACCCAGATATAGGTGAGTCACGTGGTCAACAAGGGGAATCAAAACCTAGTTCCGCAAGTTCTACAAAGAAAGCGTAAAGAAAAACAGTGAAAAAGGGGCGATGGAAAACAAACGAACCATGGGAAACCGAAGAAAGGGGAAGATGTCAAAAGTTTACCTCAGGGACTACGTCAACGGTGGCCATCACCGGTGATGCTGAAAGCACGGGGCCGACAAATAAGAGGGAAATGACGAGCGGCGGTGGTCGCAAGAAAACGATGGCGAGCTCAGGGGAAAATACAGAAGTAGTGAGCAGAAAGCGTAAGGAAGAAGGGCGGAGTAACCGAGTACTTATAAGAAAGAAGTAACTCCTCGATAGCTGGGTCAAGTCGATTCCATCAGATACGGTGGGGCCACCTGCAACATTCGACAAAAGGTAATCGTAAGTACGATAATCAAAAAATGCTGAGATCTTTGTAGACCCAAATTATAGGAACCGAATCTTCGACTTAAAGAACATCAATAAAAAAATGTGTGGGATGAATTCTGGTCCGACACCGTCATGAATAGATGTAGCTACATCGGACCAAGTAACACCCAACGCAGTTGTGAATGGCCAAAGATGAAGAAATCGGAAAATGAGAGAAGATTATGAAGCCGAAACCTTGGGCGAAGTTATAAAGGTACTAGAAGATGAAGGGTTTCGGCTGGCAATCGAAGTGGAAAGATCGTGCGGATGGACGTTTTAGAAGACATGAAATAATGGATAATAATTTTTGTTAATTTTGAAGCATAAGATGTCGCACGGTGAACAGAAGTCTCTAGTCAAAGATAGATAAAACAGCCCATATGTTACAACATGACTGAATGTAGAGGAGCTGATGGAGATAGAGATGAAAAGAAGATAAAGATAAATCCAGAATCAGTTAAGATAGAGTGCTTGGATAGCAAGTCCCCGAACTATAAATATGTACCCCTAGTTAGATTTGAAACAGACATCTCTATCAACCAACCACTCGGCGCATCGCCACCCTTGGTTCCCAAGGTTTATCCCAGCGGGGTTCGACACATGGAGCTGGGCTCCATCGTTTTGATCTCCGGTGAAGAGGTGAGTCCCGCCACCCCCAACGACCGTACTGACTAGGTCATTATCCTCATGGCTGCATCAGATTGATCTCTTGAGGTGAACATCGAAATAGTACAGTCACCGGTTCTCGGTGTATCGGCTAGGTCTAAGGCTGCATCAAATTGATCTCTTACATTGATGTGATCTAGGTGTGGTAGATTGAGGATTCATCGGTTAAGTATCACATCTCTTGCTATTGTATCTTTTTCATGCTGTATGTCGTTCATATAAATAAAGCATGCCCATACTTTGATATATTATTAAGATCATCATGATTAGCTACTATCTTGGTTAGGTCCGATCTAGTTATTGTGATGATTTTCATGATATAGATATGTTATCTAACATGTTTTGTTTATTTCTATCAGAATACAAGCCTACGAGTTATCTTCAATTCAATGCCACATCTTATTTGCCATCGGAAAAGCGCTCATCGGCCTATGTGATAAAACTACCCATCTTATCGGCTTTGCTACTAATGAAATCTTCTTTGATTCCTTATCAGTTGCAAGGTCAAACTGATTGACGCGCCTTGAACCCCTTTTCTAAGAACGTAGGACCTGCACTAGAGTTAAGCAGATCTCCCAGCCCACACACGTGTCAAAGTGTGACAAAAAATGCACCAATAAGAGCACAACCCTATGCCAATGAAGAGCAACTCAGATACAACGTTGTTCGGCTTGACCAATACAATAGACCCTAATGACTAACCGGCATCCCGTGCTGAACCAGCAGGAAGATGATTGGGTGACTAAGATCACTAAAGTTATTCAGTACCAGTTTGGGCTCAAGACCAAGGAAGAGACGTACGTGTGTCAGTGGCCATACCCAGAGTGGTTCGATGTTGTGCCACTAACAAGCCGATACAACATTCCCGACTTCACCAGATTCTTGGGGAATGACTAGGTCTCCATGATTGAGCACATTAGCTGTTTTCTCACCCAGTGTGGGGAGGCATCGACCGATGAAGCACTGAAGGTCCTATTCTTCCCGCTATCATTATCGGGACAAACCTTCACTTGGTTTTCATCGTTCCAGCATATCGTCCTCATCATCACTTGGAGTAGGAGCTGAGTTGTCCAACACAACCAGCTTGGGCTTCCATACTTGCTTGGGTACTGGCTAGGGATGAATTTCCTCGAAGATCACATCCCGCTCATATTTGACTTTCTTCTCTTTCATCTCGTGTGCCCGAAGACACTGTAGACACCTCTTCTGGGAATTAGTCATGCCTGGAGGCACCCATGAAGGTTGTGGCTTAGTTCCGGGGGCCAAATATTTGCCTTTGGAAATTTTGGCCGAATGGGAAAAACCCGAATCGGCCCCGACAATTTTGCACATGCTGTGGGGGGCCTTCCTACATATTGTCGGTCAGACTAGCCATCCTTGGCCGGTTGGACTAGACACAGTAGGCCAGTCATACTGGCCATTGCCAGGAGCCTAAAATGGTGGTCGGATTGGCAGTAGTAGGCTGGTCAGACCGGTGGGAGGTGTCCTATTGTACCAGCCGTGAGGCGCCGGTTGTAGGACCGAAAGTAGCGACCAGAGGGGGGTGAATGGGAGCCTAAAAATTTCTTGCTAAACTATGATTTAATCCCAACATACAAACAAACTTAACCAGACAAATAATATTAGCAAAGCAAATTACTGGAATTAAAGTTGTCTAGCCTAAAAACGATCGGTATCTTAATTTAACTGATATTAAAGATAACTAAATAAAATACTGCAGTAAATAAAACACCTAGATACATCACGAGATATTTATATTTCAGTCTAGAAATAAAATACTAATCAAATAAATAAAACATGGATCATTAAAAATTAATTCAGATATAAATCGAGAATATTGCACGTAAAAACTAGGCTAAAAATATTACTGCGACTAATAAATTTTTATTTTTATATGAGCAGAATAAAAACACTTAAATAAATAATACGAGATAAGTAATAAAAATTTAACAGATTAAAAGTTTAACCACGAGATTAATTTTTTATGCTAATACAATAAAAACTAACAGATAAAATTAACTACGAGATAACTAACAGATCTGTATTTTAATTAAAGATATATAATTATTGAATTATTTGATCTAACTAAAAAATAGGAGATCAAAGAAAAACTCACCTGCGTGCTCGTTGTTCATGTTGCCGCGCCCGTCCTACTTTGGCCTTGCCGCCGTGAGGAACGCCGAGGATCTAAGCAATCAGCGAGTTGTAGAACACAACAGATGGTGCTCCTCTGTTTGCAGTGAGTCACATTAATGAACAGACCATGTAAAGTCCAACGGCATGAAAAGTCTGCAAGCTACAACGAGTGCACAGGAATCGAAGAAAGTGCAGTGCTTCCAAGCAAATTTCAATGACCACGGTGGAAATATCCTAAGTACCAGAGCGTAAAAAACAATCTAAATCACAATGTTTAAGAAAATGATGGTAATCAGTCCAGCGATGAAATATGATTAGGAACAACAATCGAGAAACAATAAAAATGCATGGACTGGATTTGCAAGCTCTTATGTGTGACCGAACAACGATTTCCTGATGCAGTTTAGCTGGCGTGAAAATCCAGATCGGACTGCGACGAGAAAACAAAAATAAGCGCACCGGAGGAGAAGACTTTGCGGCTGAACAGAAACTGCGACGCTGGAGAAATACTTCGGCTGGTGGCGGTTTTGGACTGTAGATTGATTGTTGAAAAACAGTCATCTATCCCCAAGGGGATAGGGGCCTATTTATAGGCGAATCCTAATACATGAAAAGACTAATTTACCCTTAGGGTAAATTAAACTGACTCTAAAATAAATTCCGAAAATTACTAAAAAATTATTAGAAAAATCACCTGACTCAAATAAAAATATTCTAAACTTAAAAACTAAATATTAATGTCCTAAAAATGAATTAATCATAGATTGTTAGTTTTGCGCCGAAACTGACAAAGCGTCCACCGTCTTCGCACCGGGTACACGGATTGGGCTGACCCGACCCCGCAGCTTCCTCAGCCCGACAATCGCTCGCCGCCCGTGTACCTGAGTCAAACCCAGTCAACAGACTAGTGGATCATCTGCCGCTCCTAGCCATGTACCCGGATTGGGCCAGCCCGACTCCGCGGCTCCTCTGCCCGGCCATCGCTCACTGCCCATGTACCTGAGTCACATGCACCTCAGACTCGGCAGGTCTTCATATCTCCCTTCCTTTGATTTCCGTTGACAATCACTCATCACATCTGGAATATCAAAACCATATTCTTCAACATGGTTTCTCAATCTCCCCCTTGATGAGTGCATTGTCAACACCCTTTTCTGCTCATCTTCAAAACCTGCAAAACATGTGGAAACGGGAAAACAATAACAAAAGAATATAGAAGAAAGAAAATAAAAGTTTAACCCTAATGACCAAAAGCAAAAACAGAAGCAAAAAAATGGTCATTATGGTTAACCAAAAATAAAGACTCAAAAATATGGTGCAAATCTCAGAATTACCAACAAGGAACTCCCCCTCAAATAAATCCCAGAGAAAGCTAAAAATATTCCCTAAACTCCAAAATTTCTCCCCCTTGTTGACAATTGGACTCATCAAGTGAGACTAAATGCACTCTTAAAAGACATAGACACAAACTCCCCCTGAAATGCAGCTCCCCCTCAAAATATGCCATGAATGCAGGTGGGGTGCAGGTGGAGTGTGGAAAGCAGGCTTCTTAGATATGATTGACTGCTATTACAACATCTAACAGGTATAGCAAAAGATATACTGTCTAAGATACATGACATGATCAGTGCAACAGATGATATCTAAAGAGAGTCATTAGCACGCATTTTCCGATTTTTGCAAACAAAACCATCACCACATTTTCTAGTTGACACGCAGAGTAAAGCATGAGATGCAAAAGCTAACTGATATCTACTAAGATAAGAATTGTCCAAAACAAAGTGCTTCAACAAACTTGTCATCTTTTTAATTTTTTTAGACTTTTTCTTTTTCTTTATATTTTTCATTTCTGCCAGGGGTTATTTGCATGTCAAACATTATGCTAACCGACCAAGTCAAGCCTAGGCCAGAACTGGACCATCAGAAGCTTAAGACATTGGTCTTGGCATACATTACACTTTCCTAGTTCATACCAAAGTGCTATGGTAAGCAGTCCAGAACAATGCAATGTGACAAAGCAAACCCACCTGGATCTTTTCTAATAATTATAAAAATGCATAAATTTTTCATTTTTCTGAATTTTTATCATTTTTATAGCACAATTTTCATATTTAAAGCATATAGATGTCCAAGTTGCATGTCTGCATCTAAGTAAGGATCTAGCTACAAGGCATGTAAAAGATAGCGAAAGCATTTAGCCTACAAATGCTAGTTACCGGAAGCAATGGTGATCATTTTTCAATTTCAAAGCATAAAAGCCATGCATATGACAAATATCAGATATATCATGTGAACTGAACTGGAACATGATCATCGACAAGTAATCAAAAGCATATACTAGCTAGACAAAATAAAGCAGATTAATCATATAACAGAAGCAAGCTCAAAATGTAATTGATGATTATGCATGATATGAACGCACACAAAAAGACTCAATAAAAATAAAGAAGAAAAGAAAAAACTGACTCAAAGTATCCTAAAAAGGATACACAACTCCCAAATCCAGATCAATAATCATGAGTGGGAACAATCGGTCCAACGCTAGGTTTGGCAAAGGTGTTAAACTAGTGTCGAGCCATCTGCTCGTATGTAGGAAAGCAGAAGGAATCATATGAGCCTGGACCGAAACGGGGATCAAAGCGCGGTCCTCTGTTCTGCCTAAAATCACGACCACGAGGTCCAAAACCGTATCCATAACGATCTGGAACTCTGCTAGAACGAAAACCACCCTCCAGAGCACGATCATAAAAATCGTCTCCTCTACCACCACCTACACAACGTGGCCTGGCCTCTAGCCTCTCTCTACGTCGAGGAACTCTCTATCTACTACCCTGCTGGTAGAACTGCTCCTGCACACCTCGAGCTCTCTCTGCTCGCTCAACCCATTTCCTCCTCAAGCGAAACTCCTCAAGATACCCGTCTCTCTGACAAAACTCACAGTGATAGGTAGGCTTCTTGGTATGTGGTTGAGGCTTGGGATCCTTAGGCTTGGTGGTGTTTTGTGTATCATCTTTGGTGTGAGAGGGTCCAGGTAAAGAATCAAGAGAAGTGTGAAGAGTTTTAGGCTTTGGGACCCAGATCTGCTTCTTAGGTGGAGCTTTAGGTTGTTCTTGGATCACTCCATCCTTGGGCTGACTATCCTTAAATGACTCAGTGGAGTGAGTCTTGGGATATGTCTGTTCGGGAGTCATCTTACTCCACTCCACTGCTCGGCTAATGGCGCTCTCAAAATCAGCCTTGGTATAGGTGTAACCTACCCCAAACCCATCCCGTCTCTTGAACTGCTGGATCATCATGTCGAGCTGTGGCTCTCTGGCACTAATCTAACTCAAGATCTGACGGAGGTAAAAGTTCTCGTTCTGAACATCAGCTAGCTCCTCTCTCAAGGAAGCTAACACCTCCACCTGAGACAAGCAGATCTCACACTCTTTATCAACTTCGACAGACTTCTAAACTTTTAGCTTGATCAACTCCATTCTAATGGACAAGCAGTTCTCACAAATAGTGGATGGAACTGACAAGGTCTCAAGCTCTAGCTTAGTCTGCTCCAACTCAGCTCTCACTCCAGCTAACTCACTCAACTGCTCATCACTCTTGGCTCTCAGCTCAGCTATACTAGCTAAATGAGATGGGGGCAGTCTACACAAGGTACGACAACAGTGGCATGAGCATCTTTCAGCTCCTGCTGAGCGCTCTCAAGCTCAGTGGCCAATGCATCTCTCTCATCTACTCTCTCTATGTACCTGGACTTAAGAGTCGTCAGGTCACACAACAACACCTCACAGTTAGGGCACTCACCACTATCACCCAAGCGAGGGGAAGAAGACAAACTCTCAATCTTGTCATTCACCGTGGCTAGCTCACTCTCAAGCTCATCTATCCTCTTCTTAGCCCCTCTAAACAGTTTCTCCCTATACTTCAACTCCTGAATGTTCTGTTCTAGTAAATTAACAACTTCTTGTTCATAGGAAGATGCCTTCTCATCGTTGTCATCATCGGAGTCATCGGAGGAGTCCTTCTCTTTCTTCTCCCCAAGAGCCATTGAACATAATCTCTTGTGGGGTCTTCGGCCGTGACGTGAATGACTCTTCGGCTTGTCCCCGAAGCCCATGAAATAGAGGCCCGCAGGATTGTCCCTTTCCTTCCCCTTCCTGATCATGATCTCTTCATCACTTGAACTTGAAGACGAGGAGGAAGACGAGGATCTCTTGGAGTATCTTTTCTCCATCTCAGCGAAGAAGGTCTTGTCTCGCTTCTTGTTCTCACGCCTGTAATCCTTTAGAGCCTTTCGAAAAAATCTTGCTTGGGCTTGCCCTTTGTGGAGTTGTCATACTCACCGGAGTTGTAGGAGTTGCCGTCGGTGCCCTTCTTGTAATTCTTCTGCTTGGGGCAGTCGGCGATTAGATGACCTGGGTCACCACACTCAAAGCATCCGGATTTTGTGCCGTGTCTCTTAAACATTCGCTTATCATAGACACGTCGCACCCGGTTGTTAAACAAGCACATATCATCATCTCCTAGAGTATCAAGTTGTTCCTCGGAGATAGACATCAAGGAAAAGGCAGTACAACTCATGGCATTAGGATCAACCGACAGTGTCGCAAGCGCCAGAGTCTTTGAGCCAGAATCAGTGAGATTTGATCTCAACTGAATATCGACCTTTGAGGCCTTGAGCTTACTAAAAAGCTTTGCGATGGTCAAGGTATCATAAGACGCGCTCTCAACAATAGAAGAGACCTTGATCTCCCAGATCTTAGGGTCCAAGGTATGGAGTACCTTAAGCGCCTGTTCATGATCCGAGACTAGCTGATCACGCTCAGCCTTGTTAACGCGAAGCTTGTTAATCATCGATTGAAAACGACCAAACAAAGCCTCAACAGTCTCACCCGGCTTCTGTGAGAAATTTTCATACTCACGCCGGTAGGTCTGGTAGAGCCTAGCCTTGACCTGAGCTGTCCCCTCATGGTGTGCCTGGAGGGTAGCCCAGATCTCTCGAGCAGTGGTGAGATAGCTAACACACTGAAACTCACTAGGACTAGACCAGAAAATAAAATGTTCACCGCCTTACTATTATTTTGATACCGTGTAATTATATCTACAGCAGTATCCATAGCAATAGTCATTATGGTGAAACTAGGATGAACACAAATCTCCCATATGTCCGAGCTCTGGCTCATAAGGTATGCTCGCATGCGAGTCTTCCAATAAGTGTAGCCAAAAGCCTCTAGGGACGGGATTTTGCCAGAAGACATCATGGTCACTACCTAGGTTTAGAATCGGTTAAGATATAAGAAAACCCTAACCTCGCTCTGATACCACTTGTAGGACCGAAAGTAGCGACCAGAGGGGGGGGTGAATGGGCGCCTAAAAATTTCTTGCTAAACTATGATTTAATCCCAACATCCAAACAAAATTAACCAGACAAATAATATTAGCAAAGCAAATTACTGGAATTAAAGTTGTCTATCCTAAAAACGATCGGTATCTTAATTTAACTGATATTAAAGATAACTAAATAAAAATACTGCAGTAAATAAAAAAACCTAGATAAATCACGAGATATTTATATTTCAGTCTAGAAATAAAATACTAATCAAATGAATAAAACATGGATCATTAAAAATTAATTCGGATATAAATCAAGAATATTGCACGTAAAAACTAGGCTAAAAATATTACTGCGACTAATAAATTTTTCTTTTTATATGAGCAGATTAAAAACACTTAAATAATAATATGAGATAAGTAATAAAAATTTAACAGATTAAAAGTTTAACCGCGAGATTAATTTTTATGCTAATACAATAAAAACTAACAGATAAAATTAACTACGAGATAACTAACAGATCTGTATTTTAATTAATGATAGATAATTATTGAATTATTTGATCTAACTAAAAAATAGGAGATCAAAGAAAAACTCACCTGCGTGCTCGTTGTTCACGTCGCCGCGCCCGTGCTGCTTTGGCCTTGCCGCCGTGAGGAACGCCGAGGATCTAAGCTATCGGCGAGTTGCAGAACACAGCAGATGGTGCTCCTCTGTTTGCAGCAAGTCACATCAATGAACAGACCATGTAAAGTCTGCAAGCTACAGTGAGTGCACAGGAATCGAAGAAAGTGCAGTGCTTCCAAGCAAATTTCAATGACCACGGTGGAAAAATCCTAAGTACCAGAGCGTAAAAAACAATCTAAATCACAATGTTTAAGAAAATGATGGTAATCAGTCCAGCGATGAAATATGATTAGGAACAACAATCGAGAAACAATAAAAAATGCATGGACTGGATTTGCAAGCTCTTGTGTGTGACCGAACAACGATTTCCTGATGCAGTTTAGCCGGCGTGAAAATCTAGATCGGACTGCGACGAGAAAACAAAAACAAGCGCACCAGAGGAGAAGACTTGGTGGCTGAACAGAAACTACGACGCTGGAGAAATACTTCGGCTGGCGGCGGTTTTGGACTGTAGATAGATTATTGAAAAACAGTCATCTATCCCCAAGGGGATAGGGGCCTATTTATAGGCGAATCCTAATAGATGAAAAGACTAATTTACCCCTAGGGTAAATTAAACTGACTCTAAAATAAATTCTAAAAATTACTAAAAAATTATTAGAAAAATCACCTGACTCAAATAAAAATATTCCAAACTTAAAAACTAAATATTAATGTCCTAAAAACGAATTAATCATAGATTGTCAGTTTTGCGCCGAAACTGACAAAGCGTCCACCGTCTTCGCACCGGGTACCCGGATTGGGCTGACCCAACCCCGCAGCTTTCTCAGCCCGACAATCACTCGCCGCCCGTGTACCTGAGTCAAACCCAGTCAACAGACCAGTGGATCATCTGCCGCTCCTAGCCATGTACCCGGATTGGGCCAGCCCGGCTCCGTGGCTCCTCTGCCTGGCCATCGCTCACTGCCCGTGTACCTGAGTCACATGCGCCTCAGACTCGACAGGTCTTCATATCTCTCTTCCTTTGACTTCCGTTGACAATCACTCATCACATCTGGTCAGATCGATGGCTCTGTCTTAGGCCGTCTTCTCCGGATTGTCTCCGTCTTTCTTTGGAGGGGGGCCCTTGGGGATTGGGACATCCCGAGAGCCGATTCGGATGATGATAGCCTCAAAAGTCCTCTCTGATTCATCCGTGTCTTCACCTCGGGGGTGTTCAAGCGGCGCGATGGATAGTCCAATGAATACGCCGCCTTTCATTGTGTTTGTATGTTCATGCACAATAGGTACCTCATATGGTCCAGGAGGGACATACGCGAAGAAGTAGTGAATTGGATACTCAACAGGAGAGAAGTAGCATGGGTTCCACTATGCCACCGAAATCTAATACGGAGGCAAAGGGATGGGCAGAACAAGTGGTCTCACGTAGCGACAACCAAACTCGCTTCCTCGTGGACTGTTCAGCCTTGTCGGAGGCATTGGCCGAGTGTTCATCTTCTCAGCCCTCTTCTGGTGTTTTTGGAGCAGCATCTCGTATGTCAGCTTTGACTTTTTGTGGGACTTAGCCGAAGATGCCACATTGGTGTTGACCTTCCACACTCCTACCTCGGGATTTTTCGGCATGAGCATTTGTGGACGAGGCTCTCCTACTACGACTGCTTTCCCCTTGCATGACTTGGCCTGTTCATGCCAAATCAGCATTTTCTTCTCGTCAAGGTCGATTGTGTTCATGGGAAAGGGGTCTTGATCTAGTTTCATCTTGTGATTAGTGTCCACCTTCAATCGTCTTGGCAAGACATTGCAATCATTAGTGGAGTGAGAATGAGAATCATGCCACTTACAATAAGTGTGTTTCTTCAAATTGTCGGAAGTAGGAATGATATGACAAATATTCTATTGCATTTAGTCACATCATAAGTGTACTTAACCTCACTAGGCCGGCTCTTACTGGGAGACGGCTACAATTCCAAGCAAGTGAATGGCTTGTACTTGTTGAACCAAGTCTACTCGGCTATATACATGTCAGTCGAGTCATCCTCACCTTCCGATGATTCCTCATCGGAGTGCTCTACGACGTGCAACTCGGCTTTGGGCTTGCTAAATGTCTTAGTGAACTTTTTACTTTTGACTCAGCCTTGCTGGGCCCAAGCCTTCTGCAAGACTTGGTTCACCTCTAGAAAATCCTATCCATCTATCTTCTCCTTAAGTTCGGTGTGCAAGCCGCTGAAAGCCAAGTCAGCTAGGTCTCTCTAAAAATATTCAAATTAAAACATCAGTTTCTCATGTCTCTAAACTTCCTAATGTACTCGGAGACACTCTCATTGAATTTTTTGTTTAACCGATGTAAAGTGTGAGAGTTTAAGCTCAGTCTCTCTAGTATAAAAATGATCATGGAATTTTTCCTCTAACTGGGCCCAATTCTGCACCGACTTAGGTGGTAGTGACAAAAACCAAGTAAAAGCAGTGTCAGATAGAGACAGAGAGTACAATCTAAGTTTAAAGGCATCCGACCCACTCGCTTTACCACACTGCGCTAAAAACTGGCCTATATGCTCCCAAGTAGTTTTATTGACCTCGTCGTTGAATTAAGTGAACTTGGGTACCCTAAAACCACGAGGATATGAGATGTTGTCAAAATAATCTGGGTACGACTTGTAGTAAACCATAGTCCGATCATAGGGCACGTAGCCTACACACTCCCTGAATAGCATGCAAATGTGTTCATCTATGTCATCTATGTCTCTGTCTTGGGGACTCCTAGCATGCGGGGGCGCGACACAAGGTGGTATTTCGACGTGTCAGCCATATAATTCTTCTCGGTTGTCTTCCTCTTGGACTAGCTCATAGTAAGACACGAGGCCGAGCCTACGCGCATATGCATCAACAGGGGGTGTAGAAGGCATGGGCAAAGGCAGCATTGGCGTTGGCGGAGGTGGCACAACAACTATGGCCTGTTTGGTCTAACCGACCATTTGGCCGTACTGACTGGACGTGTGGTAGTCAGTTGGACCGACCTGGTTGCCGGTCGAACCGACGTAGTGCAATGGAACGGTCGCACCGACCTAGGGGCTAAAGGCCACAGGAGGACAAGCACCGGTCGGACTGGCCTTGAAGTCGGTCAGACTGACATTTTCCGGCAACGTAGAGGGGCTAGGGTGCGCACCATGCACTGCAGGCTAGCACGTCCCGGTCAGACCGACATAGGGGCTAGTCTGACCAACAGGGTTTTGGGGAGTCTCAACCGTGGATGCCGAGGCTGTAGGTGGAATGATTTTTCTAGTACTCCATCCGTCCTACTATGTAGATGGTGAATAGGGGGTATACTAGCAATCGGGGAAGGAGAAGCGGCCTCAGAAAAGCCGAATCTCCTAAACATCACCTCCATACTAGAGTCAACCTCGCTCCCTAGACGGTTCGCAAATGTAGCTGTTGGCGTAAAAGAACTAAAGTGTTTAACAAACGAAGTGTCTGTTTAAGAAAACTATTCCAAGCTCCGAGAAGGATAATAGCTTGAGATAGTTCGAAGTGTGTATTTGTTGGGGGGAAAATATTTCATCCTCAACAAGCCAAGGACATTTTCATGTCAGTACAAGCAGAAGAAATGAAGTCAAGAACTTTGATCTCCGAAGACTATTAAGGCAATAAGGCTCCATCGCTTTGGAGCCTTAAACAAAAGAGACATCCATCAAGGCTTTAGCACGATGACGTCCCCCAAAGACTCTTCACCTGAAGGGGGTTGCCAACAAGGACAGAAGATTTTTTTTCTCACTAATTAGACTAGCCTTTTACTCTTTTACCCATATGAAGAATACTAAACAATATCTTCTTAGGGTGTGTTTGGTTCTGCTATTCAAATCTGCTTCTACTGTGAAAAAGCAGAAGCTGAACCAAACGGGTTTACCAAAACTGCTTCTACTGTTAAAAAGCAGCTTTTTTCTAGTACAAATTTGGAAGCAGCCTGGACCCTGCTTTTCTGCTTTTGCTTTTCTGCTTTTCTAATTTTTAGTTCAGATTAAAAAGTATGAATTCAAGGTGTCTTAATTGATTTAACATTATTATGGTTTGTATTGCATTGCATAATTTCATGAGATAATATGTGGTTGTCGGTTACTTTATAAGATGAACTATGCACTTTTTTATTTATCTAACATATTTTTTAGTTATTTAGTTGCATCAATGTTGAGTGTTTCCTATTTATATATATGTATAGAATATTATAATGATGAAAATTAAGTATGTTATAAAAAACAGTCAGCTCACAGCAGTTTTTTCACAGCAGCTTCAACCAAACGACTTTTAGCTTTTTCACAGCAAGCAGCTCACAGTAGCTTTTTCACAGCAGGAAACTCACAGCAGCCTTTTCACAGCTCACAGCAGAACCAAACGCACCCTTAGTTGGTTGTAATTAGAAGGTAAAGAAGTATTTTCCCATGTATTCTCTCTATAAATACCCCTCTTCACTCTATAAAGGATATCGAATACTGAGATATTCAATACACACTTCAAACTATCTCAAACTATTATCCATCTCGGAGGCTTGGCATAGTTTACTTAAACAAACACTTCGTTTGTCAGATACTTAGTTTCTTAAACCTATTAGCGTAATCTTTTGCACCAACAGTTGGCGCCGTCCGTGGGGAACCTAGTACAAAAACTTCATTCTCTACCAATCCTTTTCTAGAGCCATGCCTCTTAAGCGGAGCCTAGGCACTAGTCCCCTTCGGAGGTCTTCTCGGACCTCTGGGTTGAGATCTTCGAACATCGTTGAGGTCGGAGGGCCTTGCATGGTCCCCCCACCTTAGACTCCCAAAACAAACACTCTTCCTCGAACATACGAAGCCCCTCTCGGGACTCCATCCATGCTTTGAACCGATGGAGCCTCTCCTGCGGCTCCGACTGTGCTCCAAACTGACTTGTTCAGTTGTCAAGACACGGAGGTCTCCTCCGAAAGAAATGAAGACCATCCTGACGAGGTAGCGACCCAGATGGCCCGTCTTTAAGCTGAAGTGGCGAGGTGGAGACAGGAAGCTGCCAACAGGCTTCGTCCTCAAGCTAGCCCCATCATCTTGGAGTTGCCTCAAGATGATGATCTTGGCTTCTATCCCGAAGCTTCTGAGATTCTAAGAAGCACTGAGAATGCTTCTTTTCATGATGAATCTCCGTTACACCCAGACTTGGAGAAGGTGCGCTTCGACCCTAAGTTTAGACCATCGAAGCTTTGGAAGTACTCCGGAGAGAAATATCCCGGGAGTTTTCTCGCTCTTATGCTTTAGCAATAGAGGCTAGTAGAGGGGTCTAAGATACAATGGTGAAGTGCTTCCCCCTTGCGCTCAAAGGAGTCGCTCTGTGTTGGTTCTGGTCTTTGAAACCAGGATCAATTAGGTCTTGGGAACAATTAAGGAAGAAGTTCGTAAGCAACTTCCAAGGGACATTTGTGCCCCCTATATCTACCGGAAGTATTTTTCAGGTAAAGCAACAACCTGGAGAAACTTTGCGGTAGTTTTTCAAGCGCTTCACTCATACGAAGTTGCAGATAAGAGGGTTGTCTGCATCGTCTGTGGTTGATGTGGCTCGGGAAGGAGTCACAAATGCAGGCCTCCTCGACAAGCATCACCGGAAGCATATTTCCTCAGTAGCGCAGTTAATGGCCTACTTTGAGGATTATGCTAGGTCGGAGGAAGGATGGCTCCGAAGGACGGCTTCGTCTTCACCAACCATCCAAGAAGTTAAACTTGAAGTGAATACTTCGACTCCTTCACAATGGTATCACTTCGACAACTAGCATGATAGATGAAGAGGGCAAAAACATCCTCGTTCCGAAGTCTTGAATATTGCCCCCTCTTCATCGAAATCCCCCCTAAGAATTCACATGCTCCGGGAAACAAGGTTAGCAGCTGGAGGCCGCCAGGGAAGCCGACTGGCAGAGGCCAAGCCTTCTTTTGCTGTGTCCATGGTGAAAATCGGAGCCATGCTACCGATGCATGTATGTCTATACTAGCCCTGAGGAGCGAGTACCTCGAAAGGATCTCTAGTCAAGGCACTACTGACCGAGCCCCTCCCGAGGCACGTCCGGAGCCGGTATAGACCGTCGGATGTGTAGACAGCTTTGAAGCCCCAAGACAGCCTTCCATGGCCAGTGTTATGCCAGCTCCGAAGCAAGAAGATACACAATACCACGACAAAAGAGTTGTTCTTCCCATCTCTGGAGGAGGAACCCTAGGCAGCATGTCAAAAAGGCAAAGGAGGGACTATGTTCACGAAGTAGGGCATATTGGGACCTCCTCGTTGACTGTTGAAATGCCCGAGTGGTCTCACGTGCCTATATCTTTCTCTGTAGACGATGCAGCGGGCATAAAATTTCCTCATGCAGATCCCCTTGTTATCACTGTTGATATTGCAGGAACGGAAGTCCGGAGAGTGCTGGTTGATGGTGGAAGCTCCGCAGATATTATCTTTGTTCAGGCCTACGACTAGCTATGTATCCCGCAGAAAACATCTCCTCCCCGCAGCTCAACCGCTTCAAGGCTTCACAAGACCTCATCTCGATGCCCTCAGCAAAATAGGCCTCGAGGTTGCCTTCGGAGAGGGGCTCCTGGCTAGAACGGAGGAGGTGATTTTCGACATAGTTGATGCCACCTATGCCTATAATGTCATCTTCGGAAGGGGCATGTTAAATCAATTCGGAGCCGTGGCGCATAATAATTATCTATGGCCTAAAGATGCCCACACAAGGAGGAGTGCTTATGGTCTTCGGTGACCAAGCTGCAGCACGAAGGGCAAAGTACGGCCATGGTCCACCTCTTGACCCTCGACAAATAAATAAGGTGCAAGACCATTCGGAGGTTATCCCTGTGTCAAGTGAATTCTCTAAGATGTCCTCCCCTAGGCCAAGCCCCGAAGGAGAAATTGTAACAAAGATCGTTGTAAAGGACAACAAAGACTATCCCATCCAGTTTGGGAAGGAATTGCCTCCAGAAATTGCTACTCTGCTAGAAGAAGTAGTTAGAGAAAATTTGGACGTCTTTGCCTGGTCCGATGAAGATATTCATGGAGTTGACCGAAGTATTATTGAGCACATCATATTCGTCAACCCAAGGGTTCGACCTGTTCGCCAGGGGCTCCACAAATTGTCAACAGAGAGGGCGAACCTTGCTAAAGTAGAAGTGGAAAAATTGTTAAAGGCCAGGATCATTAGAGAAGTGGCTCATATAGAGTGGTTAGCCAACCCGGTCTCCATCAAGAAAAAGGCATCCATCAAGTGGCGCATGTGCATTGACTTCACATCTCTGAATAAAGAATGCCCATGAGACCTCTACCCCATGCCCCGCATTGATCAATTAGTCGACTCCACTGCCAGCTCCAAGCTTCCTCGACGCGTACTCCAGATATCATCAAATATGGTTAAAATGTGAAGACAAAGCCAAGACAAGCTTTGTAACTCCTTCAGGAGTCTTTTGCTATGTAAGAATGCCCTTCGGCTTAAGAAATGATAGGGCAACTTTTTCAAGGTTAATTGCTAAGGCTCTATGTCACTAGATAGGCCGTAATGTCGAAGCCTATATGGATGGTATTGTAATAAAGAGTGCTTTAAAGCACCAGCATAGTCTAGACTTAGCAGAAAACTTTTGAGAGCCTCCGAGCATGTGGAGTTCGCCTCAACCCCGAAAAAATTATCTTTGGGGCTCAAACTGGGAAATTGTTAGGGTATTTAGTTTCGAGTAGGGGGATCAGAGCTAGCCTAACTCAAATAAGTGCACTGCAGAGAATGGCTCCGCCGAAAAATTTGAAGCAAGTCCAGAAGCTTGCAGGACACCTCGCAACCATTAGCAGATTTCTAGCAAGGTCCGCAGAGCGCAGCCTCCCAATATCCAAAGCCTTGAAAGGGTCCAAAGATTTTGCATGGACACTGGAGTGCCAGAAGAGTTTTGATGATATTAAAGATTATCTCAGCAACCTTGCAACACTCACTGTGCCCATTGCAGATGAAACTCTTCTCCTCTATCTTGCAGCTACGGGCTCCACTATTAGTGTGGTCCTTGTTTGAGAAATGGATTTCAATTGGAAGTTGGTACAAAATCCAAAATATTTTGTATCAAAAGCCTTATCCGGAGCAAAAACTAGATACTCCGAGTTGGAAAAATTCACTTATGCTTTGGTAATGGCTTCGAGGAAATTACGACATTATTTTTTGGCACATAATGTAATTGTACCAACTTCTTATCCTCTGGGAGATATGCTCCGAAGCAAGGACTCTACAGGGAGAATTGGAAAATGGGCTATTGAGCTAACACCTTTCGACATCTCCTTGTAGCAAGAACAATAATCAAGTCACAGGTGGTGGCTGATTTTGTAGCAGAATGGACTCCGTCTGTAGTCTGGGCTCTGGAAGAATCAAGTGAAGGAATATGGACCGTATACTCTGATGGAGCTTTTCAAGCATCCAGAATAGGTGTCGGAGTGGTGATAATTTCACCTTCAGGACAAAAAGCAATGTACTCCGCAAGGCTCAACTTTAAGTCCACCAATAATATTGCGGAGTATGAAGGAATTTTTCTAGGTCTTCGTAAGGAACGTGCCCTTGGTGCTACAAGAGTTGTTATAAAAACAGATTCACAAAATGTAGCACGACACATTGATAAAAGTTTTCAAGTTTGGCATCCACAACTTGCTAAATATTTAGAAGAAATCCACAAGATTGAAGCAACATTTAAAGGGATCTCTGTTTGAAGCATCCCAAGAGCCGACAATGCACTAGCTGATATCTTGGCAAAAGCTGCAGCCGGAGCCATAGATATTCTGGAAGGGGCTTTTTGTGAAGAACTTGCGTCCTCTTCAGTGCCCAACTCCCTCCTACGAAGGTCCGATGCATACCGAACACCGACTGGCGGAGTTCAATTATGGAATTATTGCAAGGCGAAGCTAATTTGCTCGAAGGCCCGAAGCTATCAAGATTGCAATTAAGAATCCGGAATTATCATATTATCAATGATATTTTATACAAGGTCGGAGTATGTTCTCCCCTAATCCGATGTATTTCCCAAGCTGAAGGCCAAGATATACTCTGAGAAATTCATGAAGGTCTTTGTGGTAGCCATCTTGCCCCTCAAGCCTTAGCCTGGAAAACACTTCGCCAGGGGCTTTATTGGCCTACAATAGTAGCTGATGCAGAAACATTGGTCCGCACTTGCCAAGGTTGTCAATGGATGGGAAGACGGAGTCATCACCCGCCAACAGCTCTTCAAATTACTGCTCTGGTGTGGCCAATGGCCCGATGGGGTATGGATCTCATTGGCCCCTTCCCAATGGCAAAAGGCAGTTCAAAATTCGTAGTGGTAGCAATTGAATATTTTTTAAGTGTGTCGAAGAAGAACCCCTCACAGCTATCACTTCGAAGAATGTACAGAATTTTTCTAGCAAAACATTATTTGCAGGTTCGGAGTGCCTCGACAGCTGACAATCAACAATGGCACTAAATTTGATGCCGAACCCTTCAGAGAGTTCTGTGAAGGCCTTGGTATTGAAATGTGTTTTGCAGCTGTCCGTCATCCTCAATCTAACGGAGCCGATGAGCGAGCTAATGGTAATATTTTATCAGGACTGAATCGAAGAATAGTATGATTAGAGAAGGAGCTATAGACCGAAGAACTCCCGAAGATTTTGTGGTCCATTTGGACCACTCAAGCAAGGTCCATAGGTTTCACCCCTTTTAGTTACTATTCAGAGATGAAGCCATGACGCCGATGGAGCTTAAAGGAGGATCCCTTCGCACCATCAAACTAGGAAACGGAAAATGAAAGACAGGCTTCGCTGGACCTAACTGAAGAAACAAGGCTTTGAGTTGTTGCTAACCTGACGAAGTATCAACATTAGACGGATACTTGGTATGATCCGAAGATTAAACTTAGTGAACTTAAACTGGGTCATTTAGTAGTGCGAAGCATTATCGCTCCGGTGAAATTAGGAAATAAGTGGCAAGGACCATATATCATCCTTCGTTCAGGACGCCCTGAATCTTTTAAATTAACTAATTAGAAGGTGAAGAATTAAAACATGCATGGCATGCCTAGCACCTTAAGCGATACTTCGCATAGGGGTCCTTGTAATCATTTGTAAACACTTTCTAAATGAATAAAGCTCATGGTTCGAGTAATGACTACTTCTCAAGATGATTCCTACTCCTAGTGGATGCATTTGGAGGACGAAGCTGACTACGGAGATAAGTATTATTCATTCGAACCAAATTTATGGACTTCGAGCCACTGGCTCGAAGCATCCGTCAATGTGGGAAAGTTACATGAAAAATGGATTCCAAGCCACCGGCTTGAAAGCATCCATGCTATGGATTCCGAGAAATTAGCTTGAAAGCATCCGTAAAAAGAGTCGAAGGAGACCACAAAAACGGATTCCGAGCCACCGGGTTGAAAGCATCCGTAAAAAGAGTCCAAAGAGATCAAATGATATGGACTCCAAGCAATTAGCTTGAAAATGTCTATAAAAAGAGTCCAAAGCGACCACATCCGAAAAATAGTACTAAGCTACCATTTTCATACTTTGAATCTATGGATCGAAGAAATCTACGAGGTCCCTAACGACCATTTCTTCGAATTTTGGACTACGTGTCCTTAATTCCTTCAGTACAATAAGGGGCTCCGAGCCTCTGAAAATAAAAGTTATTGAAATTGTGTTGTTACTTGTCATGGCAATCATTGTGCGTAACCATCTTCATTTGAAAGTCAAGATGCTTAGCCCCAAAGAGGGGCTAGGAGATAACGAGACAATTTCAAAGAATTCTAGTTTATATTACTCAATGGATTATATTACATTATGAAAAATTTGTATCTAAGCCAAGGAGGAAGCGGAGACTCCTTTGATCCCTAGAGCTGGATTCAGAGTTCACTCAACTTTGAAGGCAACTCGTCCCGGAGCCCAGAGTCTTCAAAACCTTACGCTTAACTCTTTTCCCCTTATTTGAAGCACGAAAATCTCTTTGCTCTTGTTGAAGCTCGGCCTAGGTCCGAACTCGTTCGGGGCTACTCTTCGCTTGCTCCTCACTAGTACCTTCTTCTTCGGACCAATCAATGTCCTCCAAAGATGAAGACGCTATATTAACAACTTCTTCCTTTTCCTCCTCCTTAATATAAGCTAATACTTCCTTACATATCTCAGGTATAACCTCTCCATGGCTCCCTTGAGGGATTGAAAATCGGGGATGCCTGTGAGGCCATAAGGCTTTGATGGTAGCCCATTGTAGGTGGAGCTATTCGTTAACCTCTAACACCTCGAGCTCATCAAAAAAAGGTTGGGAAGCCTAAAAACATTTCCAAATAAGTCTTTTTATTCAAAAGAGAACAAAAACATAAGTTTTTACATAGGTGGAGCACTAAGGAGAACTAAACCTTCGGGTCCAATGGAGGGTTGCTGCTCGAAGGCTACGCCCGCACTTGCTTTTGACGGAGACCTTCATCGATCCATGCTATCACGGCCGATCGGCCTTCAGCTCTCTAGGATGGCTGAAAAGCCTCCCAAGCTAAGACCACGTCAGGCGAAGGGGTTAACAGTCGGTCATCGCCTAAGTTAGCAGGGGCTGCTCCGGTCTCCGGCAAAATAGATAATCTGATGTCTTCATAGTAACGAAGCACTCTAAGAGTGGCTACCTAGCTGGAGATCTCTCCGTACCGAGTACCCACAGTCTTCATTGTCTTCGCTGCTGCTTGGATCATCTTCATCTTTCACAGTAGGGAGTCATTGGCGGCTGACGAGGAGGCGCAAGAAGTGCCGAAGTATTCCAGAACACCCCGAAGGGCATCCATGGTCTTGGAGGCCGCACTCTCACACTTTATTTTTTCTACGGCCAATGTATTATTTGACATAGTAAGCTCGCACATCAAAGATGAGAGTTTGGCTGTCTCTGTCATTAAGACATTTTTTTGTCTGAGCAATTTCTTCGCCTCCTCAGCCAAACTTTGCTGCTCTTCTCAGAGCTTGACAAGTTTAGCTCCTGAAGCCGCCTTCTCCTCTCGGAGCCTTTCCTCTTGAGCCCGGAGTACAACCCGCTTAGCCTCAAGCTCCTCCTTCGTAGCCTCTAGCCTAGCTTTAGCGTTCCGCTCTGCCGAAGCCGTCTCTTCCAAGCTCGAAGCTCGGGTCTCAGATTCGATAAGACTCCCTTGAAGATCCATCACCTTCTCTTTGAGCCGATTGCATTCTCGCTCTTTCGACACAGCCGCAACTCGAGCTAGAACCACATGCTGCAAAGAAGGACAATATAAGTAAATTATCTATATATGTTCAAACTAAACTCATTTTTGCAGTTGCTTTGTACCTGGTAAGCCGCCGTTCAAGAGCAGCATCAAGCTCTGACCCTTCGGCCTCTCCAATGATGGAGACAAAGTCAGTCTCCCCAACTTCACGACTAGCTCGAGACAGAGGCTCTAACAAAGTCTGAAGTCCCTTCCTTTGTTCAAGGAAGGGGGCTAGGAGAGGGAGACTCGACAAGGCACTCCGATCATCATCGCTAGGAGAAGGAGCAGAGTGCAATGAAGCACCTTCGGAGGCCTCTGTGGATTGGCCTCCGTCCGTAGACTCCGACGGAGTCTACCCTGGAATAGGAGGAGACAGAGGCCAACTTTTACCTTTACCCTTTCCAGGGCCTGCCACCTCCTTTAGAGCTACCTCCAAAATTGGATCCACTTGTTCTATAGCCGTAGTTGACATTTAAGCCGTAGCAGGCTCCGGCGCAACTTCTGTATCAAGATCCACCTCCGCCGGAGCAAATCCTATAAGGACCACAAGTAAATAACATTGTTTAAATTCTGAAGATAGAAAGGAGAGAAGAAAAGGTAGTCAGCTGAGGCTTACCTCCAATATCTTGTTGTCGAATGAGCACTGGACTGCTCGGGGGCTCGAACATATGTCCAAAGTTCTCTTCGGACTTTGGACATCGAACCGAAGGAATAGCTGCAGAGATATCTTTGACCACTGTAGCTATCACTTCGTCCGGAGACAAGACTTGGGTGTTCGCGGTCTTGACTCCGCCTTCTTCCATGGCAGGAACATTTACCTGGCTAGACGGGACGTTTTTAGTGTCCGCCTGCTTAGGGTTACCTTCAACGGTAGGCGCCGCCACCACGCCATCCCGAATGGAGGCTTTAGCTTCAATACGAGATTCTTCCTCGCTAGTAAGAAGGGCCTTGAACTCCTCCGTCGTCGCCACGTCTACATCATCTTCATCTTTAGATTGTTCCGGCGATGAGACTAGAGATTTTGAAGGAGTGAGGGCCTTCGGCTTCCGTACCACCTTTTTGGCAGGTGTCTTCACTGATCCTGAAGGCCCTGCTTCCACCTTCCTTTTCTTCAGAGCCTGGTCCAAAGCAGGCCAGTCTGGGAGACTTGGGGGCTCAACTCCGAGCACACTCCATACTCGGTTTAATCTCTCCCAAGTCCCGACCAACTTAACCCTTCGCTCCTTCTCAATGGGCGTAGGGGTTCCGAGAACATTCTCCACAGCTCAGACAATTTGTTCTGGAGTAAGGGTCACATGCGGAGCTAAAAGATAAGATGTCATTTTAATTTAGTCATTTCTGTAAAATCGATACTGTGTGCAAAACACTTTGCAGGATATATGAAAGCTTACCTGCAAAGCTTGAAGGGATCTCCCAAAGTCCCCCCTCCGGGTGTTCCTCGAAGTTGATCGGCCAAGCAACCATCAGAGGAGGGATCTGGAGTCTGATAAACTCCTCCACCAAGTCACGCATACTAGTGCGAGAACTCACGGAGTGCAGCAATCTCATGCGGGCTTGAAGTTGACTTGGGTCAGCTTGGACCTCCACCTCCCTTCGGTAAAAAATGTTCTCCAAGGGTCCGACCAAGGTGCAGTCTATCCCGACCTCGGCATAGAACCAGTGGAGGATCTAGTCTGAATACCATATATCATTGATGGCCTTCGCTGGGAACTGGTCTTGGAACTTTTCCTGGAGCAGGAAGTTGATGCTCCCAAAGGCGATCACCATCTTCTCTCCTCCGGCTCCTGTAAAAGTCTTCGACTGGCACGAAGCTTTATCAAGAGCCTTGAAGATCTCCTCTCTCCCAGCGCATCCTTCGGCCTGCATCGCCCATTTGAATATGGCCAGACAGGCAATGGCATTTGGAGAGAGTTGGGACAAGGTGATATGGAAAAACCTTAATACCTCGGAGAGGAAGTCCACTGCTGGGAGTCCCAATCCGGCTTCGAAGAATGCCTCGAACACCACCACCTCTCCAGCACATGGTGCCGGAATCACTTCGCCTCCAGGTTTGCGAATCTTGATTCCAGGTCCCATCTTCCCGGCAGTTGCCGCAGCGATCGACTTCTTTGAGCACGACGACGCCCCCAAGATATACGATTGATCCGCATAATTGGTAGACGTCGGGCGGAGGTCATGAGGACCAGATGGACGAGGGTTGTCTGAAGGCCCCGCTGCTACTGCCACTGCCATCGCTTGCTGCCGAGCCAATGATGAAGTAGGAACGAGTGCTTGGTGGCTTGTCTTCACTATCGGAGAAAAAGAGAAGTTTGAAAGGATGAACTCGGGAAGAAGGAAGATGAAATGTGAAAGCAGTCGATAAAGTATCCAAAATTTACCTTTACTCTCTTATTTATAGCATGTATTCTGTTGGGGGGAAATACTTCATCCCTAGGACCTTCAAGATTAAGAGACAAAGACAACTCATAAAGTTCTAAGCCAAAGACTTGTCTCCAAATTGATGAAGGTTTAAAGTCGAAGGGTTCGTCCGAATCCCAGTTCAAAGATACCCTCCGAAGGCTCCATCTTCGTAGTGGGAAACAGCAAGACTGACGGGACCTCTGCCTTATCTACTCTCTTCGGACATATTTACCATTTTAGCCCTATTAGGGGTACCAAAATAGTTTCCACTATGTCAGATGTATCTGAGGGGTAAAAAGGTATTTTCCTTACAATTTTTACCTATAAATACCACCATTCTCACCTTGTAATAGGCATTGAATATTCAGATATTCAATACACAACTTCGTACTACTTCGAGCTATTATCCTATTCAAAGGCTTGAGATAGTTCGCTTCACAAACTCTTTGTTTGTTAGTTCTTAATCTTATAGAACCTGTTAGCGTAATCTTTTACGCCAACAGTTGGCACCGTCCATGGAGAACCTAGTTCTAAAAGCTAGTTCTCTGCTGCCGATTGCACTTCAAAGAGCACTTGCGGAGGGAGTTTCGGAGTCTAAAGATTCTGCGCACCCTTTGGTAATGTGCTTCCTAGTGTAGTTTGAAGGCATCTTCTCGCCTTCCCAAATCATTCGAATTCTTCGGTCTTCGGACCTTAACTTCGTTAGCCATGCCTCCCAAATGGAGCCTAGCCACCGATCCTCACTGAAGGTCCTCTCGGACCAAGGGTGCATGACCCTCAGTCATTCCACAACCTCCCGAAGTGGTCATCAGACCTCGAGCATCCAAAGTTCCCCGAGCAGCTCCCTCGGTGCTTCGAACTGATTATCATAGTTCTCAAGACCCAGAGGTCCCCTCCGGAGGAAGCAAAGACCTTCCCAAGGACACGACTACCCAAGTTGCGCGGCTTCAGGAGGAAGTAGCAAGGTGGAGGCAAGAGGCTGCAGATAGGCTTCACCCTCAAGCCTTCACTCTTGCTTCGGAGGTGCCTCAAGGCGATGATCCTATTAATTATCCCGAAGCTCTTTGAGTTCCAGAGGATGCCGAGAATGCATCCTTCGACGACGAATATCCACTGCATCCAAACTTGCAGAAAGTGCCCTTCGACCCAAGGTTCAAAGCCTCGAAGTTGCACAAATACTCCGGTGGGTCCGACCCCAGAGAGTTCTCTCGTTCGTATGCCTTGGCAATAGAAGCCAGTGGAGGGGTACGGAACACAATGGCGAAATGCTTCCCCCTCGCATTGGAAGGTGTGGCTCTCTGATGGTTCTGGTCTCTAAAGCCAGGATCGATCAAGTCATGGGAGCAGCTGAATAGGAAGTTCGTGAGTAACTTCCAAGGTACGTTCGTAGCCCCAATGTCCACAGGAAGCTTATTCCAGGTGAAGCAGTAAGCAGGAGAGACCCTTCGGGAGTACTTTACACGCTTCGCCCACACCAAGTCCTAGATTAAAGGCTTGTCTACCTTTTCGGTAGTGGATGCGGCGCGTGAAGGGGTGTTGAACCCAGACCTCCATAGCAAACTTCACCGGAAGCCGGTGTCATATGTAGCACAGCTGATGGCATACTTCGAGAAGTGAAGACGGAGCTAGAAGTCCCGACTCCTTTGCAAGCTCCTCTTGATAATCGATTCAATGACCATAGACGTGGAAAGAAGCACTTCCGCTCCGAGGTATTAAATATAGCACCCTCCGCCCCGAAGATGCCTCTCAACTTTCAACAGGCACAAGCTAACAAGGCTAGTACTTCGAAGCCTCATGAGAAGATTGCTGGCAGGCACTAGGCTTTCTTCTGTTGTTTACATGGAGAAAATAGAAGCCATGGCACAAAAGATTGTAAGTTCATATTGACCCTTCGGGGTGAGTACCTAGGGCGGAGCTCAGGGCGAGGTACTTCGGATCGGGCCCCTCGAGCAGTGCGTTTGGAGCCGGTGTAGGCTGTAGTTCGGGACAACAATCCTGAAGCACCGATGCAACTCCCAGTGGCCAACATTATGCCACCACCAAAGCAGGAGGATCCCCAAGATCGCGGCAAGCGGGTTGTCCTGCCCATCTCCAGAGGAGGGACCCTCGGTAACATGTCAAAGCGGCAGAGGAGGGACTATGTTCATGAAGTAGGACACATAGGGACCTTGAGCTCGGCTGCAGAAATGCCCGAGTGGCCCCATGTACCTATTTCTTTTACTGCCCACGATGCTGTAGGGGTGAAATTCCCCCATGCTGACCCCTTGTTGTTTCAGCTGATATAGCAGGAGTTGAAGTCCAAAGGATATTGGTGTATGGTGGATGCTCCGTAGATATACACTTCGTCCAGGCCTTCGACCAGATGTGCATTCCTCGAAGACACCTACTTCCAGTAGCTCGCCCACGCCAAGTTTCACAGGTCCTCCTCTCGATGCCCTCGGCCAGATAGGTCTCGAGGTTGCCTTCAGAGAGGGGCCCCTGGCTAGGGTTGAGGAGGTTATTTTTGATGTCGTCTATCCCTCGTACGCTTACAATGCAATCTTCGGGAGGGGAATGCTAAACCAATTAGGATCTATAGCACATCATAACTATTTTTGTCTCAAGATGCCCACGCAAGGTGGAGTTCTCACTTTTCAGGAGACCAAGCTGCAGCCTGGAGAGTCGGAGTATGGCCATGGTCCACCTCTAGACCCTCGGTAGGTGAATAGTGTGCTGGAGCACTCGGAGGAAGCTTCGGGATCCTCAGACCCCTCGAAGGGCCCTTACATAAAGCCAAGACCAGAAGGTGATGCGATCACGAAGATGATCCTAAAATATGGCAAGGAATATCCAATCCAATTCGGAAAAGGGCTACCTTCGGAAATATCCGCTTCACTAGAGGAGGTAGTTAAAGAAAACATAGATATCTTCGTGTGGACTGACGAAGATATCCCAAGAGTTGACCAGGAGCATCATCGAGCACAGTTTCCTTGTCAACCCGAAGGCTAGGCCAGTGCGCCAAGGGCTCCGTAATTTGTCAACTGAAAGGGCAAACCTCGCCAAGGTGGAGGTGGAAAAATTGCTGAGGGCAGGAATTATCAGGGAAGTAGCCCACACGGAGTGGTTGGCTAACCCTGTTTTTGTCAAGAAAAAGGGCTCCGGCAAGTGGCAGCATGTGCATCGACTCTACGTCACTAAATAAAGCATGCCCGTGAGACCCCTACCCTATGCCCCGTATAGGTCAGCTTGTGGATTCTATGGCTGGCTCCGAACTACTAAGTTTCCTGTACGCATACTCCGGTTAACATCAAGTTTGGCTAAGGCGCGAAGACGAAGCCAAGACGAGTTTTATAACTCGTTCCGGAGTATTTTGTTATGTTCTAATGCCTTTTGGCTTGCGGAATGCCGGGGATACTTTTTCACGTCTTATTGCTAAGGCTCTAGGTCACCAGATAGGCCAAAATGTCGAAGCCTATATGGATGGAATTGTAATAAAGAGTGTTGTAAAGCACCATCATAGTCTAGTACTTAGAAGGGACTTTTGAGAGCCTCCGAGCATGTGGAGTTCGCCTCAACCCTAAAAAATGTATATTCGTGGTGCAAGCAGGAAAACTGCTAGGGTACTTAGTTTCGAGTAGAGGAATCGAAGCTAGCCTGACGCATATAAGTGCACTGCAAAGAATGGCTCCACCAGAAAATTTGAAGCAAGTTCAGAAGCTAACAGGACGGCTCGTAGCCCTCAGCAGATTCCTGGCCAAATCAGCAGAGCGAAGCCTCCCGATATTTAAAGCCCTAAAGGGGTTCGAGAGTTTCAAATGGACACCGGAGTGTCAGAAAAGCTTCGATGATATTAAAGATTATCTCGGAGAACCGATCAACACTTACTATGCCCCTCCCAGAAGAAACTCTCCTTCTTTATCTTGTAGCAACGGCTCCGTAGTAAGTGCAGTGCTGGTTAGGGAAATAGAGCTTAAAGGAAAACTGGTGCAGAACCCAGTATACTTTATCTCAGAAGCTTTGTCCAGAGCACAGAAAAGATACTCCGAGCTCAAAAAATTTGTTTATGCTTTGGTAATGGCCTCGCGGAAGCTAAGGCATTACTTCTTAGCACATAATCTCATTATACCTACCTCATATCCCCTTGGTGATATGCTTCGGAGCCAGGACTCCACGGGTAGGATCGAAAAATGGGCTGTCGAGCTAGCCCCCTTCGGTATTTCCTTCATGACAAGAACAACTATCAAATCCCAAGTCATAGCTGACTTCGTGGGTGAGTGGACTCCATCCGCAGTTTGGGCTCCGGAAGAAACCTCCGAAGGTCTATGGAAATTTTTTTCTGATTGAGCCTATCAAGCATCTGGTGCCAAAGCTCGAGCTGTAATAATATCACCGTCAGGGCAGAAGGCCATGTATTCTATGAGGCTCAACTTTAAGACCACCAACAATATTGCAGAATACGAAGTAATCCTACTAGGCCTCTGAAAGGCAAGGGCACTTGGAGCAACAAGAATTATAATAAAAATAGATTGCCAAGTTATCACAGGGCATGTTGACAAGAGCTTCCAAGCCAGGAATCCACATCTTGCAAAGTATTTAGAAGAAATCCGCAAGACCGAAGCATTGTTTAAAGGAATTTCTATTCGGAGCATCCCTCGAGCGGATAATCATCTTGTAGATATTCTAGTGAACGCTGCAGCCGGAGCATTGGACGTCCTGGAGGTCGCTTTTTATGAAGAACTTATCAAGCCTACGGTGCATCAACTACCCCCCATAGAGGTCCTTTGCATTCTAGTCATCTATTGGCGGACTCCAATTTTGGATGTTTTACAAAATAATGCAGTTTCATTAGAAGGTCCGGATTTCCGAAGGCTCCAAGCAAGGGCTCGAAATTATGAGCTTGTCAACAGGATACTTTATAAAGACAGAGTTTGTTCTCCCCTACTCCGGTGCATCTCACAACCCGAAGGCTAAGATATACTTCGGGAGATTCATGAAGGCCTGTGCGGCAGCCATCTAGCTCCTCGTGCTTTAGCAGGAAAGACACTTCGCCAGGGGCTCTATTGGCCAACAATTGTAAGAGATGCAGAAGGGTTGGTTCGAACCTACCAAGGGTGCCAGTGGATGGGTAGGCGGAGCCATCGTCCACCGACACCTCTTCAAGTTATTGCTCCAGTATGGCCAATGGTGCGATGGGGAATGGATCTCGTCGGCCCTTTTCCAATGGCAATAGGCATCTTGAAGTTTGCGGTGGTAGAAATTGAATATTTTTCTAAATGGGTCGAAGCTGAACCCCTAACTGCTATCACTTAAAGAAATGTACAAAAATTCTTTTAGCGGAATATCATTTGCAGGTTCAGAGTGCCCAGGGAGTTAACTGTTGATAACGGCACTCAATTCGAAGCCGAGCCCTTTATAGAGTTTTGTGAAGGCCTAGGCATCAAGTTATGCTTCACAGTTGTTCGCCACCCCCAATCCAACGGAGCCGTTGAGTGGGCAAATGGAAATATTCTCTCTAGTTTGAATCGAAGGATTGTTGGGTTAGCTAAGGGGTTGTGGACCGAAGAGCTTCCCATGATTTTATGGTCCATTCGGACCACTCAAGCTAGGTCCACGGGCTTCACCCCATTTAGGTTGTTATTCAGAGACAAAGCCATGATTCCTACGGAGCTTAAAGGTGGATCCCTTCACGTAATGGAGCCCGGGAATGATGATGAAAGAAACACTTCGCTAGACTTATCAGAAGAGACAAGGCTTAAAGCTATCGCCAATCTGACAAAGTACTAAGACCAAACGAAGACATGGTATGACCCAAAGATAAAAGTTAATGAACTTAGACCAGGTTATTTGGTGCTGCGAAGTGTAATAGCTCTGGGGAAGCTAGGAAACAAATGAGAAGGACCATATATTATCCTACGCTCAGGGCACCCCGTGTCATTTAAGTTAGCTAATTTAGAAGGGGAAGAGTTGAAGCATGCATGGCATGAGGAGCACCTTAAACATTATTACGCTTAGTGTCTCCTTGTAATCAATTGTGAAAGTACCTTTCTAAGTTAAATAAAATTGGAGGTTTGAATTATGCTTACTCTTCAAATATTCCTTACCCCTGGTGGACGCATTAGGGGAACGGAGATGCTTGCAAAGGTAAGCATCTTTCATCGGAACCCAGCAAATGGCATTTGAACCATCGGTTCAAGAATTCTGTAAAAGAGCCGAAGGTGGCCAAAGCCTATGGATTCTAGTCTCCGGCTTGTTAGGATCCATAGAAGAGTCTAAGGACTTTAAAAGAACAGATTTCCGGCCTTAGGGTTTGAAGCATCTGTAAAAGAGCCGAAGGTGGCCAGCCTACGGAGTCCAGACTCTAGCTTGTTAGGATCCGTAGAAGAGTCTAAGGACTTTAAAAGAACAAATTTCTGGCCTCAGGGTTCGAAGCATCTGTAAAAGAGTCGAAGGTGGCCATCCTACGGATTCTATGCTCTGGTTTGTTAGGATCCGTAGAAGAGTCTAAGGACTTTAAAAGAATAGATTTCTGGCCTCATGGTTCGAAGCATCTGTAAAAGAGCCGAAGGTGGCCAGCCTACAGATTCCAGGCTCTCGCTTGTTAGGATCCGTAGAACAGTCTAAGGACTTTAAAAGAGCAGATTTCTGGCCTCCGGGTTTGAAGCATCTGTAAAAGAGCTGAAGGTGGCCGAAGCCTACGGATTCCAGGCTACGGCTTGTTAGGATCCGTAGAAGAGACTAAGGACTTTCAAAAACATATTTTCGGCCTCCGGGTTCGAAGCATCTGTAAAAGAACCATAGGTGGCCAAAGCCTATGGATTCCAGGCTCTGGCTTGTTAGGATACGTAGAAGAGTCTAAGGACTTTAAAAGAACAGATTTCCGGCCTCCGGGTTCGAAGCATCTGTAAAAGAGTCGTAGGCGACCAAGCAAAAAGGTTTCAAGGCTTTGGCCCGATGAAACACTTTTTAAAGTCCTAAGTGACTGTTATTGGAGCTTACAAGTATAAACTTCGTTCCGAAACTTAAAACATCACAATACGAACGTACAGTTCGAAGAACTCTACGAAAGAGTAAAATATGATTACCAAGTGTTATGTGAAGCATCAGGTTGTTATATCAATCATTGTGTCTGATGGACCCTATCGCAATGCGTATGGTCCCTCACCCACAAGGAGCGGCATGGGGATAAGGATCAATCAAGTGATGCTTTTGAACCATATTATATTAATTGGATAATCATATTACATTACATTAAGAGAAGTTTTGGTCTAAGCCTAAATAAAAACGGAGACCCCTCCGACCTCTAGAACTACTCCTAGGACCGCTTCGGTCTTCGGATCCCAGAGTTCTTAAAACTTTCCTCTTGGTCTGAGTGCCTTTCTTCTTCGAAGCTCGTAGCTTTTTCTGCTCTTCTTGAAGTTCAGCCGAGGACAGAAGTCTTTCGGAGCTATCCTGGATTAGGTCTTCGACTTGATACGTCGAGTCAGACCAATCTACATATTCTAAGGATGAAGATGCTACTTCCTTATCCTCTTCTTTAATATAAGCTAGGACTTCGCGTTGAATATCAGGTGCTATTTCCCTTTGCTACCCTCGAGGAACAGAAAAGCACGAGCGTCGGTAAAGCCTTAAGATCTCAAGGATAGCCCACTGCTGGTGAAGCTCTTCGTTAGGCTCCAATGCTTCGAAATCAGGTTCCGAAGTGCATAACAAAACCTAAAAATAAAAATCCAAACAAATACTTCCCATTTAAAAACTTTTCATTCATTCAGATGAAGGGCTTTACAAGATTTCTTGTACATGATTAAGCGCCCTACGAAGCTAAACCTACGGGTCGGTTGGCGGAGCCGGCGGAGTCGGAGCTGGAGGCTTCATCTGAGCTTGCTTCTACCGGCGAGCCTTGTCAATCCAAGTCTTGGCGGCAGCTTTGTGATCTGTTTTCCAGGTCGCCCGAAAGGCTTCCCAAGAAGAAGCCACATCCAAGGAAGGATGCAACAAGTCTTCATCGGCAAAGCCTGTAGGCGTCGAACCCCCCACTGGAGCAACAGAAATCCCAACAGCTTCGATGTGTCGAAGGATTCCGATTTCGGCTAAATTCCTAGAGATCTCTCTGTAGCGAATCTCGGAGCCCTTCATCATCTTAGTCGGTGCCTGGATCATCTTCAGCCTCCGCTCGAGGGGCTCGCTTGCCGCAGCTGAATACGAAGGGCATGTCGTGCCAAAATATTCTAGGACACCCTGGAGGGCATCCATAGTTTGATCAGCAACAGCGATATGCTTCGTCTCAGCCACCGTCAGCTCAGAAGAAAAATCAAAAACTTCAGCTATCCTTGAGAGCAAAGAATTCTTCTGCGCCAGTGCTTGTTTGATTGAGTCTTGAAGCTTTACAAGCTGTGCGCTAGAGTCTGCCTCTGCTCACCGAAGCCTCTCAACGTCAACCCTTATCACCACACGCTCGGCTTGGATTTCTTCTACCGAAGTCTTGAGTGTAGCGCAGGTCTACTATTCGGCTCAGAGTGCTTCTTCCATAATGGCCTTAGCCCTCCGGTCTTCGAGGAGCTCCTCCTCTAGTTGCAAAGTTTTGTCTTCGGAGCCTTTGAGGACATTCTGGAGGGTGGTAACCTTCCTCTTGAGCTGATTGGTTTTGAGCTCATTGGAAGTCGTTGCCGCTCTAGCGAGGACAACTTGCTGTAAAAAAGCAAAGTGAGTACAAGGTAATTTTATTAACTAAATACATCTGTTGTATGTTGCATACCTGAAGGGAAGCCCTTTCGAGGGCCATGTCGAGCTTCGGTGCACTGGCTTCACTCAAGACAGAAACCAGTTCGGAGCTCCCAACCTCTTGGCACTTATCTGCTAAGGGTTCCAGAAGGGTTTAGAGACTTGTCCGCTGCTCCAGGAACGGAGTCAGTAGAGGAAGCCAAGACAGGGCCCGTCGGTCCACTACAGTGGGGTCTTCCTCCGAAGCGCTTGCTGAAGGGTCATTGGAGGAAGGCGTCGTCATCAAAGAAGGGAGAGGGCCAAGACCTGTTTTGCCCTTGCCTCTCACCGATACAAAAACTAGAGCTGTTGCTTTCGGCTAGAGTGGATCCTCCTTCGATCGTCGCTCCTTCGGGCGGAGTCACTTCACCCGAAATAACTTCGGTCGTCGAAGCCACTACCTCAACTACAGCCTCAACTCCGAGTGAAGCGGAAGCTCCAACAGTGGTTGGAGTCACGCCACTCCTCGACAAATCTACAAAAGTTAAGATATTCATTAAATATTCATTGTACAGTGGTCATTTCAGGAATTTTGAAGGAAAATTTTTGAGGTATACCTCCATCCGCACCTTGAGGGAGAATTTCAGGGTCCCCCAGAAATTCATACATCCACAGGTATTCTTCGAGATCATCTCCCGAAGTCTGTGCTGGCATAGCCGAAGTCGAAGCTCTGACTTCTGTCGCTATCACCCCGATCACCGGCGAGGTAGGATTTCCTAACTCTGGTTGTGTGCTAACTATGATGGGTTCGGAGGAGGCTACCAAATCAGCTGCCGCAACTTCCTGAAGGGAGTCCTCAGCTGCGGCTTGGGTCTCACCCTCATCATCCTACAGCAGGTATTCTTCAAGTTTATTTCCCATCTGTACGTTCAAATCTTCCTCTTCTGACTCCTCCGAAGAAGAACTCTGAATATCAAGAGATGATGGTGAAGATATAGGTGGGGGAGGCTTCGCTGTTTTCTTCCCTTTCTTGATGAGAGTCTTAGCGGCCTTCTTAGAGGTCTCAACATTAAACTTTCTTTTTCAGGAGACCGCTCCTGTCGAGTCGGAGTCTGGCAGGGGAGGAGGCTCCATTCCAAGAGCACTCCACACTCGGTTGGAGCGTTCCTAGCTCCCAACCAACTCCACCCTCCGTTGCTTCTCTACTACAGTGGGTGCTCCGAGCACCCATTCTATAGCCCTAGCAGTTTGCTCCGGAGCTAGTGCCAAGGGAGCCGCTGAAAAAAGCTAGCATTCTATTAAGTATGTTATCTATTTTCTAATGAGTGTTAATGCAGAAAGTGCGAAGACTTACCCAGGCTTTGAAGCTCTCCCTCCGAAGCATTCTGGAATGCTATCGACCACTCAGCTACAAGAGGAGGGATCTAGAGGGCAATGAATTCCTCAGCCAGGTCCCGCATGCTTATGCGGCTGGCCACCGAAGAAAGCAACCCAAGCCGCATTGAAAGCAGGCTTGGGTCCGGAGTGACTTCAACTTCCTTCCGGTACCAAATTTCTTGTAGGGGCCCCGTGAAGCTGGAATCTTCTCTGATTTTGGCATAGAACCACCGGAGTATCCAATTGGTGTACCACCGGTCGTTGATGGCCTTTGCTGGGAAACTTTGCGAATACTCCTTCCAAAGTTGGAAGTTCACAATTCCGAAGGCTACCAGCACCTTAGTGTCTCTGCGTCCGTCATGCGGCTTTGGCTGGTAGGAGGCTTCGTCGGTGGCGGCGAAGATATCTCATCTTCCTTCGCACCCTTCTGCCCGAAGGGCCCATTCGAAGATAGCCAATCTTGCGATGGCATTCGATGACAAATGAGGCAAGGTGATATGAAACATATCTAGTACCTCTGCTAAGAAGATTGATTGTAGGGAGCCCCAGCCCGCCTTCGAAGAAGGCCTCGAAGACCACCACCTCTCCGCTCCATGGCGCCAGGGTCACTTCCGTTTCGGGGACCCGAGTTCTCATCCCCGGGCCTAGTTTCCCGGCCACTGCTTCCTCGATGGACTCCGCCGTGCTCGTCGAATGCCCGAGGAGGAAGCTTTGCTTCAATGGCTTCTTAGACGGCGGGCGGAGCTCTCACGGGTTTTTGGGCCAAGAACCTCCCGGGGCTCCCGCCAGTTGCTGCCCATGCATGTCTCTGCGCCAAGGCTCCCGCTGCTGTCGGAACTGTTGCGCTGGTCCTCGCTATCGGGCTAATCACTTAGAGAAATTTGGGAGAGTTTGAAGGTTGAAATGCGGAGGTTTAGAACTGAGAGCTCTGTAAAAATTTCCGTTGTTCCTCGATTCCCCTTTTTATAGCCCATTCTCATTCAATTGCTACGCTTCGAGTACGTGTTTACACTGAAGTTTCTACTTCCACCACTGATGGGTGGGACCAGAAGGTAAAAAAGGTGTGAACTCGTAGTTAAAATTAGATCCGTTACTTTCTCAAGGAAGTCTAACCGCTACTTGAGGGGTAACGACTCAAAATTAATGGCTCTCTACGATGCTTCACCTCTACAACGGTCCAGTTCCTTGCGAAGACTACACACGGGATTCCATGTTCGAAGCTTCCATCAGATATATCTCTGATGTTTAAGACACTTCGAATACTTATGGTACCTTGAATTTTTTCAGTCCTTGAGCATGAAAATATTTCTTGCGTATACGGCTCTCCTACTAAATAGGTTATTTGGAGAAGCATATTCAAGGGCTACTCTTGGGGGGAAATACTTCATCCCCAGGACCTTCAAGATTAAGATACAAAGACAACTCATAAAGTTCTAAGCCAAAGACTTGTCCCTAAATTGATGAAGGTTTAAAGCCGAAGGGTTCGTTCGAATCCCAGTTCGAAGATACCCTCCGAAGGCTCCATCTTCGCAGTGGGAAACAACAAGACTGACGGGACGTCTGCCTTATCTACCCTCTTCAGACATATTTACCATTTTAGCCCGAATAGGGGTACCGAAATAGTTTCCACTATGTCAGTTGTAACTGAGGGGTAAAAAAGTACTTTCCTTAAAATTTTTACCTATAAATACCCCCATTCTCACCCTGTAATAGGCATCAAATATTCATATATTCAATACACAACTTCGAACTACTTCGAGCTATTATCCTATTTGGAGGCTTGAGATAGTTCGCTTCACAACTCTTTGTTTGTTAGTTCTTAATTTTAGAGAACCTATTAGCGTAATCTGTTACGCCAACATATTCTTTGTATTGTACATTACGGTGTGCCATTTTGGTGCCATGTTATGCCTACGGAGATGAAGCAACCGTTAGTCTCCTCACGGAGTAACGACTCTATTTCTAAGTCTACCAGCTATGAAATATAATGGCTGGAAAGGCTAACGGCTATATTGGCTCCACCAAATATCCATCTCTGAAGACATTGCAGCAAATATCTCCGTACAAGTTGGTCCGAAGACCCTCAATTTCTGAATATTTATAAGAATGGTAAAGTTTTTTAAGTTCCTATTTAAAATCTAAGCATGAAATAATTTCTTGCGTATACTGCCCTCTTCATTGAATAAACAATTCGGAGAGAAGTATTTGAGGGGCTACTGTTGGGGGGAAATATTTCATCCTCAACATTTTCATGTCGGTACAAGCTGAAGAAACGAAGTCAAGAACTTTGATCTCTGAAGACCATTAAGGCTATAAGGCTCCGTCGGTTCGGAGCCTTAAAAAGCAGAGACATCCATCAAGGCTTCAACACGATGACGTCCCCCGAAGCCTCTTCACCCAAAGGGGTGTTGCCAACAAGGACGAAAGAATTATTTTCTCACTAATTAGACTAGCCTTTTACTCTTTTACCCCTATGAAGAATACTAAACAATATCTTCTTAGTCATTTGTAACTAGAGGGTAAAGAAGTCTTTTCCCATTTATTCGCTCTATAAATACCCCTCTTCACTTAGTAGAGGTTATTGAATACTGAGATATTCAATACACACTTCGAACTATCTCAAGCTATTATCCATCTCGGAGGCTTGGAATAGTTTACTTAAACAAACATTTCGTTTGTCAAATGCTTAGTTTCTTAAACCTCTTAGCGTAATCTTTTGCGCCAACAGTATTGAATATGTTTGTATTCGATACCCTTACAAAACGAAGAGGGGTATTTATAGACAGAATACATTGGGAAAAGACTCTTTTACCCTTTAATTACAACCAACTAAGAAGAAAATGTTTAATATTCTTAGTAGGGTTAAAAGAGTAAAAAAACTAGTCTAATCAGTGAGAAGATAATTCTTCTGTCCTTGCTGGTAGTACCCCTTCAGGTGAAGAGGCTCTGGGAGGCTTCGTCATGGCGAAGCCTTAACAGAGACCTTCACTATAGAGAGCTCTGAACACAGCGGAGCCATGATGCTTTTAGGATCTTCGGAGACCAAATCTTCTGACTTTGTTTCTTCTGCTTGTATTGACATAGAAGTTTCCTTGACTTCTGAAGGATGAAATATTTTTCCCCCAATAGTAGCCCCTCAAATACTTCTCTTTGAATGGCCTATGCAGTGAAGAGGGCAGTATACGCAAGAAATAATTTCATGCTTAGAATTTAGAAAGGAGCTTGAAAAACTATACCATCCTTAGAAACATTCGGAATGTGGAAAGTCTTCGGACCAAATTCTGTGCGGAGACGTTCACGGAGATGGCTTTAGAGACAGATCCCTTGTGGAGCCAATATAACCGTTAGTCTTAAAAGCTGTCAGACTCTGAAATAGAGCCGTTACTCTCTAAAAAGGTTATCGATCACTCCGTCTCCGTCGGTTGTAACTTTTCGTGAAACGTTCCTACAAGTTATGATGGCGTCGAAACCATAACAGGGCAACCAAATGGTGCACTGTAACGTATAGTACAAAGAATTTCCAACGCTATAAATAGGGAAGTAAAAGTGAAATTTGGATACTTTACCGATTGTTTTCACACATCACCTTTCTTCTTCCTAAGCGCACATTCTCAAACACTCTTTTTCTCCGATGGTGAAGACTAGTCAAAAAGTCCCCATTCCTGCTTTGACCTTAGCTTGGCAACAAGAGATGGCGGCAGCTGTGGCGGCGGGGCCTTCAGATAACCCTCATCCCGCAGGTGCTTCCAATCTCCGTCCGGCATCAACCAAGTATACGAACCAATCATATCGCTTGGGGTGTCGTCCTGCTCGAAGAAGTCGATGGTTGCGGCGATCACGGGAAAGATGGGTCCCGGTGTAAAGGTTCGCCAACCTAGGAAGGAGGTGATCTCGATTCCATGCATCAGAGAGGTGGTGGTATTCGAGTCTTTCTTTGATGCTGGATTGGGACTCCCGGCAGTGGATTTCCTAACCGAGGTACTGAGACTGTTTCATGTCACCCTGCCTCAACTTTCCCCCAATGCGATTGCTCGCTTGTCTATCTTCGAATGGCAATGCGAGCCGAAGGGTGCGCTGGGAGGGCAGAGATCTTCATAGCCCTTCACAAAGCTTCATGCAAGCCGAAGAACTTTACTGGTCTCGGAGGGGAGAAGATTGTGGTTGCCTTCGGGAGGATAAACTTTCAACTCCGAGATGAGTTCCAGGATCGGTTCCCAGTGAATGCCATCAATGATAGGTGGTACTCCGACTGGATTCTTCGTTGGTTCTATGCCAAAGTAGGGACAACTTGTGCCTTGGCGTGGCCGTTGGAGGATATTTTTTACCGGAGGGAGGCAGAGATTCATCCGGATCCAAGTCAACTTTAGGTCCGCCTTGGACTGTTACACTCCATGATCCGCCGCATGAGCATGCATGACTTGGCGGAGGAGTTCATTGGGCTTCAGATCCTTCCTCTGATGGCTGCCTGGCCGATCAACTTTGAAGCAAACCCAGAGGGTGGACTTCGGGAAATTCCTTCGAGCTCCACAGGTAAGGTCTTCGTATATCTTGCATCAAGGTGTTTCACACACAATATCAATTTTATTTAAATCACTTAATTAAATGATATCTGATCTTTTAGCTCCAAGCATGAATTTTACTCCAGAACAAATTGTTGGGCTGCGGAGAAGGTCCTCGGAGCCCCTACGCCTGTAGAAAAGGAGCGGAGGGTGAAGCTGGTTGGGACTTGGGAGCGGTTCAACCGAGTATGGAGCGTACTCGGAGTTGAGCCCCCGACCCTTCCAGACTGGTCTGCCCCGGACCAAGCTCCGAAGAAAAGGAAAGTTGAGGTGAGGTGTTCGGGGCTGGTGAAGACGCTTGCAAAGAAGGTGGTCCGCAAGCCGAAGGCCCTTATTCCTTCGAAGTCTCCCATCTCATCGCCGGAGCAATCTGAAGAGGAAGACGACGTAGAGGCGCAGATGGTAGAGGAGTTCGAGGCTCTTCTTGCTGAGGACGAAGGGTCTCAGATAGGAACCGAGGCCTTCGTTCAAGATGGTGCGGAGGTGGTGTCGATGGTCGAAGACAATCCCGAGCAGGCGGAGACTGAAAATGTTCCGTCTAGCCAGGCGGTCGCCCCTGCTATGGGGTAAGGCAGAGTGGAGATTGAAGGGGCTCAAGCCCCAGATGCAGAAGTCTTGACTCCAGACGAAGTGATAGCTACTGTGGTCAAAGAAATATCTGCATTTGTTCCTTCGGTTCGAACTCCGGACTTCAAAGAGGACTTCAGTCAGATGTTTTAACCTCCGAGCAATCCGGTGCTCATCCGGCAACAAGGTGTCGGAGGTAAGCCTTAGCTGAACACACATCTTTTTTCTTTACCTGCACCATTTAAATAATATCATATACCTTTGGTTTCACATAATCAGCTCCAGCGGAAGTGACTCCTGCTGCGGAGATGGTCTCAGAACCTCAGGCAGCTTCGATGCCATCAGCAGCTGCAGTGCAGGAGGTGGCTCTAGGATCATAGGTAGCTCCGAAGGAGGCAACAGGCCCTGGAAAGGGTAAAGGCAAATGTTGGCCCATGCCTGCTCCTGCTCTAGGGTGGACTCCATCTAAGTGTACAGACGGAGGCCAATCTGCAGAGGCCTCCGAGGATGCTTAATTGCACTCCGGTCCTTCTCCTAGTGACGACGATCGGAGTGCCTTGTCAAGGCTCGCTCTCCTAGCCTCCTTTCTTGAAAGGAGGACAGGGCTTCAGATTTTGCTAGAGCCTCTAGCTTGATCTAGTCGCGAGGCTAGGGGAGACTGAATTGGTCTCCATCCTTGGCGAGGCTGAAGGGTCGGAGCTCAATGTTGCTCTCAAACAGGCAACTTACTAGGTACGAGGCACCTTCAAAAATTAGTTTAATCTAAACATGTACATAATTTACTTACATTGCTCTTCTTTTCTTTTGTATCACATCTTTCTAGCTCGTGTAGTTGCTGTGTCGAACGAGCGAGAATGCAACCGGCTCAAGGAGAAGGTGACGGCTCTTCAAGGGAGTCTTACCGACTCTGAGAACCGAGCTTCGATCTTGGAAGAGATGGCTCTGGCAGAGCGGAGCGCTAAAGCAGGCTGGAAACTACAAAAGAGGAGCTCGAAGATGAACGGGTAGTGCTCCGAGATGAAGTTGAAAGGCCTTGAGGAGAGCAGGAAGCTTCGAGAGCTGAGCTTGAAAAATCCAAGAAGAGCAGCAAATCTTGGCTAAAGACGTGAAGAAGTTGCTCGGACAAAAAACTATCCTTATGATGGAAACAGCCAAGCTCTGCTCTTTAATTTACGAAATGACTGCCTCAAGCAAGGAATTTGTCGCGGAGAAAATAAAGTGTGAGAGCACGGCCTCTGAAACCATGGACGTCCTCCGGGGTGTTATGGAATATTTTGAACTTCATGCGCTTCTTCGTCGTCGGCCAATGGCTCTCTACTGTTGAAAATGAAGATGATCCAAGCAGCAGCAAAGACAATGAAGATTTCAGGTACAAGGTATGGAGAGATCTCCGACCAAGTAGCTGCTCTCGAAGAACTTCACTACTTCGAGGACATCAGACTTTCCGTTTCGTCAGAACCCGGAGCATCCCCTGCTAGCTTTGGCGGAGACCGACTATTAACCCCTTTGCCTAACATGGTCGCAGCCTAGGAGGCTTTTCAGCCATCCTAGAGAGATGAAGGTTGGTCAGCTATGAAGGCATGGATCGATGAAGGTCTCTATCAAAAGCAAGCGTGGACGCAACCTTCGAGCAGCAAGCCTCTTTCGGACCCGAAAGTCTAGTTCTCCTTAGGGCTCTGTTATGTAAAAACTTATGTTTTCATCTTCTTTTGAATGAAAAATACTTATTTGGAAATGTTTTTAGGCTTTCCGACCTTTTTTGATGAACTTGAAGTACTAGAGGTTAACGAAAGGCTCCGTCAACACTGGGATACCTTCAAGGCCTTAAGGCCTCACAGGCGTCCTCGATGTTCAATTCCTCGAGGGAGCCATGGAGAGGTTATACCCGAAATATGTAAAGAAATATTAGTCTACATTAAGGAGGAGAAGGGGGGAGAAGAAGTTATAAATATAGCATATTTTTCTTCGGAGGACGTTGATTGGTACAAAGAAGAGTGGTCTGGTGAGGAGCAAGCGAAGAGTAGCCCCGAATGACTTTGGACATAGGCTGAGCTTCAGCAAGAAAAAAGAGATTTACAAGCTTCGAAGAAAGGGAAATGAATTAAAGGTAAAGTTCTGAAGACTTTAGGCTCCGGGACAAGTCGCTTTCAAAGCTGAGCTAACTCCGAGTCTAGCTTTGGGATCGAAGGGGTCTTCGCTTTCTTATTGGCTTAGACCCTGATTTTTCCCAGTGTGATATAATTTATTGAGTAATATAAACTAAAATGCTTCGAAATTGTCTCATTACCTCCTAGCCCCTCTTTGAGGGTAAGCACTTTCGATTTTCCAGCAAAGATGGTTACACACAATGATTGTAAAGCCTGCTAAGAGTACAATTTCATTAGTTTTTATTTTCGGCGGCTTAGAGCCCCTTATTATAATGAATAACAATTTGGAAATAGTGTTTCGAAATTCGAGTAGATGGTCGCTATGGACCTCGTAGGTCTCTTCGAACCCATTGGTTCGGAGTCCGTAAATGGTAATTTAGTACTCTTTTTCGGATGTATTAGAATCCAATTATTCTGGTCGCTTAGGACTCTTTTTCGGATGTATTCAAGATGATTGCTCGGAATCCGTATCATTTGGTCTCTTTGAACTCTTTTTACGGATGCTTTCAGGCCAGTGGCTCGGAATCCTTTTTTCGTGGTCTCCTCCGACTCTTTTTATGAATGCTTTCAAGCTGATTGCTCAGAATCCGTATCATTTGGTCTCTTTGGACTATTTTTATGGATGCTTTCAAGATGGTGGCTCGGAATCCATTTTTCATGGTACTGTCCCACCTTTATAGATGGTTCGAGCCGGTGGCTCAAAGTTCGTAAATTAAGTTCGAATGAATAATACTTATCTCTGTAATCAACTCCGTTCCTCTAGTGCGTCCACTAGAGGTAGGAATCATCTTGGGAAGCATGTATTACTCGAACCATAATCTTTATTCATTTAGAAAGTGTTTACAAATAATTAAAAGGAGCCTCTAAGATAAATATCGCTTAAGGTGCTCTGCATGCCATGCATGCTTCAATTCTTCACCTTCTAAATTAGCTAATTTAAAAGATCTAGGTGTCCTGATCATAGGATGATATATGGTCCTTCCTATTTATTTCATAATTTCCCTGGACCAATAATGCTTCGCAATACTACATGGCCCGATTTAAGTTCATTAAGCTTTACTTTCAGGTCATACCAAGTATTCGTGTGATGTTGATACTTCGTCAGGTTAGCAACAGCTCAAAGTCTTGTTTCTTTAGTTAAATCCAGCGAAGTGTGTATTTCATTATCCATTTCAGGTTCGATGGTGCGGAGGGATCCTCCTTTGAGCTCTGTCGGCGTCATGGCTTCATCTCCGAATACTAATCTGAAAGGAGTGAAACTTGTGGACCTTGCTTGAGTGGTCCGAATGGACCACAAAATCTTCAGAAGTTCTACGGTCCCTAGCCCCTTCGCTAATCCTACTATTCTTTGATTCAAGTCTGACAAAATATTACCATTAGATCACTCGACGGATCCATTGGATCGGGGATGATGGACAAATGCAAAGGACATTTCAATACCAAGACCTTCACAAAACTCTCTGAAGGGTTCGACATCGAACTGAGTACCATTGTCAATTGTCAGCTGTCTGGGCATTTCGAATCTGCAAATAATATTTTGCCCAAAACATTTTTGCACATTCTTTGAAGTGATATCAGTGAGGGGTTCTGCTTCGACCCACTTAGAAAAATACTCAATTTCTACCACTGCAAATTTTAGGCTGCCCTTTGCAATTGGGAAGGGGCCGATAAGATCCATTCCCCACCGGGCCATCGGCCACACCGGAGTAATAACTTGAAGAGGTGTTGGTGGACAATGACTCTGTCTTCGCATACATTGAGAACCTTGGCAAGTGCAGACTAAAGCCTCCGCATCAGCAACTATTGTAGGCCAATAGAGCCCCTGGTGAAGTGTTTTGCCTGCTAAAGCTCAAGGGGCAAGATGCCTACCACAAAGGCCTTCATGAATTTCTCGGAGTATGTCTTGGCCTTCGGCTCGGGAAATACATCGGAGCAAGGGAGAACATATTCCACCTTGTATAAAATACCGTAGATAATATGATAATTCCAGACTCTTAACTGCAGTCTTGATAGCTTCGGGCCTTCAGGCAAATTAGCTTCGTCTTGCAATAACTCCATAATTGAACTCCGCCAATCGGTGCTTGGTATGCAAAGGACCCCCACAGGAGGGAGTTGGGGCACCGAAGGGGAGGCAAGCTCTTCATAAAAATACCCTTCTAGGATGTAAAGTGATGAGGACATACCTACCAATGATACAACCATACATGAATACCAAGATCAAATTATTCGAGTTCGAGCACGACGATTAAATCTCCATGTCAACACGTTTCTAAGTATTTAAGTATATTATCTTAGGAATAAATTACTACCTAATACAATTATTATTGTTAGGAATCATGGAGATGATGAAAATCACTTGGAGATAAATAAAGAGTTGGAGAATAACTAGGAAGGATGTCCAAACCAATTTGAGAGTCCAATCAGACTACAATTCGTGTCCAACTCGGATTCCAGGAGCAGCGTGCACTAAAATCATCGCCCAGGCCGCATACGGACTCCGTTTTTGACGTTCCACCCAGACACGGAAAGATAACTGCATAAGATTTCCAATGCCACCAGTTTCATCTCAAAATTAGTTCAAGATCAACGGCAATCATCAAAACAAGATAGAGTTCAGAATCTGTCAGCATGCTGTTTTCTTCGTTATTGGGCCTTTGGGCCGTGTATCTAGTCGAGCCCATTAGGGGTGCATCCCAAACTACTATATAAGGTGTTTCTAAAGCCATCTAGGGATTTTGGGTTTAGTTTGCACGTTGTTTTGATAGCCGCCGCTTCACTAGATTTATAAGTGAACCCCAACTCGCAGATTCCAATAAAATTTCAATTTGATTGTGTTTTTTTGTTCTTGCTTGTGTTCTTCGATTCGCAGGCAAGGATTAGCCTTCTTGGCGAGGTCAATCAGGTTGTTCTTGGTTGATAACCAATGGAGCAGTGGTGTAGCGATTGCAAGGGCTGATCTCATGGATCGGAAGCTGGATCGTCAACGTCGAGTTTTCCACAAATCGTTGTTTATCCCCCACCTGACAGATGATCGGGCACCCCCTCCTCCATCAAGTGGTATCAGAGCTTGGTTTACTGTCAGGTTTGTGTATCTTAGATAATATTGATTTCATATTCATCCCATAGTCCATGAAAAAGCTAACAAAAAAATTGTAATCGTAGGTTTTCCCCAATCCGAAGACTATCCCTAGCCATTGTACGTTTTGGTTTCAGAGTCCGTAGTATTGAGTTTGTGTCCTTGGTCAAGTCCGGTTGCTGGTTAGTATTGTAATCCCTTTTTCTAAATCTGTTATACTAGCCACCACTCATAAATCCCCTTTGACTTGCAATTCGCGTCCGAACTAGAACCTCAAAACCCTGATTCAGACTGCTTCTGATAATACAGTCATATCTTTTGCATTCGAACATTCGAATAAGGGAAATAAATATATTTTTGAAATCTAGAGAAAAAGTTAGATCTAAGTTTTCCTAGCTAGGTTCACCGATTTTAGTTTTTCCAAATTCGGCCGGAAAGATTGAGTTTTCCAGCCCCGAAGTTTCTTGCGCAGATTTTTCAGCTCATTTTTATTTATCTACATAGCACTTCTTTGTAGCAAAATTATATCACATCTTTTGGTTTGTCTTCTTTGTGCTCCTAGTCAAAAAAAAGTGTAAAAAAGTTCAAAAAAAGATGAAAACAAGAGTTGAAAAAATATCGAAAAAGAGAATAATATCGAAAAAAAGAGGAGCACTTAGGGATAAGCTTGGAAGATATTAGTATTGCGTGGCTGCTATTTTTTGTACTATTTTGTGCTGATTTTGTTAATACATAAGTAATCCTTTGAGCCTCAACCACTCTCTCATATAATCCTTGTTGTCATAGGGATCACATTCAGACCAGCAATTAGTACGAGTACTTTGGACATTTATTTAATATTACTACCTATTTCTGAATCGTGTTCCACCATATAGATTACTCTTGTTTATCCGCCTAGACTCCACATATATAGTTCTGATCGGTGTAGCTTGAGTCTTTGCAATCGTATAACACTCTCTTTGGAAGTCACCAACCAGTCAAGAATTGTGCCATGACAAAGATTGTGCCATCCACTGCTCTGTGATGGTAAGAACCTTGTGAGATTGTGGTAAGACGCTTGAGTGTGAGCGAGAGCACCTTCCACTACCTAATAGTTGATAGGGCTAATATTTTTTGCTAGTGTTTTTCCTTTTCTACTAACCATGGTAGTTATGGGAGGTACGACAAATCATAATCATGGTAAAAATATTTCTCCTATCAAAAGTAAGTTTACAATCCCATCTTTTTATGGTGAATATGATGCTGAAGAATACCGAGATTGGGAGATGACCGTAGAGCATAAATTTAACTTATATCTAGTTCCTGAATAACATAGAGTTAAACCATCAACTGGTATGTTTAAAAATCGTGCTTTAATCTGGTGGGAAGATATAAGTGAGCTTCAATTACAACCTGATACATGGGGTCATTTAAAAAGAGCTATGCGTTGTAAATTTGTCTCTCCTTCTTATCATCGTGAATTGTGTAAGAAACTACAATGCTTAGTTCAGTACTGTGTGAGAGATATGTCTGAGCTTCGAGAGAGCATGACCCATTGTGGTGTTGTGGAGCACTCGGAGGACACGATGTGGTGGTACTATGATGGATTGAAGCATGAGATTCAAGATATCATTTATTATAAAGAATTTAGTACTCTTAGTCGTTTGTTCCATCTTGCCATCATTGCAGAGAAAGAATTCCAGGAACCACAATACAAGGCAAGAGACTCCCATCCACCACGAGTGACGAGCACACCGGCACTAACCAAGCCTTTCTCTTCTTCATGTGTTCATCATGCACCTGCACATATACCTGCACCAACATCAACAAGCATATGGCCTTCCATCTCTACACGAGTTGAGGTGTCAGGTAAAAAGCCCTTACAGGTACCCATTGAGGTTGCTTCATCCGCTAAAATAATAGAACACCCTTTGCAATTTGATAATGATGCACTTCACCATGACAAGACTAATAACTATACTGTTGTGCATGAGGATGTGAAATCTACTTTGTTACTTTCAACTTCTGATGAAATTGTTAAAGATGATATCGAGACGGCAACTAATGAGAGAAAACAACTTAATATTACATCTGAAATTCAGTATTGTTGGCGTAAAAGATTACGCTAACAGGTTTCTGAAAGTTAGAAACTAACAAACAAAGTGTTTGCGAAGTAAACTATTTCAAGCCTCCGAAAGGATAATAGCTCAAAACAGTTTGAAGATGTATATTGAATAACTTGTATTCGGTCCCCTTTTACAGGGTAAAACGGGGGTATTTATAGGCCCAAGCATTAAGGAAAAGACCCTTTTACCTCTCTATTACAACCGACATAGTGGAAACTATTCGGTACCCTTAATAGGGCTCAAATGGTAAAAGACTAATCTAATGAGAAAGAAGATAAGTCTTCCATCCTAGCTGGCAAGGAAGCTCTCGGAAGAGTCCAAGTTCGAAGATATACTCCGAACTAGAGTTCGCCTCCATACTTCGAACTTCATCCACTGTATTCCCGGAGTTATATGCTAGAAACCTTTGATTTAATCACCTGCCTTTGTCATGTTACAACAATGGCTCTAAGGATGAAATATTTTCCCCCAACAGTAGCCCCTCGAATACGCTTCTCCGCTAGACCTGTGATGTTAGGAGAGCAGTATACGCAAGAAAAATAATGATGCGCACAGACTAACAGTTTTGATCAGCCTTACGAAATATGCGGAGATTCGAAACTTCGAATCACTTATAATAAAATTATGTTCGAACTATTTCTTAGAATTAACTTAAAAAGTCCGAAAGCTTTTTAGGCTTAGAAGAAATAGTCGTTGGCTTTTTCCTCAATGGAAATTAAGGAAATACGTTAAGTTCGCAAAGAGATAACGGTCAGAATGTGAAACGACAGAACACCAAACGGTAAAAATTGTGGCCTCGGCTATAAATAAGGGGCCCATATGCAAACAACCCAGCAGACAAGCCCTAGCCTCCGTTTTTTCTCTCAAGCAATTCGAGCGATTTCATGGCGAAAACCAATTTCAAGGTTCCTGGGGCGGCTTCAGCCTTGGCTCGGCAGCAGGCTGCGGCTGCAGCGGCGGCGGCGACATTAGTGACGGTGACTCCGACAGCAACAGTAGCAGCAATGGTGGTGCCAGGAAGAAATCCCCAACACGATGATCCTCATGATCTCCTCCTGGTGTCTTCGAAGTATGCAGATCAATCCTAACCAGTTGGGACCTTCGACCTGTAAGAGGGAATCGCTCGCGGCTGTGATAGAAGGCAAGATCAGTTCAGAGATAGTGATCCGCAATCCTGGAAAAGAAGCTATTCCATCGCCAAGGCCCGGAGAAGTGGTCGTCTTCGAAGCTGGATTAGGACTTCCGGTCGTCGACTTCCTAGTTGAGGTACTGGATTTATTCCATGTTACTCTCCCCCAACTCTCCCCAAATGCGATAGCGCGTCTTGCCATCTTCGAATGGGCATTGCGGGCTGAAGGCTGCGAAGGAAGAGCGGAAATCTTCGCAGCCATACACCGAGCTTCATGCCAGCCCAAGACCTTCGTAGGCCCGGAGGTGAGAAGATGGTGGTGGCCTTCGGGAGTATTAACTTCCGACTTCGAGATGAATACGCTCTTCGATTTCCAGCCAAGGCCATCAATGCCAGGTGGTATACGGATTGGATCCTCTGCTGGTTTTACGCCGAAGTTGGGGCAGGAAGCCGGCTAGCGGGACCTCTTCAGGACATAAACTTCTAGAGGGAAGCCCTTGTCCACCCGGATCCAGGCCAGCTTGATGCTCGCCTTAACCTACTTCAACGCATCAGCCACCGTCTGAGCATGCGGTATCTGGCAGAGGAGTTCATCGGACTTCAGATCCCCCCTCTGATGGCCAACTGGCCAATCACCTTCGAGGAAGATCCGGAGGGCGGCCTCCGCATGATTTCTTCGAGCTTGAGCCCTACAGGTAACTTCGGAAACAACATGTGTCATATATATTTATTTGAAGAAATAACCAACGTTAACTCATCTTTCAGCCTCTTCAGCTCCTATGACTTCGGAGCAGATTGTACGAGCTTCGGAGAAAATTCTAGGAGTCCCGACTCCGGCTGAGAAAGAATGGAGGATTAAGTTAGTGGGTACTTGGGAATGGAACAACCGAGTATGGGGCTTACTCGAAGTTGTCCCCCCTCCTCTTTTAGATTGGGTGCCTTCAGAGCAAGGGCCTAAGAAGAGGAAGGCCGAAGTTGGAGCCTCGACTTCTGCCAAAACTCCATCAAAGAAGATAGCTCGAAAACCAAGAAATGCAGCGCCTTCAAGTCCAATAGCTTCGGCTTCCGATTCCTCGGAGGATGAAGGTAGAATGCTTGTTGACCTGATTGACAAAGATGGAGCAGAAGCAGATGCAAACATGGGTGACGCTGCGAGCGTGCCAGAGTTTCCAAGCAACCTTGGGCAAGTTGGGACTTCGGCTGCTCAAGAAGACTTATCGCAGGATGAAGCCCCTATGAACGAAGGTGAAGCCGAAGTTGCTGCAGAATCAACTTCGATTCCGAGTGAAGCAGCAATTGCAGCTCCCGAAGAGGCTCCAACAGTCGAAGCTTTAGTCGTGAATTCTAACTCCGATGAAGACTTCGGGGTAGCTTTTGACCCGCCAAGCAGTCCGATGCTCACCCGTCGACAAGACATCGGAGGTAAACTTCACATAATTCTTTTGTTCTTTTTTCCTGCAAAATTATACAATGTATAATACCTTTGCCTCAATAGGATCTACTCCTATGGAAGAGGTCCGTCCTGAAGATACAATTCCTGGGACTTCGGCAACTCCGGAGCCAATTCCAGAAGTCACCCAAATGGGACCTGGAAAAGGTAAAGGCAAGGTGGACCCCCTCCCTGGCTCCGAGCTTAGGATTAACTCCGTCTGAATCGACAGACGGAAGCCAATCTACAGAGGAGGGCCAGTCTACCGAAGTTCTAGAAGATACGGCCCAGCGCTTTGACCCCTCGCTGAACGAAGACGACCAAAGGGCCTTGTCTATGCTCCCTCTTATAGCTCCTTTCTTGGAGCGTAGAACCGGGCTTCGGACTTTGCTCGAGCCTTTGGATCGAGCTAGCCGCGAAGTCGGGGGGACAGACTTGGTAGCCATCCTGAGCGAAGCTGAGGGTTCGGAGCTCAATGCCGCCATGTAGCGTGCAGCGTACCAGGTACGAAGTATCTGCAAAACAAAATTAATCTCATATACAAATAATTTCTTACCTTGGTTTTTTCTCTTTGCAGCAAATATTCTTAGCCCGAGCTGCAAACATTTCAAACGAACGTGGAAACCTTCGCCTTCGAGAGGAAAACACTACTCTTCAGTGAAATCTTAAAATTTCCGAAGGTCGAGTTTCCCATTTAGATAGCATGGTCCCAGTAGAGCGAAGGGCCACGCAAAGATTGGAAACTGAAAATAAGGAGCTCGAAGCAGAACAAATTGTGCTTCAGGCGGAAATAGAAAAGATGTGGGCGAGCATGCTACAGCGGGGGCTGAACTCGTCAAGCTCCGGGAGGAAAAGGCCAAAGCTGCAGAGGAGGCCAGCCACCTGCTTAACCAGAAAAATTCCTTAGCTACGGAGGCAGCTAGGCTCTCCACTGTGGTGGAGGAGTTGACTTCGGCGAAGGATGCTTTGCTTGAAGCCAAGCTGAAATCAGAAAAGGTGGCTGCGGAGGTCATGAACCAACTCCTAGGTGTTCTAGAGTACTTCGGTACTACTGGGACACTTCCTTCGAATGACAACGCCTCCTTGCTTCGGTGGCTAAAAATGATCCAAGGAGCTGCGAAGAGGATGAAGATGGCAGGCATTCGGTACGGAGAAATCTCCGGACAAGTGGCTGCTATCGGCATACTTCGTTACTACGGAGATCTGGGAATATTGATAACTCCAAACGTAGAGGCGGCTCCCATTACCTTCGACGAAAGCCGGCTTCTTACTCCTTCCGAAGACGTGGCCACTGCTTGGCAAGCCGTCCAAGCTTCATGGAGAGCCGAAGGTCGTACTGCGATCAAGGCTTGGATTGACGAAGGACAACGCCAGAAGCAAGCTCGGTCACAAGCCTCAAGCAGCCAGCCTCCGCCGAACTCGCAGGTCTAGATTTGCCTTAGGATCCTGACTACGTAAAGAATCATGTTTTTTATACATTTATGAATGAAAATTTGCTTATCGTGTTTTTAGGCTTCATCTCCTATCGATGATATCGAAGTGTTAAACATTACCGAAGAACTCCGCCTGCTATGGGCTACCTTCGATCTTTTAAAACCTCACAAGCGACCTCGATTTTTAGTTCCTCGAGATAGCTCCGGCGCAATTGCACCCGAAGTAAGCAAAGATATACTATCTTATATTAACGAGGAAGAAAAAGAAGTTAACTTGAAAGCTTCATCTTCCGAAGACATTGCATGGTCCGAAGATGAAGATGAAGCTCAGGGTAAAAAACCTAAAGAACTTGGAAGCTGGGAAAGGAGCCCCGAACGACTCCGAACTTGGGCCGAGCTTCAACAAGAACAGAAAGACTTTAGAGCTTCAAAGGGAGGTAGAAGAGTTAAATGTAAAGTTGTTAGAACTCCCGGCTCTGGAACTAGTCGTTCCAACCTAGCTCTAGAGATCGAAGGGGTCTTCGATTCCTTCTCGGTATAGACACCGATTTTTCATGATGTAATTATAATTTGTTTGGATAATACATATCGGTTTTTTAAATTGTCTCCCTATTTCCCAGCCCCTCTTTGGGCGTAAGCAACTTCGAATTATACTCAAAGATGGTTAGGCGCAAAGAAAAACTTGGGAGTACAATTTTGGAGGCTCGGAGCCCCTCAGCAATTTGAGGATTGATTAAAATCTTAAAAAGTGTCTTCGACTACTTGAAGTCTGAAAACTAGTAACTTAGTACCTTTTGATTTCAAAGAAATCACTTCAGACAACTTTCCGGACACTTTAGTGTCCCAAAGGATTGGTCACTTTGGACTTTTTTCACAGATATTCAAATCTCATGAGCTCAAACGCTGTTTTGTTTTGGCCTCCTTTGGCTCTTTTTGCGAATGCTATCAAACCGGTGGTTTGGAATTCGCAGTGGTCTCCTTGGACTCTTTTTACGGATGCTTTCAAGCCGAAACTTGGAATCCGCACTTTTTGGTCTCCTTCGACTCTTTTTACGGATGCTTTCAAGCCGGTGGCTTGGAATCCGCACTTTTTCTCAGTGACTTCCCACCTCGTCGGAAGCTTCGGACCAGTTGTCCGAAGTCTGAAAAATATGATTCAAATTAATGACACTTCCCTCCTAGTCAACTTCGCTATTCCAGTGCGTCCACTAGAAGTGGGAAGTATATGGGGGGTAGGTATTATCTGAACCATATGCTTTATTGATTTGAAAGGTGTTTACAAATTATTACAAGGAGCCCCTATGCGAAATATCGCCTTAGGTGCTCCGCATGCCATGTATGCGCTAACTCTTCACCCTCCAAATTAGCTAACTTAAAAGAACCAGGGCACCCTGAGCGAACAACTATGTATGGACCTTCCCACTTATTTCCTAATTTCCCTGGCGCTATGATACTTCGCAAAACGAGATGACCCGGCCTAAGGTCATTAATCTTGACCTTCGGGTCGAACCAAGTCTTCGTTTGCTGCTAATACTTTGACAAATTGGCGACAGCTCGAAGTCTTGTCTCTTCTGTTAAATCAAGCGAAGTTTGCCTTTCTGCTTCTATTTCCGGTTCGGTGCTGTGAAGGGATCCTCCTTTAAGCTTCGTTGGTGTCATAGCTTCGTCTCCGAATAATAGTCTGAAAGGAGTGAAACCGGTAGACCTTGTCTGAGTTTTCCGAATGGACCATAGGATCTTTGGGAGCTCTTCGGTCCACAATCCTTTTGCCAATCCCACTATTCTTCGATTCATCCCTGACAAGATATTACCATTGGCTCTTTCAACAGCTCCATTAGACTGAGGATGTCTTACTGCAGCAAAACATAGTTGGATGCCTAGGTCTTCACAGAACTTCCTGAAGGGTTATGCATCGAATTGTGTTCCATTGTCCACTGTCAGCTGCCGAGGCACTCCGAACCGGCATATAAGATTCTTCCAGAAAAATTTTTGGACATTATTCGAAGTGATAGCTATTAGGGGCTCTGCTTCGACCCACTTTGAAAAGTATTCGATTGCTACCACTGCGAACTTCAAATTTCCTTTTGCTACTGGGAAGGGGCCAATAAGATCGATGCCCCATCTAGCCATGGGCCATACTGGAGCAATGACTTGAAGAGTTGTTGGTGGGCGATGACTTCTTCGTCCCATCCACTGACATCCTTGGCAAGTGCGGACTAAGCTCTCCGCATTAGCTAATATTGTATGCTAATAAAGCCCCTGACGAAGTGTCTTTCCTGCCAAAGCTCGAGGAGCCAAATGGCTACCGCAGAGTCCTTCATGAATTTCTCGGAGAATTTCTTGACCTTTGGCTTGAGATATGCATCGAACAAAGGGGAACATACTCCACCTTTATACAAAATACCGTTGATTATATGATAACTCCGAACTCTGAGTTTCAACCTTGAAAGTTGTGGCCCTTCAGACATACTTGCTTCTCCTTGCAACAATTGCATAATTGAACTTCGCCAATCTGTACTTGGAATGCAAAGGACTTCTGCAGCAGAGATTTGTGGCACCGAAGGTGTACTGAGCTCTTCATAAAAAGCTTCTTCTGGTATGTCCATAGCTCCGGTTGCAGCTTTTGCTAAGATGTCAGCTTGCACATTTTCTGCTCTAGGTATACTCCGAATGGAAATCCCTTTAAATGCTGCTTCAATCTTACGAATTTCTTCCAAGTATTTTGCAAGCTGTGGATGCTGAACTTGAAAGCTCTTGTCCATGTGCCCTGCGACAATATGAGAATCTGTCTTAATAACAACTCTTGTAGCCCCTAGAGCACGTGCCTTTTGAAGTCCTAGCAAAATTCCTTCATACTCCGCCGTATTATTGGTAGACTTAAAGTTGAGTCTTGTGGAGTACATTGCCTTTTGCCCTGAAGGCAAAATTATCACGGCTCCGACACCTGCTCCAGATGCTTGGAAAGCTCCATTAGAGTAAATAGTCCAAATCCCTTCACTTGGCTTCTCCGGAGCCCATGCTGCAGTGGGGTCCACTCTGCCATTAAGTCCGCCAACACTTGTGACTTAATTGCTGTTCTTGCCACAAAGGATATGCCGAAGGGTGCTAACTCAACGGCCCACTTCCCAATTCTTCCTGTAGAATCCTTACTTCGGAGCATATCTCCTAAAGGATATGAAGTTGGTACAATTACGTTATGTGCCAAGAAATAATGCCTTAACTTCCTCGAAGCATATATCAGAGCATAAGTGAATTTCTCAAGCTCGGAATATCTTGTTTTTGCTCCAGACAATGCTTCGGACACAAAATAAACTGGATTCTGAACCAACTTCCCGTTGAAATCGACCTCTCTGACAAGGACTGCACTGACAGCAGAGCCAGTAGCTGCAAGGTAAAGGAGTAGGGTTTCGTCCGCAACAGGCACCGTGAGTGTAGCGAGGTTGCTGAGAAAATTCTTAATATCTTCGAAGCTCTTTTGACACTCGGTGTCCATGCAAAATCTTCAGACGCCTTCAATGCTTTGAAAATGGGCAAACTTCTCTCCGCAGACCTTGCCAAAAACTTGCTAAGTGCCGCAAGACGACCAGTCAGCTTTTGCACTTGCTTTAAATTCTTCGGGGAGTCATCCTTTGCAACGCAAATATCTGAGTGGGGCTAGCTTCGATCCCTCTTCTTGAAACTAGATACCCTAACAACTTTCCAGCCTGCGCCCCGAAGATACATTTTTCGGGGTTAAGACGGATCCCACATGCCCGAAGGCTATTGAATGTTTCTGCTAAGTCTAGGCTATGTTGGTGCTTTAAAGCACTCTTTATTACAATATCATCCATATAGGCCTCTACATTGCGACCTAATTGATGACCTAGAGCCTTAGCAATTAACCTCGAAAAAGTAGCCCCGACATTTCTTAAACCAAAGGGCATTCTTACATAACAGAAGACTCCTGAAGGAGTTACAAAGCTTGTCTTAATTTCATCTTCGCGCTTTAGCTAGATTTGATGATAGCTGGAGTATGTGTTGAGGAAGCTTAATAACTTCGAACCGGCAGTAGAGTCAACCAATTGATCAATTTGGGGCATGGGGTAGGGGTCACGAGGGCATGCTTTATTCAGAGATGTAAAATCAATACACATGCGCCACTTCCCGGAGGATTTCTTCCTAACGAAGACTGGGTTGGCTAACCACTCCGTATGAGCCACTTCTCTAATAATCCCAGCCTTCAGCAGCTTTTCCACTTCGTCTTTGGCAAGGATAGCTCTCTCTGCAGACAGCTTCCGGAGTCCTTGCCGAACAGGTCGAGCCTTCGGGTTCACAAGTAGACTGTGTTCAATAATATCCCGACTGACTCCGGTGATGTCTTCATCAGACCAAGCAAAGACATCTAAGTTCTCCTCAACTACTTTCTCTAACGAAGTAGCGACTTCTGGAGGCAAGTCTTTGCCAAATTGAAATGAATATTCCTTGCCATCTTTGACAATAACCTTCGTTGCAATCTCTCCTTCGGGGCTTGGCCTTGGGAAGGATTTCTCCGAAGATTCATTATGAGCAGAGAAATCCTCTGGGTTATATTGCATGCTGTTCACCTGTCTCGGGTCAAGAGGAGGGCCATGACCATACTCCGCTCTTCGCGCAGTGGCCTGATCTCCGAAAACAGTGAGCACTCCCGCCTGTGTGGGCATCTTCATAACAGGTAATTATGATGCACCACAACTCCGAATTGATTCAGCATGCCCCTTCTGAAGATGACATTGTATGCATATGGGGCGTCTACAACATCGAAAATCACTTCCTCCGTCCTGGACAGTAGCCCCTCTCCAAAAGTAACCTCCAAGCCAATTTGGCCGAGGGCATCAAGAGGGGGCCCTGCGAAGCCTTGCAAAGGACGGGCTGCTGGGAGAAGATGCTTTCTGGAGATGCAGAGTTGAGCAAAAAGCTTGGACAAAGATAATATCTACCGAACTCCCTCCGTCGATTAGCACTCTCCGGACCTCAGTCCCTGCTATGTCGGCAGTAATGATGAGTGGGTCTGCATGTGGAAACTTTATACCAGCTGCATCATCTGCAGAAAAAGATATCGGCACATGGGACCATTCGGGCATAGCAGCTGCGGACGAAGAGGTTCCAATATGGCCCACTTCTCTAACATATTCTCTTCTCTGCCTCTTCGACATACTTCCGAGGGTCCCTCCTCCGAGATGGGGAGGACTACTCTTTTCCCTCGATCTTGTCCATCTTCTTGCTTTGGCGATGGCATAACATTGACCACCGGAGGCTATCTTGCAGGGTCGAAGTTCTCTAATCGTGCCACAGCCTAGACAGGCTCCGGACGCACTTCAATCAGAACTCAGTCAGTAGTGCCTCGACCCGAAGTTCCTTCCAAATACTCTCCTCTTAAAGCAAGTATAGATTTGCACGCATCAGTCGTGTTACTACGATTCTCACCTTGGACACAGCAGAAAAAGGCATGGGCTTTGCCAGCCGGTTTCCCTGGCGGCCTCCAGCTGCTGGTCTTACTTCCTATAGGCTACGAAGCCCTTGTGGCAAATTTCTGCAGGGGTGCAATGTTCAAGACTTCTGAACGAGGATGCTTTTGCCCCCGACGCCTGTCATGCTGATCTTCGAAGCTAAGCCCTTGCGGCTGTGTTGAAGTCTTCACTTCCAACTTAACTTCTTGCAGTATTGACGGGGTCACAGTAGTTCTCCGAAGCCATCCCTCTTCTGACCTCGCATATTCCTCGAAATAAGACATCAACTGAGCAACAGAAGATATCTTTTTCCTGTGAAGTTTATCAAGGAGCCCCGCATGAATAACTCCCTCTCGAGCTACGTCAATTACAGAAGACGTAGTTAACCCTCGGATTTGCGACTTCGTATGAGCGAAGCGCTTGAAATACTATCTTAAAGTCTCTCCGGGGAGCTGCTTCACCTGGAAAAGTCTTCCTGTTGACATTGGGGGTATGAAGGTACCCTGAAAGTTGCTCACGAACTTCTTTCTCAACTCCCCCCATGATCTGATTGATCCTGGCTTAAGAGACCAGAACCACCGTAGTGCCACTCCTTCGAGAGCTAGGGGGAAACATTTGGCCATAGTGTCTCGCACTCCCCCACTGGCTTCAATTGCTAATGCATAAGAACGGGCGAACTCTCCAGGATCTTCATCTCCGGAATATTTGCAAAGCTTTGAAGTTTTGAACTTAGGGTCGAAGTGCACTTTCTGCGACTCAAGATGCAGCGGAGATTCGGTGTCGAAGGAAGCGTTCTTCGGGGCTTGGGATAAGGAAGTTTGTCGTCTTCGGGCACTTCGGGGATGACTGGGGTGGCCTGAGAACGAAGCCTATCTGCGGCTTCTTGCCGCCACCTTGTTACTTCGGCTTGGAGACTGTCCATTTGAACGGCCATATCACCAAGACCATCTTCATCTCCTCCGGAAGGACCTTCCGGGTCTTGAGAACTATACGCATCAGTTCGAATTGGAACTTGAGGTGGAAGAGGGACTCCGGCTAGCCGAAGTATAGATGGAGTTGGGGGAGGAACTCCGTATGCTCAAGGAAAGGAAACTCCTTCTGGAGTCGAAGGCCCTCCGACCTCAACTGTGCTTGAAGGTCTTGCTCCAGAGGTTCGAGGGGACCTCCGAATAGGACATCCACCTGCGCTCCGCTTGGGAGGCATGGTTTGAGAACTTGGTAGAGAACGAAGTTTTTTGGACTAGGTTCCCCACGGACGGCGCCAACTGTTGGCGTAAAAGATTACGCTAACATGTTTCTGAAAGTTAGAAACTAACAAACAAAGTGTTTGCGAAGTAAACTATTTCAAGCCTCCGAAAGGATAATAGCTCAAAACAGTTTGAAGATGTATATTGAATAACTTGTATTCGGTCCCCTTTTACAGGGTAAAACGGGGTGTATTTATAGGCCCAAGCATTAAGGAAAAGACCCTTTTACCTCTCTATTACAACCGACATAGTGGAAACTATTTGGTACCCTTAATAGGGCTAAAATGGTAAAATACTAATCTAATGAGAAAGAAGATAAGTCTTCCATCCTAGCTGGCAAGGAAGCTCTCGAAAGAGTCCATGTTCGAAGATATACTCCGAACTAGAGTTCGCCTCCATACTTCGAACTTGATCCACTGTATTCCTGGAGTTATATGCTGGAAACCTTTGATTCAATCACCTGCCTTTGTCCTGTTACAACAATGGCTCTAAGGATGAAATATTTTCCCCCAACAAATATGAAATCAAATTAAAAGATTCTTCTATCCTTGCACATAAAACTGATCAAACTGAAATTCATTGTCAAGATGAGTGCTACATTGTGATTTGTGAAACTGCTTACTATTCTCTTACTAATATAGTTTATACTTTCCCCCAGTTATCACTAAGTATTTATCTCATATTGAGCTACATAAGTGTAAATTTGATATGTCTGCCGAGTTTTTATCTTCTATTGAGTTACATAACTATAAACTTATCTTGCCTCCCAAGTCTTGGGATAGTTCCACATCTAACGTTGCATAATTGAAACCAACCATGGGAGCAAAAGATGAGTATGAGTCGAGGACTACTCTATTTCAAGAGGCATAGAATGATGAGAACATCACCAGTTGGGATAGGATCATGATTGTGAGGAAACAAATTAAGGTGCATGTTTCTATGTTAGATTTATTTTTTATATATTTGAACATCAGATTCTACACCATGAGATGCGTTCATTTTCAATTTCAGAAATATTTTCTTGGATCAATAGAAGAGATGCATGTATATGGAACTCTTGTATTATCATGGAAGTTGATTGGGGACCAATAGACTTTGAGTCGAGAACGACTCCAAATCAAGAAGGGGAGGATGATGAGGACATACCTACCAATGATACAACCATACATGAATACCAAGATCCAATTATTCGAGTTCGAGCACGACGATTAAATCTCTAGGTCAACACGTTTCTAAGTATCTTAGTATATTATCTTGGGAATAAATTACTACCTAATATTATTATTATTGTTAGGAATAATGAAGATGATGTAAATCACTTGGAGATAAATAAAGAGTTGGAGAATACCTATGAACGACGTCCAAGCCAATTTGAGAGTCCAATCCAACTACAATTTGTGTCCAACTCGGATTCCAGGAGCATCATGCACTAAAATCATCGCCCAGGTGGAATACAGACTCTGTTTTTGACGTTCCACCAAGCCACGGAAAGATAACTTCATAAACTTTCCAATGCCGCTAGTTTCATCTCAAAATTCATTCTAGATCAACGGGAATCATCAAAACAAAATAGAGTCCAGAATCTGTCAGCATGCTGTTTTCTGCGCTATTGGGCCTTTGGGTCGTGTATCCAGTTGAGCCCATTAGGGGTGCATCCCAAACTACTATATAAGGTGTTTCTACAGCCATCTATGGTTTTTGGGTTTAGTTTACACGTTGTTTTGATAGCCGCCGCTTCACCGGATTTGTAAGTGAACCCCAACTTATAGATTCCAATAAAATTTCAATTCGGTTGCGTTTTATGTGTTCTTGCTTGTGTTCTTTGATTCGCAGTCAAGGATTAGCCTTCTTGACGAGGTCAATAAGGTTGTGCTTGGTTGATAACCAATGGAGCACTGGTGTTGTGATTGCAAGGGCCGATTTCGTGGATCGGAAGTCGGATCGTCAACGTCGAGTTCTCCACAAATCATTGTTTGTCCCCCACCTGATGGTAGATCGGGCACCCCCTCCTCTATCATCAAGGTGTTTGATGGCAACTTTTTCCAAGATGTCTTCTTGTATGTTGTCGGCTCGTTGGATGCTCCGGACAAAGATCCTTTTAAATGCTACTTCAGTCTTGCAGATCTCTTCTAGATATTTAGGAAGTTGCGGATGCCGAACCTGGAAACTTTATCAACGTGCCCTGCTACAATTTGGGAATCTGTTTTTATAACAACTCTTGTAGCACCAACGGCACATGCCTTGCGAATACCTAGCAAAATTCCTTCATACTCTGAATATTATTTGTGGACTTAAAGTTGAGCCTTGCGGAGTACATTGCTTTCTAGCCTGAAGGCGAGATTATGACCACTCCAGCACCTGCTCCGGATGCTTGAAAAGCTCCATCAGAGTATATGGTCCATATGCCTTCATTTGATTCTCCCGGAGCCCATACTGCAGATGGAGTCCATTTTGCTACAAAATCAAGCACCACTTGTGACTTGATTGTTGTTCTTGCTACGAAGGAGATGCCAAAGGGGGCTAACTCAATGGCCCACTTTCTAATTCTCCCTGTAGAGTCCTTGCTTTGAAGCATATCTCCTAGAGGATAGCAAGTTGGTACAATTATATTATATGCCAAAATATAATGCCATAATTTCCTCGAAGCCATTACTAGAGCATAAGTAAAATTTTCCAACTCGGAGTACCGGGTTTTTGCTCTGGATAAGGCTTATGATACAAAATATACTGGATTTTGTACCAACTTCGCATTGAAATCCATTTCTCGAACAAGGACAACTCTAACAGCGGAGCTTGTGGCTGCAAGATAGAGAAGAGTTTTATCTGCGAGGGGCACAATGAGTGTTGCATGATTGCCGAGATAGTCTTTAATATCATCGAAACGCTTCTGGCACTCTAGTGTCCAAGCAAAATTTTCGGACCCTTTTAAGGCTTTGAATATTGTGAGGCTCTGCTCTATGGACCTTGCCAAAAATCTTCTAAGGGCCACAAGGCATCCGACAAGCTTCTGGACTTGTTTGAAATTTTCTAGCGAAGCCATTCTCTACAATGCAATTATCTGTGTCGGGCTAGCTTTGATCCGCCTGCTCGAAAGTAAATACCCTGGTAATTTTCTAGCTTGAGCCTCGAAGATAAATTTTTTAGGGTTGAGGCGAACTCCACATGCTCGGAGGCTCTCAAAAGTTTCTGCTAAGTCTAGACTATATTGGTGCTTTAAAGCACTCTTTATTACAATATCATCCATATAGGCTTTGACATTGCGGCCTATCTGGTGACCTAGAGCCTTAGCAATCAACCTTGAAAAAGTTTACCTAGCATTTCTTAAGCCGAAGGGCATTCTAACAAAACAAATGACTCCCGAAGGAGTTATAAAGCATGTCTTGGCTTTGTCTCTGTGTTTTAACCATATTTGATGATATCCATAGTACGCATCGAGGAAGCTCAAACGCTCAGAGCCAGCAGTGCAGTCGATGATTTGATCAATGCGAGGCATGGGGTAGTGGTCACGTGGGCATGCTTTATTCAGGGATGTGAAGTCAATGCACATGCGCCACTTGTCGGAGGCTTTTTTCTTGATGAAGACGGGGTTGGCTAACCACTCCGTATGGGCCACCTCTCTAATGATCCCGGCCTTCAACAACTTCTCCACCTCTGCTTTAGCAAGGTCCACCCTTTCTGTCGAACAGGTCGAACCCTTGGGTTGACTAGTAGGTTGTGCTCAATGATACTTCGGTCGACTCCGGGAATATCTTCATTGGACCAGGAAAAGACATCAAAGTTTTCTTTAACTACTCCTTCCAACGAAGTAGAAATTTCTGGAGGCAACTCCTTGCCAAACTGGATGGGATAGTCTTTGTCGTCCTTGAAAATGATCTTTGTTATAATTTCACCTTCGGGGCTTTGCCTGGGGAGGGTATCTTCAAGAGCTCACTTGACGCAGGAGCATCCTCCGAGTGGTCTTGTACATTATTTATTTGTCTAGGATCAAGGAGTGGACCATGGCCATACTCTGCCCTTCGCGCCATAGCTTGGTAGCCGAAGACTGTTAGCACTCCTCCTTGTGTGGGCATCTTCAGGCATAGATAATTGTGATGCGACACAGCTCCAAATTGATTTAGCATTCCCCTTCTAAAGATAACATTATAGGCATAAGGGGCATCGACGACGTCAAATATCACCTCCTCTAATTTAGCCAGGAGTCCCTCTCTGAAGGAGACCTCGAGGCCTATTTGGCCAAGGGCATCGAGAGGAGGGCCAACGAAGCCTTGAAGTGGATGAGATGCTGGAAGTAGATGCTTCCACGGGATGCACAACTGGTCGAAGGCCTGGATGAAGATAATATCTGTAGAGCTTCCGCCATCAACCAGGACTCTCTGGACCTCCGTTCCTGCAATGTAAGCAGTGATAACAAGGGGGGCCACATGAGGGAATTTAATACCCACTGCATCAGCTGCAGAGGAAGATATAGGCACATGAGACCACTCGGGCATTTCAGCAGCCAACATGGAGGTCCCAATATGCCCTACTTTGCGAACATATTCTCGCCGTTGCCATTTTGACATGCCTCCCATGATTCCTCCTCCGGAGATGGGGAAAACTATTTGCTTGTCGTGGTCTTTTGTATCTTCTTGCTTCGGAGGTGGCATAACACTGGCCACCGAAGGCTGTCTTGGGGTTTTGAAGCCGTCTAAATGTCCAACGGTCTGCACCGGCTCTAGACGTGTCTTGGGAGGGACTCGTTCAGTAGTGCTTCGACCGGAGCTCCTCTCGAGGTACTCTCTACACTGAGATAGTATAGACTTACATGCATCGGTAGCATGGCTTCGATTCTCATCGTGTACACGGCAGAATAAGTCTTCGCCTCTGCCAGCCTGCTTCCCTAGCGGCCTCCAGCCGCTGACCTTGCTTCCCGGAGCTTATGGATTTTTAGGGGGAAATTTGGATGAAGAGTGGGTAATGTTTAAAACATCGAAGCGAGGATGCTTTCGCCCTCTTCGTCCGTCATGCTGATTGCTGTTGAAATGGTACCCTTGTGATGGAGTCAAAGTCTTTACTTCAAGTTTGACTTATTGAAGAATGGTTGGCAAAGACGAAGCCGTCCTTCAGAGCCATCCTTCTTCCGACCTAACATACTCCTCAAAGTAGGCCATTAGCTGCGCTACTGAGGAAATATACTTCCGGTGAAGCTTGTCAAAGATTTCTAAAGCGTAAGAGAGAGAGAATTCTCTAGGATCTTCCTCTCCAGAGTACTTACATAGCTTCGAAGTCCTGAATTTGGGGTTGAAGCGCACCTTCTGCAAGTCTGGGTGTAATGGAGATTCATCATCGAAAGAAGCATTCTCAGTGCTTCTCTTAATATCAGAGGCTTCAAGATAGAAGGTAGGGACGCCATCTATAGGAACCTTTGGGATGACAGGGCTAGCCTGAGGGCGAAACCTATTGGAAGCTTCCTGTCTCCACCTTCTCACTTCGGCCTGATGACGAGCCATCTGAGTTTCCACGTCATCAGGTCGATCTTCATGTCCTCCGGAGGGGACGTCTAGGTCTTGAGAACCGAAGAAGTCAGTTCGGAGCACAGACGGAGCCGTAGGAGTGGCTATATTAGTTCAGAGCATAGATGGAGTCTCAAGAGGGGCTATGTATGCTCGAGGAAGAGTCTTCATTTTGGGAGTTTGAGGTGGAAGGACCACAGAGGGTCCTCCAACCTTAGTGGTGTTTGAAAATCTCAACCCAGAGGTCTGAGAAGACCTCTGAAGGGGACTAGTGCCTAGGCTCCATTTAGGAGGCATGGCTCTAGGAAAAGATTGGTAAAGAACAAATCTTTGTACTAGGTTCCCCACAAACGGCACGAACTGTTGGTGTAAAAGATTACGCTAATAGATTTAAAGAACTAAAGTGTTTAACAAACGAAGTGTCTGTTTAAGAAAACTATTCCAAGCCTCCGAGAAGGATAATAGCTTGAGATAGTTCGAAGTGTGAATTGAATATCTAAGTACTCGATACCCTTTACAGAACGAAGAGGGTATTTATAGACAGAATACATTGGGAAAAGACTCTTTTACCCTCTAATTACAACCAACCAAGAAGATAATGTTTAATATTCTTAGTAGGGTTAAAAGAGTAAAAACTAGTCTAATCATTGAGAAGATAATTCTTCTGTCCTTGCTGGCAATACCCCTTCAGGTGAAGAGTCTCCGAGAGGCTTCGTCACGCTGAAGCCTTGACAGAGGCCTTCACTATAGAGAGCTCTGAATACAGTGAATCCTTGATGCTTTTAGGATCTTCGGAGACCAAATCTTCTGACTTCATTTCTTCTGCTTGTATTGACATTGAAGTTTCCTTGACTTCTAAAGGATGAAATATTTTCCCCCAACAGTAGCGCTGACCGCTTGATCTATAGATGTGGCTTTCTTTTGTTTGATATCTACGGTAGAAAGAGGGGGAGGAGATGCTACCTTACCCATAGAGATGTTGGGGAGATCAGGGTTGCGCTTGACGAAGCTCGCACGGGTCTTGGTGTAGCGCCCAAGCATGATGGCATGTAGCTCCCTCATCTTGGCCTCAATCTTAGCCCTGTCCTCCTTAGAAATGTCCTCTAAATTGGGGAGGACAACGTTGTCATCATTGATTTCCATGCCCCCACCATGTTCATCATCATAGGGGGTGTCGATGTAGTTGTGGTAGTCGTAACCATCACCGACGTCATTTGGCTTGGCGTGTGTTTCTCCAATGGAGTCGCCAAAAAGTGTGTTGACACTAAAATCTACCGATAAAATGCCAATCAACACTGACACTGATTCAATGATCCAAAAGCACATAGATTCCTGGCCTAGCTACCCAAATGCCAAACGACACTTACGTCGTGTTCCGGTGATCCTCTACCTTGACGAGGAAATTGGGGTGGAGTCACTAGGCAATTGAATCACATCACAAGGGGGCAACCCAATCGGCTAAAAGAAGGGGGTTAGGCCAGCCAATAGGGCAATTAGGACGGCCACACAATAGCGGTCGGACTGGCCATGCACCGCCAATTAGACCGGCTATTGCCAGCATGGCACAGTCAGACCGGTTATGGCCGGCCGGTCCAACCGACAGATAGGGCAGTGGGCGCCTCAACTTGTCGGTGTGCACGGTGATGGCGACGCTCGGTGCAAGGGTACTTTGTTGACCTAGCTTTGTTCCTAGAACCCTGCTAGAACCCTAGTGTTGGCGTAAAAGATTACGCTAATAGGTTCTCTAAGATTAAGAACTAACAAACAATGAGTTCGTGTTTAAGAACTATCTCAAGCCTCCGAATTGGATAATAGCTTAAGTAGTCCGAATGTGTGTATTTAATAGCTGAGTATTCGATGCCTATTACAGGGTAAGAAGGGGGGTATTTATAGGCAAAAAAGTCTAAGGAAAAGACCTATGTACACCTCAATTACAATCGACATAGTGGAAACTATTCGGTACCGTGAACAGGGTTAAAATAGTAAAATCTACCCAGAGTAAGTAGATAAGTCAAACATCTTATCAACCTTGCCTTTTATCACCGGAGCCTCATATCGAGCGAAGGATTCCTTCGGACCATAAGTCGAAGCACCCTTCGGCTTAACGACTCCACTATCTTCGGGCATAAGCTTATCAGCTCCGAAGCTGATAAGTTATCTTGAACTGTTAATCTCTAAGTCTGAGAGTGAAGCATTTTCCCCTAATAGTAGCCCCTCGAATACGCTTCTCCGAATTTAACCTGTATAGAAGGGAAGCAGTATACACAAGGAATATTTTCATATTATGAGACTTAGAGAAGTTTGAACACATTACAGTTATTCGAAGGGTCTTTGACCCCGAAGCTCCCGGACAACGGCTTCGAACCCAAGACTGCCGTGTGAACGCTTCGTGGGAAAGAGAACCATTGCGAAGTCTTAACGACGTGAAGAGCTGTTTATTTGGAGCCGTTACTATACAAGTAGTCGTTATGCTCTCGAAAGGTAACGGTCGAAATTTACGGCGGATTCACACCGTTTCGCCTCTTGGACCCACCTTCCAGCGACGGAAGTTGAACCTGCAGTGTGAATGCAATCAGAGCACAACAACTAACAAGAGGCTATAAAAAGGGAATTTGGAATTCACCAAGGGCTTTTTACCGTGCTTAGCATCCGAAACTTACTTTCTTCAACCTCCAACTCCCTCAACTCCCTGAGAAACTGAACCATGGTGAGGACTGTAGGACCGAAAGTAGCGACCAGAGGGGGGGTGAATGGGCGCCTTAAAAATTCTTTCGAATCAATGGCCTGCTCCCAACACCCAACGCACCTCAAAAGACTGTGCAGCAGAAAATGAACAGAAGGCCTAAGTCTAAAGGTTTCTGACCTAGAAGCAACTGATGAAAAACAGTGTAAAACTAGAGTGGTGCAACTAGGCAGATAAACAGGTTGTAACAGGCCTAAACTTCTCAATGAAATGATCTAAGTATGTATAAGATGAAAAGAGAAGTTACTGTCCAAAGTTGTCTCCTGTTCGGGTCTTGGCGAAGCCCCCTTCGCACGTCGAGGTCTGCTTCGGAGGTTGGTGACGGAGTCTGTCCGAAATGCCGAAGGTGACACTGTCTAGCCTAGTTCGAAGTGGTAAGAAGCGAAGTGTACTTCGGAGCGAAGTAAAACAGTGACGAAGCCTGGTTCGAAGTGAACTTCGAAGACAGGACTTCGAACACAGGTTCGAATCAAGAGCTTCGGAGCAAAGTAACAAAGTCGGAGCCTGCTTCGAAGTGAGGACTTCGAAGACAAAACTTCGAACACACTTTGAACCGAGAGCTTCGAAGCACAACCTTCGAACAGAAAGCTTCGAACACAACGCACAAACAGACAACCTTCGAACAAAGAAGCGAAGCCTGTCACGCGACAGAAAAGCAAGTCCGAAGCCAATGCCCTACCTTCGAAAAGAGCAAGCTCCGAAAAGAGAGGCGAAGGGTGACATGCTACACAGAAATCAGTGCGAAGCCTAGCGGAGCCACATGCTTCGATCCCAACCTCGAAACGTGTCGAAGTATGGACTTCGAACAAATAGGACCGAAGCCCCTTCGCACTAAAGTTCGAAGTATGTAATGCTGTCAATCAGAAAACTGCTTCGAAACATAGCAACACAGAGCACAAAACAAAGTACGAAGACTGAGGCGAAGCCTTCAAGTAAGGTTAGATCGAAGCCTGCTTCACGGAGCTGAGGGACTTCGAGCAAAAGAAAATGACTTCGCAGAAACAGTCAGAAAGGCATTTACTCCATGCTGCTTCGATCAAAAAGGCAGTACAGAGAAGGTAAAAAGCTGGCAGCAAGTACTGTAGCTACAGAAAAGTAGTACTACTTGCAGCAGCAAGAACTAGTACTCAGTTTGTGAAGAACGGAAGCAACAGAAGAAGCTTCTCTTCAAGAACTAAATACAGCAGCCCGAATCCAGCTCAATAACTCCCCAAACCAACCAGAACCCACCAATAAATTCTCCAGGGACCAAGAGATAAAAGCATCCAAGAGAATTGAGCCAAAATGATGCAAGATCAGGGAGAGGCAATCCCTGGCGGCGCACACGGGAGAGAGAAGACGGGAGACAAAAGTGACCCAACAGATTTGATTTCAGCACAAGGGGTTGTCCAAACCCTAGGGATTGGGGTGCTATTTATAGGCAGCCCAACACTAGGAATATTCTACCAGCCCCTTAGGGTTTTTACAGACTCAAAAATACAGAAAAAGACTCTACTGCCCTTAGGTATTTTTACAGACACAACTGACTGACTGTGGGCCTAGAGTAACACATGACATATCCTGAAGCTACTCTTCTGGACAGTCGGATACAGAATCAACGGTTGTCAGTTTTACGCCGAAACTGACAAAGCCTCCACCAGCTTTGCACCAGGTACCCGGATTGGGCCGGCCCGACTCCGCAGCTCTCTCAGCCCGGCAATCACTCACCGCCCGTGTACCTGAGTCAGTCCTGGTCAACAGCCCAGTGGGTCTTCTACTGCTTCTGGCCCATGCACCCGGATTGGGCCAGCCCGACTTCGCAGCCTCCTCTGCCCGACAGTCGCTCGCTGCCCGTGTACCTGAGTCACACGCGGCCCATGAAACAGCAGATCTCTTCTTCTCTTCAGTCCTCTTTGACTATCGTTGACAATGACTCATCACTTCTAGAGCCATGAGGCCCACGCTATTCAGCATGGCTCCTCAAGGACCAGCCACACCATGCCAGCGGCGGCGGGTACTTTGGTGCAGAGGCAATCTTGGGCGGCTTCAGCAGTAGCAGCAATGGTGGGAGCTCCGGGAAACGCCTGACCCAATAATCCTCGAGAGCTCCGCCCTCCATCTAAGAAGAAAATCCCCCAAAGCTTCCTCATCGGCCAATCCACAAGCACCGCGGAATCTATCGAAGAAGCCGTGGAAGGGAAGCTGGGGTCCGGAATGAGGACTCGGGTAGCTGGCCATCTTCGAGTGGGCGCTTCGAGCCGAAGGGTGCGAAGGGAGATCAGAGGTCTTCGCCGCCACCCACGAAGCCATCTGTTAGCCAAAGCTGCAAGATGGCCCTGGAGACACCAAGGTGATAACGGCCTTCGGAAGTGTCAACTTCTAGTTGCGGAGGGAGCACGCACAGCATTTTCCAGCGAAGGCCATCAATGACTGATGGTATACTAACTGGATCCTTCAGTGGTTTTACGCCAAAGTCGGAGAGGACTCCCCCCTCGCTAGACCCCTCCAAGAGATCTGGTTCTGAAAGGAGGCGGAGGTCACCCCAAACCCTAGCCTACTCTCAACGCGGCTAGGGCTACTAACTTTAGTTGCCAGTCGCATGAGCATGCACGACCTGGCCAAAGAGTTCATCGCTCTCCGAATTCTACCCCTCGGGGCTGACTAGCCGATAGTCTTTCAACAAGCTTCGGAGGGTGAGCTCCGAAGTCTAGGTAAGACTTCGACTTTCCTGCAATAACATGTTAGATGAAGAAATAACATACTTATAATATGTTACCTTTTTTCAGCGGCTGCACTAGCGTTAGCCCCGGAGCAGATAACACGGGCCACAAAACGAGTCCTGAGAGCACCTACGATGGCCGAAAGGCAAAAGAGGATAGAGCTGATGGGGAGCTGGGAGCACTCCAACAGGTTATGGGAAGCCCTCAAAATGGTGCCTCCTCCCCTGCCGAATTTCAACCCGGCCGGAGCGGCCCCTCAGAAGAGGAAAGCTGTCGCCGAGCCTTCGAAGAAGGCCAGCAAAACAACCGTCAAGAAGGGGAAGAAGGTAGCAAAAATCCCTCCTCAGCTGACCCCGGCTTCATCTCCCTCGTCCCTAGGCATTCGGAGCAGGGGCCCCAACCGAAGCTTCTGCTCGAGAGGTTTCGGAGGCAGACACGACACACACTTCAGCGCCCGCTGCTATGAGCTCAGAGCTGGAGACTGTCGCCCCCAACTCACCTATAGCTGGGGTGATCACGACGGAGGTTGAGGCTCCAGCGGCAACTACACCGGAGAGGACATCGGGGGATGACCTCGATGAGATTCTCCGGATGTGCGAAGTCCTGGAGGACCCGACCATTTTACCTCAAGGTACCTCCGAAGGTATACTTCGAAACTTTTGCTTTGGTCAATTCCTGCAACAATTATTACTCGTGAATGTTCACAAAATACCTCGATGTTGTAGGCATATCGAAGGGCGATGAAGCCCCGGCCGCAAACGAAGCTCCAGCTTCCTCTGAGGTTGATGCTCCAATGGACACCTCTGCTCCACTGGACGCCCCTGCTCTGGTGGCAGGGGCCGTCTCCACCGACGCGGCTCCGGTGGCAGGGGCCGTCTTCACCGACGCGTCTCCGGTGGAAGGGGTCGTCTCCGTCGACGCGGCTTCGGCCGAAGGGGCAGCCATCGAAGGAGGATCTACCTCCACCGGAGTCGGGCCTCCATCCTTCTTGCCGGGGAGGGGAAGAAGCATGACAAGCCTTGGACTCCCTCCTGCTCTAACAACAACACCCTCTTCCAACGAGCCTTCGGCAAGCAACTCGGAGGAAGAGGCAACGGTAGATGACCGCCAAGCTCTATCTTGGCTTCCTTTGTTGGCTCCTTTCCTGGAGCAACGAACGGGCCTCCGGGCGCTTCTGGAGCCCTTGGCGGAGAAGGGCTACGAAGTCGTTAACTCCAATTTGGTCTCCATCTTGAGCGAAGCCAGGGCCCCGGAGCTGAACCTAGCCCTCGAAAGGGCTGCCCTTCAGGTATAAAGAGTACCACGAATATCTTCAATTAACAAATGTAAATACTTGGTACTTACTTGTTCCTCTTGCAGCAATTTGTCCTTGCTAGAGCGGCAGTGACTTCCAACGAAGTCGAAACTAACCGACTCAAGAGGAAGTTTACCACCCTCTAAACCGTGCTTAAAGACTCCGAAGAGAAAACACTTTGGTTTGAGGAAGAGATCCTCGAAGAATGTAGGGCTAGTGCCGAGACTGACGAAGCCCTCCGGCTCGAAAAGAAAAGCAGCGGCGCACTCTGAACATTGGCCCAAGAGGCTGAAGCCGAGTGCCTGGTGCTCCGAGCGGAGGTCGAGAAGCTCCGGTAGGTGGTGGCTCGGAAGAGCTCCCTGCTATCCCAGATGGTTGAAGTATCCGCTACTGCTGTGGGGCTGGAGGTGGCAAAGAAGAAGAATGCTACTATAGTGGAGCGTACCTTGGATGCCCTTCAGGGTACCTTGGAATATTTTGGCACCATGTGCCCTTTGTCCTCTGCTATGACCAGCGAGCCCCTCGACCGTAAGCTGAAGAGGATTCAAGTGGCGACGTCACTGATGATTGGCCCCGGTGTCCGGTACGGAGAAATCTCTGGACAGTGCGCTGGGATCGGAGTCCTCCGTCACCTCGAAGCCCTTGGGATTTCCATCTCTCCAGTCAGGGGTTCGACACCCGGAAGCTTTGCCTCCGAGAACTTGTAGCATCCTTCGCTAGATGTAGCCTCGGCTTGGGAAGTTTTCCAGTCAACTTGGAAATAGACCACAAGGCTGCAGCTAAAGCTTGGATCAACGAGGCCTGTCGGCAGAAGCAAGCACAAACAAGGCTGCCGCTTCCAGCTTCGCCGGCTCTGGCACCTCCTGCTCCGCCAACCAACCCGTGGGTTTAGCTCATAGGGCACTTAATCATGTATAAGAAATCTTGTAAAGCCCCTTAATTAATGAAAAGTTTATAAACGAGGAACTTGTTTGGGTGTTTTATTCTTTTAGGTTCTGCCATGCCCTTCGGAGCCTGACTTTGAAATACTAGAATCTAACGAAGGGCTCCGTCGGCAGTGGTCAGTCCTTGAGAGCTTAAGGCCTTACCGCCGCTCCCGCTTCTCTGTTCCTCATGGAGACAAAGGAGAGGTAACCCTCGAAGTTTGTCAAGAAGTCTTAACTTACATCAAGGAGGAGGAGGAGGAGGAGAAGAAGAAGACATCTTCATCCTCCGAGTATATAGATTGGTCTGACTCAGAGTATCAGGCCGAAGACCCTACAGAGGCTAACTCCGAAAGGCTTCTGACTTGGGCCAAGCTTCAAGAGGAGCAGAAGAAACTGCGAGCTTCAAGGAATAAAAGAAGCACTCGAACTAAAAAGACAATTTCGGCGGCTTCAAGATCCGGAGGTCCAAGTAGCCTTAGAAGTGGTTCTAGAGGCCGAAAGGGTCTCTGATTCTTCCTAGGCTTATACCAAAATTTCTCTTGATGTAAAAGTATGATAAATTAATATGAATTGCTTCGAAAGCATCTTGTTGTTCTCTACTCTCCTACCCCTCCATGTGGGTGGGGGACCTTACGCGTTGCAATAAGGTCCGTCGGAAACAATGACTTGCACAACAATCCCATGCTTCGCACAACACTTAATAACCATAGTTTACTTTTTCGTAGAGTTCTTCGAGCTATACGTTCGTATTATGATTTTTGTATGTTTCGGAGCTGAATTTATATTTGCAAACTCCTATACTAGTCGCTCAGGACTTTAAAAGTGTCTCATTGGCCGGAGCCTTGAAACCTTATTGCTTGGTCACCTTCGACTCTTTTACAGATGCTTCGAACCTAGAGGCTGGTAATATGTTCCTTTAAAGTCCTTAGACTCTTCTACGGATCCTAACAAACCAGGGCTTGGAATCTGTAGGCTGGCCTCCTTCGGCTCTTTTACAGATGCTTCGAACTCGGAGGCCGGAAATATGTTCTTTTAAAGTCCTTAGACTCTTCTACAGATCCTAACAAGCTAGAGCCTGGAATACGTAGGATGGCCACCTTCGGCTCTTTTACAGATGCTTCGAACCCGGATGCCGGAAATCTGTTCTTTTAAAGTCCTTAGACTCTTCTACGGATCCTAACAAGCCGGAGCCTGGAATCCGTAGGATGGCCACCTTCGACTCTTTTACAGATGCTTCAAACCCCGAGGCCAGAAATCTGTTCTTTTAAAGTCCTTAGACTCTTCTACGGATCCTAACAAGCCGGAGCCTGGAATATGTAGGCTGGCAGCGAAGCCCTTGAACCAATGGTTCGAAGGCTGTTGCCTGGGTCCTTAGAAAGATGCTTGACTCCGCAAGCATCTCCGTCCTCCTAATGCGTCCACCAGGAGTAAGGGATATTCGAAGAGCAAACAAGATTTGAACCTCCATTTTATTTAGAAAAGGAACTTGTACAATTGATTACAAGGACCCCTAAGCGTAATAACGCTTAAGGTGCTCTGCATGCCATGCATGTTTCAATTCTTCCCCTTCTAAATTAGCTAATTCAAATGATCTGGGGCGCCCTGAGCGTAGGATGATATATGATCCTTCCCATTTATTTCCTAGCTTCCCCGGGGCTATTACACTTCGCAAAACTAAATGACCTGGTCTAAGCTCGTTCAGCTTTATCCTCGGGTCGTACCATGTTTTTGTTTGGTCTTGGTACTTCGTCGGATTGGTGACAGCTCGAAGCCTTGTTTCTTCTGACAAGTCTAACGAAGTGTTCCTTTCGTCTTCGTCTCTGGGTTGTACTACACGAAGGGATCCACCCCTGAGCTCCGTAGGAGTCATGGCCTCATCTCCGAATAGTAGTCTAAATGGGGTAAAGCCTGTGGACCTGGCTTGAGTGGTCCGAATGGACCATAAAATCTTGGGGAGCTCTTCGACCCACAACCCCTTGGCCAACCCGACAATCCTTAGATTCAGACCTGAGAGAATATTCCCGTAGGCTCGCTCGACGGCTCCGTTGGACTGTGGATGGCGCACTGCTACGAAGCATAACTTAATGCCCAGTTCTTCACAAAATTCTTTGAATGTGTCAGCTTCGAACTGGGTTCCATTATCCACAGTTAGCTCCCTTGGTACTCCGAACCTGCATATAATATTTTGCTAGAAAAAATTTTGCACATTCATTGAAGTGATAGCAGTCAAGGGTTCTTCTTCGACCCACATGGAAAAATATTCGATTGCTACCACTACAAACTTCAAGCTGCCTTTTGCCATTGGAAAAGGGTCGATGAGGTCCATGCCCCACCGAGCCATTGGCCATACCGGAGCAATAACTTGAAGTGGTACTGGCGGACGGTGGCTTCGTCTTCCCATCCACTAGCATCCTTGGCAGGTTCGAACCAACTCCTCCGCATCTCTTACAATTGTCGGCCAGTAGAGCCCCTGCCAAAGTGTCTTTCCTTCTAGAGCACGAGGGGCTAGGTGGCTTCCACATAAACCTTCGTGAATGTCCCGAAGTATATCTTGGCCTTCGGGTTGGGAGATGCACCGGAGTAGAGGAGAACAAACTCCGGCTTTGTACAACACTCCATTGACAAGCTTATAATTTCGGGCCCTTGCATGCAACCTTCGGAAATCCGGACCTTCTGACGAATCTTCGTTGCCTTGCAAGACATCCATTATCAGAGCCCGCCAATCTACAGCGGGGATGCAAAGGACTTCTGCGAAGGGTAATTGATTGACTGTAGGCTTGACTAGTTCTTCATAGAAAGCACCCTCCGAGAGGTCTAATGCTCCGGCTACAGGCTTTGCTAGAATGTCTACAAGTTGATTATCTGCTTGAGGGATACTTCGAACAGAAAGTCCTTTGAATGCTGCTTCTGTTTTGTGGATTTCCTTTAGGTATTTCACTAGATGTGGGTTCCTTGCTTGAAAGCTTTTGTCAAGATGCTCTGCGACGACTTGGGAATCTTTTTTAATTATTATCCTTGCTGCTCCAAGTGCCTTTGCCTTTCAGAGGCCTAGCAAGATTCCTTCGTACTCTGCAATATTATTGGTGGTCTTAAAGTTGAGCCTCGCAGAATACATGGCCTTTTGCCCTAACGGTGATAAAATTACCGCTCCAGCTCCGGCACCAGATGCCTGATAAGATCCGTCAGAAAATATTGTCCATAAACCTTGGGAGGGCTCCTGCTGAGCCCAAACTGTAGATGGAGTCCACTCTACTATGAAGTCAGCTATGATTTGGGATTTGATAGTTGTTCTTGCTGTGAAGGAAATTGTGAAGGGGGCTAGCTCGACAGCCCATTTTCTGATCCTACCTGTAGAATCTTTGCTTCGAAGCATATAACCAAGAGGATACGAGGTAGGAACGATTAGGTTATGCACCAAAAGTAATGCCTTAGCTTATGCGAGGCCATTACTAGGGCATAAGAAAATTTCTCGAGCTCGGAGTATCTTGTCCTTGCTCCAGACAAAGATTCTGAAACAAAATAAACTGGGTTTTGCACCAGCTTTCCCTTAAGCTCAACTTCTCTGACCAGTACTGCACTTATTGCGTAGCCTGTTGCTGCAACATAAAGGAGGAGAGTTTCCTCCGGTAGGGGCACAGTAAGCGTTGACGGGCTTCCAAGGTATGCCTTGATATCATAGAAGCTCTTCTGGCACTCCGGCGTCCAGTTGAAACTTTCGGACCCCTTTAGAGCTTTGAAAATTGGAAGGCTTCGTTCGACTGACCCGGCCAGGAATGTACTAAGAGCTGCGAGCCGTCTTGTTAGCTTCTAGACTTGCTTCAAATTTTCTGTTGGAGCCGTTCTTTGCAGTGCACTTATCTACGTTGGGCTAGCTTCGATTCCCTTGCTCGAATCTAAGTACCCTAGCAGTTTTCCTGCTTGCGCCCTGAATATACATTTTTCAGGGTTGAGGCGTACTCCACATGCTCGGAGGCTCTCAAATGTTTCAGCTAAGTCTAGATTATGCTGGTGCTTTTCAGCACTCTTTATTACAATGTCATCCATATAGGCTTCGAAATTCCGGCCTATTTGGTGTAGAGCCTTAGCTATTAAACGTGAGAATGTGGCTCCGACATTCCACAAGCCAAAAGGCATTCTTACATAACAAAATACTCTAGATGGAGTTATGAAACTTGTCTTGGCTTCGTCTTCATGCTTTAGCCAGACTTGATGATACCCGGAGTAAGCATTGAGGAAGCTTAGCAATTCGGAGCCAGCTGTGGAATCTACCAGCTAGTATATTCGGGGCATAGGGTAGGTGTCTCGCGGGCATGCTTTATTTAATGATGTAAAATCGATGCACATTCGCCACTTGCTCGAGTCCTTTTTCCTGACAAAAACAGGGTTTGCCAACCACTCGGTATGGGCTACCTCCCTGATAATGCCAGCCCTTAACAATTTTTCCACTTAGATCTTGGCGAGGCCTGCCCTTTCCGCAGACAGCTTACGGAGCCCCTAGCGTACTGGCCTAGCCTTCGGGTTGACGAGCAAGCTGTGCTCGATGATACTCCGAACAACCCCGGTGATGTCTTCGTCAGTCCAAGCAAAGATGTCCAAATTTTGCTTGACTACTTCTTCCAACGAGGCAGCTATCTCCGGAGATAGCCCCTTGCCGAACTGTATTGGGTATTCTTTGCCATCCTTCAGAATTATCTTCGTCACGACATCACCTTCCGGGCTTGGCTTAAGGGAAAGGCCCTTCGAAGAGTTCGAAGACTCCGAAATCTCTTTGGTGTGCTCCGTCACACTATGTACTTGCCGAGGGTCCAACGGCTGGCCGTGACCATATTCCATTATTCGGGCTATAGCTTGGTCTCCCGAAATAGTAAGAACTCCACCTTGTGTGGGCATCTTGAGACATAGATAGTTGTGATGTGCTATAGCCCCGAACTGGTTAAACATCCCTCGTCCGAAGATTGCGTTGTAGGCATAGGGGGCATCGACGACATCGAAGATCACCTCCTCCACCCTGGCCAAAGGCCCCTCTCTGAAAGCAACCTCAAGGCCTATTTGGTCGAGGGCATCGAGAGGCGGACCTGCGAAACCTTGAAGTGGCCTGGCCGCTAGAAGTAAATGCCTCCGAGGTATGCACATTTGGTCGAAGGCCTGGACAAAAAGTATGTCTGCGGAGCTCCCGCCGTCCACCAGGATCCTTCGAACTTCCACCCCAGCTATATCTGCTGAAATGACCAATGGGTCAGCATGGGGGAACTTCACCCCCGCGGCATCACTGGCAGTAAAGGAAATAGGCAAATGAGACCATTCGGGCATTCCCTCCGCGGAATTCGAGGTCCCAATGTGCCCTACTTCGCGGACGTATTCATGCCGCTGCCTCTTGGACATGTTACCGAGCGTCCCCCCTCCATAGATGGGTGGGACTACTCGCTTACCATGGCCTTGGGGGTCTTCCTGCATAGGCGGTGGCATAATGTTGGCCACCGGCAGCCGCATGGGGGCTTCGGGGACACCGGCTCGGGCCACGATTTGCACAGGCTCCGACCGTGCCACTGGAGGGGTTCGATCCGAAGTACCCCGCCCAGTACTTCGTCCTAGGTATTCACCCCGAAGGGTTAACACCGCCTTGCAGTCCTTCGTTTCATGGCTTCTATTGTCGCCATGCACGCAGCAGAAAAAACTTTGGCGCCTGCCAAGTTATCTCTCTTGGGGCTTCGGTGCTCCATCCTTGAAGCCTTGCGCCTGCTGATAGTTGGCAGGTTCCTTCGGAACGGAGGGTGCGATGCTCAACACCTCTGAGTGGAAATGCTTCTTTCCCCGCCTGTGATCGTTGAAGCGATTGTCTTGAGGGGTTGCAGAGAAGTTGAGGCCTTGGGCTCCGTCTTCACTTCTCAAAGGGCTGGTGCAGGTGCTATGGCTCATCGAAGGCAGCCTTCCTCCACCTTGGCATACTGTTTGAAGTATGCCATCAGTTGTGCCACAGATTACACAGGATTCCGATGAAGCTTGCTAAGGAGATCGGGGTTCAACACCCCTTCGCGGGCGGCGTCGACTACCGAAGAGGTAGACAAGCCCTTGATCTGCGACTTGGTGTGGGCGAAGCGCACGGAGTATTCCCGAAGCATCTCCCCTGCTCGCTGCTTCACCTGGAATAAGCTCCCTATCAACATCGGAGCCCAAAGGTACCTTGGAAGTTGCTTACAAACTTCCTCTTCAACTGCTCCTAGGATTTGATCGATCCTGGCTTCAAGGACCAGAACCATCGGAGAGCCACACATTCGAGAGCGAGGGGAAAACATTTTGCCATAGTGTTGTGCACCCCTCCGCTTGCTTCTATCGCCAGGGCATATGAGTGAGCGAATTCTCCGGGGTCAGACCCGCCGGAATACTTGTGCAACTTCGAGGCTTTGAACCTAGGATCGAAAGGCACCCTTTGCAAGTCCGAATGTAGCGGAGACTCATCATCGAAAGATGCGTTCTCAGCCTCCTCTAGGGCTTGAACAGCTTCATGAAGATTGCGAGCACCACCGTCTTGGGGCCCTTCTGGAGTCTGGGTGGAGGCTTGGGAGTGGAGGTGATCAGCGGCCTCTTGCCTCCACCTAGCCACTTCCTCCTGAAGCCGCGCTATCTGAGTAGCCTCGTCTTCAGGAAGGTCTTCGTCTTCATCGGAGGGGAGCTCCAGGTCTCGGGAACTGACATAATCAGTTTGGAGCACCGTAGGAGCAGCCCGAGGGCCTCTGGGGACTCGACGCCCAGCAACGCCTTTGGGGACTGTTGGAACAGCTGAGGGTCCGGCTCCGTTGGTCCGAGGGGACCTTTGGAGAAGACCCGAGACTAGGCTCCGCTTGGGAGGCATAGCTAGTAACGATGAGGTCCGAAGACCGAGGACTTCGATTGGTATGGGAAGGCGAGGGAAGGCCTTCAAACCGCACTAAGAAGACCCTTACCGAAGGGTGCGCGGAATCTTGGGACTCCGAAGCTCCTTCCGCAAGTGCTCTTCGAAGTGCAGTCAGCAGTAGAGAACTAGCTTCTAGAACTAGGATCCCCACGGACGGCGCCAACTGTTGGCATAAAAGATTACGCTAACAGGTTCTATAAGATTAAGAACTGACAAACAGTGAGTTCGTGTTTAAGAACTATCTCAAGCCTCCGAATTGGATAATAGCTTAAGTAGTCCGAATGTGTGTATTGAATAGCTGAGTATTCGATGCCTATTACAGGGTAAGAAGGGGGGTATTTATAGGCAAAAAAGTGTAAGGAAAATACCTATGTACCCCTCAATTACAACCGACATAGTGGAAACTATTCGGTACCCTGAACAGGGTTAAAATAGTAAAATCTACCCGAAGTAAGTAGATAAGTCAAACATCTTATCAACCTTGCCGTTTATCACCGGAGCCTCATATCGAGCGAAGGATTCCTTCGGACCGTAAATCGAAGCACCCTTTAGCTTAATGACTCCACTATCTTCGGGCATAAGCTTATCAGCTCCGAAGCTGATAAGTTATCTTGAACTGTTAATCTCTAAGTCCTGTGAGTAAAGCATTTTCCCCCAACACCTAGAATAGTAGCAATTCAATCCGAGGACCGAATTACCATATTAGATCGGTAAAAACCCGATACGGGGGCTAGACGAATGATTCACAAGAGAATCAACGAGGAATACCATGATTACGATGTGATGGACGATAGGTTTACCGTGCAAACTAGTAAAGATGGACGAGCTATGGCTAAACCAAGGGTAAAAGGATAGTAGATTGAAAAAAGAACTATTCTATGTGGGTAGATTAGATTGGAATAGAGTCCCCCACTTTGAATCGGCCTTAGCCCTCTATATAGGGTTTGGTCTTGCTATCTATGGATGTGATTTCTACCCTATATTTATTGGTATATGAGTCCAAGACATTAAAAATTAATTAAGGATAAAATACCCCAAAATTACCCATTTTTGGGTCGGACTCGGACCCTGTCGGTCTGACCGAGCCCATGTGGTTGGTCTGACCGGGGTAGCATGGCCGGTCGGATCAGCCATCAATGGCCGGTTGGACCGGCCAATGCCAGAGACTGCACATTTTTGGTCAAATTACCAATTTTGATAATTTGACCATTAGTGCCAAATTTTGCTATCAACAAGTTGGACCAAGGTTCGTACAGTCTATGATATGAAATAAAAATCAAACAGAGAGCAATTTTCGAATTGTTTGTCCAAAAATCCAGACATTCTAGCTTCAAAAATAATTTCAAGACAAATAAATTTTCAGATATTTCAATCAAAGTTCACACAATCTGGCTTGAACATTAAATTGAATAGAACCATGTTTTTGGAATGTTTGGCTGGCTGGCATCCGGACAGTCCGACATGTAAACAAAATCAAACAGAAGCATGTTTTCGAATTGTCCAGTTTGAACCCGGACAATCCATAGTGCAAATAAAATCTAATAGAATGTAGATTTTGGATAGTCTGGCTAAACTCAAACAATCCAACTTTTCTTGAAACCAAAAACTAGCATGGAAATAAATTCCAAACCTTTCTACGAAAGATATTTATTTGAGCACTTAGCTTTGGATCAACGATCAACTCATCCCTCTTGATAGTACAACATATATAGACTCAAGAAATTGTAAAATATTTGCAATAAGCACAACTTGAGCATAAGTAAAACAAATAATTCCATTTATGTCGATAGAGTTGCAATGCCACTTTTAAATTTTAATTCATGCATTCATCTTAGTAATCATGGGAGTAGCATTTGATTACTATTATCGTTAAAACACCAACATATATACTTTCAGTTTTGGTGTATTAATGACAATAGTGATAGAATGCTACTAACATTATTGCTAAGATGAATGCAAATATCAAAAATTAAAGTGACTTTCTGTTGATAGCAAAATTTTGCACTAATGGTCAAAATTTTCAAAGTTAGTATTTTTGGCCGAAAATGTGACTTCCTGGCACAGGTAGGTCAGACCGGCCATGGTACCCTAGTCAGACCGGCCCAGTCTGAGTCCGACCTCAAAATGACTAATCTCGGTGTATTTTGATCTCTAACTAATTTTTAACGACTTGGACTCATACATTAATCAATTAAGAGTAAAGATTAAGTCTAGGAACAACAAGACCACCCCCTATAAATATAGGGGCAAGGGCGATTCAAGGGGAATATTAAACTCCAAAGCAATATAATCTACTACCCCTTAGAATCGTTCTTTTTTCAATCTACTACTTTCTTTCCCTAGGTTTAGCCATAGCACATACATCTTTGTGGGTTTGCACTATAAACCTTCTGTATATCGCGTCGTAATCATGGTAATCCTTGTCGATTCACTCGTGAATCTTCCGTTTAATCCACGTAATGGGTTTTTATCAGTAATTCGGTCAATAGGCTGAATTGCTTCTGATCCTTAGTATTTTGCAGGAGCTAAAGTGACCATCTTCATTGCCAAGACCCCCAGCATCAAGCCATCACTGACGAGATGGTCACCGGAGGCCCGGGGTCAATCTTGCCCTAGCCGGCGGTCTGAGCGATGATGCATCTCTGGTCTGACCGGGCCATTATAGCATGCGCTGGTCTAACGGGCGACGCATGGTCAGTCGGTCCGATAGCACATAGAAGGCTCGACCACAATCCCCTTTTCCCCGACAGTCTGACCGCTAGTTGACTCCTGGTCTAACTGGCCTGTCTAGGTCGGTCTGACCATCATATTCATCTCAGTCCAACCGGCCTACCTTGGCTGGTTTGATCACTCATCTTCACTTCGGTTAATTAGGTCACATCCTTGTGGTGTGATTTAATTGCCCGTTGACTCCACCCATTGTTGGTGTCTTTTTTGGTTACACTTTGACACACACGTGGTCTGGGAGATGTGTTTAACTCCAGTGCAGGTCCTACAATCTTAGAAAAAGAGTTCAAAACATGCCAATCAGTTTGATCCTGCAGCTGATAAGGGAATAGAGAAAAAACAATCGTTGCCAAGCCGATCATTAGTAGCAAAGCCGATCAGTTGCCAAGCCGATGACTGCGGGGAGGATAAAGCAATCATGAGCGGATAATGCCAATCGGCCATAAGGCTAATGACCAAGGCAGAGCGACTAGGACGAATACGCCATCAGCCGATGAGATGGGCAGTTTACGCATATTGGCCAATGGGCATTCATCGACAACAGATAGAATATAATGTTGAATTGAAGATAACCTACCGGCTTGTACTCCAACAAAAATAAATAAAACATGCTAGATAACATATCTATATCATCAAAATCATCACAATAACAAGATTAGACTTAACCAAGATAGTAGCTAGTCACGATGAACTAAACAATACTTCAAAGTATCGAGCATGCTTTATTTAGATGAATGGTATACATCATGAAGCAGATACAATAGAAAGAGATGTTGGACTACCACACCTAAATCACATCAATCTAAGAGATCAATCTGATGCAGTCTATGACCTAGCCAATACACCGAGATAAACCGACGATCGTACTGTTTTGGTCAATGCCTCAAGAGATCAAATTGATGCAGTCGTGAGGATACTGACCTAGTTAATACGATCGTCGGGATGGCTAGACTCACCTCTTCATCGGGATTAACCTTTGGAAGCCAAGGGTGGCGATGCACCAAAGAGTTGTTTGAAGGGTTGTGTTGTTGTCTTACCTAGCTAAGGGATACATACTTATAGTCCGGAGACTTTCCGTCCAAGCAATATATCCTAACCAATTTCTGGATAATCTTTATCTTCTTTTACCTCCACCGGCTCCTTCATATGTGGTCACGTTGTAACAGTATGGACATGCTTCTTTGACCATCTTTGACTGGACTCCTTTGACTTCTATTGACAGTGTGGTATCTTCTATGGGCCTGGGATTTTACCAAATCTTGGCAGCAACACATGCTATCACGTCCTTTCGAAGTCTTTCTGTAACGTCTTCTCAAATTTACTACTAGCAGGCGAAACCCTTCATCTTCTAATATTATAACACGCAGGGATTCAACTTCACTTCATCTTCTTCTTTTTTGCCTCTTCTTCTTCTTCGGCTGTTAACACCTATGATGGATATTGCTTGGACTGACGCATTTACTTTTCTTTGTGGTGGTATCGGACCAAGCCTTATCCCACATAGTTTTGTATTGGTACTCATTAAACTGAAGACCTAGTTCCTCTAGTCTCGGTCCTGCAAAAATCTCGGCATTTCGAAAATCATACCCATGATTACATTTTGTCGAACATTGTGAATGACCCACCAAATCCATCGGGATCGGTTTTGACTCGGCTACCGAAGAGTCACTTCTACTCTATAAGTCCCAAGTCTTTGTACTTTTTCTTTTTACGGTTGCTGTTAGTCTCCGAGTTAACCATAGTTTGGTGTAAGTAATTTTTGAGAATGCTGCTTGTTGTCTTCTCTTTTCCAATGATCATGTACCTCGGTAATGCTAGGATTGCTACTATCAACATGATTCCCGAGGTGAGTTCTTCAACATTCTTTTCTTTTGCTTGATCCTTTTTAGTTTGCCCACCATTTCTCTTTTTCTTACTATTTCCCCTTTTACTTATTCTGTAGAAATTATGGCACTAGGTCTTGATTCCAATAGACACTCACCCATATGGTTTCTTCTTGGGCCCTTTAGGCAATCCGGACCCTACGGATTTTATAAACTCTAAAACTTGCAGAATCCCTTTTAAATATTCTCTCATGCGTTCTTCTGGCTGGGATTCTCATTTTGACATCTTCTTTTTAACTTGTCTTGACACTGATTCATCGGCTAATCCCTTTTCCTTTCATTTCCAACCATCCTACTGCATTAGCATCAAGGCAATTGATAGTTGGGGCCGATATATTGCGAGGCATAACAAGAAAACTAGTCCTATAGATACTTGCGAACAGATTGCTTTCCTGAACCTCTGGCTGGAGGAGTTTATCTTTTGCATATAGGCTCTGGACCCAACCTTTCAATTTCAGTTTTTAGCCAAACAGTTTGCCACCCACATAGGGATTCCCCTTGGCCACTTCCTCCTAGGAGCTACCTACCACATCCTTTCACCTTGTATCAGCCAACCTATTGAACGACAATTTCATCGGTGGACCTAAAGGCTCATGGTGGTTCCTCTAACTTTGGCTTAAAGTTTATACGGTTGATGTTATTGGAGGGAGCCCACTTGCTCAAGCGTATTTTCCTACCGATTTTCCAAAATCGTCCATTTCTTCCTATCGCCGTTGCTCTTCTTTGGGTAAGGCGGTGGCATTTTATCCTATTATTCCTTTGTCCCCGTGGATTTGGCCACTTTCTTAAAGAGCTTCTACCTTGGGTTCTCCAATCGGACCACCTGGTTTCCCTTCGGATATTACTCGGAGTATGAACGCCCTCATCAGCAAGTTCTGCCTGATGTATCCTGGGATGAAGAATCCCTTCGTATCTTTTCATCCGCAACCTTTCCTTGCTTTCTCACTGTTAACTTTACCGATGAGCGTCCTTGGTAGTGCTCCTATGAGTTCTACCACCTATCGGTCTTCTCAAGGTAGCTAGACTTTGGTCAGCTCCCGCCCCATCTCTTTTTTGTCGATCAAATCCAAACCTGCGGGAGAGTCACGAATGCCTTGGAGTGGGACCGCCTTTCCCATATGACCGATGGGATCCCTACCGAAGAACTTGTTTCTTTGACGACCTTCCAGATGACCTTCGCCGCTTTCCACTGATGGTGGGGCGAACTAAAGCAACATAACTTCAACTGCTCCTCGTCGATTTGCCCGGAGTGGCTTTACCCAAGTGATGTTGATATGGGACCTAAGGTAAACACTTTGACTCACCCTTTCACTTGCTTCCACCGTCTTCCTTTTGTTTTGTCTGATTGACTTTGCCTTTTGTAGGAAGAGGACCGTGATGCCCCCTTGGTGAGCTTTAGTGGCCAGCCGATATGATACGGACCAGTATCGACCACTAAAAATTTCGGCATTGGTGCCCCTACTCCCTCGGTATGGATAAGTGGAAAGTTGTCCTAATCGGCTATGTTTTAGAGAAGGCTGACTTTGAGGCAAAGCCAAAGAAAGTCCATCGAGTGTTAGCCTGGATTTGCATAGCACACTTGCCTTGTAATCTTAAAGACTTTGAATATATTGTTGATTTCATATGTATCAGTTTTGATCTTTTTTATGTTTTGTCTAAGGGTTATGCCCTTACATCAACCGTCTTGAGGCGATACCATTGGCATCAGTTATTTTGCGTGTAGATCTTTATGCTTTGTCCGAACGATTGAAAATATTTCCTCAAGTACTTCTTATTCGGCTTTTTCCCATAACTCCGATGTAGTTGCCTTCAATCCATTTTTGTTTCATTGGGGAATTTGGGTACTTATGAAGGTTAGCCTCGGTCTGTCACCAAGTCTGATGTTTTACTCTCATAGTTCGTTGGTTATGGCGAAGCCTTGACCGGGTCCATCTTCATTTTATCGACACTATCTTTACAGGGTGAGCTTAGGTATCTCTTCGTTGATCAGGTTGATCCCATCATCTGACACATTGAGGAAGTTGTCGTCCCAATCCTTTCCTGATAAATGGACAACGTCCTCCATTTCCCACAGTGATAAATCGGTCGTAGCAATATTAACCGATTTATCGGTGGGGATGACTTCCACTTGATCACTGACCCACTATATGAGACTCTGATGCATTGTCGATGGGACACAACAATTCACGTGTATCTAGTTGTGCCCTGGCAACAGACTATATGATCATTTTCCCTCTATGACAAATAAGGTAGTCGACACAGTCTTGCTTCCAACTATCAGTTCTACATTTAGCACTCCCATTGTGTCTAACGAGTTGCCACCGAAGTCCCTTAATACCATATTAGTTTTGATGAGGTCCTCTAATGTTTTCCCCAGCTTATGAAAGGTAGTGTAAGGCATCAAGTTAACAACTGCCCCCTTCGTCTATCATCATCTTGGACATCAGCTATCCATTGACCAGACCTTTGATATAGAGAGGTCTTAGGTGCCAATTCCCATGGTCTTTTGGTTTGTCAAAAACTGTTGGCTGTGGAGGCAACATTAGTTGAGCCATTGTATCGGCCTGTTCTGCGTCATCTTCCGAGATGGCTCGATATTCTGCAGGGAGGAAGAAAACCATGTTTACCCCCGCATCTTTCTTATCCTCATGATCAGCCTCATCTTTCACTCACCATTCACTTTTAATCCCACGGGGCCGATCAACTTCCTCATCACACCTTTGTGCCTTTAGTTCTATCTACTGCAAACATTGCATCCTCCTCTTCTGGTTCCTTGCGAAGATCTTGCTTAGGCACCATTGTGGATTCTCTAGTGCGGTCTTATCATCATCGGCCATCTGGCTGATTTCGTTGTAATTGACGGGGCTAAGCCTCTCAAGCGCTGATATCCTTGGTGGTGACAACCTTCAGTAAATGGCTTCTTGACCACGTGACCTTAGCTTGATGTTATGTGGCTGATGATCATCTTGTGTCCTGCCATTGGTGCCACACCCAAGGCAATCATCCATTGATGGTAGATGTAGCCCATCATTCCAGCAAAGCCTGAAGAACTCACAATTCAAATGGGGGTTGAAATGTGAGTAGTCGTGGTTGTCTTTGTCGTTCGTCCTTTCCTTTGATTTTCTTTCATACTTCTCGACGAGGTTTGAGGAAGTGATGCTACTGTTGGCTCGCTCATTCTTCTCCACATGTCGATTGTCAGCATGGTGCATGTGCACCTTGTTTACTGGGAATGGATGTCCGTCGATGTTCATCGGCTTCTTCCCATCGTCAAACTTGATTCGCCCTTGCTCTATGGCCGATTGGATCTACTGCCAGAATACTTTGCATTCATTAGTGTGGTGTGATGGGGAGTTGTTCCACTTATAGTATTTCCTCTTCTTCAGCTCATTGGCGGGTGGTATCACGTGGCCGGGTGACAAATGTATCTGCTTATCTTTGAGCAACCGATAAAATATCTTGTCAACCTTGTTGATGTTGAAGTAATACTTCTCTTCTTTATCGACCGGCTTCACCAAAGGGCATGCAACCTATTTCTTGTCCTTGGACCATTCAACCAAACTGACCTCTGCATCAGAGTCGCTACCCTTGTCAGAGTCCGTATAGTAGGCCTGAGTATATGCCCCCTTTTTTGATACATGTCTTTCCTTGCTTCGTGGAATCGACACTCGTGTGCCGATACCCTTTGCACCAGTTGTGAGAGGCTCTCGAACTCATGTGATGAAAATATCTTCTTAATTGAGTTTAGGAGTCCTTGAAATGCCAACTCTACCAACTAGGTGTCACTGAGGTTCAAGCTATAGCATCTGCTCCGTACGTCTCAGAACATCTAGATATAATCTTATACCGACTTGTCCATCCTCTGCCTCATGGCAATCAAGTCGTTGAGATTCATCTCATGAATGCCCGCGAAGAAATATTTGTGAAACTCCTTCTCTAAATCCACCCATCCTCTGATGGAATCCGCCGGTAGTGAAGAAAACCATGCGAAGGCTGATACTGATAGAGAAAGCGAGAAGAATTGGACCCTTAGCACTTCATCGGCCGATGCCTCCCAAAACTATGGGAGGAAATGGATGATATGCTTGATCATGCAGATTGAGTCTTGTCTCGAGAACTTGGTGAAGTCTGGTACCTTTTATCGGCCTGACAGTGGTACTCGATCAAACCATTCTTGGTATGTTCACCGATACATGTACGTTTCTTCTTTGGGCTTCAATCCAAATTGGTTCGTTCATATCCAGTCATGCACAACAACATAGATGGACTTCTTTGACCAACCTTTGACTAGATTTCTTTGACTTATGTTGATCGTACTAAATCCTTGCTGGGCTTGGGCCTTAACCAACTTTTGTCGTTAACACATGTCCTCTGATCTTCAGAAGAAATATGAGGACAGGGATGCCTACGATATGATCATGGGACTCAAAGGCTTGTTTGAGAACCAAGCAAGGACTAAGAGGTATAATGTCTCAAAGTCCTTGTTTGTATGCAGTCTGGTGGAGGGAAATCCAGTGAGTCCTCATGTGATCAAGATGATTGGTTACATAGAGAACATGGAGAAGCTCAACTCTTCTTTTGATATTGATTTGTCCACATATGTGATTCTCCAATTGCTCCCTGCGAGTTTCGAGCCGTCCATTCTGAATTTTCATATGATTTGCATGAAGAAAAGTATTGCTAGATTGCATGGGATGCTCAAGAAAATCATGGAAAGCCTCAAGAAAAATCCTAGTCATGTGATTATGGTTCAAAAGGAGAGTAAGAAGAGGAAACACAAGGGTAAAACTAAGGGTTCAAATGTTAATGTTATTGAAATTAATCTTGCTACTCGTCCAAGTGATTCATGGGTATTTGATACCGGATTGATGATTCATACATGCAAATCATTACAGGGACTAAATAAAACAAGGAAGTGTGAAAGAGGTGAGTTGGATGTCTGCATCGGTAGTGATGAAAAAGTCGTAGAATTGGTTATCGGCATTTATTCATTATTGCTGTTGGGACATGGAGAAGCTACACTAGCCAGCAATTTAAAAAATTTTGCCACCCAAACCTTGGAACAATGTGCGGGAGGGCTCATGAATCATTACCTTCTAACGCGAGACGTTCTGGTCCAATGAAAGAAGATGTTTGAGAAGCATGTACTCGCTTATCCTCGTCTCTTTCCGCCTGTTCCTCGACGATCCAATCGGCGAAGACCGGTGATGTCCACGTGAAGAACCCCACAAGCATCGCTATTTTAGTAGCGCCTCTGCAGCGTCCACACATACAGGGATGAGATTGATCTCACGGCGGTGTACTAGCACCGCTCGTGAAATCTTGGGAGAAATCCCAATCCCAACTATTGAGATAAAGAAGGGAGAAGAGATATTCTTGGAGGCTAGGGTTTAGATATAATCTAAACTATAATTAATCTGATTGTCTTGTGTATCAAAAGACCTCCTCCTCTCTTTATATATAGCTAGGACTCCAGGCCCAAATCCACATTAAGGCCCAACATATCTAATTTGTTTTGTCCACCTCGGAACTTCCGATTCTAGATCAAAACTTCTGATCTAGACTCTCGGTGTGCAACCCATAAATTATTAGACCTTCCGATACCCCTATCAGAACTTTCAATCGTCTCAACATTGGAACCTCTGTTTCTAAATTAGAACTTCCGGTCTGAACTCTCTAAATCAAAAATAATCGGAACTTCCTATTTGAGCTCTCGGTTTCTCAAACCATAAATAATCAGATCTTTGATACCATATCGGAACTTCTGATTTGAGCTCTCGGTTTCTAATTCAAAAAATAATCGGAACTTCTGATTCAAAATCAAAACTTCTGATCCTCCGAGAATTTTCTTGGGCACAATTCCTTCAGTCGTTACCCTCAAGATTAGTTTTGGAATTAAATAATTGTTATTTTATTCCTGCCTTGGACATAAATATTATTTCTTCTTGATGTTTAGAGGAAGAGAGTTTTGAGTTCATAATAAAGAACAAGTGTTGTTTGATTTTCTCGAATGATATGCTCTATGATGTTTGTCCATTATTGAATAGCTTGTATATTCTGAATCATGAAGAAACACATGTTTATAACAATAATACTAAGAGACCTTGACTCAATAATTTGAATCCTACCTATTTCTAGCATTTTTGATTGGGTTATATAAATGAGAAAAGCACGCAGAAGATCCATAGAGATGAGCTATTGGAGTCATTTGATTTTGAATCATTTGACACATGTGAATCTTGTTTACTTGGCAAGATGACAGAGATGCTTTTAATTGGTCAAAATGAGAAGGCAAATTAATTTTTGGCCATTGTACATACTGATGTATGTGGAACAATGAGTTTACTGCTATAAGTGATTTTCAATAATTAATAACTTTTATCGATAACTCGAGTACATATGATTACATCTACTTAATGAGGCATGAGTCATAATATTTTGAAAAGTTCAAGGAGTTCCAGAATAAGCTACAAAATCATATAGGAAAGACAATCAAATTTCTATGATCGGATCGTGGATGTGAATATTTGAGCCATGAGTTTAATGATCATCTAAAATAGAGTGGAATTGTTCCAAAACTGAATCCACCAGGCAAGCCTTAATGGAATGGGGTGTGTGAGTAGAGGAATCAAACTTTATTGGACATGGCCCAGTCCTTGATGAGTTATTATGGTGTTCCATTATATTTCTAGGGATTTTCTTTAGAAACTGCTGCTTTCACATTAAATAGAGTTCCATCAAAATGCGTAGAGAGGATACCATATGAGATATGCACTAGGAAGCGTTGTGAGGCATATGTTAAACATTTGATGTCTAATAAGAGCACACCCAAGTCTAACAAATGTTTCTTTGTGGGATATTCTAAGAAAACTAAGGGATATTATTTTTATAACTGAGAGGAAGGCAAAGTGTTTGTCGCTCAGAATGGTGTTTTTCTTGAGAAAGAATTTCTCTTGAAAGGGGTTAATGGGAGCACGGTGCGACTCGAAAAATTTCGAGAACCAGTGTAAAGTGGAAAGTATTTCAACTCCTATTGAACCACAACCTGATATGCTATATGCTGCTCAACTTGTTGTAGAGACAATAGTCCCACGTCGGTCGAAGAGGGTTAATCATGCACTTGAGCGGTATACATTTTTAACCACTAGGTAGAGTGATGTTTTGTTGTTGGACAATGATGAACCTAGACCTATATAGAAGTAGTGATGGGACTAGATTATGATAATCGGCTTGGAGCCACTAGATCTGAGTTAGAATCCATGCAAGAAAATCAAGTTTGAAACATGATCGATCGACCCGATGGTGTAAAAACTATCGAGAGCAAATGGATTTTTAGGAAAAAGATAGATGTTGATGGAAATGTTCACATCTAAAAGGCACGATTGGTGCAAAAGGTTTCAGACAGATTCAAAGTGTTTATTATGATAAAATGTTTTAGCCCATCGCAATGTTTAAGTCTATCTAAATCATCCTATCAATTGCCGCATTTTATGACTATTAGATATGGCAAATGGTGTTGGGACATGTGGAAGATATGCTAGCCAGAAATTTAAAAAATTTCACTGCCAAACCTTAGAACCATGCACGTGAGGGATCATGAATCGTTACATTCTAACACGAGACACGCTAGTGGAATAAAAGAAGATGTTGGGGAAGTGCATCCTCGCTTATCCTCGTCACGCTCCACCCATTCCCTGGCAATCCAATCAGAAAAGATTGTCGATGTCCATGTGAAGAAGCTCACAAGAACCACTATTTGAGCAGTGCCTCTATGGAGTCCACACGTACAGCGATGAGATTGATCTCACAACAGCATGGTAGCACCGTTGGTGAGTGTTGTAGCAATTGCATTAGCTACAACATGTTTTTGTGTGTATATGGTGTATAGAGTGAACCTCAAAGGATACTTGCGGAGGGAGATAGTATTTATACTAGTTTAGGCCTCCCCGAAGGGATAATAGCCCTACGTCCAGTCTACAGTGTATTTGGCATAGTTTTGTCTCTACTGAACCTGTCTATTACAAGGGCATGGCCCTGCTTTTATAGGCACACAGGCCAAAGGAAAAGACCTAAATGCCCTCTATAGGCCTTAGGCCTTATAGGAGCAAAAAGGGAAAAAGACTAGACTACTATACATGTAGCTTTATAGCTTTACAGACATGGCAGATAAACGTCACTTCTGGGCAGCTAAACGACATACCAAGGGCGGGGGGACCTCGGTATGGCGTTACACTGTAGCAGAGTTGAAGTATTTCTTCTGGTTCAGAGTAGTGGCCAGAGCTCTTTGGGCAGAGACAACTACGAAGGCTCCGAAGGGCACTCCGAAGCAGACTCTGAATTGACTCTCGGAGGAGGGCTTCTAAGGAAACAGGAGGGGTCCCTGAGGTTTGGCTCTGAGAGGGACTGGAGGGGGCCCGGAGGCCTGACTTCGGAGAGCTCTGAATGGAGCACAGAGGTTTGGCTCCAAAAAGTACCGGAGGGGGCCCAGAGGCTTGACTGCGGAGAGCTCCGAAGGGAGCTGAGAGGCTAAATCTGGATGCTGCTTGGAATTAACTTCGTCAGGAGGGATGGTGCTTCGTCTTCAAGCTTCGGTGGGGACAGTCTCCGGGCTCAACACCTTCGGAGGCTGGCGTCATTTGGCCCCTTTTTAAGGGAGAACTTATTCCCCCAACAGTAGCCCCTCACACGCAGCCCTTTGGAGAGAAGGGGTGCGCGCACTTCGGGAGAAATAACTTGGATTAAATGAGGCTTCGGAGAAGGCAGGCCTTCAAAACTTTGTCGAAGGCTGGCTTCGAACCGCGTAGGCAATAAATGCTTGACCAGGTGATGGGACAACCTCAGGGAGCCCGAACGCCTCCGCAACGGTCAGAAAACTGACCGTTGCAGCGCAGTGGGGCACGACGGTTCGCTTCAACTTCACCCTAGGCCCACCATTCATAGACTGTGAAGGCCGGGGTAACTGGTGAAAAAAGGCTTCAACGCGTGATTCGTGGATGTTTTTTACTGCCTATAAAAGGGGGTTACCGCACCACGGCTTCACCACACTCTCATTTGCTTCTTGCTTCAATCCCTTGCATCCTTTGCTCTCTTTCCCCACCTTCAGCTTCGCGCGTGGCTTGCTTCGCAGCGTCTCATTGTCCTTCATGCCGAAGCCCTGCAAGATGCCGAAGATGGCTGCGACAAAGAAAGCCTTGGCCCTGGGCGTGAGTTTGAGCTCCGTCCAGGCTCAGGCGGTGGTAGCAGTGGTGGTGAAGCCTGCAGCGAGACGCTTGGGGCCGAGGGACCTTCGGTCGCCATCAGACAAGTTTGAGCAAACACTAGAGATGAGGTCTTTGGCATCGATGGAGGAGTCTGTCCGCATAGTCTGCGAGGCGAGGATTTCCGAGGGGATCCAGCTCTGGGTGCCTGAGAAGTCAGAGGCCATCCTGAGGCCTCGGGCTGATGAGGTCATGCTTTTTGAAGCTTTCTTCGAGGCAGGCCTCAGGCTAATGGTAGTGGACATGTTGAGCGAAGTGCTGAAGGCATACAACTTTGAACTCCCTCAATTGTCTCTGAACGCCGTGGTGAGGCTGGCGATCTTCGAGTGGGCCATGAGGGCCGAAGGCTGCGAGGGGCGCACAGACGTCTTCGTCGCCCTCCATGATGCGAACTGCCAGCTGAAGTAGAGGGAGGGGGTAGACTGCGTGGAGAGGGCCTTGGCCTTTGGGAGCGCCAACTCCCAGCTCCAAAGGAGTTCCAAGATGACTTCCCGGTGAGGGCTATAAACAATAAGTGGTATTCGAAGTGGGACCAAGAATGGTTTTACGCTTTGGTGGGCGCGGACTCCCCTCTTCGGAGTACCAACGCACTTATCTCCTACCGACGCGAAGGTGTGGTGAAGGCGAGCCTCGAAGTCCTTCGGTCGAAGATCTTGCTTTTGCGGAGGGTGGCTTCGAGAATGAGCATGAGGGACTTAGCCGAGGAGTTCATCACCCTTCAGCTCAGCCCCTTGCGCTCTCTTGGCCAGAGAACCTATTCCAACCCTCGGGCTCGGAGGGCCTGAGCGAGGTGTTAGCGGAGCGCTTTGGTAAGACTTCAAAATTCTTATCTTCGTACTTCGCAGAATTACCTTGTGCTGACTTGAAATCTTGATGAAGCTGTTTACGACGTAAGGCCTCTAGAGGAGGCAATGATAGTAGCAGAGCGTGTTGTTGGGGCTCTAACGCCTGAGGAGCATGCTCAAAGGCTCGCACTGGTGGGGTCCTAGGAGCACTGGAACTGAGTGTGTACCTAACTCAGCGTCGAGGGGATCCAAGCGCTTCCAGACTTCTCCAGCTCAACACCCTCGGTGAGCGGCTCCAAGAGGAAAAGGGTGGATGACGAGGAACCCGAAGCCTTGAGGGTTCACTCGGAGATCCCAGCGAACGAAGCCCCTGCCGTGGCGGAGCAAGTGACTGTGAACCTCGGCATTGAGGCGGAGCCAGCAGATGCTCCGGTGGCAACAACTGAAGTGGCGGCGCTAGATACTGCGGCGGTGACCCCTTTGAGCGTGGGAGTTGGAGCTCAGCCCGTGCAACAAAGGGACTGGGGAGCGCACATCACTCCTGCCTCCTTCGAGGACATCTCCTCAGACGAAGGTAAATACTTGATCACCCTTCTCTTTACATTCATGTATATTGACTTGTCATTTTCTTCACATGCTGGTGGTGGCACGAGGCCCGTCGTGTCGAGGCCTGAGGGGACCTCTAACAGCAGCGGGAGCAGCAGCAGTGGTAGCAGCAGCAGCTCAGAATCCGAGAGCTCTTCGTCCGAAGAGGATGAAGGGGACAACCACGGTGAAGGGGTCCTTCAGGAGCAGAACGAAGAGGCTATCGAGGTTGTAGACAAGAGCCCAGCTCCGTCGGAGCCTGTGCTGGCGGTGTAGGACCGAAAGTAGCGACCAGAGGGGGGGTGAATGGGCGCCTAAAAAATTCTTTCGAATCAATGGCCTGCTCCCAACACCCAACGCACCTCAACAGACTTAGCTCAGAAGGCTAAACAAATCAACAAAGCCACAAACGATCTAGCCTAGAAACAACCGGTGTCATAGACAAAGAAACACCAATACAGTGCTAATAGGCAGATAAGTACAACATTCAACACATGGGCAGATCAGAGTTCACCAGCAATTTAAACTGAGTACAAATAAAAGGGATGAGAAAATACTGTTCGAAGTTGTCTCCAAGAGGGTACTTGACGAAGGTTGTTCGAAGTCTATGAAGCGTGCGAAGTCTGAGCATGTCGAAGGTGGCTTCGGAGACGACGTGTCGAAGTCTGTACTGCCGAAGCCTACTCCGAAGCAGTTGAGACGAGGCTTGCTTCGAAGCTGAACAAAACAAATTCGGACACACTTCGAACAAGCAAAAACTCCGAAGTAACAAACAATGCTTCGTGCGAAGCTGGCTTCGAATAATGTTGTGCGAAGTCTAGCAGCTTATCGAAATACTGCCGAAGTGGTAGCTTCGAACCGAAGCCAGCACGGACAGCAAGCAAGGCAAAAATTACCTTCGCACAGGAACAATACGGACAAGCAAACTTCGACACAAGACAGCTTCGCACAACTAGAGACAGACAACGTTTCGAAGTAATATGTAGCCTTCGGAAGGCAGTGAATGAAGTTGTAGATTTCGAGAGAGCAACCTTCGAAAAGTACTTCGCACAAGCTTCGCAAAGCCTAGACACAAGATCGAAGCATGCAATGGAAGAAGCCTGGTTTCGCACGTCACAAACCAGTCACAAACAGAACCACGCCACACGACTGACACCTCTGCCAGAGCATCGATCAGAACGCCATGCTAAGAAAAACAATAGAATATACTCTTCCAGGCGACTGACAAGGGCCTAGATTGGCCAGTCCATAGACTGCGGGCTACAGCGCCATAGGCAACGCAGAGTCAATAAGAACTACTCGGAATAAGGATGTGGCTGAAGAACAGAGACAAATAAAATACTCCCAGTGCACAGAACTCCGTCTACAAACCCCGCATGCAGAAGCAACCAGAAGGCACGCAAATCGAAATGAATCAAGAAAAGACTTCACACCTTGACGTTCTGTGAATCGGAGAGCAAGAATCACAAAAATGGAAGAACTCGTGAAGAACAGGGATACTTGCGGCGGCGGCGCTCTCTCGAGAGAAAACTGGAAGAAGCCAAAAAGTGACCCAAGCTTTAGTGCTAGATTAAAGTGTATTACAGAATGGGTAACCCTAACCCTAGGATATTGGGGCCTATTTATAGGCAGCCCATTAAATGTAAAAATGCAGAAATACCCCTAGGGTTTTTTACAGACGCTGAAATAAATGGAAAAGACCAAACTGCCCATAGGATATTTTTACAGACTCGACTGACAGACTGTGGGCCTAAAGGCAAAATAGTAAAATCCTAAATAAAGGTAACTTGTCCTGATGCGGAGCTTTCGTAGCAGCTACGGCTTCACCTCAGGACGGTCAGATCCGAAATCAACGGTCGTCGGTTTTGCGCCGAAACTGACAAAGCGTCCACCGTCTTTGTACCGGGTACCCGGATTGGGCCGGCCCGATTCCGCAGCTCCCTCATCCCGGCAATCGCTCGCCGCCCGTGTACCTGAGTCAATCCCGGTCAACAGCCCAGTGGATCCTCTGCTGCTCCTAGCCCATGTACCCAGATTAGGCCAGCCCGACTTCACGGCCTCCTCTGCCCGACAATCGCTCGCTGCCCGTGTACCTGAGTCACACGCGGCCCAGACGCAGCAGGTCTTCTATCTCTTTTTAGTCCTCTTTGACTATCGTTGACAATGACTCATCACATCTGGAGCCATGAGGCCCATGCTATTCAGCATGGCTCCTCAATCTCCCCCTTGATGAGTGCATTGTCAACACTTCTCTTCATCTGCTCTTCAGTATCTGTGAACAACTATGGAAACACGAAAACAAAACACAAGAAAACAGAGAAGAAGAAATAAAGTAAAAGTTTAACCCTAATGACCAAAAGCCGAGCAAAAGCAAGAAACGGTCATTATGGTTAACCAAAAGTAAAAGCTCAAAATGAGTGCAGTCTCAGAAACATAAACAAGGATATCAAAAGAGTAAGGACAAACGGGACAAAAACTCCCCCTGAAACAAATCCCAGAGAAAGCCAAAACTCCCCCTTAAACTCTTCTCCCAAAAATTCTCCCCCTTGTTGACAAGTGAACTCATCAAGCACTCTAAAACAATACTGACTCCCCTGACATGCAACTCCCCCTCAAAATATGCAATGAATGTAACGGTGGTGCAGGTGGAGTGTAGAAAGCATGCTTCTCAGATATGATTAACTGCAGTTACAACATCTAGCAAGTATAGCAGAAGACATACTGTCTAAGACACATGGCATGATCAGTACAACAGATGATATCTAAAGAAAGTCATTAGCATGCATTTTTCAGTTTTTGCAAATAAAAGCATCACCACATTTTCCAGTTAACAAGCAAGGTAAAAAATGAGATGCAGAAGCTAACTGATATCTACCAAGATAAGCATTGTCCAAAACAAAGTGCTTCAGCAAACTTGTTGTCTTTTTAATTTTCAGGCTTTTTCATTTTCCTTTTTCATTTTTGCCAAGGGTTATTTGCATGTCAAACCTTATGCTAACCGACCAAGTCAAGCCTAGGCCAAAACTAAACCATCGGAAGCTTAAGACATTGGTCTTGGCATACACTACACTGTCCTAGTTCATACCAAAGTGCTATGGTAAGCAGTCCAGAACAATGCAATGCGACAAAGCAAACCCACTTGGATCTTTTCAACTCAAGCATAAAAAGGCATGGAATTTTCATTCATTTTTGATTTTTTATCATTTCTAAAGCATATTTTCCATGTTAAAGCATAAAGATGTCCAAGTTGCATATCTGCATCAATGTGATGAACTAGCTACAAGGCATGTAACAGATAGCAAAAACACTCAGCCTACACATGCTAGTTACCAGAAGCAATGGTGATCATTTTTCAAGTCTAAAGCATAAAAGCCATGCATATGACAGACATCAGACATATCAAGTGAACTGAAGCAAAGCATGATCATCGACAAGTGAGCAAAAGCATGTACCAGCTAGAATAAGTAAAGCAGTTCAATCATATAACAGAAGCAGGCTCAAAAGTGTGATATGTGAATATGTATGGTATGAACACACACAAAAAGGACTCAAGAAAAGAGTAAAGAAGAAAGAAAACTGACGCAAAATATCCTAAAAAGGATACACAACACCCAAATCCCCTCGTAAACGCTCAAAAGTAGACTGATCTAGGGGTTTGGTGAAAATGTCAGCCAACTGATGATGGGTATCAACATGAACAAGGTCAATGACACCTTTCTCATATTGATCCCGCAAAAAGTGAAAGCGCACATCAATGTGTTTGGTTTTTGAATGGAGACATGGGTTTTTCCCTACACTAATTGCACTGGTGCTGTCACAAAACAATGGAACTCTGGTAGGAAAAAACAACCCAAAATCTCGCAGAGTGGAAATCATCCAAACCAACTGTGAGCAGCAGCTAGCAGCAGCTACATACTCAGCCTCTGTGGTCGAAAGAGCAACTCCATATTGCTTTCGAGAAGACCAAGAGACAAGAGAAGAACCAAGAAATTGGCAAGTACCGAAAGTCGACTTGCGATCCAACCGGCATCCACCAAAGTCAGCGTCCGAAAAGCCAAATAAATCAAGAGAAGATGATGCTGAATAGTAAAGACCAAGATCAGGCGCATAAGTGAGATACCTGAAGATGCGCTTGACAGCCTGCCGATGAGACGCGCGTGGTGAAGACTGGAAACGCGCGCACAGTCCCACGGCGAACTGTATGTCTGGCCTCGTCGCCGTCAAGTACAACAGCGAACCGATCATCCCTCGAAACTCTCTCTCGTTGACCTTGACGCCGCTCTCGTCCTTGTCCAGGCCCCCAGATGTACCCATTGGGGTCATCTGCGGCTTCAGCTCACCACCAAAGTCAAATTTTTTCAACATGTCACGAGTGTACTTACCTTGGTGTATGAAGGTGCCGTACTTGGTCTGCTTGATCTGGAGCCCTAGAAAGTACTTGAGCTCACCCATGAGGCTCATCTCAAACTCACTGTGCATCTGCTCAGAAAACTTGGACACAAGATCGTTAGTAGTACCGCCAAAAATAATATCATCCACGTAAATCTGAGCGACTAAAAAATCTGAAGCATCCCTGAGCAAGAAGAGAGTCTTATCCACAGAACCCATCACAAAGCCCTTCCCCAACAAAAACTGCTTTAACCGGTCATACCAAGCCCTAGGGGCTTGTTTTAACCCGTATAAAGCTTTGTGCAACTTAAAAACATGTCGAGGAAACTTGGGGTTCTCAAAACCGGGGGGCTGCCTAACATAAACCTCCTCCTCTATGTACCCGTTCAGAAAAGCACTCTTGACGTCCATTTGAAAAAGCTTAAAACCCTTCGAAGCGGCAAAAGCTAAAAGAATGCGAATGGACTCAAGACGGGCAACAGGGGCGAAGGTTTCTTCAAAATCAATACCTTCCTTCTGGCAGAAACCCTGGGCAACTAGTCGAGCTTTGTTGCGCACCACAACCCCATCTTCACCTTGCTTGTTCTTGAATACCCACTTGGTGCCTATGGGATTGCATCCTGGTGGCAGCTCTACTAGAGTCCAAACCCGATTGCGGACAAAATTCTCAAGCTCTTCTTGCATGGCATTAATCCAGTTCGAGTCAGAAAGAGCATGAGAAATGTCTCTGGGCTCAAAAGATGCAACAAAAGCAGATTCAGCAAACACAGCAAGAGAGTCAACAGACGAACGCAAAGTTCTTGTAGACAAATCACCGATGATGAGCTCTGAGGGGTGATCACGCTGAACTGCTCGGGATCCCTGGTGATCTGAAGTCACCTCACCGGAGTCATCAGCTGGCACCTCTGGACTCGACTGAGGGGGCTCGATCGAAGTGGAAGAAGTGATCAGAGGTCCGCCCTCGTCCTCAGTCGAAGTCTCAGAAGGTGTGGGCTCTGCAGGAGGTGCAGAAGGCCCACCCTCATCAGCAGCTGGAGTATCCTCATCTTCCTCGAAGATGGACTCTCCGAGCTCACCATCAACAGAAAGCTCAAAAGAAGGAGTTGAAGAAGGCAAGGACTCATCAAAAGAAACCTCGCAAGTCTCGACAAGCTGCTGGGAGTCGAGGTTCCAAACACGAAAGCCTCGAGAATGCAAAGCGTAACCAAGAGAAACACCATCCCAGCACCGAGACTCAAACTTGTCCAAATGCCCTCCCTTCTTGAGCACAAAGCACTTGCAGCCAAATGCTCGCAAGTGGCTCACCTTGGGCTGTCTGCCAAACCGCAGCTCATATGAGGTCTTACTTAGGTAAGCTCTAAGAAAAATGCGGTTGGCCAAATAGCAAGCCGTGTTCATGGCTTCAGCCCAAAAGCGCCTAGGAGTCCTGTGCTCATCGAGCATCGTCCTGGCCATCTCGACTAGCGTGCGGTTCTTTCGTTCCACAACGCCATTCTGTGGGGGAGTGTAAGGAGCAGAAAACTGATGATCAAGACCCTGATCACTGCAGAAGCTGACGAACTGAGAGTTCTTGAACTCAGAGCCGTTGTCGGAGCGAATTGCTCGCATCCGACCATTGTTCTCATTCTTCAGCTTCAAAATCAGGTCATGAACAAAATGAAAAGTTTCATCCTTAGACTCTAAGAAGAAAACCCACGAGAATCGAGAAAAATCGTCAACAATCACAAGTGCGTACCACTTCCCACCGACTGAGCGTACCCGAGCTGGACCGACAGTGTCCATATGTAATAGCTCGCCCGGATACGAAGTCATCACCTGAGTCACAGGTGCGTGAGAAGCGGCAACCATTTTCCCGTGACGACAGGGATGGCAAACCAGATCCTTCTCCATCTTAAGCTTGGGCAGTCCTCGGATGAGGTCCATAGAGCTCAACCTGACTAGCAGGTCAAAACTCAAATGGCCTAACCTCCTATGCCACTTCCAGAGCTCAGAGGAGGATCCAGCAATCAAACAGCGAGAAGGGCCAAAAGAACTAGAGAAGTCAATCCGAAAAACCTTACCGAAAGGTAAGATCTGGCAAATCAAAGACCCTCTAGAGTCAAACACAGAAGAATTTCCTTTCTTAAAATGCACCTCCAAACCATCCTCAAGAAGTTGCGAAACAGAGATCAAATTAAAGTTCAAATTTTCAACCAAAGCAACGTTCTTCAAAGAAAAATTGTCTGAAATGCGAATTGAGCCAATGCCACTTACTTTCCCTTGACCACTGTTCCCGAAGGTGATGTACTCTTTGGAGCTCGGGGGAGTGAGACTGGAGAACCATCTTCGATGTCCCGTCATGTGGCGAGAGCATCCTGAGTCCATGATCCAAACGTCCTCCAGTCCCCGATCCTGCATAATTAGTGGTTGTAAGTGGGAGCAAATGGTCCGGCACCGGGTTTAGCAAAAGAGCTAAACTAGTGTCGAGCCATCTACTCAAAAGACGGAAAGCAGAAAACATCAGAAAAGTTTGGACCAAAACGCGGCTCAAAGCGCGGTCCTCGGTTATGCCTAAAACCTCGGCCACGAGGTCCAGGACCGTAGCCAAAACGGCCTGGAGCTCTGCCGGAACGACCACCACCAACTGGAGTACGAGCAAGAAAGTCGTCTCCTCTACCACCACCTACACGACACGGCCTGTCCTCCAGCCTATCCCCGCGTCGAGGAACTCTCAGTCTACCACCCTGCTGGAAGAACTGCTCCTGACCACCACGAGAACGCTCTGCTCTCTCAACCCGCTTCCTCCTGAAGCAAAACTCTACAAGATGCCCGTCTCTCTGACAATACTCGCAATGGTAAGTGGGCTTCTTGGAATGTGCTTGAGGTTTGGGGTTCTTGGGCTTAGTGGTGTTTGGTGTCGGCTTCTTGGGTTGAGAGGGTCCAGGAAGAGAGTCAAGAGAAGTGTGGAGGTGTTTGAGCTTTGGAACCCAGATGGGCTTCTTGGGTGGAGCTTTGGGTGGTTCATGGATCACTCCATCCTTGGGCTGACAAGCCTGGGAAGACTCAGTGGAATGGGTCTTGGGATATCTCTGCTCAGGAGTCATTTTACTCCACTCCACTGCCCGGCTAATGGCACTCTCAAAGTCAGCCTTGGTGTAGGTGTAACCTACCCCAAACCCATCCTGCCTCTTGAACTGCTGGATCATCATGCCGAGCTGTGGCTCTCTGGCACTGATCCAACTCAGGATGGAACGGAGGTAAAAGTTCTCATTCTGAGAATCAGCTAGCTCCTCTCTCAAGGAAGCTAGTACCTCCACCTGAGACAAGCAGGTCTCACACTCACTATCTACCTGGACAGACTTCTCGGCTTTTAGCTTAATCAACTCAAGTCTAAGAGACAGACAGTTCTCACAGACAGTGGGTGGAACTAACAATGTCTCAAGCTCTAGCCTAGTCTGCGCAAGCTCAGCTCTCATTCTCTCCAAATCACCCAGATGCTTATCGCCCTTGGCTTTCAGCTCAGCTAAACTAGCAAGATGAGATGGGCAATCAGCACAGGGAACGACGACAGTGGCTTGAGCATCTTTCAGCTCCAGCTGAGCGCTTTCAAGCTCAGTGGCCAAAACGTCCCTCTGATCAACCCTTTCTGTGTACCTGGACTTCAGAGTCGACAGGTCACACAGAAGCACCTCACACTTTGGGCACTCACTGCTATCACCCAAGCAAGGAGAAGAAGATAGACTCTCAATTCTGCCGTTGGCCACGGCAAGCTCACTCTCTAACTCATCTATCCTCTTCTTAGCCCCTCTAAGCAGTTTTTCCCGATACTTTAACTCCTGACGATTGCTTTCAAGTAAATCAACGATTTCGCGTTCATAGGATGGTACCTTTTCGTTGTCGTCGTCGTCGGAGTCATCGGAGGAGCCCTTCTCTTCCTTATCCCCAAGAGCCATTGAGCAGAAGCTCTTGCGGGATCTTCGGCGCTGATGTGAGCGGCTCTTCGGTCTGTCACCGAAGGCCATGAAGCAAAGGCCTGCTGGATCGTCCTTGTCCTTCCCCTTCCTGATGACGATCTCTTCATCGCTTGAGCTCGATGAAGAGGAAGAAGATGTGGACCGCTTGGAGTAGCTCTTCTCCATCTCAGCGAAGAAGGCCTTGTCGCGCTTCTTGTTCTCTCGCCGGTAGTCCTTCAGGGCCTTTCTGAAGAATCTGGTTTTTGGCTTGCCCTTGTTGAAGGAAGAGCTGTCGTGCTTGCCGGAGTCGTGGAAGCCACCACTGGTGCCCTTCTTGTGACTATTTCGCTTGGGGCAGTCGGCGATGAAGTGTCCTGGATCACCACACTCAAAGCATCCGGTCTTTGTGCCGTGTCTTTTGAACATCCTCTTATCATAGACACGACGCACCCGGTTGTTAAACAGACACAAATCATCATCACCCAAAGTCTCAAGCTGGTCCTCAGTGATAGACATCAAGGAGAACCCAGCACAACTCACAGAAAAGGGATCAACAGAAGGTGTAGCAAGGGCCAGAGACTTTGATCCAGAGCCAGTGAGATTTGATCTCAACTGGGTATCAACCTCGGTGGCTTCAGCTTGCTAAACAAATCAGAAATGGTCAAGGTATCATACGAAGTGCTCTCAATGATAGAGGATACATTGATCTCCCAGATCTTTGGGTCCAAGGTATGGAGAACCTTGAGCGCCTGTTCGTGATCTGAGACTAACTGAACACCCTTAGCCTTGTTGTCCCGAAGCTTGTTTATGATCGACTGAAAACGACCAAACAACGCTTCAACAGATTCACCCGGCTTTTGTGTGAAGTTCTCGTACTCACGCCGGTAGGTCTGATAGAGCCGAGCCTTGACCTGAGCTGTCCCCTCATGGTGTGCCTGGAGGGTAGCCCAGATCTCTCTCGCAGTGGAGAGATGGCTCACACGCTCAAACTCAGTGGGACCTAAACCAGAAAACAAGATGTTCACCGCTTTGCTATTGTTCACATGCTGGGCGATGATACCAGGAGAACCACGCTCAGCAACTGGCAATATGACAAACGTAGCGTGAACGCAAATGTCCCAGATGTCCGAGCTTTGGCTCATGAGATAGGCTCGCATGCGAGTCTTCCAATAATTATAGCCATAAGCTTCCAAGGACGGGACCTTGCCAGGAGACGTCATGATCACTACTGGGGTTTAGAACCAGTTAAGGTATGGAAAAACCCTAACCAGGCTCTGATACCACTTGTAGGACCGAAAGTAGCGACCAGAGGGGGGGTGAATGGGCGCCTAAAAAATTCTTTCGAATCAATGGCCTGCTCCCAACACCCAACGCACCTCAACAGACTTAGCTCAGAAGGTAAACAAATCAACAAAGCCACAAACGATCTAGCCTAGAAACAACCGGTGTCATAGACAAAGAAACACCAATACAGTGCTACTAGGCAGATAAGTACAACATTCAACACATGGGCAGATCAGAGTTCACCAGCAATTTAAACTGAGTACAAATAAAAGGGATGAGAAAATACTGTTCGAAGTTGTCTCCAAGAGGGTACTTGACGAAGGTTGTTCGAAGTCTATGAAGCGTGCGAAGTCTGAGCATGTCGAAGGTGGCTTCGGAGACGACGTGTCGAAGTCTGTACTGCCGAAGCCTACTCCGAAGCAGTTGAGACGAGGCTTGCTTCGAAGCTGAACAAAACAAATTCAGACACACTTCGAACAAGCAAAAACTCCGAAGTAACAAACAATGCTTCGTGCGAAGCTGGCTTCGAATAATGTTGTGCGAAGTCTAGCAGCTTATCGAAATACTGCCGAAGTGGTAGCTTCGAACCGAAGCCAGCACGGACAGGAAGCAAGGCAAAAATTACCTTCGCACAGGAACAATACGGACAAGCAAACTTCGACACAAGACAGCTTCGCACAACTAGAGACAGACAACGTTTCGAAGTAATATGTAGCCTTCGGAAGGCAGTGAATGAAGTTGTAGATTTCGAGAGAGCAACCTTCGAAAAGTACTTCGCACAAGCTTCGCAAAGCCTAGACACAAGATCGAAGCATGCAATGGAAGAAGCCTGGTTTCGCACGTCACAAACCAGTCACAAACAGAACCACGCCACACGACTGACACCTCTGCCAGAGCATCGATCAGAACGCCATGCTAAGAAAAACAATAGAATATACTCTTCCAGGCGACTGACAAGGGCCTAGATTGGCCAGTCCATAGACTGCGGGCTACAGCGCCATAGGCAACGCAGAGTCAATAAGAACTACTCGGAATAAGGATGTGGCTGAAGAACAGAGACAAATAAAATACTCCCAGTGCACAGAACTCCGTCTACAAACCCCGCATGCAGAAGCAACCAGAAGGCACGCAAATCGAAATGAATCAAGAAAAGACTTCACACCTTGACGTTCTGTGAATCGGAGAGCAAGAATCACAAAAATGGAAGAACTCGTGAAGAACAGGGATACTTGCGGCGGCGGCGCTCTCTCGAGAGAAAACTGGAAGAAGCCAAAAAGTGACCCAAGCTTTAGTGCTAGATTAAAGTGTATTACAGAATGGGTAACCCTAACCCTAGGATATTGGGGCCTATTTATAGGCAGCCCATTAAATGTAAAAATGCAGAAATACCCCTAGGGTTTTTTACAGACGCTGAAATAAATGGAAAAGACCAAACTGCCCTTAGGATATTTTTACAGACTCGACTGACAGACTGTGGGCCTAAAGGCAAAATAGTAAAATCCTAAATAAAGGTAACTTGTCCTGATGCGGAGCTTTCGTAGCAGCTACGGCTTCGCCTCAGGACGGTCAGATCCGAAATCAACGGTCGTCAGTTTTGCGCCGAAACTGACAAAGCGTCCACCGTCTTGTACCGGGTACCCGGATTGGGCCGGCCCGATTCCGTAGCTCCCTCAGCTTGGCAATCGCTCGCCGCCCGTGTACCTGAGTCAATCCCGGTCAACAGCCCAGTGGATCCTCTGCTGCTCCTAGCCCATGTACCCGGATTGGGCCAGCCCGACTTCACGGCCTCCTCTGCCCGACAGTCGCTCGCTGCCCGTGTACCTGAGTCACACGCGGCCCAGACGCAGCAGGTCTTCTATCTCTTTTTAGTCCTCTTTGACTATCGTTGATAATGACTCATCACATCTGGAGCCATGAGGCCCACGCTATTCAGCATGGCTCCTCAGGCGGAGCCCATGACGGAGATGGTCCGACCTCTGCTTCTAGGGGGATCCGTAACGGAAGCAGCCATCCATGCATTCCATGAGGGCTGCGTTGCTGCGGGGCAAGGGGACTTGGTGGCACAACTCAGCCACTCAAGTCCCTTGGACTTCTTCGCAAATGCCTACAAAGCCATCGTCCAGGTAAGCGAAGCTCCACACGATCTCTCGAGTCACACTTGATTTTTACTCAACACTTGGGATTTTCTTGAATCTTTTTAGGTCTTCACGCTGAATGCTACAACGACAGCCTCCGCGGACCATCGGATGACCCTTCTGGCGGAGGAGAGGGACGCTCTTCGACGCCAAGCTATGGAGGAGGCCGAAAGTCAAAGGCAGACTGAGGCAGTGGCATAGGCGGTGAGGTCCAAGGCAGTCAAGGTGAGAGAAGCCTTGGCCTCAAAGACAGAAAGACTTTGAGAGGCACTTCGGGCTTTGGAGGAGACCAGGGTGAAGCTGGCTACAGAGTGTTCTGATCTTCACGCAGCTAGTCACTGTGTGGAAAACTTTGTAGTCCGAGGGGTTGACGTGGCCACCTCAATCTTGACTGCAGACCTCGAGCAACTGGGGACCGAGTGCCAGGCCCCGGACTTCAACCCTTTGGACCCAATCGGGGACCGCCTCGAGTTCTTGCAGACGGCTGCTGCAACGGCGGAGACCTCAATGAAGGGCTTCGCACTGATGGCTGGGCGAGTGGCGGGCAAAGGAGTGTTGCATATGCTCCACAACGCGGTGTGCAACCACCTTGAGGTGGAAACCTCGGTCACTCCGATGGCCTTCGAAGGCCAACACTTGGTTTCGCCACCCCCAGATGTCCGCGGAGTGTGGCGCCAGCTTCAAGAACCTTGGAAGTCCCAAGGTTGCGAAGCAGTCCTCGATCTCCAATGGCTCTCCCGTCTTCGCCGAGCCAAGGCACAAGCCTCGCCAGCTCAGCCTTTGACGTCAAAGCCTCCGCCTCCGAAGGTGTAGACCTCCTTAGGCTTTTTATAATTCATAGTTGTAAGCTTGTAAACAATTTATCAGTTCATTAATGGAAATGCGGGGGTACTTTATACCTGCCTAGGCTCAGCCTTCGGATGTTGAGTTTGAAGTACTTGTGGATTCTGAGGAGCTTCGCCAGCTTTGGGTGGTGCTCAAAGTATCTAGGTCCGAAAGCCCCCCTCGGTTCAAGCTTCCGAGGGGTTCTAGCGGTGAAGCTATTCCTGAAGTAGCCCAGGAGCTGCTGGTTGCCATGAAGACGGAGCCTCTTCAGAGTTCCTCCTCGTCGCCAGACTTAAGCTATTTCAAAGTAGGCTTAAGCGGCCAGGGGGTGCAGCCTTCAGGTACAGCCTTAACAGGCGATGAAGCCCTAGAATTCTCTTCCTTCGATGCGGCACCGCCTTCGTGTCAAACTTGGAACAACCTGCAATGCGAAAGATGAGTTCTGCGGGCTTTAGAGCGTGGATGGTCCGGCCGCGGGAGATCAGGCTCCGACGTGGCTTCATCTAGCTGAGGGGGACCTGCCCGAAACAAGAGCGAGCGAGGGTCGAACATGTCGGGGCCTCGAGCTCGCTTTTTCTTAGGCTTAGACACAGATTACTCGTAATTTTGTTTTCGAAGTTTATTTGTAACATACTTGTTATTATCATTCAATGAATGAGATTTATTACATGTGCATAATTCGTCTACATGCTTCGCATGAGTTGAGTGTTTCGAATGTTTATCTTTCCACGCTCGTACTGCGCATTTCATTCGCACACTTCGCATACATACCTTAGTCCCCCCTTGCGCATGGCATCTAGGGACTTAGTCGTTGCTGGTGCGAGCAATTAAGAATGTGAAGGGGTGCGCCTTTTGGCAGCTTCAGATGCTTATATTGCATCAATCGAAGGCCTCTTCTGGGCTTCGAACGCTTTAATTTTGAAGCGAAGCAAGGTGTTGGACTGGAAACGGCGACCAGAGGGGTGGTGAATGGGAGCTTTTAAAATTTCGGGCTAAAAATCTAGCCTTCGGTTTTGGTTCTGTCTTCTGCGGAATAGGTGTTTTGACAGCTCCGAACACAGGCTTCGCAGGAGCAAAAGTTCGAAGCCAAGAAGACTTCGCTCCACTCACAACCCTTGAAAATCTACTCTGCTAAGTCAGTGCAGGCTCCGCAAACAGGGTGCTTCGAGCAGGCTTCACACTTCACCCTTCGCAAGAGTGGACGACCCTCTGCGGACTTCGACCAAGTACTTGGCAGCAGCAACTGGTGCTGGGCTTCGTACACGAAGGTCTAAACGCACGCTAACAGACTTCGCTAGGGGCTTCGACACAAGAAGCAAAACGGGCTACGGTCAGGGCTTCGCTAGTAAGCAGCGAGGTCTAGCCTCCTGTTACACAGAGCGAACGCACACTGAAAACACACTTCGCACAAAACACCCTTCGCCTAGACATGCTTCGGTGCACTAAAAACTAGCGAGGTATGCAACAAGCTCAAGCAGAAATATGAACACAGAAGCAGGGCTTCGCTGCTTGAACAAGGAACACTGAGAAAGAACTCTCTGGATGAATACAACGTGTGTGGGGCTTGTACAGGAGCTCAACAGTAAATGCTCAAAGTGTTAAATGTTACCTACCGAGCCCCCATATTTATAGCCCACAGTTCACCCAAAGGAATTGACTATTTTACCCCTAGGGTTTACATTGGTTTTGTCTCTACAGAAGTGAGGGGTACAAAAGGTAGTCAACTTTATTGGAGGCTTCTCTGTCAGCCTTTGCAGAGGGGACAGCGCCAGCTTTTTGCAGAGTAGACACTGTCAGACTTGCAGCCTTTGACCTTTCTGAAGCCCCCTTCGCACGCGAGAGGTGCGATAGCTTCGGTGAGAAGCCTTGAGCCAGATGGCCTTCGCTTCACCGAAGTCACCCTTCGATACAGTGACGGTTTTGAGACGAAGCCGTCAAAGCCCTTGGGCCTTCGCACCAACACCTCCAGAGTGGACCACCACGGCTTCGCAGCTTCCGCCCAGCTCGAACTCCGTCAGTCCGTGTACCGAAGCCATGCAGGCCGACGTACCACAAGACAACCACACTCCGAAGCCCCACCTTCGGAGTACCACCCTTCGAAGTCCCTCCTTCGTCCAAGGCCTCCGTACGAAGCATTCCACGAGCACTCTGTCTCAGTGTCTCTCCCGGAGCACACTCCTCGACGAGCCTCATCCGGACCATGCCTTCGATTCACCTCGACTTCTGAGACCTTCGTCGGGTACCTTCAAATGTCTCCCTCCGGAGCACACTTCGAACACTTTTGCCTCCGCAGAGGACTTGATCCACCAAACTCCGAAGTCACTCCGTCTGGAGTACCTTCGAAGTGCCTCGCCTCCGAGGACTTTGTCTCGATGTACCTTCACCCGGAGCCACACTCCGCACTCTCTGCCTTCACCTGGCGCACCTCGACCCAAGGACCGACCCAGACCCCTTCGCAGCCACCGTGACAGAGCTCCCCGCTCCCCTGGCATCAAGCCTCCCGCTTGACCCAGGTTCACCTGCTACGAACCTGTCCGTCGCCTCCGAAGTCCCTGTGCACCACAGACAAGCAGACAAGTGTATCCAGTACTCCGGAGACCTCTCCGGGTTAGCAACCTCCGGCACACACTCTGGTGTACCGCCCAAAGTACCGAAGCCTTTGGTACAAACCCAGTCATCGTGTACTGTCGGACCCCTCCGACAAGCACACTCCGCTGCAACAACCAAACCACCGAGCACCCTTCGGTGAAACCACCTCCGAACACCCTTCGGAGGTACCCCTTGGAACCAGAGGGTAAAAGCCTGTCAATCACTCATCACAAACACCGAAACCAACCCTTGGTTTCTCACAAGGCTTCAGCGTGCTCAAATTATGCGAAGCATGGCTTCGGCATGCTTAAATCTTAGATTAGATTTTGACAGGCGAAGCAAGGCTTCGGAGCGTGTTTAGATAGCGAAGCAAGGCTTATGAGCTTGATTCTGTAATGAAAATGGAATGGGTGGTGTGGATTCACCGAACCTGTGATAATGCGAGCCACCTTCGACTTTGAGCCACCTTCAACTCTGGGTCACCTTCGACCCTAGGACGCTTCGGGTACGGAACCCGAAATCCCTGGACGCATCGGGCTCGTGGCCTGGAGTCCTTTATGTTACTGCTATGGGCCCGGAGGCGTTGTGTAGCCTTCGGAGGAGCGCTCCAGTTTAAAATTGATTGAAGTAGTGCTTTGGTCCCCATCAATACGAAGCGGTAACCTTGATTCTTAGAAGATCGGATGTTCTAATGCCAGATCGGAAGTTCCGATGCTTGACGGACCTGAAGTTTCAATACTTGATCGGAAGTTCCGATATTGAATAAGATTCAATACATAGAGCAATTTTTCTATCGGATGTTCCGATATTGGATCGAAAGTTCCGATGTCGATTTTTAATCGATACAGAGAGTAATATTGTCGTCGGAAGTTCTAATTTGGAATCGGAAGTTCCGATCCAGTTTAGTCACTTGTAGATTCTTTGCCTTACTTTGTTTTGTAGAGAATGTTGTGATAGGTATGACCGTATTAAATGTTATGTATGAGATGCATGTATTGAATGTAAATTAAATATGGCTTGCATGTCATTATTATTTATAACCCAAGGTTGGTGTACATTCATACGACCTGCGTGTAGGTCGATTATTGATGATTCGGCTCATGTAACTAGTATAGGTGCTATTTTGATAGGCAAGTACAGTTCATGGAGGCAAGAAACACACACTCAATGACGGGAGCCAATGAGATAGAAATCACAATGTGAAGGGGCCATACTATGTCACAGTCAATGTGTTGTATATGGTGCTTACTTTTGTTCCTATCATACTATTCTTACATGTTTTCTTCTTGCTAGGGAATGTCACCTTGCTAGAAGTTTTCCCTTAGAAAATTAAGTATTGATGCTCTTTCCAATAGCTACATGCACCAAGGATCTCGATCATCGATAGTGGGTCTGCCAAAGTAGGGTGCTATCTTTTATCTTGACCAATTGGGGTGGAAGTCGGACTTCCATGCACATAGTATTGGTTTGCTAACGAGGCTATCAAAACTTTTTTGGGCCTTGGGGCATGGAGTTGGACATTGAGCATTGTATGCTTTTCCAACGACAAGAGTCACATACGATGTGATTAGCAAAATGTTGCTTACCTATGTCACCTAGCTTCTACCGGTGATTCCAAAGTTCACTAGGAGTTAGAATGAATATGGATCTTGTGCCACTATTAGTCATTAGAAGGAAAGTGATTGTTTTTACATAGTGGAACATCTTTTATTAGATAGAATATAACAATTGCATAGTGCTAAACCTTGCATTTAATCTTTGTAGATCATGTCACCAACTACTACTATTAAGAACACTTCAATTTTTAATTTGCGATCTATTCTTGAGCGAGAGAAATTGTCTAGAACAAAATTTATGGATTGGTACATAAACTTGAGAATTGTTCTCAAGCAAGATAAAAAGGATTATTTTCTAGAGGAACCCCACCCTGATGAACTAGGGGAAGATGCTTCAGTAGCAGACAAGCGTGCTTATGAGAAGCATGCTAGTGATTCTATGGACGTCAGTTGTCTGATGCTTGCTTGCATGTCCTTTGAGTTACAGAAACAATACGAGGAAAGAGGTGCTTACGGTATGATCGTATGCCTCAAGGGAATGTTTTACAACCAGGCATGAGCCAAGAGATACAATGTGTCTAAGGCCTTGTTTAGGAGTAAGTCGAACGAAGGGAGCCCAGTTAGTCCTAATGTGATTAGGATGATTGGTTACATTAAGAATTTGGAGAGACTAGGTTCTCCACTAGATCCATACTTGGTTATTGATGTGATTCTCCAGTCGCTCCCCTTGAGCTTCGAGCCGTTCATTATGAATTACAATATGCATTACTACAAACCGCCACTGTAGTGGTGTTGGGAAAAACACTGTAGTGACGGGCTATTAGAAGCCCGCCACTACAGTGGTTTCAGACGCTGTCGTGCCAGCGACTGCCACTACTAGTGGTGGTTAGTGCTGACGTTAGCACGGACCACCACTAGTATAGCCCCTAGTAGTGGCGGTCGCTGATGACGTCAGCACCAACCGCCGCTACTATTGTCACTAGTAGTGGTGGATAGAAAACTGTCCGCCACTACTACGCTGTCCACCACTAATAATTTGATGACATCACTTGCGACCACCACTACTATTCTGACTATAAATACACAACTTCTTCCTCCCCGAGCCTGAGGCTACCGAAGTTCGCATTTTGGTCCGTACAATGGCGACAAAATCTAGAAAAAGAGGGGGGAGGCTTTGTTTTCGTTTCTTTTGAAGGATTTCTTTCTAGGATGTAAATCCATGCCGAATATCACATTTATTTTCTATTTAATCATGTATATAATGAGTTATTAGCATTTTACTAATTTAGGATTTGTGAATAGAAATTTTCAAATATTCTTCCATTCATAGTGTTTCTTTCTCCCAAATGAAGAAATATGACCCTCCTCACAATTATTCATCACTTGTATACATTTTTACGTCATTTTAATCTATTTTTAATTTGATTTATGATTATAGATCTAGAGTTATGTTGTTTGGAGTGAGAAACCAATGTAGTTAATTTATTTAATATTTTTTTCTACTTAATACATAGTTTGAATTAAAGCATTTTAAAAATAATATATATGTTTTAGATGGAGCATAGGTCCTCGATGTACTCCTCCAATGACAGAGATGTGGTGGCATATTTTAACAGAGTAACTTAATTTACTGAAGCTGTCGCACAATATGCTTCCCGTCAGAGTGAAGCGGCAATATATTGACCTTGTAAAGTTTGTAAAAACGAAGTGATGTATCCTTGTTCAGGTCGTGAAACCATACGATTTCGCTTGTTGAAAAATGGTTTCATGAAGAACTACTATATATGGACGAAACACGGTGAGATGGGTCAAAACCCTCCTGATGATTCTAATGTGCCGCAAGATGCTCATCAACATAGAAGAGGTTCTGATCATACATCCGACATAACACATGATGTTGATCAACATGATGATGACGACGCCTTTGATGTGGAGGAACTGATTCGAAATGATGCGCCTAAGGTGCTGTTGCCTGAGGCGCCTTTTAACTATGTGCCTCCCATGACGCATCAATCCCCAATCCCTAATCCCCAACTCTTTGTCTCTTTGCCGACCCCAACCACGGCCTCCACCCTCATCACTGACCCCCAACCTCGACGACAGCACCCTCCACCCTCATCATCGACCCACAACCTCGACAACAGCGCCCTCCTCGCTGGTTCACGATGGATCCTCCTAAGATTGAACCAAACAGTGGATCCTCAGACTCTACATCAAGTGGTGTGTGTGAGGTTTGCAAATGCGGTAAACTTAAGGTACATAGTATAGTTTACAGTTTCTTGGCAAAGAAAGTGATTCTCATATTGGACTCCGACTCGGAGGACGACTCACGATCACCTTAACCAGTTAGGGTAAGTGCTGATAGATGGAAGAATGATGAGGCAACCGGTGGCAGAGGGAAACATGCTGAGGCTAGCGGTGGAAAAGGGAAGCATGCAGAGCAATGCGGCAGCAAGAGGAGGCAGGAGTCAAGATCCATTTTTATGCAAATTTTATATTTTTATCAGCGAATTCAATCATTGAACGATATTTTTTACATTGCTACATGTATGATAAGTTGTTCTCACTATCGCCGCAGCGTGTATTTTCTTGTTCAGGAACATGGAGAGCAGTTCAGACTACCTGATGATGCCGAGTTGGTTGAGGATTGACAAGTTGAGGCTTTTCATCTGTTTAACTAGAAATAGGTTGGGTTTGTGCCGAGGAAGAAGAAGCTCCAAACCATATCTTTCTTTTGGGTTTGGACTAGTAGTGCGTTTTTGTTTGGTGTGCGGTTCGATGTGTAAGCTGGTTTCCCCAACCTGGACTTATGTTTGTTTACTTGCTTTGAAATAAACGTGATGTGTCAAGTTAATTTGGAACCACGAACCGCATGGCCCCAAGAGAGCCCTCGCACCACTGCGCTACAAAGTCTCGATCATATCGTAACAAAATGACAAGTCTCGTCTTTTTAGACTTTATTTAATTTTTGAGGATTAAAAAACTATAAAGATACATGTTGTCGATCGAGTGTTTTGGCAACCTACATTTTTATGATGGTTTTAAATTTATTGGATAATAACTAATAATAGAGTCAAAAACATGAATATGGTTTTTCTATAAATTTTGGTTAATTATTTCATGTCTTTTAGTTCAAATTTAACTTATTTTGACTTTGATCATAAAAACACACTTAATGAAATAAAAAACAGTAAACCGAGGCAGAAAAATACCAATTTTTATAATTAGAATAGTTGTGTTGTTTTTTATTGTACATTTTTTTAAATTTGATAAGTTATGATATATTTTTATTGTTAAAAAAATCAAGTTCAAATGAGAATTTAAACATCAATAAAAAAGTGCTGAAAATTAGAACATAAATGAAAAAAATGTTTGGAGGCCAGCAGCAAGGTTCAAACCTCAAACCACATGCCGACAGCAAGGTTCGATCCTCGAACCGCATGGCCCCAAGCGAGCCCCTGCACCACTGCGCTACAAAGTCTTTCTCGACAATTTAGGCAGCGTATACTAGATAATCCCTACTACCCCTATTAGTAGTGGTGGTCGGGTGTAATTAGTGGCGGGCATGCTGACGTCACCAGCTCGCCACTGCTATTCCTTTTAGTAGCGGTGGTCGGGTGACGTCAGCGGACCGCCACTACTAAGCCGACACCAACGGCGGGTGGATTAGTAGTGGTGGGATAGTGACGTCATCGCCCGCCAATACTAAGAGAAATAGCAGTGGCGGGCAAGATGATGTCATCTTGCCCGTCACTGCTAATACACCTATATATAATTTTCGGCTCCCACCTAGACAAAACTTAGTTTCATTAGCCTCTTTAACTCCCGCGCCCGTCGCCGCCATCCCATAGCCCTTCGCCGTGCACCGTCCTAGAGCCCGCACCACCGTCCCAGAGCCCGCACCGCTTTCCCGGAGCACGCGCCACCACTGTCCCCAAAGCCCGTCGCCTTCATCCCCGAGCCCGCGCCGCCGTCCCAGAGCCCGTGCCACCGCCCTCCGCCCATCGCCACCATCCCGGAGTCCACGCTGCTGCCCTCCGACCATCGCTGCCATCCCCAAGCCCGCATCGCCATCCCGAAGATCATGAGTTCTAGTGCTTTTCACTGAAATTTGGTATGTTTTATCTAGATGGGCTGTTCTCTGAATCTGAGTCTGCATTGCTACATGTTTTGAAGCTCATGCTACATAGAAATGATTGAACTTAACTAGCATTGTTGTAGTATCCATTCCCACATGAACATCTGATTAGATTTTGTTCTAGTGCCTTTTTGTAATGAGTTTTGTGCCTTGATATATCAAATCTTGTTCTGAATATGAATGTTCAAAAATTTCTGTTCATTTCCTGATCAAGTGTTGTACAAATTCTATTTTTGTTTTCAGTATTGTTTCACTGCTAGATTGTGCTAGTCTATCACAGTCTCAACTTGTCTGATATTGAAATTACAAATAAAATTTAGAAAGGTCTAATTTCTTGAGTCAGGAAATTAACTTGAGAATTTTACACAAAAATCACATCTAAAATCTGACAGAATGTAGAATTGATCTACTTGTTCTCTTTTCAGAATTGCATTAGTGTTTGTCAAGTAAACTTGAAACTTGTATTTTATTGAACTTTTATTTGGTTACTTGATTCTTGGAGGAGATTTTGGTATCCTGAATTTGTTTATTTAGTTTTGATCAAAATTTGTACAGGCGTCTATTCACCCCCTCCCTCTAGTTGCCATTCTGATCCCACAATTGGTATCAGAGCCGATTAGATCACCAGTTGACACTATTTTTCATTGTTCACTCATTATGGTCTCCTTAATTGAGGTGGATTCATGAATGTATACATAAATAATCATAATGAGAGTCAATTTTCCCTTAATACATTTATTACAGGGTTACTAATGGATAATAAATGAATTTCATCATACTTAAAGAAACACCAACAATATTATTATCTGAAATAATAATTAAGTGTCATAAACATTGAGTATGCACTTATTGTCATGGAACATATATCATTAAATGGAAAAATTAGGAACAAACAATACTTAAACAATTTGTATTTAAGCAGAATCACAAGATTTCTTCATCAATGGCGGAAGAAGGACGTTCCGTCGAGGAGCTCATCTACGAGTCTCCTGCAAAAACAAATAAAGAGGGTTCATCTGAAGGATCCTCCGGTAGCGAATCTTCATACCATTCCCTGGAGAATGAACATCCAGTGGAGCCTAGGAAGAAGCGAACGAGAGAAGACGCCGATGAGGATTACATTCCTGAAGCTCAAGCGGAGGTAATTATTGCGTTAGTAACAAGTCAGAGCAGTTTCTAACCGAGGATTACATTCCTGAAGCTCACATTGTCTATCGTCGTAGGATCGTCCAAAGCGAGGAAGCAAGCGTCGATTATTCCAAGTCGAGAAAAGAATAGCTATTGTCCCAGTTGTTCAGTCATCTGAGCCAACAGATGTTGAGCCCGCTGCCACTACATCCTCTGCAAATGCGAAGAGGAGAGGAAAACGGGAGAAGAACAAGTTGCATACAACTATCTATGAGGTTGAAGAAGTGCATGTTGATGGGGCTCCAAAGAAGCCGAAAGAAATCACACCTAAGTGGAGCAACGACTGTGGAAGTCTCGCCAGGAAGTGATGTAATATAGTTTGGAAAAACTAGAAGAGTGTCCTTGAAGCTACAAAGAACAAATTGTGGCAGCATATAAAAACGCATTATAAATTCCCAGAAGATCGCTTAGAAGACGCTAAAGCTGCCACATTAAAGATTATCGGGAAATATCTCCGTACATTTAGGACTAAGTTGAACACACAATATCTTCAGAAAGGAGAGTCGGCGCTTAATGACTACGGCTTTATAACGCCAAATGAATGGAACGTATTCAAATTGTAGCATTGCTCGGAAGAAGCCAAACAAGAGAGCATCATGTTCAAAGAACTTAATAAAAAGAATAAGTTCCCACATAAACTTGGCCCGGGTAGATATAAGGCCAAGGAGGATAAGTGGAGTAGAAAGGAGGAGGACCGTGCTGCTGGGTTACCTGAACGGTCGATCTGTATTGTCGGTATTTGAAACTCCAAACTACAGTGGCTATCTCAGAAAATGAACAGTTGACAGGAGGGTGTCGATCATTGAAACTCCGACAGGTTTCAGAGAAACAGAATTGCACTCAGAAATTCAAATCATGTTTTAGAAGCTGGAGTATATTGACACAATTTGATTTTAATTGCAATGATATGAATTCAAAAAACAAATCTGTAAGTTGATAGAACCAAACAGATTCAGTTTTGATTCAACATGTAAAGTTCAACTTCATAATAGATTTTGAATTTGAATTCAGCTCAATAGATAATAGAAACAATCAGATTTGAGGATTCATCAGAAAATAATTTAAACTTGAACAGATTTGCTGAAGTCTTGAAAACAGAATTGAATTCTCAATTTCAGTACTGAATTTTGATTTTAATTCAAACCAGATAACATATTCAAGATTTACAAAATTGCATTCAGAAACAGTACTTACTATTCATACACACTGAAAACATAAAATTGAGGATTAACTTCATAGAGGAACCAGTTCTAAACACAAATATCTAAACCTGGAGATAAAATTCAGAGTTTCAAGATTCAGACTCAACCAATCAGATAATGGCACAAAAATGATGAACAGTACTGAATCTCTATATAATCAGTTTAAACAACATCAGATTAGACACACAAGTCAAATTGACAAATTACTGACATTCAGTTCTAAAGAATGAATTTCAATACAACTAGAGATGATTCTCATCACTTAAATCTTGCAACAACTTATAAAGAGCAAAATTACTTCAAGAACTATTCAACAGATTCAGTTAAATTTTTTCAGCAGAGGATTTTAGCCCTGACAATGTACTGCACTTCAGATAAGCAAAACATCATGAAGAACATGTTGAATCATACTACAAATTTAAAAATATACACAACAAAAGTTACTTAGACATCTATATCAAGTTCTGCCCTAGATTGACCAGAAAATACTGCACAAAATTGAATTCAGCCACAAAACTGACCTGCGCCTGGACTCAGAATTTCTTCGCTGCACTATTGAAATTGCCGGATGATGAATAGTGACGCCCAGATTTGATTAAAAGCAGCAAGAACACAGCAAAAATTGATGGATTTGATATTTGGTTCAGCCCAAAAGAATAGCCAAAAAACTCCCACCTGCCCATGGATATGGTCCTCTATTTATAGGCCAACCATGGGGGTATTTTCTGAAAAGAACTCTCTAGAATTAAAATATTACACAAAAGTCCTATTCCTTGTAATATATTTTCAGAATAAAGAAATTCTGAAAATATACCAAAGAGTACAATTACTCTAGACTCTCAACTTTTTATTACACACTGACTCAATGTAAAAAGGGCTCCAAACTATTGAAATTAACAAAACTTTATTTGTGACGGTTTTCAACAAAAACCGACAAAGCCTCTCAACCCTTCGACTCGCGACACCGCTTTGCGACTCTGAGCGCTATCAAGCCACTTCCGCTCTTGATCCCCTCGAGCCACCTGAATGCTTGCCCAGGCCTCCCTATCACAGACCCAGTCGTCACACCATCGCTTTCATCCGTCCATCCAAGTCTTGCTCGGTCTCTTCATGCACTCTTGAGATCTTCTCTAATTTCGCCCGGCCTCCCTAATCCTCTGGCATCGAGCTCCCCGCTTGACCCTTGATCACTCGCCGTCGACAGTTGGTCAGCATCTCCACCCTGCACATCCAAGACAAGCCAAAACAAGAACGTGACACACCACCAAACCTCGGCAACCACTCTTCAATTCTACAACGAACCCCTCGATGCAACCAAACCACTCTCAACCACTCCACCACTCAAATGCTTATCCTTGTCAATCACTCATCATCCAGACCGAAACCACCCTTGGTTTCACAATCTCCCCCTTGATGAGTGCATTGATAACCCCAAGAAAAGACATGATGAGTATACAAGTTAAGCGCACAAGTGACTATAAAACTCCTAAAAGAGAAAAACATGTCACTTGGTAAAAGATCTCCCCTCTTGGGAAAAAACCTTATGCAAGGCAAGGCAAAAGGGCAAAAGCATCTCAATGCAACATGAAAAGCAAAAGCATCTCAATCAAGAAAGCCAATTACTCTCCCTTAACCAAGCAATCCAAAAGCCAAAGCATCATGTAAACTATTTCTCCCCTTTGACAATACAGACATCAAGGAGATAAAAAGATGCAAAGAAGGGAATGAGGGTAAAGCAGAGATGTGAGCTTTTGAAACATGAGCAACTGCAATTATAGTACAAACAATCATTCGCCTTGAATATCGTCTAAAAGTACTAAATAACAACCTCAGATGAATACCATCTAAACAAAAGGCATGAGCAAGCATTTTCAAATTTTAGCAAATAAAAGCATCACCACTCAGACTAGCATACTAGACATGGCAAGGCATGAGATGCAAAAGCTAATAAAATACTAACCAGATAAGCGTATCCCACTTCAAGGTGCATCAGCACACATCATATGCAATGAATTTTAACTTTTCATTTTTGTGCTAGGGGTTATTTGCATGTCAACCTTATGCTAAACCGACCAAGCCAAGTCTAGGTCAAGCAAAAGACCATCGGAAGATTAAAGCATTGATCTCGGTATACACTTCAATGTCCCGGTTCATACCGAAATGCTATGGTAAGCCGTCTATAACAAAGTAGTGCAACAAAGCAACCCACCTGGATATTTTCCATTTTAGCACACAAGAGCATGAATATCATTCATTTCCATTTCCATTTTCATTCATTTTTCATTTTCATTCATTTCATTTCATTCATTTTCATTCATTTTTGATGAAATCAAGTTGCGTATTAGCATGCAAGTAAAAAGGACCTAGCTATCAGGTGTGTAAAAGATAGCTAAAGCACTCAACCCATTCAAGCTAGTTTCTTGACTAAGCAGTGCTCATTTTCAAATTTTCACAAATGAAAGCCATGCTCATGACAATTATCAGATGAAGACATGCCAAGTAGTCAACAGTATTAAAGACAATAGATTAAAGGCATTACAAAGCATGTACTTGTAAAAGCAATTAATCATATGACAGAAGCTCATGCTAGTGCTACACAACTCCCCCTCAAAACATGCTAGAAGCTCTTAGATGCCCAGTGAGAGGGTGAGTTAAAAACTATTTTGGAATCCAGCATTGCAAAACTCGTGAACCAGGTATTGTACTAGACTGATCATGCACTAGATAAGAACCATGATAAAAAAGTGTGTGGTCTGGCCACAAAGCGCGAACCTGGAAAACGACGAGGTCTCACAACCTGTCGAGCATCCAAGCCTCTTACACGTGGTCTAGCACCATATGAAGCATGGTGTACACCGCGAGGGGCAAACTCACTCACAAACCCATGGGGAGCCTCAAAATCAGAGCAAGAATGATAACCACAATCATGCAAATCAAGTGAAGAATAATCATGAAAGTTTAAAGAATGAGCACGACGTTCATCTTTCATGCGTCGATAGCAAAACCCAATCAAATGACCTACATGATGACAATAAGCGCAGTGAAAAACTTTCTTGGGTGTAGGTTTATAGGTTTCTGGCGCAAACCTCATAGTTTTCCTAGGTTTTTGCTTTTTGGGTTGGGTAGGATTTTTGACTTTTTATGGTGTCTCTAACTGGGCTCTCTCTTTCTCAAGGGTAGTAGGTAGAGTGAACACAGTTTGGCTAGGGTTGTTAGAAGAAGTTTTCTCATAATCTAACCCAAGAGCTAACCCTGCCCTGTCAGCGCACATTTTTGTTTTGTCCAAAAGCAAATCCATTTTCCCTTTCCCTCAGTGCATTTGTCTTCCATAGAAAGCAGATAATCATTCCCACACTTAAGTTTTTCTACTTGCTCTCTAGCAAAGCTGAGTTGGTCCTTAAGGGTGATGCAGGTGGGACACGCTGGCTGCACATCCTTAGAACACTCAGCACTCTCCAATCTAGCCTTAAGTTCATCAACATGCCTATCTCTCAAACTGATGCTCTCATCAAGCAAAGGACTATTCATGCATTCGTTGATGACCGCAGGACTAGACTACACCACCAAAGCTGCTTTTTAGTTAATTCAAGTTTTTCTACAGTTTGAGCATGTATAAAACGCAGCTGAGCAAGCTCATCCATGGCAGTAAGACATGACTCACAATCGGCATCATCGGACTTTGATTTCAAAATTGCAGGTTCAGTGGAGATAGCTTCAAGTCTGAGTTTTAGTTCTTTTCGTTCTTTAGCGGCAAGTTTAAGAAATCTATCCTGAGAATAAACAGCATCATGCAATTCATCATTTTGAACAAGAAGCTGATCACGGGATAGATATACCTCAGAAGTGTAGAGCTCGTCGCTGCTGTCGTTGCCGTCGACCGCGAAGCAAAGGTCGGTGAGGTCCACTGTCTTCTTCTCCTTCTCTTTCTTGGGAGGCTCCTCTTCCTCCGAGCTTGGCTCCTCACTTGACGTGCTGTCGATGTCGCTGAGGGCGACCACAAAAGCTCTGACTACACGTTTAGCCAATTTTCCTGCCTTCCACTTATGTAGGGTTTCTTGTTCCACTTTTGGTGCTTGTGCTCATTTTTATTTTTCATTTAAAATTTAGGGTAATTCTCTTTTATGTGAGACGTATCTCCACATTCAAAACACCCCTATGACCCTCCTCTCCTTTTGTCTCGTCTATCATTGAAGAAGCGAGTGAACTTCCTGACAATGAGAGCTAGCTCCTCATCATCTAGAGCGTCCACTTGTTCTTTTGTGACAGAGACATGGGAGGACAAGTCAAAAGCACCAGAATAAGCACAAACTCCAGAAACGCAAGACAAATTACCTCCAGATGAGGTACCACTGCCAGGACTAGAAACCAAAGCAATCGAAGGCAACAAAGCTTTTCCAGCTCCTGGTCGAGATGCCTTGGCAATCTCAGTGGACATAAGCTTACTAAAGAGTTCGTCACAAGTTCAGAGTGTCAAAGCTTGCCGACTCTTCAATACTAGAGATCTTCACCTCCCACATGCTACGATCAAGAGCATAAAGAAGTTTGATCGCCCTATCATGGTCAAATTAAGCCAAAGTCCCAGTGGAGCGCAAATTACTCACAATTCCATCAAAACGCGGAAACATGGCATCTACACATTCACTAGGGCCTTGCACAAACATTTGGTATTCTTGATTATACATGCTTTGCCTCCTAGCCTTAATCTGGGTAGTGCCCTCATGAAAGGTTTTCAAAGTGGTCCTAAATTTCACGTGCATTTCGTAGGTGTTGGACCTGTCAAACTCTTTGCGACTCAGGCTAACAAGAAGTATGTTTCTCGCTTTGTTGTTGCAATCGTACTTTGATTTGTCAGACTCTGAGGTTCGAGTTTCAGGGATCACATATTGGGAATCTACGATGTCCCAAATATCACTTCCTTGGCTCAGAAGGTAAGCCTCCATGTGCACCTTCCAACAAGCAAAATCATGACCATCAAACATCGGAATTTTCGAATTTCTTTCCATGTCGCCAAAACAAGGATCACAAACCGGTTAAGGTCAACTGGTGATCTAACCGGCTCTGATACCAATTGTGGGATTGGAATGGCGACTAGAGTGGGGGTGAATAGGCGCCTTGACTAATTCTCGCAAATATGAAGGCCTGTTCAAAACACCCCAACACACCTCTACAAAGTGCAAATTTCAAATCTGAATCAAACAGTGCAAATCAAAGCAAAACGTGTTTTAAAATTCAGTTCAGATCAAATTGGAGTTTGAACGGCCGATTTGTATTGTTGGTATTTGAAACTCCGAACTACAGTTGCTATCTCAGCAAATGAACAGTCGATAGGAGGGTGTCGATCATTGAAACTCCGACAGGTTTCAAAGAAACAGAATTGCACTCAGAAATTCAAATCAAGTTTTAGAAGCTGAAGTATATTGACAAAATTTGATTATAAATGTAATGGTATGAATTATGAAAACAAATCTGTAAGTGAATAGAACCAAACAGATTCAGTTTTGATTCAACATGTAGAGTTCAACTTCATAACAGATTTTGATTTTGAATTTAGCTCAATAGATAACAGAAACAATCAGATTTGAGGATTCATCAGAAAATAATTTAAACTTGAACATATTTGCTAAGTCTTGAAAACAGAATTGAACTCTCAACTTCATTACTGAATTTTAAATTTAATTCAAACCAGATAACATATTCAAGATTTACAAAATTGCATTCAGAAACAGTATTGACTATTCATACACACTGAAAACATAAACTTGAGGATTAATTTCAGAGAGGAACCGGTTCTGAACACAAATATCTAAACCTGGAGATAAAATTCAGAGTTTCAAGATTCAGACTCAACCAATCAGATAATGGCACAAAAATGATGAAGAACAGTATTGAATCTCTATATAATCAGTTTAAACAACATCAGATTAGACACACAAGTCAAATTGACAAATTACTGACATTCAGTTCTGAAGAATGAATTTCAATACAACCAGAGATGATTCTCATCACTTAAATCTTGCCACAACTTATAAAGAGCAAAATTACTTCAAGAACTATTCAACACATTCAGTTAAATTTTATTAGAGAGGATTTTAGCCCTGACAAAGTACTGCACTTTAGATAAGCAAAACATCATGAAGAACATATTGAATCATACTGAAAATTTAAAAAATGGAACATTCAAAATATCCACAACAAAAGTTACTTAGACATCTATATCAAGTTCTGCACTAGATTTACCAGAAAATGCTGCAGAAAATTGAATTCAGCCACAAAACTGACCTGCGCCTGGACTCAGAATTTCTTCCCTCCACTATTGAAATTGCCGGAGTGACGCCTAGATTTGATTAAAAGCAGCAAGAACACATCAAAATTTGATGGATTTGTTATTTGGTTCAGCCCAAAGAACAGCCGAAAAACTCCCACCTGCCCATGGATATGGTCCTCTATTTATAGGCCAACTATGGGGTATTTTCTAAAAAGAACCCTCTAGAATTAAATATTACACAAAAGTCCTATTCCTCGTAATATATTTTCAGAATTAAGAAATTCTAAAAAATATACCGAAGGAGTACAATTACTCTAGACTCTCAGCTTTTTATTACACATTGACTCAAAGTAAAAGGACTCCAAACTATTGAAATTAACAAAACTTGATTTGTGACGGTTTTCAGCAAAAACCGACAAAGCCTCTCAACCCTTCGACTCGCGATACCGCTTTGCGACTCCGAGCGCCATCAAGCCACTTCCGCTCTCAATCCCCTCGAGCCGTCTGAATGCTTGCCCTGGCCTCCCTCTCGTAGACCCGGTCGTCATGGCGTCGCTTTCATCCATCCGTCCAAGTCTTGCTCGGTCTCTTCGTGCACTCTTGAGATCTTCTCCAGCTTTGCCCGGCCTCCCTGATCCTTCGGCATCGAGCTCTCCGCTTGACCCTTGATCACTCGCCGTCGATAGTTGGTCAGCATCTCCACCCTGCACATCCAAGACGAGCCAAAACAAGAATGCGGCGCACCACCAAAACCTCGACAACCACTCTTCAATTCTACACCAAACCCCTCGATGTACCCAAACCACTCTTAACCACTCCACTACTCAAACGCTTATCCTTGTCAATCACTCATCATCCAGACCGAAACCACCCTTGGTTTCACAGATCCCTTATCTTGTCATCATGTGGGACAGTGATAATACATAGATTAGCACATCCGACTGATTAATAATCATGTTTCATATATCATAGACATATATATGTCAAATCAATTATGTGGACACATGTTGGAGAACATGGTATTGGATAGCCCCACTTGAGATACTGCTGGAATTGTTGTTATAATGTGCCATCAGTTGTCATCTCAAATAGTGTACCTGCAGAGTCCTTAGACCTGAGATCGTCATTTGATTCTAGAATGCATAGTGACACACTTAGATGCTTCCTAATGCTATTCCGTAACACGGTAGTCATAAGGGTTGTTTTCAGGTATGTTGTGAAACATGTTGTGGGATTTGAGCAGTCAAGATGGAATTTCCACTCCTAATAATGGGAGAGACGTCTCTGGGCCTCTCGAGGTAGTCGAATTGAAAAAGTGCATGGCCATGCCACTATGACTAAAGAGTTTGTCATGATTTGAATATGTTACTTGATCAAGTGAAATGTCGAGCTTTCCAACAAGGGTGGCACGAATCTCGCCTTGAGCTTTACTGATGTCATGTGGTAAAGGGACTGGTGCATGCGTACATCAAAGTTCAGCGAAAATTTGATTTTGTAAGCCTTCGGGGTCAATATGGGCTGCTAGGTACCGCTATTGATCAGTGAGCCGGAAAGGGTTCCCGACGAGCAGCCGTTAGTGTATGAACCTATCGGGTCACACACTTAAGGTGATGGATTAAGAAACCTGCAAAGAATTGGTACTTGTGTAAGTGGGAAATTGAAGGAATTTTTCCTAATAGAGTTCCAATATGGTATCAGAAGATCTGATAATTTATTTTTTGCAAAATGGAGAGCTCAAATCGGAAGTTCCGATTTGGAATAAAAAATTCCGATAATTTCTAATTTAGAGACAGAGAGTTCAAACTGGAAGTTATAGTGTGGATCGGGAAAAATTGCTTGATTGGAAGTTCCTATAAGGGTATCAGAAGTTCTGATAAATTTTGAAATTGCAGACTGAGAGTCCAGATTGGAAGTTCTGATCCTAGGATCAGAAGTTCTGAGGTGGGAGAAATAGATTGGATCTATTGGGCCTTAATGTGGATTGGGGCCAAGGGTCTCACCTCTATATAAAGAGAGGAGGACGTCTTAGACATCAGATTATTCATTGTTTAAATTAGATCTAAACCCTTGAAACAAAGAACCTCTCCTCTCCCTTTCTTGATCTCAAGAGTTGAGATTTAGATTTCTTCTGGATCTCATCCTTCTACGTGTGGACTACGTAGAGGCGTTGCTCGAATAGCTGTGATTATGAGCTTCTTCACGTGGACACCACTGTCTTTTCTTATTGGATCTCCGGGGAATGGGTGAAGCGATACGAGGATAAGCGAGAATGTGCTTCCTTAATATCTTCTGCCGCTGCACCTAGAGCGTCTCGCATTAGAAGGTAACAATTCATTATCCCTCGCGTGCATGGTTCCGGAGTTTGGGGGAGAAATTTTTGAAATTATCCCTTGCAGTTGTGCTTGCAATGCCCACGCTCGTGGCAGTGGTGGCAAACGTTAGAGCTAGCAGGACCCGACTTGGACTTTCCAATCAGTTTAGACATTACACTAGAGATCACATCTGAAGCCTTAGCCTTGCCCTTGCGCTTTCTCTTTGTGCTCTCCTTCTGAACCATCATCACATTATTGAAAGCTTTCTTGATACTCTCCTTAGCAGTTTTAAGCATCCCATGCAACTCGGCCAGTGTATTCTCCAGTCTATTCATATGAAAATTCATAATGAACAAGTCGAAGCTCACAGGAAGTGATTGGAGAATCACGTCTGTAGCCAAGTCTTGATCCAGTGGATAACCCAGTATCTCCAACGTCTCAATGTAACTAATCATTTTAATTACATGAGGACTAACTGGGCTCCCTTTTGCCAACCTACTCCTAAACAAGGACTTAGATATATAATACCTCTCAGCCCGTGCCTAGTTCGAAAACATGCCTTTGAGGCCTATGATCATATCGTAAGCATTCTTTTTCTCATATTGTTTCTAAATCTCAGAGGACATGCAGGCAAGCATCAGACAACTAACATCCACAAAATCACTAGTATGCTTCTCATAAGAACGCTTATCTACTGCAGAGGCATCTTCCCCTAGTTCATCAGGTTGGGTTCTCTAGAACATAATACTTTTTCTCCTGCTTGAGAACAATTTTCAAGTTTCTGTACCAATCCATAAAATTTGTTCTAGACAATTTCTCTCTTTTAAGAATAGATCACAAATTAAAAATTGAAGTGCTCTTAACAGTATTTGGTGCCATGTTGTACAAAAATAAATGCAAGGTTTAACACTATGCTATGTTTATCTTTTATTAAATAAAATATGTTCTGGTATTTAAAACCAGACACTTTCCCTCTAATGGCTAGTAGTCCCACAAGATTCATATTCTTTCTAACTCCTAGTGAGCTTTGGCATCGCTACTACAAGCTAGGCGACATAAGTAAGCAACACTTTGCTAATCACATCGTATGTGACACTTGTAGTTGGAAAAGAATCCAATGCTCAACATCCAACTCCATACCCCATGGCCCAAAACCGTTTTGATAGCCTCGTTAAGCAAACCAATACTATGCGGATGGAAGTCTGATTTCCACCCTAATTGATCAAGATAAAAGACAACACCTTGCTTTGGTAGACCCACTATCGATGATTTTGAGATCCATGGTAGGTGTAGCTATTGGAAAGAGCATCAATACTTAATTTTCTCAAGGAAAACTACTCTAGCAAGGTGATGTTCCCTTGCGTGCACAAAACATGAAAGAATAGTATGACAGGAACAAAAGTAAGCACCATAAACAACACATTGATTGTGACATAGTATGGCCCCTTCATATGGCTGATCTCCATCTCCATGGCTCCCGTCATTGAGTGTGTGCTTCTGGCCTCAGTGAAGTCTACATGTGTTGATAGCAAAAAATGGCATTAAATGGTTAAGATTGTCAAAATATCAATTTTGGTAATTTGGGCCAAAAATACACATGTCCTGGAGTGGGCCGAAGCCCTACTGGGCCGAAGGCCCATTGAGTTGTGGGCTTCGGAAGACTTCAAGTAGGACTGCTAGCTTCCGCCCAAAGGCCTTCGAAGGTCTACCTCGCCGAAGCTTCGTCCCAAGGAGCATGCTTCAGCGGGCCCTGCCAAAGGTCCAATTCGGGCTAAATTCCAGAGATAGAGTTTGAGTCTGATTCTAGCTAATTTTATCCCTATGCATGATTAGGTTGAATCTTAACAGATTAATCTTAGAGATTAAAATACTAGCCCATATAAATATAGTGGTGAGGCCGGTTGATTAAACCCCCCAACACAAATCAACAACAAAGCCCTAGCTTTGAACCATACCTTTTTTATCTTTACTTTCCTACAACCTTCGTGGGTTTTCCTTAAAGCCCTCCGTCGGCCACTTGGGAATAGTGGTAATCCTTGTTACTTCGCCTGTGAAGTACATGTTAATCTACGTAACAGATTGCTACCGCCTTGTTACTTTGGTTGTGAAGTACCCATTAATCTACGTAACATATTGCTACCTTCGTTTCCCTATTGCAACACTTAGCAGATTCAGACCCTAGGCCGAATTGGCACTTGATCTCTATTCTGTTGCAGGTTTTCACACTCGAAGCCACTTCATCAGATGTGTCCAGTGCAAGGAGACTGGTTTCGGAGGCTACCAGAACACCCTTCGGTGGGATCCCTACTTCAACTACCCGTGCCAGACCGTCACATTGTTGTTAGTTTGACCGAGTCCCGTGCACCAATACGCTTCACAACAGACTTCGTCGAGACAGGATTCACCATGTTTGTACTCCGCGCCAGACGAAGTAACGCCCGTGTGTCGCGTTGGAGATATTTTGTCGTAATAGAGACTTCACACCGAACCCCGCCGTTCGGAGGCGATTGTCACATCGAGATCAGTTCGGAGCCCGCCTTTAGTCAGATCAGCCCGAACGCCGAAGGTACCCTTCGGTGAGACCATTCACATTGGACGCCGAAGGTACCCTTCGGCGATACCGTTCAAACAGTACCCTTCGAATCAGTCAGGCTCTGTTCAACTTGCTAATTTATTTTATTTAATATATTTCTTTCGGCTAATTGGATTATTTATGTGGGATCTGATTACCTGGCGACTCCACCCCCTTGCCACTGTTAAGGGTAGTCGGAACACGACGTCAGTGTTGTGTTACGCTTAGGCCCTTCCCTAAGTATCCGCACACTTTTGGATCATTGAACTGACCCAAGTGCGAGGGCATGTTTTCGTGTCAACACACTTTTATGCGACTCTGCTTGGGAATGCTACGCCAACATGACGGGTACATCTACATCGGCTGCCAGTACGTCTACAAGGACTACTATGTCTACATAACCGATGGATTCCATGGGGGTGCAGATATCGACAACCTGCAACATCATGTCGCCTACCATTGAAGATATTCCCACAGAAGACTGAGCCGAGATCGAGGAAAAGATGAAGGCGCTCCAAGACTTCATGCTTGGGAGCTATGTCAAAATATGCGCGGGCTTCATCAAGCATGACATTAATGTCCCTGACCCTGCTCGGTCCCAGGTAACACTAGTATCGCCTCATTTATCTTCTTTAGAGATTGAGCAGAAGATAGCTGCATCAGTAGATCAAGCTGTTAGCACTTCGCTAGCCAACCATTTAGATTCGACAATTATCTCCCAGGTAGAGGCGACACTCAGCAGGTTTGGCTTTACCGAAGTCATACCTCCAGCTTCGATTGCTAGTATACCTCCAATAAATCACATTTACAGTAGAACTAACGGTAGTACTGGCAAAGCCCTTACGTCTCCGGCCTCGATATACATGGTTGAGACCAGTCACCATGCTTACGGCCAGGCTAGCACCGCCCACCATGCGCCGCCTCCACCTGCACCGGCGCCAGTTTTTCCCATGCTGCCCGTGCCACAGGCACAAGAACATAGGCCTGAATACGTCATACATCCTGAGCTAGCCTATGAGGAAGAACCCCACGGCCGACACGCCAACATACCACCGCATGTCGCACCCCCGCATGAGAGACGCATGTAGGCAGTAGGCCAGGATGACATTGAGGAGTGGATACACGCACTGTTTAGGTAGTACACCAGCTTCATACCTAGGGGTCGAGCTATGGTTTACTGGAAGCCGTACCCCGACCATTTTGACACGATACCTTACCCTCATGGCTATAGAGTCCCTGAATTCACCAAGTTCGACGGTGAGGGTAACAAAACCACACTAGAGCATGTCAGTCAATTTTTAGCACAATGTGGAGAAGCTAGTGGGTCGGACGCTTTAAAACTTAGACTATTTTCTCTCTCACTATCTGGCACCGCTTTCACTTGGTTTTCCGCGCTCCCGCCGAACTCTAACCAAACGTGGGCTGAATTAGAACAGAAATTAAAGAAAGACTAGACAACCAACATTTCTTAGAAGTTAGCCATGTCTTACAACAAGCTCTGGTCCAGGAAGGCCGAGCCAAGGATAAAATGTTTATTAAGACGTTTAATAAGCCTAGGGCTGAAGTCTACTTTATGGAACACTCCGACGAGGAAGAAGATTCGGCTGCATGTACGAAGCCGAATGGGTTTGGAACACTAAGAGCAAACCTATTACTTGCTCCGAGTTACGGCCGTCTCCCACCAAGAATCAACCTAGCGAAGTCAAGTACTCATTTGATATAACTAAGTGTGATAAAATATTTGATTTCCTCTTGAAGAACTAGCTTCTCAGGTTGCATAAAGGCCAAGTCATTACATCTGCCGATGAGCTAAAGAAACACCCATATTGCAAGTGGCATGATTCGCATTCGCATTATACTAATGACTGCAATGTTTTTCACCGACAGGTTCAATCGGCCATAGAGGAAGGAAGATTGAAGATAGACCCCAGTCCAAAGATGAAGCTGGACAAAGACCCCTTTCCCGTGAACACAATTGACCTCAATGAAAATAAAATGTTGATTTGGCCAGAGCAGGACGAGTCGACTAAAGGGAAAGCAGTCATTATTGGAGAATCACATACACGCACACTCGTACCTAACAACCCTAAAGTAGGAGTGTGAAAACGGAATGTTCACACATATCCTTCGGCTAGGGCTCGCAAGAAGCCGAAGGTGACATATCAGATGTTGTTAAACAAACACCAAAGAAAAACTAAGAAAACATTCCCCCATGCAAAAAGGCTAAGTCAACCAAAGGGACCAAAGCAGTCGGAGGGCGGCTTCGGAGCATAGTGGCCGAACTATCTACATGATGACTTCGAGGCGCAGTGGCCGAACACTCCCTACGGTGTCTTCAGACCCTAGTGGCTGAACCCTCTATATAGAGCCTTCGGCCCCCAGTGGCCGAGCCTTACACAGAACGACTTTGGACCCCAATGGCCAAACCCGGCTTCACTCTAGACAAACCCTCCAACGAGAGGCTTCGACCAACAATGGCCAAACATACCTCCGGCCTGGCAGGACCCTTCGCTGATATGGTCCGAGGTACTGTTGACATGGCCGAAAACCCCTCCGGGTAGTGGGTTCGGCTCATAGTGGGCAAAGCCACTAGAACCACCAATGCCTCCACCATACAATTGGGCTGGGACCCTGTGGGCTCCATACACATCGCAATCCAGGCACCCTCCGCAAGTTAACATTGTCCCTTGTTTTCCTTCGGAGTATTATAACTGGTAGGGACAAACAGACGCAGTGAAGGGAGACATCATCCACAGGCTGATCGTAGTACCTCCGAATTGACTCCCATAGGATGGAGCCAGGGGAGATAAGCGCGAAGAGGTGAAGGATAGGGTGTCTGAGGCTATCACAATCAGAGTAGGGTCTCAGGAAGTCCCAATGCCGAAGGCTCCCTCACCGAAGCCCGATAGAGGTAAGTTCCCTACGGAGCCTGGTCCGATCGGCCAAACGAGGCCGGTCCGATTGCCAGGGTCCGCAGCGAAGGGCCCTATGATTGTGAAATGCGCGAGGCCAACCTGGGTAATACCCATTCGGCCAAAAATCATAGAGACAGGACAGTGGCGCCTGGTACCAAGCCACAATCATCTTGGGAACCTCTAGGCATGTCCAAATCACAGAAAAGGTGTCTGCAATGCCTACGAGCATAGGAGATGCATGAGAAGAAAGCCGAGGACGATCGATATGCCATCTTTGAGGAGATCTGTTCTCGACCAATGACGAGACAGACATGGAGGATCAAGTCGGTTGAGATAACCAACCCGACTCCTAGTCCAAGCGATGACGATGACGACACGCTCTACGACGACTACTCGCTCATCTCTGTCGGACCCACACCTCAGGCGTTGGACATCAACATCGTCATGCTACCCACCGAATTCGCCCTACCACAAGACGAGGCCGAGGTCGCTCAATTGAACCTCGGCCCACGCAACTCTATTTTTGAGAAACCCGAGGATGCGGCTCACCATATAAAGCCTCTCTACATTAGAGGTCACATTGATAGGAAGCTGATCTCCATGATGCTTGTTGATGGTGGCGCCACTATTAACCTAATGCCTTACTCGCTATTAAAGAAACTTGGCAGGAATGAGGAGGACATGAAGAAAACTAACCTAATGCTCAAGGGCTTCAACGACGAGAGTTCCGAGGCCAAAGGCGTACTCTCCATGGAATTGATAGTAGGAAACAAGATATTGTCGATAGCATTCTTCATTGTTGACATGTAGATTAACTACAACGTACTGCTCGGGCATGATTGGATTCATGCAAATTTTTGTATTCCTTCCACTTTGCACCAATGCCTGATTCAGTGGGACGGCGATGAGGTAGAGGTCATACTAGCGGACACTTCGGCCCAGGTAGCATTGGCTGATGTGTCCATTGACGCCATCCACAACAAAGTAGACTGTCTATTAGGTAGGGATCTTTCGGATTATGACTTTGTTAGTGAGTCTAGAGGATGTTTCTTACCAATATCTGTAAAGCCGACTGGTGTAGCACGACTATTTCTAAATTAGTAGTCATGTCTAGCAAAAGTAATCTAGATTGGCTAAAGTCTCGTGTAGAGCAATATAAGTCCACTAATGACGGTATTGCTGAGGCCATCAGAGACTTTAGCGAAGTAGAAAAATTAGGACAAGGTTTTGCGTCGGCCGGTCTTTTAGAAGAGATTGACATAGGAGATGGTAGCATCCCAAGGCCGATTTTTGTAAACCAACATTTACAGGTTGATGAGAAGGCCGAAGTAATAAAATTGCTTTGGTCGTATGTCGATTGTTTCACATGGGAATATAGTGAAATGCCCGGATTATGCTTTGATCTCGTGGAGCATCGGCTACCTATTAAACCCAGATTTAGGCCTTATAAACAGCCTCTGCGTCGCTTTAATTCAGCCATCTATGACCGAGTTAAAGAAGAGGTAGAACAATTACTCAAGGTTGAGTTTATTAGGCCATGTAGGTATGCTGAATGGGTCGCTAATATTGTGCCTGTAGAAAATAAGGGGAACGACAAGATACGAGTTTGTATTGATTTTAGGGATCTAAACAAGGCCACTCCGAAGGACGAGTATCCAATGCCAATAGCCGACATGCTGATCAACGATGCTTCAGGACACAAGGTACTAAGTTTTCTTGATGGCAATGCTGGTTATAATAAAAATTTTATGGCTGAAGAGGACGTCTACAAGACAACCTTTTGATGCCCTAGTTTTGTCTGCTTGTTTGAGTGGGTCGTTATGACTTTTGGTTTAAAGAATGCTGGTGCTACACATAACCGTGCTACGAACTTGATCTTCCATGACTTGTTAGCAGTTATGTTAGAAGTATACATAGATGATGTTGTAGTCAAATCAGACGCTATGGGAAACCACTTAGCCGATTTGAAAATTGCTTTTGATAGGATGCGACAGTATGGCTTGTAAAAGAACCCACTCAAATGTGCTTTTGGCGTGTTGGCGGGCAAGTTCTTAGGATTCATGATTCATGAAAGAGGTATAGAAATTGATCCTAAGAGTCTTGAGAAGATTAGAAACTTTGCAGCGTCGACATGTACGAAAGATGTGTAGAAGTCGCTAGGCAAGATGAATTATTTGCGTCGCTTTATATGTAACTTGTCTAGCAAGAGTGATGCCTTTGTCCCTATACTCCGGCTAAAGAATGAAGTCGAGTTCACTTGGGGGGAAAGTCAGGAAAGCACCTTTGAAAAGATTAAAGAGTGCTTATCGTCACCACCCATGGTAAGAGCACCAAAAGCCGGAATTCTGTTTCGGTAGTATATCACCGCCGAAGATAGCGTGATGTGGTCGTGCTAACCCAGGAGGTGGAGGGAAAATAGTACATCATCACATTCTTGAGCCGCCGCCTACTGGATGCTAAAACTAGGTACGTGTTTGTGGAGCGTTTATGTTTATCACTTTATTACGCATGTACCAAGTTACGTCACTATCTTCTCCCTACTACATGTATTGTCACTTGCCAAACCGATGTTATAAAATACATGTTGCAAAAGCCGATTCTAAGTGGAAGAATCGGGAAGTAGGCTTACACTTTGATTGAATATGATTTTGCCTATGAACCTCTAATAGCCATGAAAGGCCAAATTGTTGCTAATTTTATAGTTGATCACCACGTGGACGTCAATTGGGGCGACGATATTGCTCTAATTGAGGCAGTACCATGGAAACTTTATTTTGATGGTTCAGCTTGCAAGAGTGTCCAAGTGTTGTAGCAATTGTGTTAGCTACAGCACATGTTTTGTATGTGTGTATGGTGTGTAAAATGAACCTCGAAGGGTTCTCTCAGAAGGAGAAAAGATTTATACTGGTTCGGACCTCCCCTAAGGGATAATAGCCCTACATCCAGTTTGTGGTGGATTTGGAATAGTATGCCTCGGTAGAATCTAATGAATCTTAGGGCTCTCATGATGGCCCTCCCAGAGCTCTACTATTACAAGGGTTTGGTCCTGCTTTTATAGGCACGCAGGACAAAGGAAAAGACCTAACTACCCTCTATAAGTCATAGGCTTATAGGAGCAAAAAGGGAAAAAGGCTAGTATACTGTACAAAGTGCTTTATATCTTTACAGACGTGTCAGATAAATGTCACTTCTTGACCAGCTAAATGACATATTAGGGGCAGAGGGGGCCCTGGTATGACTTCTACACTGTAGCGAGGTACAAATATTTTCTGGGTTCGGAGTAGGGGCCGGAGCTCTTCAGGCGGAGGCTGCACGGGAGGTTTCGAAGGACACTCCGAAGTGGGCTTTGAAGTATACTCCGGATTGAACTCCGAACTGGGTTCTCGGAGACTTAGCTTCGAATCGGCTGAGAGTCCGGAGACTGGCTCTGGGGAGCTCCGAAAGGAGCTCGAAGGTTAACTCCGAATAAAGCTTGGAGGTTAACTTCGAAGTTAGCCCAAAGGATAACTCTGAAACTAGCCCGAGACTTAGCTTCTGGCAAACTTCAAAGGGAGCTTGGAGGCTTCACTCCGGAGGACTCCAAAACGGGTTCGGAGGCATCGCTTCAGGGGGCTCCGAAAAGATCCTTGAGACTTAGAAATAACTTCACCAGATAGGAACATGCTTCGACAGTGTCGGGCTCCGGGCCGAAGGTCGCCGGAGGCTGACGTCATTCGGCCCTTGTTGGCGTAAAAGATTACGCTAACAAGTTTCTGTAGATTAGAAACTAACAAACGGAGTGTTTGCGAAGTGAACTATTCTAAGCCTCCGAAAGGATAATAACTTAGAATAGTTCGAATGTGTGTATTGAATAAGTTGTATTCGGTCCCTTTTATAGGGTGAAATGGGGGGTATTTATAGGCCCAAATATTAAGGAAAAGACCTATTTACCCCTCTATTACAACCGACATAGTGGAAACTATTCGGTACCCTTGATAGGGCTAAAATGGTAAAAGACTAATCTAATAATATAAAAGATAAATCTTCCATCTTAGCTGGCAATAAAGATCTCGAAGATCCTTAGTTCGAAGATGTACTCCGAACCAATGCCTATCTTCGTACTTCGAGCTTGACTCAGGGTATCTTCAAAGATGGACGTCTGGAAACCTTCGAATCCACTATCTGCTTTCATGCTGTTGCGGCAATAACCCCGAAGATGAGATATTTTCCCCCAACAGTAGCCCCTCGAATACGCTTCTCCGTTTAACCTGTAATGTTAGGAGAGCAGTATACGGAAGGAAAAAATAACCAGACAGGGTTTATTAGATTTTAATTCATATCCGAAATGTATGAAGATATAAACTCCGAATCAGTCTTAAGATTATTATTTTCGAACTATCTTAGAACCGACTCAGGAAGTGTGAATGTCTTTTAGACTTAGAGGAAATAGCCGTTAGCCTTCTGTTCCTAACGAAAACTGTAGAAAGCGTTAATTTCGGAGAAAAGTAACGGGCAGGAATGCGAAACGGCATGGACTAACAGTAAAAATGTAAAGTCTAGGCTATAAATAGATGGCCTAGAACTTACCCGGTTACCTTTTCACTTCTCTCTCGCAATCATACACCTTCTGAGCCCTTTGAGTTCTTCGAGCCCTAGCCTCCATTTTCTCCAAAGTAGCTCAGCGACTGGAATGGTGAAGACCAAAGGTTCTGGAGCTCCATCGACCTTGGCTGGGCAGCAGGCGGCTGCAGCAGCAGCGGCTGCGACGTTGGCGATGATGCCTCCGATATCGGCAACGACATCCATGGCGGCAGGAGGGAGAAATCCCCAAAATGTCGATGATCAAAGTCTCTGCCCGCCATCAACGAAGTACCTGGACCATTCTTTCCAACTGGGATCTTCTACCTGCAAGAGGGAATCACTGGCTATCGCAGTAGAAGGGAAGATTAGCACCGGAGTTATGATCCGCAAGCCCGAAAAAGAACTCATCCCGTCACCAAGGCCCGGAGAAGTGGTCGTCTTCGAAGCCGGCTTGGGCCTTCCCGCAGTGGACTTCTTGGCAGAGGTACTTGACTTATTCCATGTCGCCCTTCCTCAACTATCTCCGAACGCAGTAGCTCGACTGGCTATCTTCGAATGGGCACTGAGAGCCGAAGGTTGTGAGGGGAGGGCAGAGATCTTCGCTGCGCTACATAGAGCCTCATGCCAGCCAAAAACCTTCGTAGGTCCCGGAGGTGAAAAAGTAGTGGTAGCCTTCGGAAGCATCAATTTTAGGCTTCGGGATGAATATGCCCTTCAATTCCCTGCTAAGGCCATCAATGCAAGATGGTACACAGACTGGGTCATGAGATGGTTCTATGCAGAAGTTGGGGCGAGCAATCCTCTGGCTGGACCTCTGAAAGAAATCCAATTCCGGAAGGAAGCCTTAGTGCATCCAGGCCAAGGTCAGCTCGAAGCTCGCCTCAACCTACTTCAGAGGATCAGCCGAAGGTTGAGCATGCGAGACTTAGCCAAAGAATTCATCGGGTTACAAATCTCTCCACTGATGGCCAACTGGCCTATCATCTTCGAAGAGGATTCGGAAGGCGGTCTCCGAAAGATCACCTTGACTTCGAGCCCTGCAGGTAACTTCGAAGACAACATGTATTATGCATATTCATTCGAAGAAAAACTAACTTGATTTATTTTTAGCTTCTTCAGCCCCTGTTACTTCAGAACAAATCGTAAGGGCTTCGGAGAAGATTTTGCGTGCTCCAACTCCGACTGAAAAAGAATGGAGAATCAAATTGGTCGGGAGTTGGGAGAGATTTAACAGAGTATGGGGAATGTTGGAAATCACTCCGCCCCCTCTGATGGATTGGGTGCCTTCGGAAAAAGGACCCAAGAAGAGGAAAGCCGAAGCTGGGACTTCGAGCTCTGCAAAGACTCCGGTGAAGAAGGTGGCTCGGAAGCCAAAAAATCTTACACCTTCGAATCCTGCACCTTCGAGCTCAAGGGCTTCAGTTTCTGACTCCCAAGAGGATGAAGGGAGATTGCTTGTGCGTCTAATAGAAGAAGATGAAACTCAAAGGACTGCACAAGCCGAAGTACCTATGAACGTGCCGGAGTCTCGAGATAATCTTGAGCAACCAAGGACTTCGGCAGTTCAAGAATATATCTCTCAGGACGAAGTTCCTGTGAATGAAAGTGGGGTCGAAGTCACTATGTCTTCGATTCCCGAAGAGGCAACAAGGACTGCTCAGGACGATGCTCCTGTAGTCCAAGACTTAACGGCTGATTCAGATGAAGATCTAGCCTTCGATCCGCCGAATAGTCCGATGATGACTCCTCTGCAAAATGTCGAAGGTAGACTTCGAATAACTCTTTCATGTTTATTTTGTGTATTTATACAATGTATAATACTTTATATATATATTTTTTTTACAGGGCCCACTCCTGTGGTAGAAGTCCGACAGGAAGAAATAATTCCTGGACCTTCGACGTCTTCGGAGCCAGCCCAGAGAGTTACTCAAATGGGACCTAGAAGAGGCAAAAGACATATAGAGCCCCTCCCTGCTGCGAGTTCCGGATCAACTCCGTCTGATTCAACAAACGAGAGCCAATCTTCCGGGGAGGGCCAGTCTCCAGTGGCTCTGAAGACCACAAGCCAACGCTCCGGTCCTTCGCTGGATGAAGATGACCAACAGGCAATAAGTATGCTCCCCTTGCTAGCTCCTTTCTTAGGGCAAACAACTGGTCTTCGGACTTTGCTCAAACCTTTGGATCGAGCTAGCCGTGACATAGGGGAGACCAACTTAGTGGCCATTTTGAGCAAGGCGGATAGGACGGAGCTTAATGTTGCTATAGAACGTGCAGCCTATCAGGTACGAAGCAACTGTGAAATAACATAGAATTCATCTACGAATAAACATTTACCTTAGTTTTTTATTCTTGCAGCAAACTGTCTTGGCCCGAGCTGCGAATATATGCAATGATGAAGAGATCGCTCGTCTTCGGGAGGAAAATAATGTCCTTGAAAGGAATCTTAACATCTTCGAAAGTCGAGTGGCTCAAATGGACAATATAGTGTGAACAGAGCGAAGGGCCAGGCAAAGTTTGGAGGCTGCGAATAAAGAGCTCGAAGCAGAAAGAATTGTGCTTCGAGCAGAAGTTGAAAAGTTGCGGGCGGAGCACGCTACTGCGGGGTCCGAGCTTGTCAGACTCCAAGAGGAAGCTAGCCAGCTGTTAAACCAAAAGAATATTTTGACCACTGAAAATGCTAGACTTTCTGGCGTTTTGGGCGAAGTCACTTCGACGAAGGACGCGTTGAACGAAGACAAGCTGAAGTCTGAGAAGGTGGCTGTGGAAATTATGAGTCAGTTGTCAGGTGTCCTAGAGTACTTCGGTACTACTGGGATACTTCCTTCTGACGATAGCATCACTCTTCTGTGCCTGTTGAAAAGGATCCAAGGAGTGGCGAAGCAGATGAAGACAGCGGGCATTAGATACGGAGAACTCTCCGGACAAGTGGCTCCTGTCGGCCTACTTCGCTACTACGAAGATCTGGCCGAACGATAACTCCGGATGCAGGAGGGGGCCCAATCACCTTCGACGACGAGCGACTTCTGACACCTCCCGAAGGTGTGGCTGCTGCCTGGCGAGCCTTCCAAACTTCATGGAGAGCCGAAGGTCGTTCCGCGATTAAGGCTTGGATCGATGAAGGCCAACGCCAGAAGCAAGTTCGGACCCAAGCTTCAAGCAGTCAGCCTCCTCCGAACCCGCAGGTTTAGAAATACCTTAGGATTTTTGGCCATGTAAAGCTTTATGCTTATAAACATTTATCAATGAAAATTTGTTTGCCATATTTTTAGGCTTTGCCTCTTACGGAAGATATCGAAGTGTTAGACCTTAACGACGAAGTTCGCTCATTATGGACCACCTTCGATCTTCTTAAAGCTTATAAACGTCCTCGATTTCTAATTCCTCGAGATGACTCCGGTGTAATTGCGCCCGAAGTAATCAAAGATATACTGTCTTATATTAAAGAGGAAGAAAAGAGGTTAACTTAAACACTTCGTCCTCTCAAGACATTATATGGTCTGAAGATGAAGATGAAAATCAAAATAGAAAGCCTGAAGAACTTGGAAGCTGGGAAAGAAGCCCCGAACGGCTTCGAACTTGGGCCGAGCTTCAACAAGAACAGAAGGATTTTAGAGCTTCGAAGGGGGGCAAGAGAGTTAAACGCAAAGTTGTTAGAACTCCCGGCGCTGGAACTAGTCGTTCCACCCCTAGCTCTAGGGACCGAAGAGGTCTTCGATTCCTTCTTGGTATAGATACCAATTTTTCATGATGTAATCTGTAAACACATTCGTTTGAATAATGAATACCGATTTAAAATTGTCTCCATATTTACTAGCCCCTCTTTGGGGATAAGCAACTTCGAACTGTATTCAAAGATGGTTATGCGCAAAGAAAAAACTGCGGAGTAAAATTTTTTGGGGGTTCGGAGCCCCTCTGCAATTTAAAGATCTTTTAAAATCTTATAAAATGTCTTTGACTATTTGTAGTCGGAAGAATGGCAACTTAGTACCTTTGTTTTTTGAAAGAAATCACTTGAGATAACTTTCAAGATACCTTAGTATCTTAGATAATTTGTCACTTTGGACTGTATTAACAGACATTCGAAGCTCATGGCTCAAACTCTGTTTTGCTTTCGCCACCTTCGGCTCTTTTTTGCGATCTCTGTCGAACCAATGGTTCGGAGTTTGCAATGGTCTCTTTGGACTCTTTTTACGGATGTCTACCAGCCAATGGCTTGGACTCCGTATATTTTGGCCACCTTCGGCTCTTTTTGCGGAAGTCTACCAGCCAATGGCTTGGACTTCGCAGGTTTTGGCCACCTTCGGCTCTTTTTACGGAAGTCTACCAGCCAATGGCTTGGACTCCGTATGATGTGGTTTTGGGCTCTTTTATGGATGCCTACAAGCCGGTAGCTTGGACTCCGGATTATGTCAGCCCCCACGTCGGAAGCTTTGAACCAATGGTTCGAAGTCCGAAAATACAATCCAGCTTCATGACACTTCCCTCTCGGTCGACCCCCGCGGTTCTAGTGCGTCCACTCGGAAGCTGGAAGTCTATGAGGGGAAGGCATTATCAGGATCATATGCTTTATTAATTTAGAAGATGATTACAAGTGAATTACAAGGAGCCCTTATGTGAAGTATCGCTTTAGGTGCTCCGCATGCCAAGTATGTGCTAACTCTTCACCTTCTAAATTAGCTAACTTAAAAGAGCCAGGGCGCCCTGAACGAACAATTAGGTATGGACCTTCCATTTATTTCCTAACTTCCCTGGCGCTATAATGCTTCGTAGAACAAGATGACCCGGTCTTAGTTCATTGAGCTTAACCTTCGGGTCAAACCAAGCCTTCGTTTGCTGATGATACTTTGATAAATTTGCCACAGCTCGAAGTCTTGTTTCTTCTGATAAATCTAGCGAAGCTTGTCTTTCTTCTTCAATCTCCGGTTCGGTGCTGCGAAATGATCCTCCTTTGAGCTCCGTTGGAGTCATAGCTTCATCTCCGAATAGTAGTTTGAATGGAGTAAAACCTGTGGACCTTGTTTGCATAGTCCGAATGGACCACAAAATCTTCGGAAGCTCTTCGGTCCACAGTCCCTTTGCTAATCCTACTATCCTTCGATTTAGCCTTGACAAAATATTTCCATTGGCTCGTTCTACGGCTCCGTTAGACTGAGGATGCCTCACAGCAGCAAAACATAACTGAATGCCTAGATCTTCGCAAAACTTCCTGAAGGGTTCTGCATCGAACTGTGTTCCATTATCAACTGTGAGTTGTCTAGGCACTCCGAACCGGCAAATGATGTTCTTCCAAAAGAATTTATGTACATTGTTCGAAGTGATAGCTGTCAAGGGCTCTGCTTCCACCCACTTAGAAAAATATTCAATAGCTACCACTGCGAACTTCAGATTTCCCTTGGCTACTGGAAAGGGTCCGATTAAATCCATACCCCATCTGGCCATAGGCCATACCGGAGCAATGACTTGAAGAGCTGTTGGTGGGCGATGACTCCGTCGACCCATCCACTGGCATCCTTCACAAGTGCGGACTAAACTCTCCGCATCAGCTGTTATTGTAGGCCAATAAAGCCTCTGGCGAAGTGTTTTTCCTGCCAAAGCTCTAGGGGCTAAATGGCTACCACAAAGGCCTTCATGAATTTCTCGAAGAATTTCTTGACCTTCGACTTGAGCTATACATCGGAGTAGAGGGGAACATACTCCGGCCTTGTATAAAATACCGTTGATTATTTGATAATTTCTAGCTCTAAGCTTTAATCTTGACAATTGTGGCTCTTCGGGCAAATTTGTTCCTCCCTGTAAAAGTTCCATGATTGAATTTTTCCAATCCGTACTAGGAATGCAAAGAATCTCTGCAGAGGGAATTTGTGGCACCGAAGGTATACTGAGCTCCTCATAGAAAGCTTCTTCTGGTACATCCATAGCTCCGGCTGCAGCTTTTGCTAAGATGTCCGCTTGCACATTTTCTGCTCTTGGTATACTCCGAATGGAAATACCCTTGAAGTGTGCTTCGATTTTACGGATTTCTTCTAAGTACTTTGCAAGCTGTGGATGCCGAACCTAGAAACTTTTATCTACGTGCCCTGCTACTATCTGAGAATATGTCTTTATAATAATTCTTGTAGCCCCTAGAGCACGTGCTTTTCGGAAGTCCCAATAAAATTCCTTCATACTCCGCTATATTATTGGTAGACTTAAAGTTGAGTCTTGCGGAGTACATTGCTCTTTGCCCTGAAGGTGAAAATAATACTGCTCCAATGCCTGCTCCGGATGCTTGGAAAGCCCCATCGGAATAAGCAGTCCAAACTCCATCACTTGACTTCTCCGGAACTAAATTTGCAGGCGGAGTCCATTCTGCTACAAAATCTGCTAAGACTTGCGATTTGATTGCTGTCCTTGCGAGGAAAGATATGCCGAAGGGTGCTAGCTCAACTGCCCACTTCCCAATCCTTCCAGTGGAATCCTTACTTCGAAGCATATCTCCTAAAGGATACGAAGTTGGTACAATTACATTGTGTGCCAAAAAATAATGTATTTATTCAAGGATGTGAAATCAATGCACATGCGCCACTTCCCGGAAGACTTCTTTCTGACGAAACTGGGTTGGCTAACCATTCTGTGTGAGCTACTTCTCTGATAATCCCAGCCTTCAATAATTTCTCAACTTCGTCTTTCGCTAGAGCAGCTCTTTCTGCAGACATTTTCCGAAGTCCTTGCCGAACAGGCCGGACCTTTGGGTTTACAAGTAAACTATGTTCAATGATATCCCGATCGACTCCGGTGATATCTTCGTCAGACCAAGCGAAGACATCCAAATTCTCTTCCACCACCTTTTCCAAGGAGGTTGCAACTTCTGGAGGTAAATCTTTACCAAATTGAAATGTATACTCAAAGCTTCGCCAAGCCGGCCACTGCCTTCAAGACTTCGTCGTTGCTAACGTCGATGAAGCCACTCTGAGCTTGACCGAGGTCCTTGAACAAATAGGGACCGAGTGTCGGGATCCAAACTTCGGCCTTCAGGACCCCATTGGAGACCGCATCGATTTCTTGAAGGTGGTGGCTGCGACGGCGGAGCAATCCCTAAAGGGCTTCTCCTTGATGGCCGGCCGAGTGGCGGGTCAAGGAGTTTTGCAAATGCTTCACGACTCGGGGTGCAACCACCTCGAAGCAGCGACCTCGTCGACTCCAGTGGCCTTCGGAGGCCAGCACCTCATGATGCCTCCGCGAGGCGTCCGCGGAGCCTGGCATCGACTTCAGAGCCTTGGAAGGCCCAAGGCTGCGAAGCAGTCCTCAAACTCCAGAAGGAAATCCGCCTTCACCGAGCTAGGGCACAGGCCTCGCCAGTTCAGCCTTCGACGTCGGCACCTCCGCCTCCGAAGGTGTAGATCTCCTTAGGATCCTTGTAATTCTTAGTTGTAGGCTTGTAAAAACTTATCAGTTTATTAATATAAATTCGGGGGTACTTTATACCTTCCCAGGCTCAGCCTTCAAATGTTGTCCTCGAAGTACTTGAGGACTTTGAAGAACTTCGCCAATTATGGGTGGTCCTCGAGGTAGCTAGGTCGAAGGCCCCCCTCGGTTCAAACTTCCAAGGGGGCCTAACGGCAAAGCCATTTCCGAAGTAGCCCAGGAGCTACTGGCTACCGTGAAGACTGGAGCCCCTTCGGAGTTCTTCCTCCTCGCCAGACTTAAGTTGCTTCGAAGTGGACTTACGTGGCGAGGGGGTACAGCCTTCGCAAACGGCCTTGGCAGGTGATGAAGCCTTCTACTTTTCTGCCTTCGACACGACACCACCTGTCTCGCAGACTTGGACAAACCTGCAAAGTGGAAGACGAGGTCTGCGGGCTTCGGGGCGTAGACGAACCAGATGTGGGAGAGCAGGCTCCAACGAGGCTTCGTCCAGCCGAGGGGGCCCTGGCTAAAAGAAGGGCAAGCGAGGGTTGGGGCCTCGAGCTCGCTTTTTCTTAGGCTTAGATACTGACTACTCATAATTTTGTTTTCGAAGTGTATTTGTAACATACTTCTCAATTATCATTCAATGAATGCGATTTGTTGTATTTGCATACTTCGTCTGCATACTTTGCATGATTTGGTTGTTTCGAACGTTTTAGCTTATCACGCTCGTATTGCGCATTACATTCGCACACTTCGTATACATACTTCCCCCTTGGGTGTGGTAGCTAGGGACTTAGTCGTTGCTGGTGCGGGTAATTAAAAATGCGAAGGGGTGCGCCTTTTTGGCGGCTTCAGACGCTTATATCGCATCGAGGGAAGGTCTCTTTTGGGCTTCGCACACATTAATTTGGAGCGAAGCAAGGCTTCAGCGAAGCAAGGCTTCAGCGAAGCCAAATTAAGCGAAGCATGCTTCGCATGCTTGGATTTGGATGTTGTGCGTGAGCGAAGCTCCAAAACGCACTTAGATTTTAAGCGAAGAATGACTTCGAGATGCTTAATTTTTAGATTAGATTTTGACACTGGGAAGCAAGGCTTCGAAGCGTGTTTAGATAGCGAAGCAAGGCTTTAGAGCTTGATTCTGTATTGAGGCTGGATATTTGGTGTGGATTTACCGAACCTATGATTGTGAGGTGCCTTCGCTCTGAGCCACCTTTGACTCTTAATACCGAGAACAGGATCTCAGGATTCTAGGATACATTAAGTCCGGTGGCCTTCAGTATCCCGGACTGCATCAGGTCGATGACCTGGAGTGCTTGGACACATCGGGCCAGTGGCCTGGAGTCCTTTATTCCACTGCTATGGGCCCGGAGGCGCTGTGTAGCCTTCGAAGAGGTATTCCGGATTTTGTAAAGCGAAGCAAGGCTTCAAATTTTAAATAAGATTGAACAAAGTTTTGCTTTAAAGTTGAAGCAAGGCTTCGATTTTAAGGCGAAGTAGGGCTTCGATTTCATACTAAAGTAATTGCAAATTTGTACATCTAAGTGGTACTTCGGACTGTGTACATACCTCATAAAGTGGGTGAAAACTTGCCTCATAGCCCTTGGGGCTTTGATGACCTTCGACACACGAAGTGGAGCCCCTTACTAGAGGGTGAGCTTCGAAGCGCGAAGGATGAGGGAAAGCGAAGAAGTCCTTCGAACTAGACAGAAAGCCCCTTGCTGGAGGGTGCGTGAAGCAAGAAAGCTTTGAAGCTCCCCCCTCAAGCGCACTTTGAATTGTAGACAGTGGCAAAGAACTTATCTTTTAGGACTAAGGTCCCCACTGTAGGACCGAAAGTAGCGACCAGAGGGGGGGGTGAATGGGCGCCTAAAAAATTCTTTCAAATCAATGGCCTACTCCCAACACCCAACGCACCTCAAAAGACTTAGCAGGAAAATGTAAATAGATCGTCAAAGCCTAAAAGTATCTAGCCTATAAACGACCGGTGTCCTAGACATAGAAACACCAAAACAGTGCTAATAGGCAGATAAACAAAGCATTCAAAACATGGGCAGATCAATGTTCACAGAAATAAACCATCACAGCAATTAAACTGAGTGCACGTAAAAAGAGATGAAGAGTTACTGTTCAAAGTTTGTCTCCTGTTCGAAACTCGACGAAGCCTGTGCGGTGTGAAGCCTGTAGTTGTCGAAGCTGGTTTCGAAACCCTTGTGTGAAGGACCCAGAGTATGTTGCTATCGAAGCCTGCTGTGGACGTTCTCAAGCCTGCTTCGAATTAGTTCTGATCGTCGCACGAAAGAGCCAGCGAAGTCGGATAAACAAATAGCCAAAATACTAGCAGCCTAGCTGCTGAAGGAAACAACTTCGAAATCCTAAGTAGACACCACGAAGCATGCAGACACATCCAAGGTCATGTTAAATCGTGGGACCGGACACTATGAACTCTGATCCTTGTTCAGCGTTGCTACCTAGAAAACTTGCGTGAGATGTAGAGCTACAGCATAAAGTCTATCTGATAGAAGCTAGTGGAACTAGTTGTGCAGTAGATTGAATAGGTACTCAAGGAGTTGCTATCTAACTACGTGTAAGAATAAGAAACAGAGAACCATCAATGCATAGCTGCAACAGGAACTTGCAAGAAGAACTAGTATTGTCAGACAAAGAACAGAAGCAACCAGAGAAAAATATTCGCACAGAGACAAAACAGATAGGCACGCAAAACTATTCACCAGATTCGATGGAAACATCGCTAAAAATCGCGGGCTAGTGAATCACGGAATAAAACCTGAGGAGGCAAGAACTCCTAGTGAGCGCACGCAGAATGTATCGGCGGATAAGAGGAAAGAACACCAGGAAGAAGACCAAAAGTGACCCAATCTCTTGATTAGTAAAGTGATTTCAGAAAGGGTAACCTAACCCTAGGGATTGGGGCCCTATTTATAGGCAGCCCAATAGCCTAGGAATATTCCAACAGACCCTTAGGGTTTTTTACAGACGCTGAAATAAATGGAAAAGACCAAACTGCCCTTAGGATATTTTTACAGACTCGACTGACTAACTGTGGGCCTAAGAAAGAACACCAGGAAGAAGACCAAAAGTGACCCAATCTCTTGATTAGTAAAGTGATTTCAGAAAGGGTAACCTAACGCTAGGGATTGGGGCCCTATTTATAGGCAGCCCAATAGCCTAGGAGTATTCCAACAGACCCTTAGGGTTTTTTACAAACGCTGAAATAAATGGAAAAGACCAAACTACCCTTAGGATATTTTTACAGACTCGACTGACTGACTGTGGGCCTAAGGACAAAATAGTAAACTCCTATTTACAGATGACTTACCAGGAAGCGGAGCTTTCGTAGCGACTACGGCTTCGCTCCAGGATGGTCCGATCCAAGATCAGCGGTCGTCAGTTTTGCGCAGAAACTGACAAAGCGTCCACCGACTTTGCACCAGGTACCCGGATTGGGCCGACCTGATTCCGCACCTCTCTCAGCCCGGCAATCACTCACTGCCCGTGTACCTGAGTCAATCCTGGTCAACAGCCCAGTGGATCATCTACTGCTCCTAGCCCATGTACCCAGATTGGGCTAGCCCGACTTCGCGACCCCTCTGCCCGACAGTCGCTCGCTGCCCGTGTACCTGAGTCACACGTGGCCCAGACGCAGCAGGTCTTCTCCTCTCTTCGTGTCCTCTTTGACTTCCGTTGACAATGACTCATCACATCTGGAGCAATGAGGCCCACGCTCTTCAGCATGGCTCCTCAATCTCCCCCTTGATGAGTGCATTGTCAACACTTCTCTTCATCAGCTCTCCAGTACCTACGAACACATGTGGAAACACGAAAACAAAGCACAAGAAAACAGAGAAGAAGAAAATAAAGTAAAAGTTTAACCCTAATGACCAAAAGCCTAACAAAAGCAAGAGGCGGTCATTATGGTTAACCAAAAGTAAAAGCTCAAAACTGAGTGCAATCTCAGAATCATCAACAAGGATATCAAAAGAGTAAGGACAAATTGGACAAAAACTCCCCCTGAAACAAATACCAGAAAAAGCCAAAACTCTCCCTTAAACTCTTCTCCCAAAACTTCTACCCTTGTTGACAATTGAACTCATCAAGTGAGACTAAATGCACTCTAAAGAGACACAGACTCCCCCTGAAATGCAACTCCCCTCAAAATATGCAATGAATGCAACTGGGGTGCAAGTGGAGTGTAGAAAGCATGCTTCTCAGATATGATTGACTGCAATTACATCATCTAACAGGTATAGCAAAAGACATATTGTCTAAGACACATGGCATGATAAGTGCAATAGATGATATCTAAAGAAAGTCATTAGCACGCATTTTTCAATTTTTGCAAACAAAAGCATCACCACATTTTCCATGTTGACAAGCAAGGTAAAGCATGAGATGCAGAAGCTAACTGATATTTACCAAGATAAGCATTGTCCAAAACAAAGTGCTTCAGTAAACTTGTTATCTTTTTAATTTTCAGGCTTTTTCATTATCCTTTTTCATTTTTGCCAGGGGTTATTTGCATGTCAAACCTTATGCTAACCGACCAAGTCAAGCCTAGGCCAGAACTGGACCATCAGAAGCTTAAGACATTGGTCTTGGCATACATTACACTGTCCTAGTTCATACCAAGGTGCTATGGTAAGCAGTCCAGAACAATGCAATGCGACAAAGCAAACCCACATGGATCTTTCAATTCAAGCACAAAAGGCATGGAATTTTCATTTTTGATTTTTATCATTTTTATAGCATATTTTCATGTTTAAAGCATAAAGATGTCCAAGTTGCATATCTGCATCTAATGTGAGGAATTAGCTACAAGGCATGTAACAGATAGCACAAGCATTCAGCCTACACTACTACAAATCGTCACTGTAGTGGCGTTGGGCAAAACCACTGTAGTGGCGGGCCATTAGATGCTCGCCACTACAGTTGCTGGTGCTGACGGCAGCATTCGGCGCCCACCACTATTGTTGGTAAAGCAGTGGCGTTAGAGCAGTGGCGGACTGGATGCCCGCCACTATAGGTCGTTTTTGCCCGCCGCTACAGTGTCGCTTTGTAGTAGTGCTACACATGCTAGTTACCAGAAGCAATGGTGATTATTTTTCAATTTTAAAGCATAATAGCCATGCATATGACAGATATCAGACATATCAAGTGAACTGAACCAAAGCATGATCATCGACAAGTAATCAAAAGCATGTACCAGCTAGAATAAGTAAAGCAGTTCAATCATATAACAGAAGCAGACTCAAAGTGTGATATGTGAATATGAATGATATGAACACACACAAAAAGACTCAAGAAAAGAGTAAAGAAGAAAGAAAACTGACGCAAAATATCTTAAAAAGGATACACAACACCCAAATCCCCTCGTAAACGCTCAAAAGTAGACTGATCTAGGTGTCTAGTGAAAATGTCAGCCAACTGATGATGGGTATCAACATGAACAAGGTCAATGACACCTTTCTCATATTGATCCCTCAGAAAGTGAAAGCGCACATCAATGTGTTTGGTTTTTGAATGGAGACAAGGGTTTTTCCCTACACTAATTGCACTTGTGCTATCACAAAATAGAGAAACTCTGGTAGGAAAGAACAACCCAAAGTCTCGCAACGTGGAAATCATCCAAACCAACTGTGAGCAGCAGCTAGCAGCAGCTACATACTCAGCCTGAGTGGTCAAAAGTGCTACTCCAGACTGCTTTCGAGAAGACCAAGAGACAAGAGAAGAACCAAGAAACTGGCAAGTACCGGAAGTTGACTTGCGATCCAACCGGCACCCACCAAAGTCAGTGTCCGAAAAACCAGATAACTCAAGAGATGATGATGCTCAATAATAAAGACCAAGATCAGGCACATAGGTAAGATACCTGAAAATGCGTTTGACAGCCAGCCGATGATACACGCGTGGTGAAGACTGGAAGCGCGCGCACAGTCCCACGACGAACTGTATGTCTGGCCTCGTCGCCGTCAAGTACAACAAGTGAACCGATCATCCCTCGAAACTCTCTCTCATTGACCTTGACACTGCTCTTGTCCTTGTCCAGGCCCCAGATGTGCCCATTGGGGTCATCTGAGGCTTCAACTCTCCACCAAAGTCGAACTTCTTCAACATATCTCTAGTGTACTTACCCTGGTGGGTGAAGGTGCCGTCCTTGGTCTACTTGATCTGGAGCCCTAAGAAGTACTTGAGCTCACCCATGAGGCTCATCTCAAACTCACTGTGCATCTGCTCAGAAAACTTGGACACAAGAGCATCAGTAGTACCGCTAAAGATAATATCGTCCACTTAAATCTGAGCGACTAAGAAATCTGAAGCATCTCTGAGCAAGAAAAGATTTTTATCCACAGAACCCATCACAAAGCCCTTCCCCAACAAAAATTGCTTCAACCGGTCATACCAAGCCATAGGGGCTTGCTTCAAACCATATAAAGCTTTTTGCAACTTAAAAACATGTCGAGGAAACTTAGGGTTCTCAAAACCGAGGGGCTGCCTAACATACACTTCCTCCTTTATGTACCTGTTAAGAAAAGCACTCTTGAAATCAATTTGAAAAAGCTTAAAGCCCTTCGAAGCAGCAAAAGCTAAGAGAATGCGAATGGACTCAAGACGGGCAACAGGGGCGAAAGTTTCTTCAAAGTCAATACCTTCCTTCTTGCAAAAACCCTGGGCAACTAGTCGAGCTTTGTTCCGCACCACAACCCCATCTTCACCTTTCTTGTTTTGAACACCCACTTGGTGCCTATGGGGTTGCATCCAGGTGGCAGCTCAATTAGTGTCCAAACCCGATTGCGGACAAAATTCTCAAGCTCTTCTTGCATGGCATTAATCCAGTTCGAATCAGAAAGAGCATGAGAAACGTCTCTGGGCTCAAAAGATGCAACAAAGGCAGATTCAGCAAACACAGCAAGAGAGTCAACAAAAGAACGCAAAGTCCTCTTAGACAAATCATCGATGATGAGCTCTGAGGGGTGATCATGCTGAACTGCTCGGGATCCCTGGTGATCTGAAGTCACCTCACCTGAGTCAGCAGCTGGCACCTCTGGACTCGACTAAGTGGAAGAAGTGATTAGAGGTCCGCTCTCATCCTCATTTGAAATCTCAAAAGGTGTGGGTTCTGCAGGCTATGCAGAAGGCCCACCCTCATCAGCAGCTGGAGCATCATCATCTTCCTCGAAGATGGACTCTCTGAGCTCACCATCTCCAGAAAGCTCAAAAGAAGGAGTCAAAGAAGGCAAGGACTCATCACACGAAACCTCGCAAGTCTCGACAAGCTGCTGGGAGTTGAGGTTCCAAACACGGAAGCCTCGAGAATGAAATGCATAGCCAAGAAAAACTCCATCCCAGCAATGAGACTCAAACTTGTCCAAATGCCCTCCCTTCTTGAGCACAAAGCACTTGCAGCCAAACGCTCGCAAGTGGTTCACTTTAGGTTGTCTGCCAAACCGCAACTCATATGAAGTCTTACCTAGGTTAGCTCTAAGAAAAATGCGGTTGGCCAGATAGCAAGCCGTGTTCATGGCTTCAGCCCAAAAAATGCCTAGGAGTCATGTGCTCATCGAGAATCGTCCTAGCCATCTCGACTAGCATGCGGTTCTTTCGTTCCACAACACCATTCTGTGGGAGAGTGTAAGGAGCAGAAAACTGATGATCAAGACCATGATCACTACAGAAGCTGACTAACTGAGAGTTCTTGTACTCAGAGCCATTGTCAGAGCGAATTGCTCGCATTTGACCATTGTTCTCATTCTTCAGCTTCAAAATCAGGTCATGAACAAAATGAAATGTCTCATCCTTAGACTCCAAAAAGAAAACCCATGAAAATCGAGAAAAATCGTCAACAATGACAAGCGCATACCACTTCCCACCGACTAAGCGCACCCGAGCTGGACTAACAGTGTCCATGTGTAATAGCTCGCCCGGATACGAAGTCATCACCTGAGTCACAGGTGAGTGAGAAGCGGCAACCATTTTCCCATGACGACAGGGATGGCAAACTAGATCCTTCTCCATATTAAGCTTGGGCAATCCTCGGATGAGGTCCATAGAGCTTAACCTGACTAGCAGATCAAAACTCAAATGGCCCAACCTCATATGCCACTTCTAGAGCTCAGAGGAGGATCCAGCAATCAAACATTGAGAAGGACCAAAAGAACTAGAGAAGTCAATCCAAAAAACCTTACCAAAAGGTAAGATCTGGCAAATCAAAGACCCTCTAGAATCAACCACAGAAGAACTGCCCTTCTTAAAATGAACCTCCAAACCATTCCTCAAGAAGTTGCGAACTAGAAATCAAATTGAAGTTCAAATTTCCAACCAAAGCAACGTTCTTCAAAGATAAATGGTCTAAGATGCAAATTGAGCTAATGTCGTGTACCTTCCCTTGACCACTATTCCCGAATGTGATGTATTCCTTGGAGCTCGGGGGAGAGAGACTGGAGAACCATCTGCGATGTCCCGTCATGTGGTGAGAGCATCCTGAGTCCATGATCCGAAATGTCCTCCAGTCCCCGATCCTGCACAATCAGTGGTTGTAAGGGGGAGCAAATGGTCCGGCACCAGGTTTAGCAAAAGAACTAAACCAGTGTCGAGCCATCTACTCAAAAGACGGAAAACAGAAATCATCATCAGAGTTTGGACCAAAGCGCGGCTCATAGCGTGGTCCTCGGTTCTGCCTAAAACCTCGGCCACGAGGTCCAGGACCGTATCCAGAATGGCCTGAAGCTCTGCCGGAACGAACAACACCATCTGGAGCACGGGCATGAAAGTCAGTCTACCACCCTGCTGGATAGAACTCCTCCTGGCCACCACGAGCTCTCTCTGCTCCCTCAACCCGCTTCCTCTTGAAGCAAAACTCCGCAAGAGGCCCGTCTCTCTGACAATACTCATAGTGGTAGGTGGGCTTCTTGGGATGTGGTTGAGGCTTGGGGTTCTTGGGCCTGGTGGTGTTTGGTGTAGTATTCTTGGTGTGAGAGGGTCCAGGAAGAGAGTCTAGAGAAGTGTGAAGGTGTTTGGGCTTCGGAACCCAGATGGGCTTCTTGGGTGGAGCTTTGGGCTGTTCTTGGAATACTCCATCCTTGGGCTGACTAGCCTGGAAAGACATAGTGGAGTGAGTCTTGGGGTATATCTGTTCAGAAGTCATTTTACTCCACTCCACTGCCCGACTAATACCAATCTCAAAGTCAGCCTTGGTGTAGGTGTAGCCTACCCCAAACCCATCCTGCCTTTTAAACTGCTGGATCATCATGCCGAGCTGTGGCTCTCTAGGCACTCACCCAACTCAGGATTGAACGGAGGTAAAAGTTTTCATTCTGGACATCAGCTAGCTCCTCTCTCAAGGAAGCTAGTACCTCCACTTGAGACAAGCAGGTCTCACACTCTATCTACTAGGACAGACTTCTCAGCTTTCAGCTTAATCAACTTCAGTCTAAGATACAAGCAGTTCTCACAGACAGTGGGTGGAACTGACAGTGTCTCAAGCTCTAGCCTAGCCTGCCCCAACTCAGTTCTAATTCTCTCCAACTCGCTCAAATGCTCATCACCCTTGGTTTTCAGCTCAGCTAGACTGGCTAGATGGGATGGGAAATCAGCACAGGACATGACGACAGTGGCATGAGCATCTTTCAGCTCTAGCTGAGCGCTCTCAAGCTCAGTGGCCAAAGCGTCCCTCTCATCAACCCTTTCTATGTAACTGGACTTCAGAGTCATCAGGTCACCCAAAAGCACCTCACACTTCGGTCTCAATTCTGCCGTTGGCCACGGCAAGCTCACTCTCCAGTTCATCTATCCTCTTCTTAGCCCCTCTAAGCAGTTTTTCCCGATATTTTAACTCCTGACGATTGTTTTCAAGTAAATCAACGATTTCACGTTCATAAGATTATACCTTTGCATTGTCGTCATCAGATTCATCGTAGGAGCCCTTTTCTTCCTTATCCGAAGAGCCATTGAGTAGAAGCTCTTGTGAGATCTTCGGCGTTGATGTGAGTGGCTCTTCGGTCTGTCCCCGGAAGCCATGAAGCAAAGGCCCACCGGATCATCCTTGTCCTTCCCCTTCCTGATGATAATGTCCTCATCGCTTGAGCTCGATGAAGAGGAAGAAGACGTGGACTGCTTGGAGTAGCTCTTCTCCATCTCGGCGAAGAAGGCCTTGTCGCGCTTCTTGTTCTCATGCCGGTAGTCCTTCAGGGCTTTTCTGAAGAATCTGGTCTTTGGCTTTCCCTTGGTGAAGGAGGAGCTCTCGTGATTGCCGGAGTCGTGGAAGCCACCACCAGTGCCCTTCTTGTGAACATTGCGCTTGGGGCAGTTGGCGATGAAGTGTCCTGGGTCACCACACTCAAAGCATCCGGTCTTTTGTGCCGTGTCTTTTGAACATTCTTTTGTCATACACACGACGCACCCAGTTGTTAAAAAGACACAGGTCATCATCTCCTAACGACTCGAGTAGGTCCTCAGTGATAGACATCAAAGAGAACCCAACACAGCTCACAGAGGAGGGGTCAGTAGAAGGTGTAGCAAGGGCCAGGGTCTTTGATCTAGAGCCAGTGAGATTTGATCTCAACTGGGTATCAACCTCAGTGGCCTTCAGCTTGCTAAACAACTCAGAAATGGTCAAGGTATCATAAGATGTGCTCTCAATGATAGAGGATACCTTGATCTCCCAGATCTTAGGGTCCAAGGTATGGAGAACCTTGAGTGCCTGCTCATGATCTGAAACTAACTGAACACCCTCAGCCTTGTTGGCCCGAAGCTTGTTTATGATCGATTGAAAACGACCAAACAACGCTTCAACAGATTCACCCGGCTTCTGTGTGAAATTCTCATATTCACGCCGGTAGGTCTGATAGAGCCGAGCCTTGACCTGGGCTGTCCCCTCATGGTGTGCCTAGAGGGTAGCCCAGATCTCTCTCACAGTGGTGAGATGGCTCACACGCTCAAATTCTGTGGGACCTAATCCAAAAATCAAAATATTCACTACTTTGTTGTTGTTCTGATGCTGGGCAACAATATCTGGAGTAGTGCGCTCAGCAACAGGCAACACTGTGAAAGTAGCGTGAATACAAATGTCCCAGATATCCGAGCTTTGGCTCATGAGATAGGCTCGCATGCGAGTCTTCCAATAATTGTAGCCATAATCTTCCAAGGATGGGACCTTTCCAGGAGACGTCATGATCACTAGTGGGTTTTAGAACCGGTTAAGGTATGGAAAAAACCTGACCAGGCTCTAATACCACTTGTAGGACCGAAAGTAGCGACCAGAGGGAAGGTGAATGGGTGCCTAAAAATTCTTTCAAATCAATGGCCTACTCCCAACACCCAACGCACCTCAAAAGACTTAGCACGAAAATGTCAATAGATCATCAAAGCCTAAAAGTATCTAGCCTATAAACGACCGGTGTCCTAGACATAGAAACACCAACACAGTGCTAATAGGCAGATAAACAAAGCATTCAAAACATGGGCAGATCAAATTTCACAGAAATAAACCATCACAACAATTAAACTGAGTGCACGTAAAAAGAGATGAAGAGTTACTGTTCAAAGTTTGTCTCATGTTCGAAACTCGACGAAGCCTGTGCGGTGCGAAGCCTGTAGTTGTCGAAGCTGGCTTCGAAACCCTTGTGTGAAGGACCCAGAGTATGTTGCTATTGAAGCCTGCTGTGGACGTGCTCAAGCCTGCTTCGAATTAGTTCCGATCGTCGCACGAAAGAGCCAACGAAGTCAGGATAAACAAATAGCCAAAATACTAGCAGCCTAGCTGCTGAAGGAAACAACTTCGAAATCCTAAGTAGACACCGCGAAGCATGCAGACACATCCAAGGTCATGTTAAATCGTGGGACCCACACTATGAACTCTGAGCCTTGTTCAGCGCTGCTACCAGAAAACTTGCGTGAGATGTAGAGCTACAGCATAAAGTGAACCAGAGAACGAACTAGTATTCTCAGACAAAGAATAGAAGCAACTAGAGAAAAATATTCGCACAGAGACAAAACAGGTAGGCACGCAAAACTATTCACCAGATTCGATGGAAACACTGCAAAAAAAATCGCTGGCTGTGAATCACGGAATAAAACCTGAGGAGGCAAGAACTCCTGGTAAGCGCACGCAGAATGTATCGGCGCCTGAGCGGAAAGAACACCAGGAAGAAGACCAAAAGTGACCCAATCTCTTGATTAGTAAAGTGATTTCAGAAAGGGTAACCTAACCCTAGGGATTGGGGCCCTATTTATAGGCAGCCCAATAGCCTAGGAATATTCCAACAGACCCTTAGGGTTTTTTACAGACGCTGAAATAAATGGAAAAGACCAAACATCCCTTAGGATATTTTTACAGACTCGAATGACTGACTGTTGGCCTAAGGACAAAATAGTAAACTCCTATTTACAGATGACTTATCAGGAAGTGGAGCTTTCGTAGCGACTACGACTTCGCTCCTGGATGGTCCGATCCAAGATCAGCGGTCGTCTGTTTTGCGCCGAAACTGACAAAGCGTCCACCGACTTTGCACCAGGTACCCGGATTGGGCCAGCCTGATTCCGCAACTCTCTCAGCCCTGCAATCACTCGCCACCCGTGTACCTGAGTCAATCCTGGTCAACAGCCTAGTGGATCCTCTGCTGCTCCTAGCCCATGTACCCGGATTGGACAAGCCCGACTTCGCGGCCCCTCTGCCCGACAGTCGCTCGCTGGCCATGTACCTGAGTCACAGGCGGCCCAGACGCAGCAGGTCTTCTCCTCTCTTCGTGTCCTCTTTGACTTCCGTTGACAATGACTCATCACATCTGGAGCCATGAGGCCCATGCTCTTCAGCATGGCTCCTCACCCACGGACGACGCCAACTGTTGTAGCAATTGTGTTAGCTACATCACAGGTTTTGTATTTGTGTATGGTGTGTAAAATGAACCTCGAAGGGTTGTCTCAGAAGGAGAAAAGATTTATACTGGTTCGGACCTCCCCTAAGGGATAATAGCCCTACGTCCAGTTTGTGGTGGATTTGGCATAGTATGCCTCAGTAGAATCTAATGAATCTCAGGGCTCTCATGGCCCTCCCGGAGCTCTACTATTACAAGGGCTTGGCCCTACTTTTATAGGCACGCATGCCAAAGGAAAAGACCTAACTGCCCTCTATAAGTCATAGGCTTATAGGGGCAAAAGGGGAAAAAGGCTAGTCTACTGTACAAAGTGCTTTACAGCTTTACAGAAGTGTCAGATAAATGTCACTTCTTGATCAGCTAAATGACATACTAGGGCAGAGGGGCCCCTGGTATGACTTCTACACTGTAGCGAGGTACAGATATTTTCTTGGTTCGGAGTAGGGGCCGGAGCTCTTCAGGCGGAGGCCGCAAGGGAGGTTTCGAAGGACACTGCGATGTGGGCTTCGAAGTATACTCCAGATTGAACTCCGAACTGGGTTCTCGGAGACTTAGCTTCGAATCAGCAGAGAGTCTGGAGACTGGCTCTAGGGAGCTCCAAAAGGAGCTCGATGGTTAACTCCGAATAAAGCTCAGAAGTTAACTCCAAAGTTAGCCCAGAGGATAACTCCGAAACTAGCCTGAGACTTAGCTTCTGGCAAACTTCAAAGGGAGCTTGGAGGCTTCGCTCCGGAGGACTCCAAAAGGGGTTCGGAGGCCCCGCTTCAGAGGGCTCCGAAAAGAACCTTGAGACTTAGAAATAACTTCACCAGATAGAAACATGCTTCGATAGTGTCAGGCTCTAGGCTGAAGGTCGCCGGAGGTTGACGTCATTTGGCCCCTTTTTAAGGGAAAACTTATTCACCCAACACCAAGGTATTGGGGTGGTCCTCATATCACACAATGGAATGCGCTTTGAGACCTCGGCCCGTTTAGAATTTCCCTCTACTAATAACCAAGCTAAATATGAGGCTCTATTGCTAGGACTTGAATTGCTAGAATCTATAGATGCTAGACATGTCCATGCATATGGTGATTCTCTGTTAGTGGTACCACAAGTAGCTAAGAGTGCTCAATGTTTTAATGGCTTGCTAAATAGTTATTTGGATAAATGTTTAGACATAGTTGCTACTTTTGACGACATCAAAATTTCTCACGTGTCAATAGAAGCCAATTCCATTGCAAATGATTTGGCTCAGCAAGCATCTGGCTATCAAGTCAAGAGAGGTAAATTTTTTGTATAGGAAAATTCGATGCTTGGTCTCACTGCTGAAGCCAGAAGCTTCAGGCAGGCGTGAGGTCTGTCGAACCCTATGGGCCGGACCCCTCCGACCACCGGAGAGTGCCGCAGCACTGGAGCCCTTAGGCCAGAACACGTCATCCATTGAAGGGTCTTGTGCGCTGGAGCCCCTGTGCCGAAGCCCGTTGGACAGCGGAGGTTTTTGAGAACCGGAACCCTTCGGCGGAAGGCTTCGGCCTAATCGGCTCCACACAGCCAATCCAGTCAGACACATCAGAAGTTGGAAAGGCCCGGGGGGCACTCCGAAGTTAGTAGTTTGGACATCACTCTAGGAAAGGAGTCAACAAACCCTCCGACGGTCCATAAGGGCGATTGGAGAATTCCAATCATCTAGTATTTTAGAAATCCTAGTCAAAGGGTTGATCGGAAAGTTTGGCGATAAGCGTTTAAAGTGTTTAGACGACGAACAATCCCAAGTAGCTACGGGATAAATCCATGAAGTTCTTTGTGGAACTCATCAGTTTGCCCAGAAAATGAGTTGGTTGCTCAAAAGAGAAGGTTTCTACTGGCCGACAATGACTGAGGATTGTTTTAGATATTATAGAGGGTGTGAAGCATGTCAGAAGTTTGGTAATATTCAGCTAGCTCTTGCTTCATTACTTAACCCTATTATCAAGCCATGGCCATTCCAAGGATGGGGTTTAGACTTCATCGACCAAATTTATCCTCCTTCAAAAGGGCATCGGTTCGTGTTGATGGAAACGGACTACTTTACCAAATGGACCTTAGTCGTGCCTCTCAAGAATATGATTCACAATGAGGTAATTGATTTTATCTTGAAGCACATTATACATAGATTCGGCATTCCCTAAACTCTCACTATGATTAAGCTCATTAAGAGGAAAATCGAAGAGTTCCCTAAGAGGTGGCATGAAGTACTTTGTGAGACATTGTGGGCTTGTAGAATTGTGAAGCACGGTGCTACCAAAGTTAGTCCCTATGAGCTAGTATATGGGCAAGAGGCCGTTCTACCTGTAGAAGTGGATCTTGGCTCTTTAAGAGTTCTAAAGAAAAATAGCTTATCGGTCGATGTGTATGAGACTCTTTTGAAGGACAATTTACCAGAAGTGACCGAAAAGAGGCTAAGGGCTTTATAAGCTATAGAGATATACAAGAGGAGAATAGCTAGAGCCAACAATAAGAAAGTTAAGCCAAAATTGTTTGAAGTTGGTGGCTTGGTTTGGAAGACGATTTTTCCCTTAGGCACTAGGAGCCCCAAATTTGGTAAGTGGTCACCTAGTTGGGAAGGCCCTTTCAAAATAGTCGAAATCGCTCCAGGTAATGCATATGTGTTAGAATTGCTACAAGGAGAGTGGTTTCGAAGAGCTTTGAATGGCAGGTACTTGAAAAAGTATTTCCCAAGTGTGTGGCAAACTTCTTGAAAGTGTCGAAAGGCCGATATGGGAGATGTCTTCCTTAGCCCATTATGCTTTTAGTTCACTTAGTTCACTAAAAGGCAGGGGGTCATGTGTTGATAGCAAAAAAATGGCATTAAATGGTTAAGATTGTCAAAATATCAATTTTGGTAATTTGGGCCAAAAATACACATGTCCTGGATCGGGCCGAAGCCCTGCAGGGTTGAAGGTCCATTGAGTTCTGGGCTTCAGAAGCCTTCCAGCAGGCCTGCTATCTTTGGCCCAAAGGCCTTCAGAGGCCTGCCTCACTGAAGCTTCGGCCCAAGGAGCACGCTTCGGCGGGCCCTGCCGAAGGCCCACTTCGGGCTGAATTCAAGAGATAGAGTTTGAGTCTGATTCTGGCTAATTTTATCCCTATGCATGATTAGGCTGAATCTTAATAGATTAATCTTAGAGATTAGAAGACTAGCCCCTATAAATATAGGGGTGAGGCCGGTTCACTAAAACACCCCAACACAAATCAACCACAATGCCCTAGCTTTGAATCGTACCGTTGCTTTTATCTATACTTTTCTGCAACTTTGTGGGTTTGCCTAGAAGCCCTCCGCCGGCCACTTCGAAACAGTGGTAATCCTTGTTACTTCACCTGTGAAGTACCTATTAATCTACATAACATATTGCTATCGCCTTGTTACTTCTCCTGTGAAGTACCTGCTAATCTACGTAATAGATTGCTACCTTCGTTTCCCTATTGCAACATTTAGCAGATTCGGTCCCTACGCTGAATTGGCACTTGATCTCTGTTCTGTTGCAGGTTTTCACGCTCGAAGCCACTTTGCCGGAGGTGTCCGGAGCTAGGAGACTGGTTTCAGAGGCTGCCAGAACACCCTTCGGTGGGATCCCTGCTTCGTCTACCCATGCCGGACCGTCACGCTGTTGTCGGTTTGACCGAGTCCCACGCGCCAACATGCTTCACAACAGACTTCGTCGAGACAAGCTTCGCCGCGTTTGTACTGCACGCCAGACGAAGTCACGTCCGTGCGTCTCGTTGGAGATATTTTGTCATAATAGAGACTTTGCACCGAACCCCACTATTTGGAGGCGATTATCGCGTCGAGATCTGTTCGGAGCCTGCCTTCGGTCATATCAGCCCAAACACCAAAGGTACCCTTCGGTAAGACCCTTCGCATTGGACGCTGAAGGTACCCTTCAGCGATACCCTTCACACAGTACCCTTCAAATCAGTGAGGCTCCGTTCACCTTACTGATTTATTTTATTTAATATATTTCTTTCGGCTAATTGGATTATTTATGTGTGATCTGATTACTTGGTGACTCCACCCCCTTGCCACTGTTTAGGGTAGTCGGAACGCGACAACAATGTTGTGTTACGCTCAGGCTTGTCCCTAAATATCCGCACACTTTTGGATCATCGAACTAACCCAAGTGCAGGGACACGTTTTCATGTCAACAACTTTCCTATCAAAATTGCACCTATACTAGTTACACGAGTCCAATCATCAATAATCGACACGCAGATCGTATGAATATACACCAGCCTTGGGTTGTAAATAATCATGACATGCATTCCATTTTTAATTTACATTCAATGCATGCACCTCATACATCAAATTTAATAATGCCATACTAGTCAAAACATTCCTGCAGAACAAAGTAAGGCAATGAATCTAGAAGTGACTAAACTGGATCAGAACTTCCGATTCCAAATTGGAACTTCTGATGGCAATATTGCTCTCTGTATCGAGTAAAAACTGACATCCGAACCTTCGATCCAATATCGGAACTTCCGATAGAAAAATTGCTCTCTATATTGAATCTTATTCAATATCAGAACATCCGATTAAGTATCAAAACTTCTGGTCCGTCAAGCATCGGAACTTCCCTTCTCCTTCTAGATTTCTTCTAAGTACCATTTGTAGTTCCTGAGCCATTGACCAGTTTTGCATACAAACAAGGACAATGACGTACCATATCTCATAGCCCAAGCTTGGCTCTCAAAAATGCCTTGGTATCCCATAATCATATTATGGACATCCTTGTTCTCATCTTTCTTCCAAAGCTCAGAGGACATACTAGCAGGTATGAGACAACTTGCAATAGGTGACTCATTCGAGTACTTCTCACAGGCCCTCTGGTCAACTAGTTCATCATGATGGGACTCCTCTAGAAAATTTTAATTTTCCTTTCGTTTGAGAACACTTCTCAAGTTTCTATACCAGTATTGAACCAACTGTTAAGAACACTTTAGTATTTATTTTGTGATCTATTCTTATAAAATTAAATGCAAGGTTCAAGACTATGATATGTTTATCTTCTATCCAATAAAAGATGTTCCACTATTTAAAGACAAACACTTTCCCTCTAATGACCAATAGTGGCGCAAGATCCATATTCATTCTAACTCCTAGTGAGCTTTGGCATCACTGCTAGAAGCTAGGTGACATATGTAAGCAACCCTTTGCTAATCACATCATATGTGACTCTTGTCATTGGAGAAGCATCCAATGCTCAATGCCGAACTCTATGCCCCAAAGCCCAAAACCATTTTGATAACCTTGTTAAGCAAACCAATACTATGTGTGTGGTAATCTGGCTTCCACCCTAACTGGTCAAGATAAAAGATAGCACCCTACTTTGGTAGACCCACTATCGATGATCGAGATCATTGGTTCGTAGGTGCAGTTATTGGAAAGAGCATCAATACTTAATTTTCTGAGGGAAAACTATTCTAGCAAGGTAACGTTCCCTAGCGCGCACAAAACATGCAAGAATAATATGACAAGAATATAAGTATGCTCGACAGGAAACACATTGACTGTGACATTGTATGGCCCCTTCACATGGCAATCTTCATTTCCATGGATCTCATCATTTGTGTGTGCTTCCAACCTCCAGGAACCTGTACTAGCCTATTATAAATAATAGCACCAATAATAGTTACATGATTCGAAGCATCACTAGTCGACACGCAGGTCATACAAATATTGAACAACATTGGGCTATAAATAATCATGACATGCATGCCATATTAATTACATGCAATGCATCTCATATATTCTCAGCAAGGCTATACTAGTCAAAACATTTTATACAAAACAAAGTTAAGCAAAGAATCTACAAGTGACCAATATATAGATCTAAAAATTCCAGCTCAAATGGCTCGAAATTTCTAGTTTTGTGTGGATCAGAACTTCTGATCTGGTATCAGAACTTCCGATCCTCCGAAACTTCTGGTGGAAAAATTGCTCTCTATATCGATTAAAAATCGACATCATAACTTCCGATCCAACATCAAAACTTCCGGTCTCAAATCAGAACTTTCAATCCAATGGAACTTCCGATCGTCATCGAAACTTCCAAAATCCGACGAATGGAAAATAGATCTAATCTATTTTCCACCATGTATCTCCATACGTGATCGATCCAGATCAAACACTATGCACATAGGCTCTGATACCACTATTGGGACATGGGGAAGCTATGCTAGCTAGCAATTCCAAAATTTTTTCCTCCAAACCCTAGAACCATGCACGTAAGGGATAATGAATCGTTACCTTCTAACGCGAGACACGCTAGTGCAGCGGAAGAAGATGTTAGGGAAGCGTGTCCTTGCTTATCCCCATCTAGCTCTGCCCATTCCCCGGTGATCCAATCAGTGAAAACTAGCAATGTCCATGTGAAGACACCCACAAGCACGGTTATTCAAGTTGTGCCTCTATGGAGTCCACACGTACAGTGATGAGATTGATCTCACACCGGCGTGCTAGCACCGTTGGTGAAATCCGAGGAGAAATCTCAATATCAACTATTGAGATCAAGAAGGGAGAGGAGAGGTTCTTTGATGCTAGGGTTTAGATCAAATATAAATTGCAATTAATCTGATGGTCACCAGTCTCTATAGACCTCCTCCTCTCTTTATATAGAGCTTGGACCCTGGGCCAAAAACCTGATAAAAATCCCAATAGATCCAATCTATTCGCCTGCCTCAAAACTACTGATACCCCTATTGGAACTTCCAATCTAGACTCTCAATCAGCAACCTAGAAATTATCGAAACTTCCGATACCCCTATCGGAACATCCGGTCGTCTCAACATCGAAACTTACGATTTTAACCCTGTGTCTCTAAATTAGAAATAATCAGAATATCTGATTTGAGCTATCGGTTTCTCAAACCATAAGTTATCGGAACTTTCGATTTGAGCTCTGTGTTTCTAATTCAGAAAATAATCAGAAGTTCTAATCCCAAATCAGAACATTCGATCCTCTGAGAATTTTCTTAAGCACAATTCTTTCAAATGGATGTCAAGATGGTTTTCCTTAATGGAAACCTAAGTGAGGATGTGTACATGACATAGCCTAAAGGTGTTGATGATCCAAAGAGTGTTGGGAAAGTTTGTAAGCTACAAAGGTCCATTTATCGATTGAAGCAGGCTTCTCGGAGTTGGAATCTTTGTTTTAATGATGTAGTAAAAGGCTTTGGCTTCACGGAGCTAGAAGCTTTAAAGGAGCTCACTTGTGTTTCTAGTCTTATATGTGGATGATATATTATTGATCGGAAATGATATTCTTATCCTAAGTGTTGTCAAGTCTTCGTTGAGAACTAGTTTCTCAATGAAAGATCTTGGAGAGGCAGCATACATTTTGGACATAAAGATCTATAGAGGTAGATCGATAAGGATAATTGGATTAAGCCAGAGTATCTACATTAACAAGGTTGTGAAATGGTTCAAAATAAAGAATTTCAAGAAAGGTTTTCTATCAATGTCACATGGTATAACTCTCAGCAAGACTCAGTGTCCTTTGATACCTGATGAGCTAGAGAAGATGAGTATTATCTCGTATGCCTCCGCGATTGGGTCCATAATGTATAACATGCTTTGTACGTGCCCAAATATTTCTTATGCTCTTAGTGTTACGAGTAGATATAAGTCAAACCTGAGTGAAAGTCACCGGGCTATGGTAAAGAGTATAATTAAGTACTTGAGAAGAATTGATGATATGTTCTTGGTCTATGGAGGTGAGGGGGATCTCGTTGTATGTGGTTACACCGATGTTAGCTTCCAAACCTATAAGGATGATTTGTGATCATAGTCTACTTTTGTTTTCTGTCTCAATGGAGGTTCAGCGTGTGGGAAAAGTTCCAAGCAAGAAATGGTTGAAAATTCTATGATAGAGGCCGAGTATATTGTAGCTTCGGAAGCTACAAAGGAGGTCATTTTGATCAGAAAGTTTGTTTCTGAACTAGGGTTGTTCCTAGTGTGTCTAATCTAGTGGACCTCTATTGCGATAATAGTGGTGCCATTGCGCAAACCAAGGAGCCTAGGTCGCACTAGAAGTCCAAACATATACTTCAACGATACCACCAGATCCATGAGATCATAGAGAGGTGATGTAGATATATTCAAGGTGCACACAGATTTGAACATTGTAGATCCGTTGACAAAGTCGAGGTGCACTTGAGCTCTGTGGGATCGAAATGGCGAATAGAGGGGGTGAATAGGCGCCTCGACAATTTCTCGCGAATTGATGGCCTGTTCAGACCACCGAACGCACCCCTAAAATATTGCAAAAGAAAAAAATGAATATCACTTGTTAAGAATTCAAACCAAAACAATCCAAATTGAATTCTTCCTCTAGATCGGAGTTTCAAATTCCGAAATAGTGTTCGGCGAATGGTTTGCCAATTTAGACAGTGCAGATCATTAA
>JAAALK010000285.1:56446973-56622746 GCA_019279435.1 Zizania palustris | reverse complement strand
AATAGGTAGGCACGCAAAACTATTCACCAGATTCGATGGAAACACTGCAAAAAAAATCGCTGGCTGTGAATCACGGAATAAAACCTGAGGAGGCAAGAACTCCTGGTAAGCGCACGCAGAATGTATCGGCGCCTGAGCGGAAAGAACACCAGGAAGAAGACCAAAAGTGACCCAATCTCTTGATTAGTAAAGTGATTTCAGAAAGGGTAACCTAACCCTAGGGATTGGGGCCCTATTTATAGGCAGCCCAATAGCCTAGGAATATTCCAACAGACCCTTAGGGTTTTTTACAGACGCTGAAATAAATGGAAAAGACCAAACTCCCTTAGGATATTTTACAGACTCGAATGACTGACTGTTGGCCTAAGGACAAAATAGTAACTCCTATTTACAGATGACTTATCAGGAAGTGGAGCTTTCGTAGCGACTACGACTTCGCTCCTGGATGGTCCGATCCAAGATCAGCGGTCGTCTGTTTTGCGCCGAAACTGACAAAGCGTCCACCGACTTTGCACCAGGTACCCGGATTGGGCCGCCTGATTCCGCAACTCTCTCAGCCCGCAATCACTCGCCACCCGTGTACCTGAGTCAATCCTGGTCAACCTAGTGGATCCTCTGCTGCTCCTAGCCCATGTACCCGGATTGGACAAGCCCGACTTCGCGCGCCCTCTGCCCGACAGTCACTCGCTGGCCATGTACCTGAGTCACAGGCGGCCCAGACGCAGTAGGTCTTCTCCTCTCTTCGTGTCCTCTTTGACTTCCGTTGACAATGACTCATCACATCTGAGCCATGAGGCCCATGCTCTTCAGCATGGCTCCTCACCCACGGACGACGCCAACTGTTGTAGCAATTGTGTTAGCTACATCACAGGTTTTGTATTTGTGTATGGTGTGTAAAATGAACCTCGAAGGGTTGTCTCAGAAGGAGAAAAGATTTATACTGGTTCGGACCTCCCCTAAGGGATAATAGCCCTACGTCCAGTTTGTGGTGGATTTGGCATAGTATGCCTCAGTAGAATCTAATGAATCTCAGGGCTCTCATGGCCCTCCCGGAGCTCTACTATTACAAGGGCTTGGCCCTACTTTTATAGGCACGCATGCCAAAGGAAAAGACCTAACTGCCCTCTATAAGTCATAGGCTTATAGGGGCAAAAGGGAAAAAGGCTAGTCTACTGTACAAAGTGCTTTACAGCTTTACAGAAGTGTCAGATAAATGTCACTTCTTGATCAGCTAAATGACATACTAGGGCAGAGGGGCCCCTGGTATGACTTCTACACTTGTAGCGAGGTACAGATATTTTCTTGGTTCGGAGTAGGGGCCGGAGCTCTTCAGGCGGAGGCCGCAAGGGAGGTTTCGAAGGACACTGCGATGTGGGCTTCGAAGTATACTCCAGATTGAACTCCGAACTGGGTTCTCGGAGACTTAGCTTCGAATCAGCAGAGAGTCTGGAGACTGGCTCTAGGGAGCTCCAAAAGGAGCTCGATGGTTAACTCCGAATAAAGCTCAAAGTTAACTCCAAAGTTAGCCCAGAGGATAACTCCGAAACTAGCCTGAGACTTAGCTTCTGGCAAACTTCAAAGGGAGCTTGGAGGCTTCGCTCCGGAGGACTCCAAAAGGGGTTCGGAGGCCCCGCTTCAGAGGGCTCCGAAAAGAACCTTGAGACAGAAAACTAACTTCACCAGATAGAAACATGCTTCGATAGTGTCGGCTCTAGGCTGAAGGTCGCCGGAGGTTGACGTCATTTGGCCCCTTTTTAAGGGAAAACTTATTCACCCAACACCAAGGTATTGGGGGTCCTCATATCACACAATGGAATGCGCTTTGAGACCTCGGCCCGTTTAGAATTTCCCTCTACTAATAACCAAGCTAATATGAGGCTCTATTGCTAGGACTTGAATTGCTAGAATCTATAGATGCTAGACATGTCCATGCATATGGTGATTCTCTGTTAGTGGTACCACAAGTAGCTAAGAGTGCTCAATGTTTTAATGGCTTGCTAAATAGTTATTTGGATAAATGTTTAGACATAGTTGCTACTTTTGACGACATCAAAATTTCTCACGTGTCAATAGAAGTCATTCCATTGCAAATGATTTGGCTCAGCAAGCATCTGGCTATCAAGTCAGGAGAGGTAAATTTTTTGTATAGGAAAATTCGATGCTTGATCTCACTGCTGAAGCCAGAAGCTTCAGGCAGGCGTGAGGTCTGTCGAACCCTATGGGTCGGACCCCTCCGACCACCGGAGAGTGCCGCGCACTGGAGCCCTCAGGCCAGAACACGTCATCCATTGAAGGGTCTTGTGCGCTGGAGCCCCTGTGCCGAAGCCCGTTGGACAGCGGAGGTTTTTGAGAACCGGAACCCTTCGGCGGAAGGCTTCGGCCTAATCGGCTCCGCACAGCCAATCCAGTCAGACACATCAGAAGTTGGAAAGGCCCGGGGGGCACTCCGAAGTTAGTAGTTTGGACATCACTCTAGGAAAGGAGTCAACAAACCCTCCGATGGTCCATAAGGGCGATTGGAGAATTCCAATCATCTAGTATTTTAGAAATCCTAGTCAAAGGGTGATCGGAAAGTTTGGCGATAAGCGTTTAAAGTGTTTAGACGACGAACAATCCCAAGTAGCTACGGGAAAAATCCATGAAGTTCTTTGTGGAACTCATCAGTCTGCCCAGAAAATGAGTTGGTTGCTCAAAAGAGAAGGTTTCTACTGGCTGACAATGACTGAGGATTGTTTTAGATATTATAGAGGGTGTGAAGCATGTCAGAAGTTTGGTAATATTCAGCTAGCTCTTGCTTCATTACTTAACCCTATTATCAAGCCATGGCCATTCCAAGGATGGGGTTTAGACTTCATCGACCAAATTTATCCTCCTTCAAAAGGGCATCGGTTCGTGTTGATGGAAATGGACTACTTCACCAAATGGACCTTAGTCGTGCCTCTCAAGAATATGATTCACAATGAGGTAATTGATTTTATCTTGAAGCACATTATACATAGATTCGGCATTCCCTAAACTCTCACTATGATTAAGCTCATTAAGAGGAAAATCGAAGAGTTCCCTAAGAGGTGGCATGAAGTACTTTGTGAGACATTGTGGGCTTGTAGAATTGTGAAGCACGGTGCTACCAAAGTTAGTCCCTATGAGCTAGTATATGGGCAAGAGGCCGTTCTACCTGTAGAAGTGGATCTTGGCTCTTTAAGAGTTCTAAAGAAAAATAGCTTATCGGTCGATGTGTATGAGACTCTTTTGAAGGACAATTTACAAGAAGTGACCGAAAAGAGGCTAAGGGCTTATAAGCTATAGAGATATACAAGAGGAGAATAGCTAGAGCCAACAATAAGAAAGTTAAGCCAAAATTGTTTGAAGTTGGTGGCTTGGTTTGGAAGACGATTTTTCCATTAGGCACTAAGAGCCCCAAATTTGGTAAGTGGTCACCTAGTTGGGAAGGCCCTTTCAAAATAGTCGAAATCGCTCCAGGTAATGCATATGTGTTAGAATCGCTACAAGGAGAGTGGTTTCGAAGAGCTTTGAATGGCAGGTACTGAAAAAGTATTTCCCAAGTTTGTGGCAAACTTCTTGAAAGTGTCGAAAGGTCGATATGGGAGATGTCTTCCTTAGCCCATTATGATTTTAGTTCACTTAGTTCACTAAAGGCAGGGGGGTCATGTGTTGATAGCAAAAAAATGGCATTAAATGGTTAAGATTGTCAAAATATCAATTTTGGTAATTTGGGCCAAAAATACACGTCCTGGATCGGGCCTAAGCCTACAGGGTTGAAGGTCCATTGAGTTATGGGCTTCAGAAGCCTTCCAGCAGGCCTGCTATCTTTGGCCCAAAGGCCTTCAGAGGCCTGCCTCACTGAAGCTTCGGCCCAAGGAGCACGCTTCGGCGGGCCCTGCCGAAGGCCCACTTCGGGCTGAATTCCAGAGATAGAGTTTGAGTCTGATTCTGGCTAATTTTATCCCTATACATGATTAGGCTGAATCTTAATAGATTAATCTTAGAGATTAAAAGTCTAGCCCCTATAAATATAGGGGTGAGGCCGGTTCACTAAACCACCCCAACACAAATCAACCACAATGCCCTAGCTTTGAATCGTACCGTTGCTTTTATCTATACTTTTCTGCAACCTTCGTGGGCTGGCCTAGAAGCCCTCCGCCGGCCACTTCGAAACAGTGGTAATCCTTGTTACTTCGCCTGTGAAGTACCTATTAATCTACATAACATATTGCTATCGCCTTGTTACTTCTCCTGTGAAGTACCTGTTAATCTACGTAATAGATTGCTACCTTCGTTTCCCTATTGCAACATTTAGCAGATTCGGTCCCTACGCTGAATTGGCACTTGATCTCTGTTCTGTTGCAGGTTTTCACGCTCGAAGCCACTTTGCCGGAGGTGTCCGGAGCTAGGAGACTGGTTTCAGAGGCTGCCAGAACACCCTTCGGTGGGATCCCTGCTTCGTCTACCCATGCCGGACCGTCACGCTGTTGTCGGTTTGACTGAGTCCCACGCGCCAACACGCTTCACAACAGACTTCGTCGAGACAAGCTTCGCCGCGTTTGTACTGCACGCCAGACGAAGTCACGTCCGTGCGTCTCGTTGGAGATATTTTGTCATAATAGAGACTTTTCACCGAACCCCACTATTTGGAGGCGATTGTCGCGTCGAGATCTGTTCGGAGCCTGCCTTCGGTCATATCAGCCCAAACACCAAAGGTACCCTTCGGTAAGACCCTTCGCATTGGACGCTGAAGGTACCCTTCAGCGATACCCTTCACACAGTACCCTTCAAATCAGTGAGGCTCCGTTCACCTTACTGATTTATTTTATTTAATATATTTCTTTCGGCTAATTGGATTATTTATGTGTGATCTGATTACTGGTGACTCCACCCCCTTGCCACTGTTTAGGGTAGTCGGAACGCAACAACAATGTTGTGTTACGCTCAGGCTTGTCCCTAAATATCCGCACACTTTTGGATCATCGAACTAACCCAAGTGCAGGGACACATTTTCATGTCAACAACTTTCCTATCAAAATTGCACCTATACTAGTTAAACGAGTCCAATCATCAATAATCGACACGCAGATCGTATGAATATACACCAGCCTTGGGTTGTAAATAATCATGACATGCATGCCATTTTTAATTTACATTCAATGCATGCACCTCATACATCAAATTTAATAATGCCATACTAGTCAAAACATTCCATGCAGAACAAAGTAAGGCAATGAATCTAGAAGTGACTAAACTGGATCAGAACTTCCGATTCCAAATTGGAACTTCTGATGGCAATATTGCTCTCTGTATCGAGTAAAACTGACATCCGAACCTTCGATCCAATATCGGAACTTCCGATAGAAAAATTGCTCTCTATATTGAATCTTATTCAATATCAGAACATCCGATTAAGTATCAAAACTTCTGGTCCATCAAGCATCGGAACTTCCCTTCTCCTTCTAGATTTCTTCTAAGTACCATTTGTAGTTCTTGAGCCATTGACCAGTTTTGCATACAAACAAGGACAATGACGTACCATATCTCATAGCCCAAGCTTGGCTCTCAAAAATGCCTTGGTATCCCATAATCACATTATGGACATCCTTGTTCTCATCTTTCTTCCAAAGCTCAGAGGACATACTAGCAGGTATGAGACAACCTGCAATAGGTGACTCATTCGAGTACTTCTCACAGGCCCTCTGGTCAACTAGTTCATCATGATGGGACTCCTCAAAACCATTTTGATAACCTTGTTAAGCAAACCAATACTATGTGTGTGGTAATCTGGCTTCCACCCTAGCTGGTCAAGATAAAAGATAGCACCTTACTTTGGTAGACCCACTATCGATGATCGAGATCATTGGTTCGTAGGTGCAGTTATTGGAAAGAGCATCAATACTTAATTTTCTGAGGGAAAACTATTCTAGCAAGGTAACGTTCCCTAGCGCGCACAAAACATGCAAGAATAATATGACAAGAAGATAAGTATGCTCGACAGGAAACACATTGACTGTGACATTGTATGGCCCCTTCACATGGCAATCTTCATTTCCATGCATCTCATCATTTGTGTGTGCTTCCAACCTCCAGGAACATGTACTAGCCTATTATAAATAATAGCACCTATAATAGTTACATGATTCGAAGCATCACTAGTCGACACGCAGGTCATACCAATATTGAATAACATTGGGCTATAAATAATCATGACATGCATGCCATATTAATTACATGCAATGCATCTCATATATTCTCAGCAAGGCTATACTAGTCAAAACATTTTATACAAAACAAAGTTAAGCAAAGAATCTACAAGTGACCAATATATAGATCTAAAAATTCCAGCTCAAATGGCTCGAAATTTCTAGTTTTGTGTGGATCAGAACTTCTGATCTGGTATCAGAACTTCCGATCCTCCAAAACTTCTGGTGGAAAAATTGCTCTCTGTATCGATTAAAAATCGACATCATAACTTCCGATCCAACATCAAAACTTCCGGTCTCAAATCAGAACTTTCAATCCAATGGAACTTCCGATCGTCATCGAAACTTCCAAAATCCGACGAATGGAAAATAGATCTAATCTATTTTCCACCATGTATCTCCATACGTGATCGATCCAGATCAAACACTATGCACATAGGCTCTGATACCACTATTGGGACATGGGGAAGCTATGCTAGCTAGCAATTCCAAAATTTTTTCCTCCAAACCCTAGAACCATGCACGTGAGGGATAATGAATCGTTACCTTCTAACGCGAGACACGCTAGTGCAGCGGAAGAAGATGTTAGGGAAGCGTGTCCTTGCTTATCCCCATCTAGCTCTGCCCATTCCCCTGTGATCCAATCAGTGAAAACTAGCAATGTCCATGTGAAGACGCCCACAAGCACGGTTATTCATGTTGTGCCTCTATGGAGTCCACACGTACAGTGATGAGATTGATCTCACACCGGCGTGCTAGCACCGTTGGTGAAATCCGGGAGAAATCTCAATATCAACTATTGAGATCAAGAAGGGAGAGGAGAGGTTCTTTGATGCTAGGGTTTAGATCAAATATAAATTGCAATTAATCTGATGGTCACCAGTCTCTATAGACCTCCTCCTCTCTTTATATAGACCTCCTCCAATCTATTCGCCTGCCTCAAAACTACTTATACCCCTATTGGAACTTCCAATCTAGACTCTCAATCAGCAACCTAGAAATTATCGAAACTTCCGATACCCCTATCGGAACATCCGGTCGTCTCAACATCGAAACTTACGATTTTAACCCTGTGTATCTAAATTAGAAATAATCAGAATATCCGATTTGAGCTATCGGTTTCTCAAACCATAAATTATCGGAACTTTCGATTTGAGCTCTGTGTTTCTAATTCAGAAAATAATCAGAAGTTCTAATCCCAAATCAGAACATTCGATCCTCTGAGAATTTTCTTAAGCACAATTCTTTCAAATGGATGTCAAGATGGTTTTCCTTAATGGAAACCTAAGTGAGGATGTGTACATGACATAGCCTAAAGGTGTTGATGATCCAAAGAGTGTTGGGAAAGTTTGTAAGCTACAAAGGTCCATTTATCGATTGAAGCAGGCTTCTCGGAGTTGGAATCTTTGTTTTAATGATGTAGTAAAAGGCTTTGGCTTCACGGAGCTAGAAGCTTTAAAGGAGCTCACTTGTGTTTCTAGTCTTATATGTGGATGATATATTATTGATCGGAAATGATATTCTTATCCTAAGTGTTGTCAAGTCTTCGTTGAGAACTAGTTTCTCAATGAAAGATCTTGGAGAGGCATCATACATTTTGGACATAAAGATCTATAGAGGTAGATCGATAAGGATAATTGGATTAAGCCAGAGTATGTACATTAACAAGGTTGTGAAATGGTTCAAAATAAAGAATTTCAAGAAAGGTTTTCTATCAATGTCACATGGTATAACTCTCAGCAAGACTCAGTGTCCTTTGATACCTGATGAGCTAGAGAAGATGAGTATTATCCCGTATGCCTCCGCGATTGGGTCCATAATGTATAACATGCTTTGTACGTGCCCAAATATTTCTTATGCTCTTAGTGTTACGAGTAGATATAAGTCAAACCTGAGTGAAAGTCACCGGGCTATGGTGAAGAGTATAATTAAGTACTTGAGAAGAATTGATGATATGTTCTTGGTCTATGGAGGTGAGGGGGAGCTCGTTGTATGTGGTTACACCGATGTTAGCTTCCAAACCTATAAGGATGATTTGTGATCATAGTCTACTTTTGTTTTCTGTCTCAATGAAGGTTCAGCGTGTGGGAAAAGTTCCAAGCAAGAAATGGTTGTGTTGGCGTAAAAGATTACGCTAACAGGTTTCTGTAGAAAAGAAACTAACAAACGAAGTGTTTGCGAAGCAAACTGTTCTAAGCCTCCGAAAGGATAATAACTTAGAATAGTTCGAAAGTGGGTATTGATTCACTTGTAATCGGTCCTCATTACAGGATGAAATGGGGGGTATTTATAGGCCTGAACATTAAGGAAAAGACCTATTTACCCCTTTATTACAACCGACATTAAGGAAACTATTCGGTTTCCTTAATAGGGCTAAAATGGTAAAAGACTAATCTAATAGGATAGAAGATAAGTCTTCCATCTTAGCTGGCAGAAAAGATCCTGAAGGGCTTTGGTTCGAAGACATACTTCGAACTAATGCCTGCCTTCGAGCTTTGAACCAGACTCCAAGCACCTTCGAAGATGGCCTTCGGACAATCTTCGAACTGGTTGGCTGTCTTCATGCTGCTTCGGCAATAACTCCGAAGATGAGATATTTTCCTCCAACAGTAGCCCCTCGAATACGCTTCTCCGTTCGACCTGTAACGTTAGGAGAGCAGTATACGGAAAGAAAAGATAACCAATCATAGGGGTTATTGATTTTTGTTTTATCTTCGAAATACATGAAGACATGAACTTCAAATCAGTCATAAGGTAATTACTTTTCGAACTATCTTAGAACTGACTCAGGAAGTTCGAAAGTCTTTTTGGACTTAGAAAATATAGCCGTTAGTTTCTGTTTCTAACGGAGTTATACGAGGCGTTATTTTCGGAGGAAAATAACAGGCGGGAATGCGAAAGGGCAGAGCCCAAACGGTAACAAACGGAAAGTTTAGGCTATAAATAAAGAACCTCAAAACTTTACCGATTACCTTTTCACTGCTTCTTCTCAGTCAAAGCTTTTTAGCCCTTTGAGTTCTTGAGCCCTAGCTTTCAAATTCTTAAGCCATAATCTCCACTCTCTCAGATCGATCCAGCAATTGTGATGGCGAAGACCAAAGGCTCTGCACCTCCTTCGACCTTGGCTCGTCAACAAGCGGCTGCGGCGGCGGCAGCGGCAACAGTGGCGGCGACGCCTTCGATGCAGGCGACAACTTCCATGGCGGCAAAGGGAAAAAATCCCCAAATCCCCGATGTCCAAGGTCTGTGCCCACCCTCAACCAAGTACTTGGATCAATCTTTTGAGTTGGGGCGATCTACCTGCAAAAAAGAGTCTTTGGCAATCACAGCGGGGGGAAATATTAGTAATGGGGTTATGATTCGGAAGCCGGGCAAAGAATCAATTCCATCACCGAGACCCGGAGAAGTTGTAGTGTTCGAAGCTTTTTTTGAAGCGGGCTTGGGCCTTCCGGCTGTGGATTTTTAGCCGAAGTACTTAACTTGTTTCACGTAACCCTCCCCCAGCTGTCTCCGAATGCTGTAGCCAGGCTAGCTATCTTCGAGTGGGCACTGAGAGCCGAAGGTTGTGAGGGGAGGGCTGAAATCTTTGCTGCGCTGCATAGAGCAACTTGTCAGCCAAAGACCTTCGTAGGCTCCGGAGGTGAGAAAGTGGTAGTTTCCTTCGGAAGCATCAATTTTAGGCTTCGTGATGAATATGCCCTACAATTCCCCGCCAAGGCCATCAATGCTAGATGGTACACCGATTGGGTTATGAGGTGGTTTTATGCCGAAGTTGGAGTGGGTAGCCCTCTGGCCGGTCCCCTCAAGGAAATCCAGTTCCGGAAAGAAGCCTTAGTGCAACCCGACGAAGGCCAACTCGAAGCTCGCCTCAACTTGCTTCAGAAAATCAGCAAAAGGTTGAGCATGCGGGACTTAGCCGAAGAGTTCATCGGACTTCAAATTCCTCCGCTGATGGCCAACTGGCCTATCGCCTTCGAAGATGACTCGGAAGGCGGTCTTCGCAAGATAAACTATACTTCAAGCCCTGCAGGTAACTTCGAAACCAACATGCATTGTACATATTTACTTCGAAGAAAGATTAACTTGAATTATTTTTTAGCTTCTTCAGCCCCTATTACTATAGAGCAAATTGTAAGGGCTTCGGAGAAGATTTTGGGTGCTCCAACTCCGTCAGAAAAGAATGGCGAATCAAATTAGTCGGAAGTTGGGAGCGTTTTAACAGAGTATGGGGAATGTTGGAGTTGACTCCACCCCCTCTGACAGACTGGGTGCCTCAGGAGAAAGGCCCCAAGAAAAGAGTAGCCGAAGCCGGAGCTTCAAGTTCAGCAAAGACTCCGGTGAAGAAGGTGGCTCGGAAGCCAAAAAATCTCGCACCTTCAGATCCTGCTCCTTCAAGCTCAAGAACTTCACTTTCAGGTTCTAAAGAGGATGAAGGTATTTTATTAGTAAAATTAATTGATGAAGACGCAGCTCAACGAAGTATTCACATTGAAGATACTGCAGGTATTCCGGAGCCTCAAGCCAACATCGAAGAAGTAAGAGCTCCGGATACCCAAGAAGAGCAAATCGAAGCCCCTATGGATGTAGATGAGGCCGAAGTACCTGCGAACGTACCGGAGTCTGGAGATAATGCTGATCAACCAATGACTTCGGTAGTTCAAGAAGATGCAACTCAGGACGGAGTTCCTGTGAACGAAGGTGGGGTCGAAGTCACTATGGCTTCGATTCCCGAAGAAGTAACAAGGACTCCCCAGGACGATGCTCCTGCAGTCCAAGATTTAACGGCTGATTCGGATGAGGACTACACTTTTGATCCTCCGATCAGTCCGGTGCTCGATATTCCAGAGAATGTCGAAGGTAAATTTTGCATAATTCTTATCAATTTTTGCAAAATTATACAATGTGTAATATTTTTGTTTTTTCAGAGCCTCCTGTTGTCGAAGTATCCCTCGAAGATACAATTCAAAGACCTTCGACAACTTCAGGGCCGCAACCGGGAGTTGCTCTACCGGGGCCTGGAAGAGGAAAAAGACACATCGAGCCTCTCCCTGCTCAAGGATCGACTTCATCTGAGTCAACAGATGAAAGTGAATCGACTGAGGGGAGGCCATCTTCAGAAGTTCCAAGAGCCTCGGAAGAGCCCTCCGGACCTTCGCTAAGCAGGGCTGACCAGAAAGCTTCAAAACTGCTTCCTCTCATAACTCCTTTTTTGGAGGAGAAAACCGGGCTTGGGACTTTGGTTAAACCTTTGGGTGAAGCCAGTCGCCAAGTCGGGGAAACTGAATTGGTAGCCCGCTTAAGCAGAGTGAAGGGTTCGGAGCTTAACCTTGCTGTGGAAAGAGCAGCTTATCAGGTATAAAGCATCTTCGAACCAAATAGCAAATTACATATGAATAATTTCTTATTTCATTTTTTTTTTTAGCAAGCAGTCTTAGCCCGCGCTGCAGCTTTATCGAACGAAAACGAAATTGCTCAACTTCGGGAAGAGAACGAAACTCTTCAAAGGAATTTTAACTTCTCCGAAGGTCGAGTAGCTCAAATGGACAATGTAATCTTAGCAGAGCGAAGGGCTAGGCAAAGCTTGGAGGCTGCAAAGAAAGAGCTCGAAGCAGAAAGAATTGTGCTTCGAGCGGAAATTGAAAGACTGCGGACGGAGGATGCTGCGAAAGGCTCCGCACTTGTAAGGCTACAAGAAGAAGCTGGCCAACTCCGGACTCAAAAGAATGTTTTGACTACGGAGAACGCTAGAATCTCCGGAGTTTTGGCTGAAACAGCTTCGGCTAAGGATGTGCTTATTGAAGAAAAGGTTAAGTCTGAGAAGGTGGCTTCGGAGGTCATCGAACAGATGTTAGGTGTCTTGGAGTACTTCGGTACTACTGGATCACTACCTTCGGATGACAATGTAACTCTGCTGCGCCGGCTAAAGAGGATCCAAGGAGCAGCGAAGCAAATGAAAACGGCAGGCATACGTTATGGAGAACTCTCCGGACAAGTGTCTGCCCTTGGAATACTTCGCTACTACGAGGATTTGGGCCGAACAATCACTCCGAGCGCAGAGGGCTCTATTATCTTTGACGACGACCGACTTCTAAAACCTTCCGAAGGTGTAGCTGCTGCTTGGCGAGCCTTCCAAACTTCATGGAGAGCCGAAGGTCGATCTGCGATCAAGGCTTGGATTGATGAAGGCCAACGCCAAAAGCAAGTTCGGAGCCAAGCTTCGAGCAGTCAACCTCCTCCGAACCCGCAGGTTTAGGATTATTTAGGATTTTTTGATTATGTAAAGCTGATGCTTGTAAATATTTATCAATGAAAATCTTGTTTGTCATATTTTTAGGCTTTGCCTCTTATGGAAGATATCGAAGTGTTAGAGCTTAACAGCGAACTTCGCTCACTGTGGAACACCTTCGAACTTCTAAAGAGTTATAAACGTCCTCGATTCCTTATCCCTCGAGATGACTCCGGCGTTATTGCGCCCGAAGTAATCAAAGACATATTGTCTTATATTAAAGAGGAAAATAAAGAGAGCGACGCAAACACCTCGTCTTCTGAAGACACTAATTGGTCCGAAGACGAAGGTGAAGCCCAAAATAAAAGATCTGAAGATCTTAGAAGCTGGGAAAGAAGTCCCGAACGGCTTCGAACATGGGCCGAGCTTCAACAAGAGCAGAAGGATTTTAGAGCTTCGAAGGGGAGGAAGAGAGTTAAACGTAAAGTTCTTAGAACTTCCGATGTTGGAACTAGTCGTTCCACCCCTAGCTCTCGGGACCGAAGAGGTCTCCGATTCCTTCTTGGTATAGATACCAATTTTTCATAATGTAACCTGTAAATACATTTATTTCGATAATGAATGCCGATTTAAAATTGTCTCCATATTACTAGCCCCTCTTTGGGTATAAGCAACTTCGAACTGTATTCAAAGATGGTTATGCGCAAAGAAAAAACTTCGGAGTACAATTTTGTGGGGGTTCGGAGCCCCTCTGTCATTTAAAGATCTTTTGAAATCTTATGAAATGTCTTCGACCTTTGTAGTCAGAAGAATGGTAACTTGGTACCTTTGTTTGCTTTACGAAAGAAATCAATTAAGATAACTTCGATGACACTTTAGTGTCTTAAAAAGAAATTTGTCACTTGGACTTATAAGAGCAGACATTCGAAGCTCATGGCTTAAATGCTGTTTTGTTTTAGCCACCTTCGGCTGTTTTTTGCAGAAATCTACCAGTCGGAGCTTGGATTTCGCAGAAATTGTAGCCACCTTCGGCTATTTTGTGCAGAAATCTACCAGCCGGAGCTTGGATTTCGCAGAAATTGTAGCCACCTTCGGCTATTTTTTGCAGAAGTCTACCAGCCGGAGCTTGGACTTCGCAGAAATTGGCCGCTTGGGCTCTTTTTTGCAGAAGTCTACCAGCCGGAGCTTGGACTTTCGCAGAATTTGGCCACTTGGGCTCTTTTTTGCAGAAGTCTACCAGCCGGAGCTTGGACTTCGCAGAATTTGGCCACCTTCGGCTCTTTTTACGGAAGTCTGACAAGCTGCAGCTTGGACTCCGCAGATTTTGGCCACCTTCGGCTCTTTTTACGGAAGTCTACCAGCCGAAGCTTGGACTCCGTAGAATGTGGTATTGGCTCTTTTTACGGATGCCTACAAGGTATTAGCTTGGGCTCCGGATGTATTTCAGCCACCACGCCGGAGGCTTCGACTTTATGGGTACGAAGTCCGGAAATACCTCCCAGCTTGATAACACTTCCCTCTCGATCGACTTCCGTCCCAGCGCGTCCGCTCGGGAGACTAGGAGTGTCAAGGGGAAGGTTAAACCACCGGGTGTATGCTTTATTAATTTAGAGGTGATTACAAGCAAATTACAAGGAGCCCTTATGCGAAGTATCGCTTTAGGTGCTCCGCATGCCAAGTGTGTGCTAACTCTTCACCTTCTAAATTAGCTAATTTAAATGAACCAGGGCGCCCTGAGCGGACGATTAGATATGGACCTTCCCATTTATTGCCTAACTTCCCTGGTGCTATAATGCTTCGTAGAACAAGATGACCCGGTCTTAACTCGCTGAGCTTAACCCTCGGGTCATACCAAGTCTTCGTCTGCTGATGATACTTTGATAAATTAGCTACAGCTCGAAGCCTTGTCTCTTCTGACAAATCTAACGAAGCTTGTCTTTCCTCTTCGATGTCTGGTTCGGTGCTGCGAATTGATCCTCCTTTGAGCTCCGTTGGAGTCATAGCTTCATCTCCGAATAGTAGTCTGAACGGAGTAAACCCTGTGGACCTTGTTTGCGTAGTCCGAATGGACCACAGAATCTTCGGAAGCTCTTCCGTCCACAGTCCTTTTGATAGTCCTACTATTCTTCGATTTAACCCTGACAAGATATTTCCATTGGCTCGCTCAACTGCTCCATTTGACTGAGGATGTCTCACTGCAGCAAAACATAGTTGAATGCCTAGGTCTTCGCAAAACTTCCTGAAGGGTTCTGCGTCGAACTGTGTTCCGTTGTCAACTGTGAGATATCTAGGCACTCCGAACCGACAAATAATGTTTTTCCAGAAGAATTTCTGTACATTATTCGAAGTGATAGCTGTTAAGGGCTCTGCTTCCACCCACTTAGAGAAATATTCAATAGCTACCACTGCGAACTTTAGATTTCCCTTTGCTAATGGAAAGGGACCAATTAGATCCATACCCCATCTGGCCATAGGCCATACCGGAGCAATGACTTGAAGAGCTGCTGGTGGGCGATGACTCCGTCGACCCATCCATTGGCATCCTTGACAAGTGCGGACCAAGCTCTCCGCATCAGCTGTTATTGTGGGCCAATAAAGCCCCTGGCGAAGTGTTTTCCTGCCAGAGCTCTAGGGGCTAAATGACTTCCACAAAGGCCTTCGTGAATTTCTCGAAGAATTTCTTGGCCTTCGGCTTGAGATATACATCGGAGTAGAGGGGAACATACTCCGGCCTTGTATAATATACCGTTGATTAACAGATAGTTTCTTGCTCTGAGCTTTAACCTTGACAATTGGGGCTCTTCGGGCAAATTCGTTCCTCCTTGCAAGAGTTCTATGATTGAATCTTTCCAATCTGCACTAGGAATGCAGAGAATCTCTGCAGAAGCAACTTGTGGCACCGAAGGTATATTGAGCTCCTCATAGAAAGCTTCGTCAGGCACATCCACAGCTCCGGCAGCAGCCTTCGCTAAAATGTCCGCTTGCACGTTTTCAGCTCTTGGTATACTCCGAATGGAAATACCCTTGAAATGTGCTTCGATCTTGCGAATTTCTTCCAAATACTTTGCAAGCTGTGGATGTCGGACTTGAAAACTTTTGTCTACGTGCCCTGCTACTATCTGAGAATCTGTTTTTATAATTATTCTTGTAGCCCCTAGAGCACGTGCTTTCCGGAGTCCCAATAATATTCCTTCGTACTCCGCTATATTATTGGTAGACTTAAAGTTGAGTCTTGCGGAGTACATTGCTCTTTGTCCTGACGGAGAAATTAATACTGCCCCAATGCCTGCTCCGGATGCTTGGAAAGCCCCATCGGAGTAAATAGTCCAGACTCCGTCATCTGATTTCTCCGGAGTCAACTTCGCAGGTGGAGTCCACTCTGCTACGAAGTCTGCTAGGACTTGAGATTTGATAGCTGTCCTTGCCAGGAAAGATATGCCGAAGGGTGCTAGTTCTACTGCCCACTTTCCAATTCTTCCAGTGGAATCTTTGCTTCGGAGCATATCTCCTAAAGGATACGAAGTTGGTACAATTACATTGTGAGCCAAAAAAATAATGTCTTAGCTTCCTCGAAGCCATTATCAGAGCATAAACGAACTTCTCAAGTTCGGAGTATCTTGTCTTCGCTCCTGACAATGCTTCGGATACAAAATAGACAGGATTTTGGACCAACTTCCCATTGATATCAGCTTCTCTGACAAGGACTGCGCTGACTGCTGAGCCTGTGGCTGCAAGATACAAAAGTAGGGTTTCGTCCGCAATAGGCACCGTAAGTGTAGCAAGATTGCTGAGATAATCTTTAATATCTTCGAAGCTTTTCTGACACTCCGGTGTCCATGCAAAATCTTCGGACCCTTTCAAAGCTTTAAAGATTGGCAAGCTCCTCTCCGCAGACCTTGATAAAAACCTGCTAAGTGCGGCTAGACGTCCGGTCAGCTTTTGCACTTGCTTTACATTCTCGGGAGGAGCCATCTTCTGCAGCGCAGTTATTTGAGTAGGGCTAGCTTCAATTCCCCTGCTTGAAACTAAGTACCCTAACAACTTTCCAGCCTTAGCTCCGAATATACATTTTTCGGGGTTAAGACGGATCCCACATGCCCGAAGGCTATTGAATGTTTCTGCTGAGTCTAGGCTATGTTGGTGCTTTAAAGCACTCTTTATTACAATATCATCCATATAGGCCTCCACATTGCGACCTAGTTGATGACCTAGAGCCTTAGCAACTAATCTTGAAAAAGTAGCCCCGGCATTTCTTAGGCCGAAGGGCATTCTTACATAGCAGAAGACTCCCGAAGGAGTTACAAAGCTCGTCTTGATTTCATCTTCGCGCTTCAACCATATTTGATGATAGCCGGAATACGCGTCGAGGAAGCTTAGTAACTCCGAACCTGCAGTGGAGTCAACTAGTTGATCAATTCGGGGCATGGGGTAGGGGTCACGTGGGCACGCTTTATTCAAAGATGTGAAATCAATGCACATGCGCCACTTTCCGGAGGACTTCTTCCTGACGAAGACTGGGTTGGCTAACCACTCTGTATGGGCCACTTCTCTGATAATCCCAGCCTTCAACAGTTTCTCAACTTCGTCCTTAGCTAGAGCAGCTCTCTCTGCGGACATCTTCCGGAGCCCTTGTCGAACAGGCCGGGCCTTCGGGTTTACAAGTAAGTTGTGCTCAATAATATCCCGATCGACTCCGGTGATATCTTCGTCAGACCAAGCGAAGACATCCAAATTTTCTTCTACGACCTTTTCCAAGGAAGTTGCAACTTCGGGAGGTAAATCTTACCAAATTGAAAAGTGTATTCTTTACCATCTTTGACAATGACCTTCGTTGCAATCTCTCCTTCGGGACTTGGTCTTGGAAATGACTTCTTCGAAGCTTCGGAGGAAGCTGAAAAAATTTCTTCATTATCTTGGACACTGTTTACTTGCCTCGGATCAAGAGGAGGACCATGACCATATTCTGCCCTCCGAGCTATGGCTTGATCTCCGAAGATTGTCAAAACTCCGGACTGTGTGGGCATCTTCATGCACAAGTAATTGTGATGCGCCACAGCTCCGAACTGATTCAACATGCCTCGCCCGAAGATGACATTATAAGCATACGGGGCATCTACCACATCAAAGATAACTTCCTCAGTTCGGGCTAGTAAACCTTCTCCGAAGGTTACTTCCAGGCCTATCTGGCCAAGTGCATCTAGCGGAGGTCCTGCGAAGCCTTGCAGAGGACGAGCCGCTGGGAGGAGATGCTTCCGGGAAATGCATAACTGATCGAAGGCTTGCACAAATATGATATCTGCCGAGCTACCTCCGTCAATTAACACCCTTCGGACTTCAGTCCCTGCAATATCAGCAGTGATAACCAATGGATCTGCGTGCGGGAACTTGATACCAGCTGCATCCTCCGCAGAGAAAGATATTGGAACATGAGACCACTCCGGCATTGCAGCTGCAGATGACGAAGTCCCAATGTGGCCTACTTCTCGAACGTACTCTCTTCGCTGTCTCTTGGACATGCTTCCGAGGGTACCTCCTCCGGAGATAGGGAGAACTACTCTCTTCCCTCTATCTTGCCCTTCTTCTTGCTTCGGAGGTGGCATAACATTGGCCACCGGAGGATGCCTTGCAGCATCAAAATTTTCTATCCGCGCCACAGCCTGGACCGGCTCCGAGCGCACTGCTGCTGCTGGACTTCGGTCGGTACTACCTCGACCCGAAGTTCTCTCCAAGTATTCTCCTCGAAGGGTAAGAATAGCCTTGCAGGTGTCAGTTGCATGACTTCGATTCTCTCCATGAATACAGCAAAAAAGGGTCTGGCCCTTGCCAGCCGTTTTCCCTGGCGGCCTCCAGCCGCTGGACTTGTTCCCCGCAGACTGTGGAGCTCTTGGTGCAAACTTCTGTGGGGGTGCAATGTTTAAGACCTCAGAACGAGGGTGCTTTTGCCCTCTTCTTCTATCATGTTGCACTTCAGGGACTGGTTCTTGCGGCTGAGCCGAAGTCTTCACTTCTGCTTTAACTTCTGTCAACACTGTCGAAGTAGCAGTAGTCCTCCGAAGCCAACCTTCTTCCGACTTCGAGTACTCCTCGAAGTACGACATCAACTGTGATACTGTGGTGATGCTCTTCCGATGCAATTTATCTAGAAGGCCTTTATGACTGACGCCTTCCCGAGCCGCATCAACCACTGAGGATGTGGACAGCCCCCGAATTTGCGACTTCGTGTGAGCGAAGCGCTTGAAGTACTGCCTCAATGTTTCTCCAGGGAGCTGTTTCACTTGGAAAAGGCTTCCTGTCGTCATGGGGGGCACGAAGGTGCCCTGAAAGTTACTTATAAACTTCCTCTTCAACTGTGACCACGAAGCGATTGATCCTGGCTTTAAAGACCAGAACCATCTCAACGCCACTCCTTGAAGAGCCAACGGGAAGCACTTTGCCATAGTTTCTCTGTCTCCGCCACTAGCCTCAATTGCTAGGGCATAAGAACGCGCAAACTCACTGGGATCTTCGTCTCCGGTATACTTGCAAAGCTTCGAAGCTTTGAACTTCGGATCGAAGCGAACCTTCTGAAGCTCGGGATGCAACGGAGATTCACTGTCGTAAGAAGCATTCTCCGGGGCTTCGGGATAATCAAGATCGTCGTCTTCGTGCACTTCTGGGATAGCTGGGGTGGCTTGAGGGCGAAGCCTGTTCGCAGCCTCCTGTCGCCACCTCGCTACCTCGGCTTGAAGATTGGCCATTTGAGTGGCCATGTCTCCAAGGCTATCTTCATCTCCTCCGGAAGGACCTTCCGGGTCTTGAGAACTGGTATGATCAGTTCGAATCGGAATGGAGGGTGGCAGAGTGACTCCGGGCGGTCGGAGTGTAGAAGGAGTTGGTGGAGAGGTTTCGTATCCTCGAGGGATAGAAGCCCCTTGCGGAGTTTGAGGTGGAGGGATAGTCGAAGACCCTCCGACTTCGACTGTGTCGAAGGGTATCTCTCCGGAGATCCGAGAGGACCTCCGAGTGGGATTGCGAGGTGCGCTCCGCTTAGGAGGCATGATGCAAGAGGTTGGTAGAGAACGAAGTTTTTTGGACTAAGTTCCCCACGGACGGCGCCAACTGTTGGCGTAAAAGATTACGCTAACAGGTTTCTATAGAAAAGAAACTAACAAACGAAGTGTTTGCGAAGCAAACTGTTCTAAGCCTCCGAAAGGATAATAACTTAGAATAGTTCGAAAGTGTGTATTGATTCACTTGTAATCGGTCCTCATTACAGGATGAAATGGGGGGTATTTATAGGCCTGAACATTAAGGAAAAGACCTATTTACCCCTTTATTACAACCGACATTAAGGAAACTATTCGGTTTCCTTAATAGGGCTAAAATGGTAAAAGACTAATCTAATAGGATAGAAGATAAGTCTTCCATCTTAGCTGGCAGAAAAGATCCTGAAGGGCTTTGGTTCGAAGACATACTTCGAACTAATGCCTGCCTTCGAGCTTTGAACCAGACTCCAAGCACCTTCGAAGATGGCCTTCGGACAATCTTCGAACTGGTTGGCTGTCTTCATGCTGCTTCGGCAATAACTCCGAAGATGAGATATTTTCCTCCAACAGGTTGCAAATTCTATGACAGAGGCCGAGTATATTGTAGCTTCGGAAGCTACAAAGGAGGTCATTTTGATCAAAAAGTTTGTTTCTGAACTAGGGTTGTTCCTAGTGTGTCTAATCTAGTGGACCTCTATTGCGATAATAGTGGTGCCATTGCGCAAACCAAGGAGCCTAGGTCACACTAGAAGTCCAAACATATACTTCAACGATACCACCAGATCCATGAGATCATAGAGAGGTGATGTAGATATATTCAAGGTGCACACAGATTTGAACATTGTAGATCCGTTGAGAAAGTCGAGGTGCACTTGAGCTCTGTGGGATCGAAATGGCGAATAGAGGGGGTGAATAGGCGCCTCGATAATTTCTCGCGAATTGATGGCCTGTTCAGACCACCGAACGCACCCCTAAAATATTGCAAAAGAAAAAATGAATATCACTTGTTAAGAATTCAAACCAAAACAATCCAAATTGAATTCTTCCTCTAGATCGGAGTTTCAAACTCCGAAATAGTGTTCGGCGAATGGTTTGCCAATTTAGACAGTGCAGATCATTAACTGGTTTGCTGAAATTGTATTGTCAGCAAATGAAACTCCGATAGAGTTCAAAAAACAGCAAAACAGAATGGAAACAAAATTTTCAACAGTCAAACTCTTTAGAGATAAATTCTTGCAATTTAGAACTACTACACACATAAGCAGTACACATTCAGCAAAATCACCTTGAAGAGCAAGAAGTTCAAATCTGTTTTTGACACAGCAACACAATGACAAAGTTTATCAAATAAAGGCAATTAAACCACAGGAACACACTGTTGTCATTCAGAAGGATAAGGAACAGTAAGTACTCATAAACCAGAATGAACACACTTAATCTGAACTTTCAGCATAGACAGATAAACAAATCAGAAACAGTACCTTCAGAAGAATGAATACTTTTCTGAAGTTTCAGCTTTAAACAAACATTTTCAGTATTCAGTTAGAACATTACCAAAGTCAGGAACATCTGAAAAGGATTGATAGACATTATCTAGTTCATTTATATCAATCACTGCAAATAGAATCAACTCTGTTTTGATTCAGAGTGATCAGAAACAGTAAGTATCCATAAAAACAGAAAAACACTGAATCTGTACTTTCAGCAAACTGACATGCTACAATCATCAATGGTACTTTTAAATTTCAGTATCAATGTCACATGAATAGTCTCAGATGAACTAGCAAACTGAAATCAACATAGACAAGGTAAAAGGTTAGCCAACAAAAACAGGTTTACTCTCAAAATCAGATAACCACTTGAGTTGTGCTTTTGTATGTGGCTGACAGTGACAACCATATGGCTGAACAGAAACCTGATGATGAATAGTAGAAGCTGAGAAGAATTCACAGATGTTATCTCTCAATAACAGAAATTTCTATGCAGTCAATAATATTTGACTCAAGAGCAGTGGCAAAACACTCAAATCAGAAGAACATTTGCTAGCAAGTTGAAGCTCTGAAATAAATGAAGTAGAATCCAACAGAGATACAAACCAGAAGAGAGATCATAAATTTGTGAAAGAAGAACTCTTACCTGGATGCAAAACTGAGCTTGACTGCTTATGCAATTAAAATCAGAGCTCAGAATGCATTTTTTGTCGCTGAATTGCTACAACTCCTGACAATACTGTGCACTGTAATCAAATGCATCGGCTGAAAAGGAAATAGCTAGAGATAGAGAGACAAATTTGTGAAATGAAAAGCTATTCCAATAAAATGAGCAGCCCCCAAAAGTTCAGCCAAAAAATGTTCACCTAACCCTTGGGCATGGGGTCCTTTATATAGGCAAGCCCATCAAGCTATTCCCCAACATGCCATTAGGGTTAAAAGACCAAGTATTTACCTAATTACCATTATGTATTTTTATAATTATTAATTATAAAAAATACACAAAGGTGTTCTCCTAATTTATTACATCATAGACCATATTCTTTTAATATTTTTCAGAATTAAGAATTCTGAATAATACTAAAAGATTACACTTAATCTAGACGACTAAACAGAAAAATAAACTCCTATTTATTGGAATTTAAAAAACACTTTTTGATACGATGGTTTTCAGCCAAAACCGACAAAGCTTTCCCTATCGCCGACACGTGACACCAATCCGCAAACTCGACCGCCAGCAAGTCTCTCCCGCTCTCGATCCCCTTGAGCCACCTGATTACTTGCACTGGCCTCCCATGTGTCCATCCGTCCATGTCTTGTGTGTTGTGTTTGCTTCCTTTTTTCTTGCTCAAAGTTCCTTGAAGTTTTATTGTGATCTGATATAGTGCATTGTTCTTTTTGTCGCTAGCTTCTACTGATCGTGTGCCTTCCCAGACATAGCACAGCGTCTGAAGTTGTTTTCGCCAGCCATCGCCTGAAACAGAATAGCGCCACGTGCATGCTCTGCGTCCCTCAACCAATATAGCGGTGCTGACTGAAGCTATTCTTGACCGCCAGCCATCATCACTATAGCGAATCAGGTTCATTTTCTGTTCGTTGTTTTGGTACACTATGGTGTGGTTTTCTTTGATTCCTATTCAGATTTTGATTCTAGTTACTGTTCATTAATTTGTCTCTAGGTTTTGGTTGCCAGAAGTCTTGATTTATTCCCTATTTTTCATCCTGGATGAACAATAGCATCTTAGCTATTCTGCCATGTCTTCTTTGGTCTCTATCACTAAAGAACAGGTGGACACATGGGACGATGAGGAGCTTGCTCTCATAGTCAAAAAGTTCACTCGATTCTATAATGATATACGGGATCAAAGGAGAGGAGGTTCTCGAGGATTTTTTGAGTGTGGATACCCTAATCATATCAAAGCTAATTGTCCAAAACTAAAATTAAATAATGAAAATGAGCACAAACACCAAAAAATAGACAAGAAACCCTTCTTCAAAGGAAAGCGCGGAAAAGTGGCTAAAAAAGTAGCCAGAGCTTTTGTAGCCACCCTCAGCGACATCGACAGTACATCAAGTGAGGAGCCAAGCTCGGATGAGGAGGAGCCATCCAAGAATGAAGAAAAAAGAAGGAGAAGAAGACAAAAGACTTCACCGACCTTTTCTTCATGGCCGACGACATTCATAGCAGCGATGAGATAGACTCATATGAGGTAAGTCTATCCTGTGACCAGCTTCTTGTTCAACATGATGAATTACATGATGATGTCATCTGTCAGGATAGATTACTTAAACTTCCTGCTAAAGAATGAAAGGAACTAAAATTCAAACTTGAATCTATTTCCACTGAACTTGTCATGCTACAGTCTAAGTCTGAAAATGGTGAATGTGGGTCTTGTCTTGTTGTTATGAAAAAACTTGCTTTGTTACGTCTGATTCATACTCAAAATATTGAAAAACTTGAAATTGTTTAGAAACAACTTTTGGAGGTGGAGTCTAGTCCTATTGTCATCAATGAATGCATGAATTTTCCTTTACTTGTTGTAAGCATTAATTTGAGGGATAAGCATTTTGATGAACTTAAGGCTAGATTGGAGAGTGTTGAGTGTTCTAAGGATGTGCAGCCGACATGTTTCCCCTGCATCACCCTTAAGGACCAACTCAACTTTGCTAGAGAGGAAGTCGAAAAACTTAAGTGTGAGAATGATTATCTTCTTTCCACGGTGGATAAGTGTACCGAAGGGAAGGGTAAAATGGATTTGCTTTTGGCTAAAACAAAAATGTGTGCTGACAGGGCAAGGTTAGCTCTAGGGTTCGGTTATGAGAGAACCACACCAAATACTCTTAGCAAAATTGTGTTCACTCCACCTACTACCCTTGAGAAAGAGAGAGCCCAGTTAGACACTACTCAAAAAGCCAAGAATCCTATCCAACCTATAAAGAGAACTATACCACCACCAATGATAGATTCCAAGCAGAAACCTAGAAAAACTGTGAGATTTGCACCTAAAACCTATACACCTACTCCTAAGAAAGTTTAGCATTGCTATTATTGTCAGTGAGTAGGCCATTTGATTGGGTTTTGTTTTAGACATATCAAGGATGAATGACGTGCTCAAGTGATGAACTTTTAGGACATGTATTATCCATCTTTAGGTATGCATGAGTGTAATTACCGCTTTCATTCTGATTTTGAGGCTCCCCGTGGTTACATGAGTGACTTTACCAATCGTGGTTTACATCATGCTTCATATGATGTTAGACCACGTGTTAGTGGTTTTGGTCCACATCATTTTGGGAGACCTCTTCGCTTTGCAGGCTCTTACATTAAAAGTAGACCTCAGTTTTATCATCATGATTCATATCCTGCACAGTCTTCTGTTTTTCCTAACTCTCGAGTTTTTTAGTGCTAGATTCCTAAACAGTTTGTTACTAACCCCAGCACTGAGTACTCGAGATCTTCTTGTTCTCTGTAGGGAAAGGACGGAGACCTAGAGAACAAGTGGATCATGGATTCCAGTTGTTCGTGCCACATGACCAGAAAGTCATCATGGTTCTCTAGCTTCCCCTTGACCAAGCAACGAGAATACATCACCTTTGGAAATAATCGAAGAAGTAGAGTTAAAGGCCAAGGTACGATTAAGATCAATGAAAACTTCTCTCTCACAAATGTTGCTTTTGTTGAGGATTTGAGATACAACTTGCTTTCCGTATCTCAATTACTTGATGAAGGTTTTGAGGTACACTTTGGACGTGATACCTCTAAAGTACTTGATTCTTCTAGCCCTTTTATTTGCAAGATTTCAAGAGTTTGGAGAGTTTGTGGAGCGGATTTCTCTGAATCATTTAGTTCTTCTTATTGCCTTCTTGTTGAACAATCTTCTGAGCTTTGGATGTGGCATAGGAGACTAGGTCATATGAGTTTTGATTTTCTTGCTCGATTGTGTGCCCTAGGATTAATCCGAGGATTGCCCAAGCTCAAATTTGAGAAGAAACTTGTTTGTGCTCCTTGTCGACTTGGAAAGATGGTTGCCGCCACTTATTCACCCATTAATATGGTGATGACTGAACAACCCAGAGAGCTTCTTCACATGGACACTGTAGGTCCTTCACGGGTTAGTTTTTTAGGCGGTAAATGGTATGTCCTTGTCATGGTGGATGACTACTCTCATTACTCTTGGATCTTCTTTCTTGTAAGCAAGGATGAAATGTTTTCACACTTTCGGAGCTTAGCTTTGAGACTATTCAATGAACTGCCCGGTATAATGAAAGCAATTAGAAGTGATAACGGCACCGAGTTCAAGAATAGTTTCTTTGTTGATTTTTGCTTGGAGCATGGCATTGAGCATCAGTTTTTTGCTCCGCGGGTTCCTCAACAAAATGGAGTTGTTGAGAGGAAAAACTGCACACTTGTGGAGATGGCTAGGATGATGCTCAACGGGCATAGGACTCCTAGGAAATTTTGGGCTGAATCCATGAGTACTGCTTGTTACATCTCCAACAGGATCTTTTTGCGCTCATTGTTGAACTTTACATCTTATGAACTATGTTATGGAAGGAAGCCCAATGTTACTCACTTAAGAGTATTTGGATATCAGTGCTTCATCCTAAAACGTGGTAACCTAGACAAATTTGAGTCACGTGCATCTGATGGTTTCTTTTTGGTCTATTCTTTGCATGGTCACTTCTATCGTGTCTTCAAACTTGACACTAACACTATTGTTAAATCTTGCGATGTACCCTTTGATGAGACATCTCCATGTGTTAGTTCCTCGTTTGAACTTGCAAGTGGGCATTATATAAGTGAAACAATCTTTGAGGAAGAAGATTCATCAGATGTTGAAGATAATGAAAATGTATTGCAACATCCTACTACGACATCTCCAAAAGCATCATCCACATATGTAAGATGACCTGAAGCATCTTCCTTAGGAAGCTTGGAGCAAACTACGGCAAGAGTTGAGGGGGAGATTTTATCACAAAGAGAAGCACCACTTTGAATTCAGAGAATACATCTGTCACGCCCCGATTTAATAAATCAGGACTTTTATTGAAATTCCATAGAAAATCAATAAAACAAGACGTTCATCATGCGACCACGTACAATACGAGCAATCATTCACGGTTCGTAGACCGTATTAGTACAAAAGTGAATAAAGGTGAAGAGAAACTAATAAAATAAAGGGTCCTAGCATGAACGCCTCCTTCCAGTCTCGCCTTGACTGGGTCGCTACTCCAGACCTTCATCCTCCTCGTAGTAGACGGGCTCTGATGGTGTAAGTCAACGGAGTGAGTACAGATGTACTCAGCAAGCCACCGAATGCAAATATAATGCAGGATAATAACCTAGGGAGATAGTGGCTAATTTTGCGGAAGAAGCATAATTGTAAAGCATTAAATGTGATCAATTTATTAGTACTGAAATGAAAACATGTGTATGCATCATCATCTTCTAACTCGAGGAGTACGTTTTACCTCCTCGCACAACAGTTCTTACATGCCATGAATACTCAACCATTCAAACAATAGTAAACTAACTGCGAGTAGTCACACAACACGCCCTTGACCGTGGGCTCGGCTTTTCGAAAAGATTAAATTACTCTGATCAGAGATGTACCACTGTACCCACAAGGCACACACTCATCACTTACACCAAAGTGTAACGAGATGACCCATTCCACGGGAACTCGTGCCAAAACCTTTCGTATGGTTCGCCTCGACTCAACAGCACCCTCTTATAGGTTTCGTATCGTGTCTCGACGCGTCGAGTTTCCACCATACCCCCCCTTGAGCCTCGTCGGTACAAGGTGCCCTGAGGGCTAGCCCCTTGCCCCCTCCACTATGGTGCAGAGAGTCGGAGTGTTCCATACTTCCAGTTAGGACTTACCCATTAGACTTGTGGTTGGTACGGAAGTGCTTTGCAACATATCCCGCAGATCGGTCCTTATAGTGCCCCGGGTGAGACCAACCAATTCCCGAGCTTGCACCAGGAAACCACCATACTTAACATAGCCAACTCCAACAGAGTCCAGAGACAAAAATAATGGGGAACATCATATAACAGAATCCATCTATCTATGACTCATTCTTTTATCCTATAGCAGTTGTGCCGGTACATTGGGCACTAACTAATATTTATATAGTAGAGTGAGAAGGAGTTAAGGCTCAATAAGCATGGCTTGGGTTTGCACACAAGGACGGGGATCTAATAAATATAAGTGTAAGGCTTGTTATTGGACTAATGCAATATTATCCTATGGGTTATAGCGATAATTTTATTAAAACATGGGCTCAATGATGATCAACTGTTTCCACATGAGGGTTCGATGACTTGCCTTGATCAGCAAATGGGGAAGGTGGAACCTCAGAATAGAACTCCGGATCTTCGATGACGTCGTAGTCTTCTCGATATGGAAAAGTAAATAAAACATTCAATAAACAATCCAAAACAAATCAATCGTATCAACATATATGTTTTTGTTGGATTAAGTAAAGGAGATAGAGTCTTAAAGTTTAGGGAATTGTTACTTAAATATTTAAGATTGATTTATAATGAGATTTCTGAATTTTATAACCTGATGTAATCATTTTTCCTAGGGGGTTTTTATTTTCCCTTTTTAGAGATGAAGTAAAAAGTTATAGAATAACATTATTATTTTAAGTGTAGTAAAAATTAGTGAACTTAAGTTATTAGGTCTTCTGAACTTATTATATAAGTTTTCATGATATTTTTGTAAAGGGTTGTATTTCCCTTATATGAATTAATTACTCATCCTAAAGGGTCACAGGAATGTTATTTAATAAAATGTCATGGACAAAATGGTCATTCCATTTTATTGTATTAATAACAGTGAAATGGAGCCATTATATCTTCTGAAATTAATTTATAAATTTTTAAGGGTTTTTCTGAATTATTTAATTGAAAGATTAATTAAATCCTAAAGTGATCTTTTCTTTATTATTTAATAAGATCATTTTGTGCCAAATAAATATATTGTTTTTATTGCATAAATGTGTAGAGAATAAAAATATACAGATTTTTTAGAATTAAAATGGTGAAATTTGGAGTTAATTTGAGCAAGATATGAATTTTTAAAGCTCAAACTAATTTTCTGGATTTTATTTTAAATAGAAAACAGGCTTGGGTCCACGGTGAGCTAGGTCCACCATGGACCCGCGCACTGTGCGCGTGGGCCGATCGAATCTGGACCATCCGATCCAGATCCCACGGGCGGTCGCGGGGCGGGGCGCTTTGGTGGCGATCGACGGCTCACAGGCCTCGATACTCCTTCAGCCAGATCAACGGCCGAGATAAATCCCCACGCGGGTTTTAATCCATGCCATTCATTTGTGATCGCACGGCGGAGCGCGCGTTCGACACGCACGTGGCACGAGGGAGACAAATGTCTTCGTCCCCGGCTCCGGCGGCGCGACGGCGAGCGGCTACCGTCGGCGACGCTGGCCTAAGGCCCTAGTTCTCGTCAAAAACGGAATGAGGAGGGGGAGGGGGTCACACCCGTACCGGTGATGACGGCGAACGATGGTCGATGACGATCAGCTGCGAGGAGATGGCGGCGGAGGCTTTCGGGCTCGACGGCGGCGAGGCGTTCCGGCGATGGTCCGTCCTAGCGGAGGTGGGGCCGGGGCTGAGGGCTAGCCCCTTGCCCCCTCCACTATGGTGCAGATAGTCGGAGTGTTCCATACTTCCAGTTAGGACTTACCCATTAGACTTGTGGTTGGTACGGAAGTGCTTTGCAACAGATCCCGCAGATCGGTCCTTATAGTGCCCCGGGTGAGACCAACCAATTCCCGAGCTTGCACCCGGAAACCACCATACTTAACATAGCCAACTCCAACAGAGTCCAGAGACAAAAATAATGGGGAACATCATATAACAGAATCCATCTATCTATGACTCATTCTTTTTATCCTATAGCAGTTGTGCCGGTACATTGGGCACTAACTAATATTTATATAGTAGAGTGAGAAGGAGTTAAGGCTCAATAAGCATGGCTTGGGTTTGCACACAAGGACGGGGATCTAATAAATATAAGTGTAAGGCTTGTTATTGGACTAATGCAATATTATCCTATGGGTTATAGCGATAATTTTATTAAAACATGGGCTCAATGATGATCAACTGTTTCCACATGAGGGTTCGATGACTTGCCTTGATCAGCAAATGGGGAAGGTGGAACCTCGGAATAGAACTCCGGATCTTCGATGACATCGTAGTCTTCTCGATATGGAAAAGTAAATAAAACATTCAATAAACAATCCAAAACAAATCAATCGTATCAACATATATGTTTTTGTTGGATTAAGTAAAGGAGATAGAGTCTTAAAGTTTAGGGAATTGTTACTTAAATATTTAAGATTGATTTATAATGAGATTTCTGAATTTTATAACCCGAAGTAAAAAGTTATAGAATAACATTATTATTTTAAGTGTAGTAAAAATTAGTGAACTTAAGTTATTAGGTCTTCTGAACTTATTATATAAGTTTTCATGATATTTTTGTAAAGGGTTGTATTTCCCTTATATGAATTAATTACTCATCCTAAAGGGTCACAGGAATGTTATTTAATAAAATGTCATGGACAAAATGGTCATTCCATTTTATTGTATTAATAACAGTGAAATGGGGCCATTATATCTTCTGAAATTAATTTATAAATTTTTAAGGGTTTTTCTGAATTATTTAATTGAAAGATTAATTAAATCCTAAAGGGATCTTTTCTTTATTATTTAATAAGATCATTTTGTGCCAAATAAATATATTGTTTTTATTGCATAAATGTGTAGAGAATAAAAATATACAGATTTTTCAGAATTAAAATGGTGAAATTTGGAGTTAATTTGAGCAAGATATGAATTTTTAAAGCTCAAACTAATTTTCTGGATTTTATTTTAAATAGAAAACAGGCTTGGGTCCACGGTGAGCTAGGTCCACCATGGACCCGCGCACTGTGCGCGTGGGCCGATCGAATCTGGACCGTCCGATCCAGATCCCACGGGCGGTCGCGGGGCGGGGCGCTTTGGTGGCGATCGACGGCTCACAGGCCTCGATACTCCTTCGGCCAGATCAACGGCCGAGATAAATCCCCACGCGGGTTTTAATCCATGCCATTCATTTGTGATCGCACGGCGGAGCGCGCGTCCGACACGCACGTGGCACGAGGGAGACAAATGTCTTCGTCCCCGGCTCCGGCGGCGCGACGGCGAGCGGCTACCGTCGGCGACGCTGGCCTAAGGCCCTAGTTCTCGTCAAAAACGGAATGAGGAGGGGGAGGGGGTCACACCCGTACCGGTGATGACGGCGAACGATGGTCGATGACGATCAGCGGCGAGGAGATGGCGGCGGAGGCTTTCGGGCTCGACGGCGGCGAGGCATTCCGGCGATGGTCCGTCCCAGCGGAGGTGGGGCCGGGGCTGAGGGCTAGCCCCTTGCCCCCTCCACTATGGTGCAGATAGTCAGAGTGTTCCATACTTCCAGTTAGGACTTACCCATTAGACTTGTGGTTGGTACGGAAGTGCTTTGCAACAGATCCCGCAGATCGGTCCTTATAGTGCCCCGGGTGAGACCAACCAATTCCCGAGCTTGCACCCGGAAACCACGATACTTAACATAGCCAACTCCAACAGAGTCCAGAGACAAAAATAATGGGGAACATCATATAACAGAATCCATCTATCTATGACTCATTCCTTTTATCCTATAGCAGTTGTGCCGGTACATTGGGCACTAACTAATATTTATATAGTAGAGTGAGAAGGAGTTAAGGCTCAATAAGCATGGCTTGGGTTTGCACACAAGGACGGGGATCTAATAAATATAAGTGTAAGGCTTGTTATTGGACTAATGCAATATTATCCTATGGGTTATAGCGATAATTTTATTAAAACATGGGCTCAATGATGATCAACTGTTTCCACATGAGGGTTCGATGACTTGCCTTGATCAGCAAATGGGGAAGGTGGAACCTCGGAATAGAACTCCGGATCTTCGATGACATCGTAGTCTTCTCGATATGGAAAAGTAAATAAAACATTCAATAAACAATCCAAAACAAATCAATCGTATCAACATATATGTTTTTGTTGGATTAAGTAAAGGAGATAGAGTCTTAAAGTTTAGGGAATTGTTACTTAAATATTTAAGATTGATTTATAATGAGATTTCTGAATTTTATAACCTGAAGTAAAAAGTTATAGAATAACATTATTATTTTAAGTGTAGTAAAAATTAGTGAACTTAAGTTATTAGGTCTTCTGAACTTATTATATAAGTTTTCATGATATTTTTGTAAAGGGTTGTATTTCCCTTATATGAATTAATTACTCATCCTAAAGGGTCACAGGAATGTTATTTAATAAAATGTCATGGACAAAATGGTCATTCCATTTTATTGTATTAATAACAGTGAAATGGAGCCATTATATCTTCTGAAATTAATTTATAAATTTTTAAGGGTTTTTCTGAATTATTTAATTGAAAGATTAATTAAATCCTAAAGGGATCTTTTCTTTATTATTTAATAAGATCATTTTGTGCCAAATAAATATATTGTTTTTATTGCATAAATGTGTAGAGAATAAAAATATACAGATTTTTGAGAATTAAAATGGTGAAATTTGGAGTTAATTTGAGCAAGATATGAATTTTTAAAGCTCAAACTAATTTTCTGGATTTTATTTTAAATAGAAAACAGGCTTGGGTCCACGGTGAGCTAGGTCCACCATGGACCCGCGCACTGTGCGCGTGGGCCGATCGAATCTGGACCGTCTGATCCAGATCCCACGGGCGGTCGCGGGGCGGGGCGCTTAAGTGGAGATCGACGGCTCACAGGCCTCGATACCCCTTCGGCCAGATCAACGGCCGAGATAAATCCCCACGCGGGTTTTAATCCATGCCATTCATTTGTGATCGCACGGCGGAGCGCGCGTCCGACACGCACGTGGCACGAGGGAGACAAATGTCTTCGTCCCCGGCTCCGGCGGCGCGACGGCGAGCGGCTACCGTCGGCGACGCTGGCCTAAGGCCCTAGTTCTCGTTAAAAAAGGAATGAGGAGGGGGAGGGGGTCACACCCGTACCGGTGATGACGGCGAACGGTGGTCGATGACGATCAGCGGCGAGGAGATGGCGGCGGAAGCTTTCGGGCTCGACGGCGGCGAGGCGTTCCGGCGATGGTCCGTCCCAGCGGAGGTGGGGCCGGGGCTGAGGGCTAGCCCCTTGCCCCCTCCACTATGGTGCAGAGAGTCGGAGTGTTCCATACTTCCAGTTAGGACTTACCCATTAGACTTGTGGTTGGTACGGAAGTGCTTTGCAACATATCCCGCAGATCGGTCCTTATAGTGCCCCGGGTGAGACCAACCAATTCCCGAGCTTGCATCCGGAAACCACCATACTTAACATAGCCAACTCCAACAGAGTCCAGAGACAAAAATAACGGGGAACATCATATAACAGAATCCATCTATCTATGACTCATTCTTTTTATCCTATAGCAGTTGTGCCGGTACATTGGGCACTAACTAATATTTATATAGTAGAGTGAGAAGGAGTTAAGGCTCAATAAGCATGGCTTGGGTTTGCACACAAGGACGGGGATCTAATAAATATAAGTATAAGGCTTGTTATTGGACTAATGCAATATTATCCTATGGGTTATAGCGTTAATTTTATTAAAACATGGGCTCAATGATGATCAACTGTTTCCACATGAGGGTTCGATGACTTGCCTTGATCAGCAAATGGGGAAGGTGGAACCTCGGAATAGAACTCCGGATCTTCGATGACGTCGTAGTCTTCTCGATATGGAAAGGTAAATAAAACATTCAATAAAGAATCCAAAACAAATCAATCGTATCAACATATATGTTTTTGTTGGATTAAGTAAAGGAGATAGAGTCGTAAAGTTTAGGGAATTGTTACTTAAATATTTAAGATTGATTTATAATGAGATTTCTGAATTTTATAACCTGATGTAATTATTTTTCCTAGGGGGTTTTTATTTTCCCTTTTTAGAGATGAAATAAAAAGTTATAGAATAACATTATTATTTTAAGTGTAGTAAAAATTAGTGAACTTAAGTTATTAGGTCTTCTGAACTTATTATATAAGTTTTCATGATATTTTTGTAAAGGGTTGTATTTCCCTTATATGAATTAATTACTCATCCTAAAGGGTCACAGGAATGTTATTTAATAAAATGTCATGGACAAAATGGTCATTCCATTTTATTGTATTAATAACAGTGAAATGGAGCCATTATATCTTCTGAAATTAATTTATAAATTTTTAAGGGTTTTTCTGAATTATTTAATTGAAAGATTAATTAAATCCTAAAGGGATCTTTTCTTTATTATTTAATAAGATCATTTTGTGCCAAATAAATATATTGTTTTTATTGCATAAATGTGTAGAGAATAAAAATATACAGATTTTTCAGAATTAAAATGGTGAATGTTGGGGGAAAATATCTCATCTTCGGGGTTATTGCCGCAACAGCATGAAAGGAGATAGTGGATTCGAAGGTTTCCAGACATCCATCTTCGAAGATACCCTGAGTCGAGCTCGAAGCACGAAGATAGGCATTGGTTCGAAGTACGTCTTCGAACTAAGGCAATTCAAGATCTTTATTGCCAGCTAAGATGAATGATTTATCTTTTATATTATTAGATTAGTCTTTTACCATTTTAGCCCTATCAAGGGTACCGAATAGTTTCCACTGTGTCGGTTGTAATAGAGGGGTAAATAGGTCTTTTCCTTAATATTTGGGCCTATAAATACCCCCCATTTCACCCTGTAATAGGGACCGAATACAAGTTATTCAATACACACATTCGAACTATTCTAAGTTATTATCCTTCCAGAGGCTTAGAACAGTTCACTTCGCAAACACTTCGTTTGTTAGTTTCCAATTTACAGAAACCTGTTTAGCGTAATCTTTTACGCCAACAGTTGGCGCCGTCCGTGGGGAACCTAGTCCAAAAAACTTCGTTCTCTACCAACTTCTTACATCATGCCTCCTAAGCGGAGCGCACCTCGCAATCCCATTCGGAGGTCCTCTCGGATCTCCGGAGAGATACCATTTGACACGGTTGAAGTCGGAGGGCCTTCGACATTCCCTCCGCAAACTCCAGAAGGGGCTTCCATCCCTCGAACATACGAAGCTTCTCCGCCAACCCCTTCTATACTTCGACCACCCGGAGTCCCTCCTCCACCTTCCATCCCAATTCGAACTGATCCTACTAGTTCTCAAGACCCGGAAGATCCTTCCGGAGGAGATGAAGACAATCTTGGAGATATGGCCACTCAAATGGCCAACCTTCAAGCTGAAGTAGCAAGGTGGCGATAGGAAGCTGCGAACAGGCTTCGCTCTCAAGCCATCCCAACTATTCCAGAAGTGCCCGAAGACGATGAACCCGATTATCCTGAAGCCCCGGAGAACGCCTCCTTCGATAATGAATCTCCGCTGCATCTTGAGCTGCAGAAAGTTCGCTTTGATCCAAAGTTCAAAACTTCGAAGCTCTGTAAGTATGCCGGAGATGAAGATCCCGGAGAGTTCGTTCGTTCTTATACCCTACCAATTGAAGCTAGCGGAGGAGTTCGAGATACCATGGCGAAGTGCTTCCCCTTAGCTCTTCAAGGAGTGGCATTAAGGTGGTTCTGGTCCTTGAAGCCAGGATCAATTAATTCATGGTCGCAGCTGAAGAAGAAGTTTATAAGCAATTTCCAAGGCACCTTCGTGCCTCCCATGTCAACAGGAAGCCTCTTCCAGGTGAAACAGCTTCCCGGAGAGACATTGAGGCAATATTTTAAGCGCTTCGCTCATACGAAGTCGCAAATTCGGGGGTTGTCTGCATCTTCGGTAGTTGATGCAGCTCGGGAAGGCATCACTCATCAAGGCCTCCTGGATAAGCTTCATCGGAAAAGCATCTCCTCGGTCTCTCAGTTGATGTCATACGTCGAGGAGTACGCGAGTTCAGAAGAGGGTTGGCTCCGAAGAACTGCCGCTACTTCGTCCATATTGCAAGAAGTTAAAGTAGAAGTGAAAACTTCGGCACAGCCGTAGGAACCAGTCTTCGAAGTTCAACATGATCGGAGAAGAGGGCAAAAGCACCCTCGTTCTGAAGTCATGAATATTGCACCCCCACAGAAGTTTACACAGAGAGCTCCACAGTCTTCGGGGAACAAGGCCAGCGGCTGGAGGCCACTAGGGAAAACGGCTGGCAAGGGCCAGACCCTTTTCTGGTGCATCCATGGAGAAAATCGAAGCCATGCAACTGATACTTGCAAGGCTATACTTACCCTAAGGGGAGAGTACCTAGAAAGAACTTCGGGTCGAGGTACTACCGACCGAGTTCCAGCTGCAACGCGCCCGGAGCCGGTCCAGGCTGTGGCACGGATAGAAAACTTTGATGCTGCAAGACACCCTCCAGTGGCCAATGTTATGCCACCTCCGAAGCAAGAGGAAGGGCAAGATCGAGGGAAAAGAGTAGTCCTCCCCATTTCCGGAGGAGGTACCCTCGGAAGCATGTCGAAGAGACAGCGAAGAGACTACGTCAGAGAAGTAGGCCATATTGGGACTTCGTCGTCTGCAGCCGCAATGCCGGAATGGTTTCATGTGCCGATATCCTTTTCTGTGGAGGATGCAGCTGGCATTAAGTTCCCGCATGCAGATCCACTTGTTATCACTGCTGATATTGCGGGCACTGAAGTTCGAAGGGTGCTGATTGACGGAGGTAGTTCGGCAGATATCATTTTTGTTCAAGCCTTCGATCAATTGTGCATCTCCAGGAAGCATCTCCTTCCAGCGGCTCGTCCTTTGCAAGGCTTCGCAGGACCTCCGCTTGATGCACTTGGCCAAATAGTCCTGGAAGTTACCTTCGGAGAAGGTTTGTTGGCTCGAACTGAAGAAGTAATCTTCGATGTTGTAGATGCCCCGTATGCCTATAATGTCATCTTCGGAAGAGGCATGCTAAACCAGTTCGGAGCTGTGGCACATCACAATTATTTGTGCATGAAGATGCCCACACAAGAAGGAGTCCTTACAGTCTTCGGAGATCAAGACATTGCTCAGAGGGCGGAATATGGTAATGGTCCCCCTCTTGATCCAAGACAAGTAAACAATGTACAAGATAATGAAGAAATTTTTTCAGCCTCCTCCGAAGCTTCGAAGAAGTCCTTCCCAAGACCAAGTCCCGAAGGAGAGATGCAACGAAGGTCATTGTTAAAGATGGTAAAGAGTATACATTTCAATTTGGTAAAGATTTACCTCCAGAAGTTGCAACCTCCTTGGAAAAGGTGGTGGAAGAGAATTTAGATGTCTTCGCCTGGTCTGACGAAGATATCACCGGAGTCGATCGGGATATCATTGAACATAGTTTACTTGTAAACCCGAAGGCCCGGCCTGTTCGGCAAGGACTACGGAAAATGTCTGCAGAAAGAGCTGCTCTAGCGAAGGACGAAGTTGAGAAATTGTTGAAGGCTGGGATTATCAGAGAAGTGGCTCACACAGAATGGTTAGCCAACCCAGTCTTTGTCAGAAAGAAGTCTTTCGGGAAGTGGCGCATGTGCATTGATTTCACATCCTTGAATAAAGCATGCCCTCGTGACCCCTACCCCATGCCCCGAATTGATCAATTGGTTGACTCCACCACAGGTTCGGAGTTATTAAGCTTCCTTGACGCGTATTCTGGTTATCATCAAATATGGTTGAAGCGCGAAGATGAGATCAAGACAAGCTTCGTAACTCCTTCGGGAGTCTTCTGTTATGTAAGAATGCCCTTCGGCTTAAGAAATGCCGGGGCTACTTTTTCGAGGTTAGTTGCTAAGGCTCTAGGTCATCAATTAGGTCGCAATGTGGAGGCCTATATGGATGATATTGTAATAAAGAGTGCTTTAAAGCACCAGCATAGCCTAGACTTAGCAGAAACATTCAATAGCCTTCGGGCATGTGGGATCCGTCTTAACCCCGAAAAATGTATCTTCGGAGCTAAGGCTGGAAAGTTGTTAGGGTATTTAGTTTCAAGCAGGGGAATTGAAGCTAGCCCCACTCAAATAACTACACTACAAAAGATGGCTCCTCCGGAAAATTTAAAGCAAGTGCAAAAGCTGACTGGGCGTCTGGCAGCACTTAGCAGGTTTTTGTCAAGGTCTGCGGAGAGAAGCTTGCCTATATTTAAAGCATTGAAAGGGTCAGAAGATTTTGCATGGACACCGGAGTGTCAGAGAAGCTTCGAAGATATTAAAGAGTATCTCAGTAATCTTGCTACACTCACAGTGTCTACTGCGGACGAAACCCTACTCCTTTATCTTGCAGCTACAGGTTCTGCTGTCAGCGCAGTCCTTGTCAGAGAAGTGGATTTCAATGGGAAGTTGGTCTAAAATCCTGTTTATTTTGTATCCGAAGCATTATCAGGAGCGAAGACAAGATACTCTGAACTTGAAAAGTTCGTTTATGCTCTGATAATGGCTTCGAGGAAATTAAGACATTATTTTTTGGCACACAATGTAATTGTACCAACTTCGTATCCTTTAGGAGATATGCTTCGAAGTAAGGATTCCACTGGAAGGATTGGGAAGTGGGCAGTTGAACTAGCACCCTTCGGCATATCTTTCTTGGCAAGGACAGCAATCAAATCGCAAGTCCTAGCAGATTTTGTAGCAGAATGGACTCCACCTGCAAATTTGGTTCCGGAGAAGTCAAGTGATGGAGTTTGGACTGTTTACTCCGATGGGGCTTTCCAAGCATCCAGAGCAGGCATCGGAGTGGTGTTAATTTCACCTTCAGGACAAAGAGCAATGTACTCCGCAAGACTCAACTTTAAGTCTACCAATAATATATAGCGGAGTATGAAGGGATTTTATTGGGACTTCGAAAATCACGTGCTCTAGGGGCTACAAGAATTATTATAAAGACAGATTCTCAGATAGTAGCAGGGCACGTGGATAAAAGTTTCCAAGTTCGGCATCCACAGCTTACGAAGTACTTAGAAGAAATCCGTAAAATCGAAGCACACTTCAAGGGTATTTCCGTTCGGAGTATACCAAGAGCAGGAAATGTGCAAGCGGACATCTTAGCAAAAGCTGCAGCCGGAGCTGTGGATGTGCCCGAAGAAGCTTTCTATGAGGAGCTCAATATACCTTCGGTGCCACAAATTCCCTCTGCAGAGATTCTTTGCATTCCTAGTGCAGATTGGAAAAATTCAATCATGGAACTTTTACAGGGAGGAACAAATTTGCCCGAAGAGCCACAGCTGTCAAGATTAAAGCTTAGCGCTAGAAATTATCAAATAATCAACGGTATTTTATACAAGGCCGGAGTATGTTCCCCTCTACTCCGATGTATATCTCAAGCCGAAGGCCAAGAAATTCTTCGAGAAATTCATGAAGGCCTTTGTGGTAGCCATTTAGCCCCTAGAGCTTTGGCAGGAAAAACACTTCGCCAGGGGCTTTATTGGCCTACAATAACAGCTGATGCGGAGAGCTTAGTCCGCACTTGTCAAGGATGCCAGTGGATGGGTCGACGGAGTCATCGCGGGGTCGACCGAGAGGGAAGTGTCATGAAGCTGGGTTGTATTTTCGGACTTTGAACCATTGGTTCGAAGCTTCCGACGTGGGGGCTGACATAATCCGGAGTCCAAGCCACCAGCTTGTAGGCATCCGTAAAAGAGCCCAAAACCACATCATATGGAGTCCAAGCCATTGGCTGGTAGACTTCCGTAAAAAGAGCCGAAGGTGGCCAAAACCTACGGAGTCCAAGCCATTGGCTGGTAGACTTCCGTAAAAAGAGCCGAAGGTGGCCAAAACCTGCGAAGTCCAAGCCATTGGCTGGTAGACTTCCGCAAAAAGAGCCGAAGGTGGCCAAAATATATGGAGTCCAAGCCATTGGCTGGTAGACATCCGTAAAAAGAGTCCAAAGAGACCATTGAAAACTCCGAACCATTGGTTCGACAGAGATCGCAAAAATGAGCCGAAGGTGGCTAAAGCAAAACAGAATTTGAGCCATGAGCTTCGAATGTCTGTTAACACAGTCCAAAGTGACAAATTATCTAAGATACTAAGGTATCTTGAAAGTTATCTCAAATAATTTCTTTCAAAAAACAAAGGTACTAAGTTGCCATTTTTCCGACTAAAAATAGTCGAAGACATTTTATAAGATTTTAAAAGATCTTTAAATAGTAGAGGGGCTCCGAACCCCCAAAAAATTGTACTCCGAAGTTTTTTCTTTGCGCATAACCATCTTTGAATACACTTCGAAGTTGCTTATACCCAAAGAGGGGCTAGTAAATATGGAGACAATTTTAAATCGGTATTCATTATTCAAACAAATGTGTTTACAGATTACATTATGAAAAATTGGTAACTATACCAAGAAGGAATCGAAGACCTCTTCGGTCCCTAGAGCTAGGGGTGGAACGACTAGTTCCAGCGCCGGGAGTTCTAATAACTTTGCGTTTAACTCTCTTGCTCCCCTTTGAACCTCTAAACAGTGAAATTTTACGCCAACAGTGAAATTTGGAGTTAATTTGAGCAAGATATGAATTTTGAAAGCTCAAACTAATTTTCTGGATTTTATTTTAAATAGAAAACAGGCTTGGGTCCACGGTGAGCTAGGTCCACCATGGACCCGCGCACTTTGCGCGTGGGCCGATCGAATCTGGACCGTCCGATCCAGATCCCACGGGCGGTCGCGGGGCGGGGCGCTTAAGTGGCGATCGACGGCTCACAGGCCTCGATACCCCTTCGGCCAGATCAACGGCCGAGATAAATCCCCACGCGGGTTTCAATCCATGCCATTCATTTGTGATCGCACGGCGGAGCGCGCGTCCAGTACGCACGCGGCACGAGGGAGACAAATGTCTTCGTCCCCGGCTCCGGCGGCGCGACGGCGAGCGGCTACCATCGGCGACGCTGGCCTAAGGCCCTAGTTCTCGTCAAAAATGGAATGAGGAGGGGGAGGGGGTCACACCCGTACCGGTGATGACGGCGAACGGTGGTCGATGATGATCGGTGGCGAGGAGATGGCGGCGGAGGCTTTCGGGCTCGACGGCGGCGAGGCGTTCCGGCGATGGTCCGTCCCAGCGGAGGTGGGGCCGGGGCAGAGGGCGCGACGACGGTCCTGGCGGAGGCGACGGCGAGGGCGGCGGCGGCCTGGAGCACCGGCGAGGGCTTGCCGGAGCCAAAACAGAGGGAAGGGGAAAACTTTTGATGGCGGCGCTTCTGGGATGTGAGGGCTAAGGTGATTTAGGCGTGGATGGATTGCGGTGAGGCCGGTGGTTTTTATAGCGGTCATCGGTAGCGCATTTAGGCAAGCAAATCGAGGGAGATCGGGGGGGATTTTCAACGCCGGTGAGGCTTCCATAGCGCTCGGATTGCCTTCCAAAAGGGAGGAAACCACGTGGTAATAACAGGAATGGGGTCGCCGGTGTTTGGTAAGTTGGAATTGGGTGCCAATTTGGTGTGGGGGAGGCCGATGGCGAGAGTGGTAGGGGCACCGGTGAAAATGGAAGGGGGGATCCCCTTCCATCGGAGAAGAAAGACCTGACGAGTGGCCCCCACCTGTCAGCGGCTGCGAGCAGAATGGAAGAGGCCGACAGGTGGGCCAGGGTTGGCAGTGGGAGGGGCGCACGCGCGTGGAGGCTGGCAGGTGGGCCGGCTGAGCGCGAGCGGCGGGAGAGAGAGGGAGGGCGCGCGCCGACAGGGTGGCCCCGCTTGTCAGCTAGCGCGGCTGCGGGTTGGGCTGGGCCAAGGAAGCTTTGAGGGTTTCGGCCCAACAAGCATTTAAAATGTATTTTTCTTTTAAAATAATTCCAGAAATTGGTTTATTTGTTTAAGGCTTGAAGTATGGTTGCTAAAATTTTGTAAAAATTCTCAAAAATATTTCTTGGCCTCTAGATTCTGTCATAAATTTTTCAGCTACAGATTTGAAATATTTCTTCATGATTTGCTTTAATTGAGTTCTTTTAGCCTTTTTCTTTAATTTAATAAATCATTTATTCCAGAAAATTTATTTCCCTTATTTTTATTTTATATTAAATTCTGGGGCTGTTACAACATCCCCCTAAGCAGATCATCGGTGAGCTAAATGAAAGGGTAACACGATCTCATGCTCACTTTGTTGATTCTGTGTTTGTTGCTACTTTTGAGCCATTAGATGTCAGTCATGCTTTGTGTGATCCAAGTTGGGTCAACGCCATGCATGAAGAGTTGGAAAATTTTGGTAGAAATCATGTTTGGATTCTTGTTGATCCACCCCCTAACATTCATATTATTGGAACAAAATGGATTTTCAAAAACAAACAGGGGGAGGATGGGTCTATAGTGTGAAACAAGGCTAAACTTGTGGCTCAGGGTTATACTCAAGTCGAGGGGGTTGATTTTGGAGAAACTTTTGCTCCGGTAGCTCGACTTGAGGCCATTAGGATTTTGCTTTCTTTTGCGTTGTCTCGAGGTTTCAATATTTTTCAAATGGATGCAAAAAGTTCTTTCCTTAATAGTTTCATAGGAGAAGATGTGTATGTCAAACAACCCCTAGGCTTTGAACATCACAAGTACCCCCATAGAGTCTTTAAACTTCACAAAGATTTATATGGGCTCAAGAAAGCTCCTAGGGCTTGGTACGACCATCTTAGGAACTTATTGATTGAGCATGCGTCCAAAATGGGCTCTGTTGATAAGACCTTGTTCACTCTTATGCATGGCAAAGATTTCTTACTTATTGAGATATATGTTGATGACATAATTTTTGGTGGTTCATCTCATACTCTTGTGGCCGAGTTTGGTGATTCTATGAGAAGGGAATTCAAAATGTCGATGATGGGCAAGCTGACCTTCTTCCTTGGTTTGAAAATCAAGCTAAGCAAACAAGGAACCTTTGTACATCAGACAAAGTACACTAAAGACCTACTAAAACGCTTTGACATGGCTTATGCAAAACCACTTGCTACCCCAATGGGTACTTCAGTTGCGCTAGACCCAGATGAAGATGGAGAAGAAGTGGACCAGAAGGAGTTCCAGAGCATGATCGACACCCTCCTCTACTTGACGGCTATGAGGCCGGACATACACTTTGCAGTATGTTTGTGCGCTCATTTTCAGGCTTCTCCAAGGGCTTCACATCAACAAGCTATCAAGCTGTGGGATCGGAATGGCGACTAGAGGGGGGGTGAATAGGCGCCTCGACACTTTCTTTCGAGTGTGATGGCCTTCTCGTAAACACCGAACGCACCTCCAAACACACAATTTCAAGATTCAAACAAATCAATACTGTTGGTGGAAAATACTTCATCCCTAGGATCTTCAAGGTTATAAGACAAAGACAATTTACTAGACCAAAGTCCAAGACTTGACACCGGCCTGGCGTATGATCAAGCTCGGAGAATCCGTCTAGACTCCTATTCGAAGTATAACTTCGAAGGTTCAATCTTCGGAGCGCATAGGTGCCAGCGAGGATAGAAGACTTATCGTCTTTCTAATTAGATTAGTCTTTTACCATTTTAACCCTATTAGGGGTACCGAAATAGTTTTCACTATGTCGGTTGTAATTGAGGGGTAAAAAGGTCTCTTCCTTAAAATTTTTACCTATTAATACCACCATTCTCACCATGTAATAAGGCATCGAATACTCAGATATTCAATATACAACTTCGAACTACTTCGAGCTATTATCCTATTCGGAGGCTTGAAATAGTCCGCTACACAAACTCTTCGTTTGTTAGTTCTTAATCTTCGAGAACCTGTTAGTGTAATCTTTTACACCAACAGTTAGCGTCGTCCGTGGGGAACCTAGTCCAAAAACTTCGTTCTCTACCAAGTTTCTAGAGCCATGCCTCCTAAACGGAGTTAGGTGGTAGTCCCCTTCGGAGGTCCCCTCGGACCTCCGGAGCAAGATCTTCAAATACAGTTGAGATCGGAGGACCTTCTATAGTTCCCCCACCTCAGGCTCCCAAAGGGAATATTCTTCCTCGAACATACGAAGCCCCTTCAGGGACTCTGTCTATGCTTCGAACAGACGGAGCTCCTCCTCTAGCTCCGCTGTACTCCAAACTGACATGTTCAGTTCTTAAGACCTGGAAGCTACTTTCCAAAAGAAATGAAGATAGCCTTGGTGACATGGCGACCTAGATGGCCAGTCTCCAAGCCGAAGTGACAAGGTGGAGGCAGGAAGCGGCAGATAGGCTTCGCCCCCAAGCTATCCCTGTCATCCCGGAGGTGCCTCAAGGCGACATCTCTCTTCATTATCCCAAAGCCCCAGGGAATGCTTCCTTCAATAGCGAATCTCCGCTACACCCCGATTTACAAAAGGTACGCTTCGACCTGTCGCGCCCTGACTTAAATAAATCAGGACTTTTATTGAAATTCCATAGAAAATCAATAAAACAAGACGTTCATCCTGCGACCTCGTACAATACGGGCAATCATTACAGTTCGTAGACCGCATTAATACAAAAGTGAATAAAGGTGAAGAGAAACTAATAAAATAAGGGTCCTAGATGAACGCCTCCTTCTAGTCTCGCCTTGACTGGGTCGCTACTCCAGACCTGCATCCTCCTCGTAGTAGATGGGCTCTGATGGTGTAAGTCGACGGGGTGAGTACAGGAGTACTCAGCAAGCCACCGAATGCAAATATAATGCAAGGTAATAACAAGAGAGATAGTGGCTAGTTTTGCGGAAGCGAGAATTTTGTGAAGCAATTTAATGTGAACAATTTATTAGTACTGAAACGTAAACATGTGTATGCATCATCATCTTCTAACTCGAGGGGTATAGTCAGCCCCACCTCGCTCAACAGTCCTTACATGCCATGAATAACTCAACCATTCAAACAATAGTAAACTAACTGCGAGTAGTCACACAACCCGCCCTTGACCGTGGGCTCGGCTTTTTCGAAAAGATTAAATTACTCTGATCAGAGATGTACCACTGTACCCACAAGGCACGCACTCATCACCTACACCAAAGTGTAATGAGATGACCCATTTAACGGGAACTCGTGCCAAAACCTTCCATATAGTCCTCCCCGACTCAATAGCACCCTCTTATAGGTTTCATATGGTGTCCCGACTCCGTCGGAGCCCCACCATACCCCCCTTGAGCCTCGTCGGTACAAGTCGCCCGCAGGCTTGCCCCTTGCCCCCTCCACTATGGTGCATCGAGTCGGAGTATTCCATACTTCCAGTTAGGACTTACCCATTAGACTTGTGGTTGGTACGGAAGTGCTTTGCAACAGATCCCAGTAGACCGGTCCTTATAGTGCCCCGGGTGCGACAAACCAATGCCCGAGCTTGCACCCGGAACCCACCATACTTATAACTTAGCCAACTCCAACAGAGTCCAGAGACAAGAATAACGGGGAAATTCATATATCAGAATCCAGCTATCTATGACTCCTTTTTATCCTATAGCAGTTGTGCCGGTACATTGGGCACTAGCTAATAATTTTATAGTAGAGTGACAAGGAGTTAAGGCTCAATAAGCATGGCTTGGGTTTGCACACAAGGACGGCGATCTAATAAATATAAGTGTAAGGCTTGATATTGGACTAATGCAATATTAACCTATGAGTTATAGCGATAATTTATTAAAACATGGGCTCAATAATGATCAACTGTTTCCACAGGGGTGGTCGATGACTTGCCTTGATCAGCAAATGGGGATGGAGGAACTTCGGGATAGAACTCCGGCTCCTCGATGAACTCGTAGTCTTCTCGATACGGAAAAATAAACAATACATTCAATAAACAGATAAAAATCCACCAAATAAACATACATATTTGTGGGTTTTATTATGTGTAGTGAGGTTTTAATATTCTGAGGTTTTGGAGAAAAACAGTAAACCTATATTTTAAGGTTTTCCTAATTTATTTTCTGATTTAATAGTTTTAACCCTAAAGGGTTTTTATTCATTTATTTATTAAGAATATTTTGGGTAACAGTAACATACTGTTTTTATGGCAGAAATGTGTAGAGAATATTATGCTGATTTTAACAAATTTGAATGGTGAAATTTGGAGTTAAAATGAGCAAGTTATGGATTTTCAAAGTTTAAACTATTTTCTGGATTTTTATTTAAACTGGAAATGGATTTTAGTCCACGGTGAACCAGGCTCATGGTGGACTGGCTACTGTGCGCGTGGACCGGTTGATCCAGAGCCGTTGGATCCAGATCTGTTGGCTCAGTGCGAGGCGGGAGGTTTAAGTGGAAATGAACGGCCAGGATTAAAACATAGCGAACGGGTACGCGTGGACGCACGAGATCAAGTCAAGATTTTAAATAACGATCAACAGCCCAGATGCCTCGATACCGGTTTGACCGGATGGGCGCCTCGGATTAAACCTGGGTGGGTTATAATCCTAGCCGTTCATCACAGATTGAACGGCCGTGAGTGCGTCCGGCACAGCACGTGCGTAAGGGGCTTGTACCCCCTTCGTTCTCGGCTCCGGCGAGCTCGGGTGCGGTGGCGACGACGCTAGCGAGGGGGCTAAGCAATAGCTCTATGCGAAAACGGAAGGAGGAGGCTATGGCGGTCACGTTCGTACCTTTGGCGGCGAAGATGAGCGATGGATGGTGACCGGTGTCGAGGGTAGACGAAGGGGATCTTCGGGTGGTCGATGGCGATGGCGATCCGACGACGTCCACGGCCAACGGAGTGGATGCCGAGGTAGGGAGGGCTCTGGCGATGACGATGGTGGCGGCGGCTAGGGCGGAGGAGGTCCGAGGCGGTGAAGAGGGCTCGCCGGAGGCGAGGCAGAGAGGGAGCCCGAAAATGGGAACGGGGCGCTCTGTTCTCGCTCGGCTAAGGCTGCTACGGTGTCGGCAGAGGGCGGCGTGGGCGAGGGGTACTTATAGGGTCATCGGCGTCAGTTAAACGGAAGGGAACCGAGGGTTTCCTTCCCTCTCCGACGAGGTTTCCATGCGTGCGGGTACCTGCCATCCAAGCCGAAAATGCGTGCGGATTAGGAGGAAAGTGATCGCCGGAGTTTGGTAAGCCACGGCGTGGGCCCAAATTGGCGATCGACGGCTGGCAGGGGCGAAATTGGCAGGGGGTCTTGCCGGCGATGGAAGGGGGGATCCCTTTCCATCGGGGAAGAAGATCCCGACAGGTGGCCCCCACCTGTCGGCGGGCGAACGGAAATGGAAACCCAGACAGGCGGGCCACGCATGTCAGAGAGCGAAAGCGGAAGAGGAGAGGCTGACAAGTGGGGCCGAGCGGGGCGTGGCGGGAGAAAGAGAAGCGGGGGAGTGCGCCGACAGGCGGGCCCCACTGGTCGGTGACACGAGCGCTGGGCTGGGTTGGGCCGAGGCAGAATGAGGGTTAAGGCCCATTTCGATTTAAAAAAATGTTTTCTTATTTAAAATAATTCCAGTAATTCATATATTTGATTAAGGGTTGAATCACTGTTGATAAAAATTTGGAAAAATTCCTAAAATTATATTTTGGCCTCTAGTTCATCTCATAAAATTTTCAAGTCCAGATTTTGAATATTTCTCCCTGTTTGGCTTTAATAAGGCTCTTTAAGGATTTTTCTTTAATTATAATTTCAAGAAATCCGTTTAATATTATTTTTCTTTATTTTATTTCCTTTTTAATTTTTAGGGTGTTACAATCCTATCCCCCTTACAGAGAATCTCGTCCTCGAGATTCGGATCAATCCTCGAATAGCTCATGATGCTGTGCCTTGAGTTCATCTTCTTTTTCCCATGTAGCTTCCTCTACAGGATGATTGCTCCACTGCACTTTACAGAAGCAGATGACCCGACTCTTGGTGATCCTTTCCTTGACCTCCAATATTTTGACAGGCTTTTCCACATAGGTCAGATCCTCTTGAACATCCAACTGCTGTAGGTCCACTTGCTATGTTGGGACTCGGAGACACTTCTTGAGTTGGGAAACGTGAAACACGTCATGTACTCCAGCCAATGAGGGCGGTAGTTCCAACTGATAAGCGACTTCGCCTTGGCATCGAACAATGGGAAATGGTCCAATAATCGAGGGGCCAACTTTCCTCTCATGTTAAACCGTTGAGGACCACGGAGAGGCGTAACTCGAAGGTAGACATGATCTCCCTCTTCAAAGGCTAGGTCTCAGCGTCGATTGTCCGCGTAGCTCTTCTGTCGTGATTTGGCTGTCTTGAGTCGGTCTTTGATAATCTGTACCTTCTCTTCAGCTTCTCGAAGGATGTCTGTTCCGAATACTTGAGATTCACCGGTTTGATCCCAACGTAGCGGCGTTCTGCACTTACGTCCATATAGGGCTTCAAAAGGAGACATCTGAAGACTGGCTTGATAGTTGTTGTTGTACGAAAACTCAGCGTACGGTAAACTCTTGTCCCAAGTTGCTCCAAAGTCCAAGACGCATGCCCGAAGCATATCCTCCAATATCTTATTTACCCTTTCTGTTTGTCCATCTGTCTGAGGGTGGTAGGCAGTGCTAAAGTTCAATCTTGTTCCCATCTCTTCTTGAAGGTTCTTCCAAAAACGAGATGTAAACTGACTTCCTCTATCGGACACTATCTTCTTGGGTACTCCATGAAGACACACAATGCGGGCCATGTATAGTTCTGCAAGCTTAGGGCCACTAAAGGTTGTCTTGACGGCTATGAAATGTGCTACTTTCGTGAGTCGGTCAATAATCACCCAAATAGAATCATATCCAAGTTGGGTCTTTGGGAGTCCGGTGATGAAATCCATACCGATTTCTTCCCACTTCCATTCAGGTACTTTCAATGGTTGTAACAGTCCTGCAGGTCTCTGATGTTCAGCCTTTACTCTTCTACAGGTGTCACACTCGGCGACGAACTGTGCAATCTCCCTCTTCATGCTAACCCACCAATAACGTTCCTTCAGGTCCTGGTACATCTTGGTACTGCCGGGATGAATGGAGTACAAAGTCTCATGGGCTTCTCTCAGGATAAGGGTTTTTATCTCTGGTTTATCCGGCACACATATCCGAGTTCTAAACCACAAGGTGCCATTCTCGTCCTCTAAAAATCCTGGGGCTTTTCCTTGCCTCATATTCTTCCTAATGGCTGCTATATCCGAGTCTTCTAATTGAGCTTCTCGGATTTGTTCGAATAAGACAGGTTGAGTCTCCAAGGTGGCTAGGTATGCTCCGGTGGTCAACCCGAGATTTAACTTTTCCATCTCTTTACCTAACAAGGGCGCGTGATCCTGAATCATAATGGTGTGCAATATCCCTTGCGACTTAATGCATCGGCTACCACATTTGCTTTTCCGGGGTGGTAGTGGATACCTAAGTCATAGTCCTTTATTAATTCCAACCATCGTCTTTGCCTCAGATTAAGGTCTGGCTGTGTGAAGATGTACTTCAAGCTCTTGTGATCTGTAAAGATCTCAGAGCGATTTCCGACCAAATAATGCCTCCATATCTTAATGGCGTGCACTACAGCGGCTAATTCCAAATCGTGGGTCGGGTAGTTCAACTCATGAGGTCTCAACTGACGAGAGGCATAAGAGATAACCTTTCCCTCTTGCATAAGAACACATCCCAATCCTTGGCGAGATGCGTCGCAATAGACATGGAAGTCTTTCCAGATATCGGGTAGGGTCAGTATGGGTGCTGACACCAGACGGGTCTTGAGGGTGCGGAAACTTTCCTCGCATTCAGGAGTCCATTCAAACTTCTCTCCTTTCTGCAACAACTTGGTCATTGGTTTGGCTATCTTAGAAAAATTCTCAATGAATCTCCGATAATATCCGGCCAAGCCCAGAAAACTTCATATCTCAGATACGTTTGTGGGAGGCAGCCAACCTGTAACGGCTTCCACGGTGGCAGGATCTACTGCAATACCTTGTGCAGAGATAATGTGTCCAAGGAACTTCACTTCCGCCATCCAAAATTTGCACTTGCTGTAATTGGCATATAACTGGTGTTCCCTTAGCTTGCCTAAGGTTAACCGGAGGTGAGTCTCGTGCTCTTTCTGGTCCTTGGAATTAATGATGATGTCATCTATAAAGACCACGATGAATTTGTCCAAATACTCCATAAATACCTTGTTCATCATGTTCATGAAGAATGCAGGGGCGTTGGTCAATCCGAACGACATAACAGTACACTCATATAAGCCATAACGGGTGGTAAAAGCCGTCTTGGGTATATCCTCTTCTCGAATCCTTAACTGATGATATCCAGACCGCAGGTCGATCTTTGAGAATACCGTAGCTCCCTTTAGCTGGTCAAAGAGATCATCGATCCGAGGCAACGGGTACTTGTTCTTGATGGTTACTTCATTCAAAGCGTGGTAATCCACACACATACGCTTAGCCTTGTCTTCTTTCTTCTCGACAAAGATGACAGGGGCACCCCATGGTGATGTACTTGGTCTGATGTAGCCTTTCCTCTCGAGATCCTCCAACTGCTGCTTCATTTCCGCTAGCTCATTAGCGGCCATCCGGTATGGTCGCTTGTAAATAGGGGTGGTCTCGGGTACCAAATCAATCCTTAACTCGATGTCCCTCTTAGGAGGCATCCCTGGTAAATCCTCTAGGAATACGTCCGAGTACTCACTGACTACTGGTATTTCTTCCAAGGTAATCTGGTGCAGTCTTGGTCTTTCGGACTTCATACTTGGCATCTGGAATGTGACGACAGTCCCTACTTCACTGGTCACAGTCACTTTTCTCTGGGCACATTCTATTACTCCTTGGTGTTTATTTAACCAATCCATCCCTAGAATGAGATCCAAACCTTGGCATTCTATTAGGATGGGGTCGGCCCAAAATATTGTGCCTTGGATATCTACCCATACCCTTGGACTAAAGGAATAGGCGAGGGTTTTTTTGCCCAGGGTAGCTATTAATACTGGTCTGGGCAGTTCACTTATGTCCAGGGCATTTCTTTCCACAAAAGCAGTCGATATAAAGGAGTGTGTAGCTCCGGTGTCAAATAATACCATTGCAAGTGATGAATGTACCATAAACTTACCCATGACAATTTCTGGGGCGGCCTGGGCTTCTTCAGCGGTGACGTGGTTGACTCTGGCGCGGACGGCGGGGTTCGATGCGACGCCTTGTGTACGCTTAGGATGAGGGCACTGGTGAGAGTAATGCCCCTCCTGGTGGCAGTTGAAACATACCACAGGCTTGTCGTGCCTGTCTCGCAGAATCTCCGCCTTCTTGGTCGGGGCGGCTGGGGCGGCGGGAGCGGGGCGAGGTTGTCCGGCTCCGGTATTGGCGGTAGGTGGTGCCGGATGATACACCGGGCGGGGGTGGTACTGTGGTGCCGGTGGAGGAGGGGTGAAACGGAGCCTCTGAGCCATGCCTTGATTCTGCTTGAAGGCGATCATCCTCTTTCTCTTTAGGTCGACCTTGTTCTGCTGGGTTTCCTGAATAATAGCTTTATTCACCAACTTTTGGAAGTTGGCGAAATCTCCGGAGATAAGCTGTAGGGACAGCTCATCCTTCAGTCCCCGGAGGAACTTGGCCTGCCTGGCCGCATCTGTACGGACCTCCTCAGGCGCGTACCTGGCTAGTCGGTTGAACTCATGCAAATATTCAGTTACAGACCTGCTCCCCTGCTGCAGGTCCCTAAACTCTTGTTGCTTCTAAGCTATAATGCTGTCGGGGATGTGAGCGGCACGGAAAGCAGCCGAGAATTCCGCCCAAGTATGGACGTGTCCCTCGGGCACGGTCTCACGCAGATTGTCCCACCACTCTGCGGCGGGACCCTGGAGCTGGTGGGTGGCGAAGGCCACCCTCTTGATGAGGACATCACTTCACATGATACACACATGGAGCCTCCACCTACAATTCAATTACAAGGACCAATCACACGCGCCCGTGCCCGTCGCTTGAACCATGAGGTTAATTCTTTCCTTAGCAACTATGTTAATATTTGTTTGGACGGGATGCTACTGAATACTAGTGATATGTTGTTGCTTAGGAACATGGGATATGGAATAGGAGAGTTGGAGTTGAAGACGGAATCGCACGGATGATTTGAAGTCAAGAACTTGCTGGTTCGGACTACATCCACCACCCTACACCAAAATGGGCATAACTTCCTCATACGAAGTCCGATTGGTGCGTTCTTGGACTTTTTGGAAAGCTAAGGAGAAGACGGATCTTTTGCCGTTGGTTTCGTCTCATTTGGAGTCTCTAGTCGATCTGTGTGATTAAAAAAGTCCTGCGTGACAGAACTGGGCCGTGTTGGCCCATAATCCGAGTCTGTACATCTTCTAGCCCACAGCCCAAGTCTGTTCACCTCCCACAGGCTTCCCACGCCCTATATATTCTTTCCAGCTGCCTTTAGGGTTAGGTTTTGCTTTGTTTGCATCTACACTTGTGTGTTTAGATCCCGCCTCTTGCACCGGACCGATTGGCTGCTGCATTGGCGCTTGTGAAACCTCACCTTATCATCGTTTGTCAGTGTTTTGGCATTCGACTTGTATCCTTCCTGTTCTTGCTTGTGTTCTTGGGTTTGCTTGCAGGAATTAGCCTTCGTGGCGAGGTCAATCGCGTCCTGCGTGGTTGATAACCAACAGAGACAGTGGTGTAACGATTGCAAGGTTTTGATCCGCCGGACCGGAGCCTTGGATCGCCAACGTCGAGATTATCCACCAACCCAAGTTATCCTTTACCTAGCGGAAGATCGGGACCAGTCCCCCATCACCTCTCCTGCTCAGTGCAGGTCAGGAGGTCGAGCTTTTTCTCGATGGTCCTCAACCAATCCCCAGCCTCCATGGGGTTGGTGGTGCTCGAGAAGGTCGGTGGGCGGACTCGGAGAAACTCCGAGAGTTGGGAGGCGGGAGTGGGAGCTGGAGTGGCGGGTCGTGGCAGCTCGGGCTGTTAGTGGAGGCAGAAGAGATGAGCCTGCTGCTCTTGCATCTGCTGCTGTTGCTGCTGCATCTGGTTCAGGAGGGCTGAGACCAGCTGGTTTTGCGTGGCCATCATCTCGGCCAGAGTGGGGTGGTTGGCAACCGAGGCTTGCCTCTGCCCAGTTGCTCCCCACTGAGGCAGGTTCCCGTTATCTCCTCCGTTCTGAGGAGCATCGGAGCCTTGGTTGTTCGACATCCTAAGGTTTCCAAAATAACAATATCTTTAAAGGGGGAACACTGCTAAACTTAATTTCAAAAGGTCGTTCTTGCGATTACATTTATTGTCTTTTATTTAGTTCCTCACTCATGCCTTATTTTAGACATGGGTGGTCATACAATCCAAAACAAAATAAAGGAAACAATCAATCGTAACTACTACATCTACGGTAGCTCGGGGGATGGCTCGATCACGGGCTCGATGGAGATGGTCGGGGTCGAGGAACTGGATGGTCCGGCGGGTGGAGCACTGCGTGAAATCCTCTTGGGCCTCACGATGGGGATCCGAAAGGATTTCCACTTGCGAGGCGGTAGAGGTGTGATCTCCTCAATGTCCTTCTTCAGTTCTTCAATCTGCTGGCGGAGCTGTGGGTTGGTGGCGATGCGCTGTCGTAGAAGTTCATTCTGGCGCCGTAACTCTTCGGCCTCGGCAGCCAATCGGTGTCCCTGCTGGATGCGGCGATGAAGATCTCCATTCTCGCGGTTCAGATCGTCAGAAGAGTGTCGGTAAAAGGCGATCGTATCGCGCTGTCCGTTGGCATCCTGCAGTGCCTCATAGTGTAGGTCATCCATTGCCTTCAACAGGTGCACTGTATGTCCAACCGAGGAGTGACGCTGGGAGAGGGTGCTGACGTAGTCACTGTGTGGGCTCCCTAGGGTACGAAGAGGCACGAAGCGATAGTCCGTGTCGTAGAGCTCACTGTCGTAGATCATCCGGAGCTCGGTGAGGGCCTGGAGGGCGGTGTGCTGGCTAGCCATCAAGAAGGTAGGTCCTCCCCCTCGATAGGTGTGGGCCGTTTGTGGAGAAGGCTAGACGACGATGGTAACCTCGCAGTAGCTTTCTTCCTCGTCGGGGAAGACTCCATGCTACATTGGCTCGTGCTCAAATCCGAGGAAACCAACTAGAATGCGCAACTCGCGGATGAAACCGGCCTCGTCACGAAGAGTCCCACTCATGGTATGGACCGGCATCTACAAAAGAGAGAGATTTTTGTGAAACTCTGGAAGATGAGAAGATAAACAGTTTTGTAAGAAAATATGGTTAATATAAGTCCAAAGGTCAGGTATGTTTGGCTTCCTACAGTCAAGTCGGCTCTAATACCATCTTGTCGCGCCCCGATTTAAATAAATCAGGACTTTTATTGAAATTCCATAGAAAATCAATAAAACAAGACGTTCATCCTGCGACCTCGTACAATACGGGCAATCATTCATGGTTCGTAGACCGCATTAATACAAAAGTGAATAAAGGTGAAGATAAACTAATAAAATAAGGGTCCTAGATGAACGCCTCCTTCCAGTCTCGCCTTGACTGGGTCGCTACTCCAGACCTGCATCCTTCTCATAGTAGACGGGCTCTGATGGTGTAAATCGACGGGGTGAGTACAGGAGTACTCAGCAAGCCACCGAATGCAAATATAATGCAAGGTAATAACAAGAGAGATAATGGTTAGTTTTGCGGAAGCGAGAATTTTGTGAAGCAATTTAATGTGAACAATTTATTAGTACTGAAATGTAAACATGTGTATGCATCATCATCTTCTAACACGAGGGGTACAGTCAGCCCCACCTCGCTCAACAGTCCTTACATGCCATGAATAACTCAACCATTCAAACAATAGTAAACTAACTGCGAGTAGTCACACAACCCGCCCTTGACCGTGGGCTCGGCTTTTCGAACAGATTAAATTACTCTGATCAGAGATGTATCACTGTACCCACAAGGCACGCACTCATCACCTACACCAAAGTGTAACGAGATGACCCATTTCACGGGAACTCATGCCAAATCCTTCCATATAGTCCTCCCCGACTCAACAACACCCTCTTATAGGTTTCATATGGTGTCCCGACGCGTCGGAGCCCCACCATACCCCCCTTGAGCCTCGTCAGTACAAGTCGCCCGCAGGCTTGCCCCTTGCCCCCTCCACTATGGTGCATCGAGTCAGAGTATTCCATACTTCCAGTTAGGACTTACCCATTAGACTTGTGGTTGGTACGGAAGTGCTTTGCAACAGATCCTGCAGACCGGTCCTTATAGTGCCCTGGGTGCGACAAACCAATGCCCGAGCTTGCACCCAGAACCCACCATACTTATAATTTAGCCAACTCCAACAGAGTCTAGAGACGAGAATAACGGGGAAATTCATATATCAGAATCTAGCTATCTACGACTCATTCTTTTTATCCTATAGCAGTTATGCCGGTACATTGGGCACTAGCTAATAATTTTATAGTAGAGTGACAAGGAGTTAAGGCTCAATAAGCATGGCTTGGGTTTGCACACAAGGACGGGGATCTAATAAATATAAGTGTAAGGCTTGATATTGGACTAATGCAATATTAACCTATGAGTTATAGCGATAATTTATTAAAACATGGGCTCAATAATGATCAACTGTTTCCACAGGGGTGATTGATGACTTGCCTTGATCAGCAAATGGGGATGGAGGAACTTCGGGATAGAACTCCGGCTCCTCGACGAACTTGTAGTCTTCTCGATACGGAAAAATAAACAATACATTCAATAAACAGATAAAATCCACCAAATAAACATACATATTTTTGGGTTTTATTATGTGTAGTGAGGTTTTAATATTCTGAGGTTTTTGGAGAAAACAGTAAACCTATATTTTAAGGTTTTCCTAATTTATTTTCTGATTTAATAGTTTTAACCCTAAAGGGTTTTTATTCATTTATTTATTAAGAATATTTTGGGTAACAGTAACATACTGTTTTTATGGCATAAATGTGTAGAGAATATTATGCTGATTTTAACAAAATTTGAATGGTGAAATTTGGAGTTAAAATGAGCAAGTTATGGATTTTCAAAGTTTAAACTATTTTCTGGATTTTTATTTAAACTGGAAATGGATTTTAGTCCACGGTGAACCAGGCTCACGGTGGACTAGCTACTGTGCGCGTGGACCGGTTGATCCAGAGCCGTTGGATCCAGATCTATCGGCTGAGCGCGAGGCAGGAGGTTTAAGTGGAAATGAACGGCTAGGATTAAAACATAGCGAACGGTACGCGTGGACGCACGAGATCAAGTCAAGATTTTAAATAACGATCAACAGCCCAGATGCCTCAATACCAGTTTGACTGGATGGACGCCTCGGATTAAACCTGGGTGGGTTATAATCCTAGCTGTTCATCACAGATTGAACGGCCGTGAGTGTGTCCGGCACAGCACGTGCGTAAGGGGCTTGTACCCCCTTCGTTCTCGGCTCCGGCGGGCTCGGGTGCGGTGGCGACGACGCCAGCGAGGGGGCTAAGCCCTAGATCTATGCGAAAACAGAAAGAGGAGGCTATGGCGGTCACATTCGTACCTTTGGCGGCGAAGATGAGCGACAGATGGTGACCGGCATCGAGGGTAGACGAAGGGGATATTCGGGTGGTCGACGGCGACGGCGATCCGATGACGTCCACGGCCAACGGAGTGGATGCCGAGTGTTGGACCGGAAACGGCGACCAGAGGGGGGTGAATGGGAGCTTTTAAAATTGCGGGCTAAAAACAAGCCTTCGGTTTAGTTCTGTCTTCTGCGGAACAGGCTTCGAACACTACCTTCGAAGGTCTGGTTCGGAGGTACTTCGACAGCTCCGAACACAGGCTTCGCAGGAGTAAAAGTTCGAAGCCAAGAAGACTTCGCTCCACTAACAACCCTCGAAAATCTACTCTGCTAAGTCAGTGCAGGCTCCGCACACAGGGTGCTTCGACCAGGCTTCGCACTTCACCCTTCGCAAGAGTGGACAGCCCTCTGAGGACTTCGACCAAGTACTTGACAGCAGCAACTGGTGCTGGGACTTCGTACACGAAGGTCTAAACGCATACAAACAGACTTCGCTACAGGCTTCGACACAAGAAGCAAAACGGGCTTCGATCAGGGCTTCGCTAGTAAGCTGTGAGGTCTAGCCTCAAGTTACATAGAGCGACAGCGCACTGAAAAACACACTTCGCTCAAAACACCCTTTGCCTAGACAGGCTTCGGTGCACTATAACTAGCGAGGTATGTAACGCGAGCTCAAGCAAAAAGCACAAAGAAGCAGGGCTTCGCCGCTTGAGCAAGGAACACAATAAAATTGAACTATGGATGAATACAGCGAGGTATGTGGCTACAGGAGCTCAATAGTAAATGCTCAAAGTGTTAAATGTTACCTACCGAGCCCCCATATTTATTGCCCACAGTTCACCCAAAGGAATTGACTACTTTACCCCTAGGGTTTACATTGATTTTGTCTCTACAGAACTGAGGGGTACAAAAGGTAGTCAACTTTATTGTCGAGGCTTCTCTGTCAGCTTTGCAGAGGGGACATGCGTCAGCTTTTTGCAGAGCAGACAGTGTCAGCCTTTGCAGTCTTTGACCTTCTGGAGCCTCCCTTCGCACGCGATGGTGCGGTAGCTTCGGCGAGAAGCCTTGAGCCTGGTGGCCTTCGCTTCGCCGAAGATGGCCTCCGATACAGTGACGGTTTTGAGCCGAAGCCGTCAAAGCCCTTGGGCCTTCGCACCAACACCTCCGGAGTGGACCACCACGGCTTCGCAGCTACTCCCAGCTCGAACTCCGTCATTCCGTGTACCAAAGACATGCAGGCCGAAGCACCTCAAGTCAACCTTGCTCCGGAGCTAGCCTCGCTCCGAAGCCTTCCTCACTCCGAAGCCCCACCTTCGGAGTACCACCCTTCGAAGTCCCTCCTTCGTCCAAGGCCTCCGCAATAAGCATTCCATGAGCCCTTCGTCGCAGTGTCTCTCCCCGAGCACACTCCTCGACGAGCCTCACCCGGACCATGCCTTCGATGCGCCTCGACTTCTGAGACCTTCGTCGGGCACCTTCGAGTGTCTCCCTCCGGAGCACACTTCGAACGCCTTGCCTCCGCTAGAGGACTTGATCCATCCAACTCCGAAGTCACTCCATTCGGAGTACCTTCGAAGTGCTTCACCTCCGAGGACTTTGTCTCGGAGTACCTTCAGCCGGAGCCACGCTCCGCACTCTCTGCCTTCACCTGGCGCACCTCGACCCGAGGACCGACCCGGACCACCTTTGCAGCCACCGTGATGGAGCTCCCCGCTCCCCTGGCATCAAGCCTCCCGCTTGACCCAGGTTCACCTGCTACGTCCAGTCCGTCTCCTCCGAAGTCCCTGCGCACCACAGACAAGCAAACAAGTGTATCTAGTACTCCGGAGACCTCTCCGGGTTAGCAACCTCCGGTACACACTCCGGTGTACCGCCCAAAGTACCGAAGCCTTCGGTACACACCCAGTCATCGTGTACTGTCGGACCCCTCCGACAAGTACACTGCGCTGCACAGCTGCAGCAACCAGCCACCGAACACCCTTCGGTGAAACCACCTCCGAACACCCTCCAGAGGTCCCACCTCCGAACACCCTCCGGAGGTCCAACCTCCGAACCCCCTTCGGAGGTACCCCTTCGAACAGAGGTAAAAAGCCTGTCAATCACTCATCACAAACACCGAAACCAACACTTGGTTTCTCACCGAGGTAGGGAGGGCTCTGGCGATCACGATGGTGGCGGCGGCTAGGGCGGAGGAGGTCCGAGGCGGTGACGAGGGCTCGCCGGAGTCGAGGCAGAGAGGGAGCCCGAAAATGGGAACGGGGCGCTCTGTTCTCGCTCGGCTAAGGCTGCTACGGTGTGGGCAGAGGGCGGCGTGGGCGAGGGGTACTTATAGGGTCGTCGGCGTCGGTTAAACGGAAGGGAACCGAGGGTTTCCTTCCCTCTCCGGCGAGGTTTCCATGCGCCGACGCCGCGAGGGTACCTGCCATCCAAGCCAAAAACGCCTGCGGATTAGGAGGAAAGTGATCGCCGGAGTTTGGTAAGCCACGGCGTGGGCCCAAATTGGCGATCGACGGCTGGCAGGGGCGAAATTGGCAGGGGGTCTTGCCGGTGATGGAAGGGGGATCCCTTTCCATCGGGGAAGAAGATCCCGACAGGTGGCCCCCACCTGTCGGCGGGCGAACGGAAATGGAAACCCAGACAGGCGGGCCACGCATGTCAGAGAGCGAAAGCGGAAGAGGAGAGGCTGACAAGTGGGGCCGAGCGGGGCGGGGCGGGAGAAGGAGATGCGAGGGAGTGCGCCGATAGGCGGGGCCCACTAGTCGGTGACACGAGCGCTGGGCTGGGTTGGGCCGAGGCAGAATGAGGGTTAAGGCCCATTTCGATTTAAAAAAAATGTTTTCCGATTTAAAATAATTCCAGTAATTCATATATTTGATTAAGGGTTGAATCACTGTTGATAAAATTTGGAAAAATTCCTAACATTATATTTTGGCCTCTAGTTCATCTCATAAAATTTTCAAGTCCAGATTTTGAATATTTCTCCCTGTTTGGCTTTAATAAGGCTCTTTAAGGGTTTTTCTTTAATTATAATTTCTAGAAATCCCTTTAATATTATTTTTCTTTATTTTATTTCCTTTTTAATTTTTAGGGTGTTACACGACCCCAAGTTCAAGACTTTGAAGCTTTGTAAGTACTCCGAGGAACAAGATCTAGGGGAGTTCTCTCATTCGTATGCTTTGGCGATTGAAGCTAGCGGAGGAGTTCGAGATACTATGGCCAAGTGTTTCCCCATTGTGATCGAAGGAGTTTCTTTACGTTGGTTCTGGTCTTTGAAGCCAGGATCAATTAAAACTAGGGAGCAGCTAAGAAAAAAATTTATAAGTAACTTCCAGGGTACTTTTGTGCCCCTATGTCTATGGGAAGTCTCTTTCACGTGAAGCAGCAACCTGGAGAAACTTTGAGGTAATTCTTTAAGTGCTTCGCTCATACGAAGTCGTAGATAAGAGGGCTATCTGCATCATCCGTCATCGATGCAGCCCGAGAAGGAGTCACTCATGCAAGCCTCCTCGACAAGCTCCACCGGAAGCAGATATCCTCTGTAGCACAGTTGATGGCTTATTTTGAAGAATATGATAGGTCAGAGGAAGGATGGCTTTGAAGAATAGTTTCATCTTCACCAATCATTCAGGAAGTCAAGCTCGAGGTGAAGACTTCGACACCTTCACAAGGAACCAACTTCGACAGCCAGCATAACAAGTGCCGAGGGCAAAAGCATCCTTGCTCCGAAGTCCTGAACATTGCTCCGTCTCCGCAAAAATTTTCCCCCAAAAGTCCACAGGCTTCGGGAAACAAGGTCAGCAGCTGGAGGCCGTCAGGGAAGCTGGCTGGCAAGGGCCAGGCCTTCTTCTGCTGGGTTCACGGTGAAAACCGAAGCCATGCTACCAATGCATGCAAGTCTATACTAGCTTTAAGAGGCGAGTACCTCGAAAGGAGCTCTCGTCGAGGTGCTACTGACTGAGTCCCCCTAAGGCACGTCCGGAGCCTATGCAGGCTGTTGTACGTGTAGACAACTTCGGCCCCCCAAGACAACCTCCGGTGGCCAGTGTTATGCCACCTCTGAAGCAAGAAGATAGCCAAGATTGGGGCAAAAGAGTGGTCCTTCCTATCTCTGGAGGAGGAACTCATGTCAAAGAGGCAACAGAGATAGTATGTTCGGGAAGTAGGTCATATTGGAACCTCTTCATCGGTAGCTGCAATGCCCGAGTGGTCCCATGTGCCTATATCTTTCTCTGCAGCTGATGTAGTAGGTATAAAATTCCCCCATGTGGATCCCCTTGTCATCACTACTGATATTGCAGGAACAAAAGTTTGGAGAGTGCTGGTCAATTGTGGAAGATCGGTAGATATTATCTTTGTTCAAGCCTTCGATCAGCTCTGCATCTCCCGTAAGCATCTCCTCCCCACAGCTTGTACCATTCAAGGCTTCGTAGGACCTCCTCTTGATGCCCTCAGCCAAATAGGTCTTGAGGTTGCCTTCGGAGAGGAGCTCTTGGCAAGGACAGAGGAAGTAATTTTTTATGTGGTGGATGCCCCTTACTGCTTATAATGTCATCTTTGGAAGGGGCATGTTAAATCAGTTTGGAGTTGTGGCCCACCATAATTATTTATGCATGAAGATGCCTACGCAAGCAGGAGTACTTACTATTTTCGGTGATCAAGCCATTGCGCGAAGAGCAGAATATGGTCATGGCCCCCCTCTCGATACAAGGCAAGTGAATAATGTGCAAGGAAATTCGGAGGATATCTCTGCTTCAAGTGAATCTTTAAAGAAATCCTTCACAAGGCCAAGTCCCGAAGGAGAAATCATAATGAAGACTATTGTAAAGGACGGTAAAGACTATCCCTTTCAGTTTGGCAAAGATTAGCCTTCAGAAATCACTACTTCATTGGAAAAAGTAGTTGGATAGAATTTGGATGTCTTTTCCTGGTCTGACGAAGACATTCCAGGAGTTAGCCGAGATATCATTGAGCACATCTTACTTGTAAACCAAAATGTTCGGCCTGTTCGATAGGGGCTTTGAAAGTTATCATTAGAAAGGGCAAGCCTTTCTAAGGCAGAAGTGGAGAAATTGTTGAAGGCTGGGATTATCAGAGAAGTAGCTCATACGGAGTGGCTAGCCAACCCTAGTCGTCGTCAAAAAGAAATCCTCCAGAAAGTGGCGCATGTGTATTGATTTTACATCTTTCAATAAAGCATGCCCAAATGACCCCTACCCCATGCCCGAATAGATAAATTAGTTGACTCCACTGCTAGTTCGGAGTTATTGAGCTTCCTCGACGTGTACTCCGGTTATCATCAAATCTGGTTAATGTGCAAAGACGAAATCAAAAGAAACCTCACAACACTCACCGTGCCCATGGCAAATGAAACCCTTCTTCTTTACCTCGCAGCTATCGGCTCCGCTGTCAGCGCAGTCCTTGTTCGAGAAGTTGATTTTAATGGGAAGTTGGTACAAAATCTAGTTTATTTTGTATCCGAAGCTTTATCTGGAGCAAAAACAAGATATTCCGAGCTCGAGAAGTTCACTTATGCTCTAATAATGGCTTCAAGGAAATTGTGACATTGTTTTTAGCACATAATGTAATTGTACCAACTTCTTATCCTTTGGGAGATATGCTCTGAAGCATGGATTCTACAGGGAGAATTGGAAAATGGGTCGTCGAGCTAGTACCCTTCGGCATCTCCTTTGTAGCAAGAACAAAAATCAAGTCACAAGTGGTGGCAGACTTTGTAGCAGAATGGACTCCGTCTGCAATATGGGCTCCGGAAAAATCAAGCGAATGAATTTGGACCATATACTCCAGTGGAGCTTTTCAAGCATCCGGAGCAGGCATTGGAGCAGTGATAATTTCACCTTCAGGGCAAAGAGCGATGTACTCCGTAAGGCTCAACTTTAAGTCCACCAATAATATAGCGGAGTATGAGGGAATTTTATTAGGACTCCAAAGGCGCATGCTCTTAGGGCTACAAGAGTTGTTATAAAAATAGATTCTCAAATTGTAGCAGGGCACGTTGATAAAAGTTTTCAAGTCCGGCATCCGCAGCTTGCAAAATATCTGGAAGAGATTTGTAAGATCGAAGTAGCATTCAAGGGGATTTCAATCCGAAGTATACCAAGAGCTGACAATGCACAAGCTAATACCCTAGCAAAAGTTGTAGTTGGAGCCAAAGATATTCCGGAAAGAGCCTTTTATGAAGAGCTTACTTCGCCTTCGGTGCCCCAAATTCCTCCTACTAAGGTTCTTTGCATTCCGAACACTGACTGGTGGAGGTCAATCATGGAATTATTGCAAGGCGAAACAACCTTACCTGAAAGGCCATATCTTTCAAGATTGCAGCTAAGAGTTCGGAATTATCACATTATCAATGGTATTCTTTACAAGGTCGGAGTATGTTCCCCCCTACTCCGATGTATTTCTCAAGCCGAAGGCCAAGAGATACTCCGATAAATTCATGAAGGCCTTTGTGGTAGCCATCTTGCCCCCCGGGCTTTAGCAGGCAAAACACTTCGCTAGGGGCTTTATTAGCCTACAATAATAGCTGATGCAGAGGCCTTAGTCCGCACTTGCCAAGGTTGTCAATGGATGGGAAGATGAAGTCATCGTCGCCAACACCTCTTCAAGTTATTGCTCCAGTTTTGCTCATGGTCAGATGGGGAATGGATCTCATTGGCCCCTTCCCAATAGCAAAAGGAAATCTGAAATTTGCAGTGGTAGCAATTGAATATTTATCCAAGTGGGTCGAAGAAGAACCCCTCACAGCTATCACTTCAAATATTGTACAAAAATTCTTTTGGAAGAATATTATATGCAGGTTTGGAGTGCCTCGACTAGCTCACAATCGACAATGGCACACAATTTGATGTCGAACCCTTTAAGAAGTTCTGCGAAGGCCTTGGCATAGATATGTGTTTTGCAATTGTGCGTCATCGTGTCTAATGGAGCCATCGAATGAGCTAATGGTAATATTTTGTCAGGTCTGAATCGAAGGATAGTAGGATTGGTAAAAGGACTATGGACCGAGGAACTCCCAAAGATTTTATGGTCCATTCGGACCACACAAATAAGGTCCACAGGTTTTACTCCTTTCAAATTACTATTCGGAGATGAAGCCATGATGCCGACGGAGCTTAAAGGGGGATCACTTGGCACCACTGAACCTAAAAAAGAAGATGAAAGGCAAGCTTCATTAGATTTAACGGAAGAAATAAGGCTTCGAGCTGTTGCAAATTTATCGAAGTATCAGCATCAAACGAAGACTTGGTATGACCCGAAGGTTAAACTTAATGAGCTTAAACCAGGTCATTTAGTTTTGCGAGGCATTATAGCACCAGGGAAATTAGGAAATAAGTGGGAAGGTCCATATATCATTCCTTGTTCAGGACGCCCTTGTTCTTTTAAGCTAGCCAATCTAGAAGGTGAAGAGTTAAAGCATGCCTGGCATGCGTAGCACCTGAAGCGATATTTTGCATAGGGGCTCCTTGTAATCATCTGTAAATACCTTCTGAATAAATAAAGTTCATGGTTCAGATAATGCCTACCTCTCAAACACTCCCTAGTTCTAGTCGACGCACTGGAAGAACGAAGTCGGTTGTGAGGGGAGTGTCATTCATTTGAACCAATTTTATGGACGTCAAACCACCGGTTCGAAGCTTTCGACGAGGTGGGAAAGTCACAAAAAACAGATTCCAAGCCACCGGCTTGAAAGCATCTGTAGAAAGAGTCCATGGAGACCAAATTATATGGATTCCAAGCTCTGGCTTAAAAACATCCGTAAAAAGAGTCCAAGGATACCACAAAGCGGATTCCAAACCACCGGTTTGATAGCATCAGTAAAAAGAGCCGAAGGAGGCCAAACAGAATGGACTTCGAGCTAATAGCTTGAAACGTCTGTAAAAAGAGTCCAAAGCGACCATTTTAATCGGATGCTAATGTGTCTAAAAAAAAGTCCTGAAGTGACTACATTCAAACAAAAGGCACTAAGTTACTAGTTTTCAGACTACGAATTAGTAGAGTCGAAGACATTTTCGAGGTCTTTAGTGACCATTGTTGTACTTAGTCAATCTTTAATATGATAAGGGGCTCTGACCCTCCAAAATTGTGCTCCTAACTAATGTTATCTTCGTTGCGCATAACCACCTTCGATTTAATTTCGGAGTTGCTTAAACCCAAAGAGGGGCTTTGAAGTAGGGAGACAATTTTGAAACTTTAATTTTTATCATTCAAACAGATTACATTATGTCATGAAAAATTTGTATCTATACCAAGAAGGAAATGAAGACCTCTTCGATCCCTAGAGCTACAGTTAAAACTAGTACGACTTCGAAGGTCGACTTGTTCCGGAGCCAGGAGTTTTAATTACTTTACATTTAACCCTCTTCCCTCCTTTAGAAGCTCGGAAGTCCTTTTGCTCTTGCTGAAGTTTGGCCTAGGTCCGAAGTCGTTCGGGGCTTCTTTGCCAACTTCGAAGTCGTTTAGGGCTCTTTTCTACTTGCTCTTCAGCAGTATTTTCTTCTTTAGACCATTCAATGTCCTTAGAAGATGAAGTTTCTAAACTAACTTCTTTTTCCTCCTTTTTAATATAAGCTAATACTTCTTTACATATATCGGGTATAACTTCACCGGAGCTTCCCCTTCGGAATTGAAAACTGAGGACGTTTGTGAGGTCTTAGAGCTTCGAAGGTAGCCCATTGCAGGAAAAGCTCTTCATTAATCTCTAGCACTTTGAGATCATCCAAAAAAGGTTGGAAAGCCTAAAAACATTTCCAAATAAGTCTTTTCATTCATAAAAGATAAAAACGTAAGTTTTTACATAATCAGGGCCCTAAGGAGAACTAGACCTTCGAGTCAGAAGGAGGCTGGCTGCTTGAAGGTTGCGACCACGCTTGCTTTTGGCGAAGTCCTTCATCAATCCATGTCTTTATTGCCAATCGGCCTTCAGCTCTCCAAGACAGTTGGAAGGCTTCTCAAGCTGCAGCCACATCGGCGGAAGGAGTGAGGAGCTGGTCGTCACCGAAGTTGACAGGAGTTGAGTTTGGTTCTAGTGCTACAGATAGCCCTAAATCCTCGTATTAACGAAGCAGTTTGAGAGCAGCTACTTTGACGGAGATCTCTCCATACCTAATACCCGCTTTCTTCATTGTCTTCGCTGCTACTTGGATCATCTTCAATCTTCGTAGTAGAGGGACATCGCTAGTCAAAGATAAAGTCCAAGAAGTACCAATGTACTCTAGGATGCCCCGAAGGTTGTCCATGGTCTCCAAGGCTACCTTCTCACACTTTACCTTGTCTTCGGACAAAGCATTCTTCGATGTGGACAACTCATCTGTCAAGGATGAGAGCCTAGCTGCCTCCGTAATTAAAGAATTCTTTTGTCCGAGCAAGTTGTTGGCCTCCTCTGTCAACTTCAACTGCTCCTCTCAAAGCTTGACTAGCTCAGCTCCTACAGTTGCCTGCTCCCTCCACATCTTTTCTAATTTGGCCCAAAGCACGATCTGTTTAGCTTCGAGCTTGAGGTTGGCAGCCTCTAAGCCAAGTCTAGATTTCCTTTCTGTGGCCACCATTTCATCCAAGCTAGAGGTCCAAACCTCAGATCTAACAAGACTCCCCTGAAGATCCGTTATCTTCTCCTTGAGTCGGTTACACTCTCGCTCATTTGATATAGCCGCAGCTCATGCCAAGACTATTTGCTACGAAGGAAGAAAAGAGCAATGTAAGCAAACTATTTACATATGTTTGAACTAACTCTATTGTTGCAGATACTTCGTACATGATTGGTTGCCTGCTCCAAGGCCACGTCCAACTCTAACCCTTCGGCTTCCCCGAGAATGGCAACCAAGTCAGTCTCCGCAACCTCACGACTAGCCCGACCAGAGGCTCTAGCAAAGTCCGAACTCCAGTCCTTCGCTCTAGAAAAGGAGCAAGGAGGGGGAGCCTTGACAAGGCTCTATGATCATCTTCGTTCGGAGAAGGGACGGAGCGTAGCATGGCGTCTTCGGAGACTTCCGTAGATTGACCTCCTTCTATGGATTGGCCTCCGTCGGTAAACTCTGATGGGGTCCATCCTGGAGTCAGAGTAGGCAAAGGTTTCCCCTTACCTTTACCTTTCCCAGGATCCATTCTCATGGTTACCTCCGGGACTGGCTTCAGAGACTTGGAAGCCTCTGCATAGTCTTCGTAGCAGGGGTTATATCCATGGGAGTTGATCCTGTAAAGGGCAAAGGTATTCGATATTGCATAAATTTTGCAGGACACAAAAAGAAAGAAAAAGTACTCTACTGAAGTTTACCTTCGACGTTCTGCCGCCGGATGAGCACGGGACTGCTCGGAGACTCGAACGCTTCTTAGAAGTCCTCTTTGGACTCCAGGCTTGGAACCGAAGGATTAGCTGCCAATACCTCTCCAACAACCGCAACTATTATGTCGTCCGGAGCCAAGACTTGGTCATTCACCGTCCTGACTTCGCCTTCTCCCGCAGCATGGGCTTCTTGGCCAGACAGGACATTTCGAGTCTCTGCATGCTCGAGGTTGTTCTTAGCAATGGGCACTTCCGTCGTGTCCCCCTGGGTGGGGACTTCAACCTCTGTTTGTATCTCCTCATCCCTGGTAATGAGGGCTTCGAACTCCCTCCGTATTTCTACTTGTCCATCTTCAGATGACTCCGAAGATGAAGTAGGGGATTTGGAAGGAGCGACAAACTTCAGCTTTCGGGCCACCTTCTTCACAGGTGTCTTGGTCGGTGGTGAGGTCCCCGCTTCAGCTTTCCTCTTCTTGGGACCCAGGTTCGGACGTGCTCTAGTCCGTAAGAGAAGGAGCTTCAACTCTGAGTACGCTCCATACTCGTTGAATCCCTCCCAGCTACCCGTTGGCCTCACCCTCCATTCCTTCTCGGTGAGCGTAGGAGCTCCGAGGATCTTCTCCGAAGCTAGTACAATTTGCTTCGAAGTCAGGGTGGCGCGTGGAGCTGAAAGATAAGATTTTATTTAGTTAAATCATTTTTATGAAGTCATTATTGCATATAAAACATTTTGCAGAGATTTCAAGGTTACCTGTAGCACTTGAAGAGATTTCTCGGAGTCCACCCTCCAGATTCTCTTCAAAGTTAATAGGCTAGCTGGCCATCAAGGGTGGAATTCAGAGTCCGACGAACTCCTCCGCTAAGTCCCGCATGCTCATGCGGTGACTTATTTCTTGTAGTAGGTTGAGGCGAGCTTCAAGCTGGCTCGGGTCCGGATGAACCTCTGCTTCTCTCTGGTAAAAGATGTCTTCAAGAGGCTCGACCAAGGTGCTGTCCGCTCCTACTTCGGCATAAAACCAGCGAAGAACCCAATCCGTATACCACCTGGCATTGATGGCCTTCACTGGGAACTGAGTTTGATACTCATCTCGGAGCCGAAAGTTGATACTAGCCGAAGGTGATTACTATCTTCTCTCCTCCAGAGCCTTAGTAAGTTTTCGGTTGGAGTGATGCGAAGATTTTTGCTCTCCCTTCGCAACCTTTGGCTCACATCGCCCACTCGAAAATGGCTAGGCATGCTATGGCATTCGGTGATAACTGAGGAAGAGTAACATGAAAAAGCTTCAATACCTCAGAAAGGAAGTCTACTGCAGGAACTCCCAACCTAGCCTCGAAGAATGCTTCGAACACGATCACATCTCCGGCCCGAGGCAAAGGAATTGCTTCTTGGCTGGGTTGGCGAATTTTGATCCCCGGACTAATCTTCCCCGCAATCGCTGCCGCAATGGACTTCTTCATGCAAGGTGAAGACCCCAGGCTGTACGATTGATCAGAATACTTTGAATACGCCGGGAGAAGATCATGCGTACCGGCCGGATGAGGGTTGCCCGAAGGCGCCGCCGCTGCTGCGGCAGCCATAGCTTGCTGCCTCACTAAGGTCGAAGCAGGAACGGGAGCCTTGTGACTAGTCTTTGCCATGAGAGAAGATGGAGTTTGAAACTTGAGCTCAGGAAGCAGAAAGAGGAACAATGCGGGAGCAGTGGGTAAAGTATCTCAAACGCACCCTTGTCCCTCTATTTATAGTCTGTGCTCACAACATGTTACTGTTCATACATGTCGCTTCGTCTTTTGTACCGTTACCATTCATCGCCACCTTTCGTGAGAATTCATTTTCCCAAAAACGAAGCGACGTCATAACTCCTTGCGAGAAAAAAGGGTAACAGCTATTTTTGTGAGTCTAACGGTCTTTTCAGCTTCGCAAAGACTATGTTTGGAGCTGCTCCGATGATACCTTCGCATGGAAGTCGATTCGAAGATTGTAAATTTCTGAATACTTCCAAGGATGGTAAATTTTGCTAAGTCCCTGAGCATGAATATATTTCTTGCGTATACTGCTTCCCTAACCTTACAGATTACTTGGAGAAGCGTATTCAAGGAGCTATTGTTGGGGGAAAATACTTCATCCCCAGGATCTTCAAGGTTACAAGACAAAGACAATTTACTAGACCGAAGTCAAAGACTTGCCTCCAGCCTAGCGTATGATCAAGCTTGGAGAATCCGTCTAGACTCCTGTTCGAAGTATAACTTCGAAGGTTCAATCTTCGGAGCACATAGCTGCCAACGAGGATAGAAGACTTATCTTCTTTCTAATTAGATTAGTCTTTTACCATTTTAACCCTATTAGGGGTACTGAAATAGTTTCCACTATGTCGGTTGTAATTGAGGGGTAAAAAGGTCTCTTCCTTAAAGTTTTTACCTATAAATACCCCCATTCTCACCCTGTAATAAGGCATCGAATACTCAAATATTCAATACACAACTTCAAACTACTTCGAGCTATTATCCTATTCGGAGGCTTGAAATAGTCCGCTACACAAACTCTTCGTTTGTTAGTTCTTAATCTTCGAGAACCTATTAGTGTAATCTTTTACGCCAACAAGTACAAAATTGAGCTCCACTAGATTGAAAAACACAAATCAGCTTGGTTTGAAGATTGATTTAGTCTACAAAAACCAAACCACTCACACAAGAGTTCAAATCAAATTTGTAAAGAGAAACAGCTTGTTTCAATTCAATTTCAAACCAAATTTTATCACTTCTAAAACGTTCTAGATGGTGAATAGTAAATTCCAATAAGTTTCAGCATTCAGATTTTTATCCACTCTGCATACTCCAACTTTGAAGCACATTTAATTTCAGCACATCAATCATCAAGTAGTTATCAGATTATCTCAGATTTTCAGTTAAACAGATTCAGATTTAATTTACTGAAAATATCCAACACAAGAGATCTAATTTTGATAAATATGAATATGCATTGAACACCACAATTTAATCTGTCACACAACTGAAACTGTATTGAAATTTACTTCAAACAGTATGTATACAACACTTCAGTTTCAGTACAAAACAATATTTCACACTGTATCAAAACTAAAAAATCTGAATAACTCAGAATCACAGATTCTACATTGTAATTAGATCAATGCTCTTGTCAATTCAGAATGGCAAATCAGCAATAATCTGAACACTGGAAACATCCAAACACAGGATCAAACTAACACTTCATCTTAAGAGCAAAAATTGATCAGAATAAAATTCACTTCAATTCATGAACAGATTTCAATTACTCACTTTCTAACTGCACACTTCGGCAGCAATATGAACTTTCCCTCAAAACAGAACAAGATTCAGCCTAACCAAAATTTGAGCTAAGAGACAACTTAACACAATTGAACTTTAAAGCAATTCAACACACTGAAATATTCTGGACAGAGAACAGTAGAGCCAGTTTCAGAAAAGTTTAGATTTCAGGATTTGATTCAATTTGCAGATTTCATTACTAGAGCAAATTTTGATTTGAAACCTTCAAACTTCAAACAATCTACAAATTGACTGAAACCTTGATTTCGTACAACGAATCAGTGAGAATGAAGTTAATTGCTGTAATCAAGACATACAACAGCAGAATAGATTTTTGATCACAACTATCTACTTCAGCCTAGCATTCTGAACAACAAATCAAGGCAAATATGGTTTCAAAAGTTATACTCATTAACAGCAAATGAACCTTGTACTCAACTGAAATTCTGACTACAATCTGAAGATCAAACAGCTAGTACTCACTATCAAATGGAAGATTCAGTAAACTGATTCCCAACAGTCAGAAACTTGCTCACACAGTAATCACAAATATTGATTCAGTTTTCTGTTAACATCCAACTCAAAATCAGAACAAAACTATTGACAATTCAGAAAATATGACAGAACTCAATCTAAAAACAGACATGAACATGAACAGTTAAGTTCAGATCAAAACTGGAGTAAATAGAGCACACTGAAAACAGGCTGAAATTGATTATAGAACATTGCTGGAATAATCAGAACAAAGAAGAGATCCTTGACAAAAACTCAACCAAACATATTAAGAACAGAACACAAACCTGACCAGATCTCACACAACATCAATCAGCATAGCTCTAACATGAATTTAAGACATGTTCAGTTTCTAGATAAAGTGACCATACAAATTTTGCAGCCACAAAACTTCAGTCAAGAACCATGATCATAACAAGAAGAACTTCAGGTAAATAGATGACTAAAACTAGCTAACATCACAGATACATATTTGTAACAGAACTACACAAATAGAAAATTGATGAATTGGGATCAAACAGATTCAGAGCTTAAATCCTGGTATTAGTATGAAAACTAAAGTGATTCAAGGATCAAACGTATTCAGCATAGATCACAAACATATCTAGATGTTATCTCACAAGAAAACAATCCAAATCATCAAAAATTTCCAAAGGAAAACCAAGAGAACTCACTGTTTCAGCCGCTGGAATCCAGAGTCTCTTTACACGAAACAGTATTTTCGACAGGATTGTAGCTGGTCCGAAAACAACACTTGATTCCTGTAGTGATTCAGGATTTCATCTCTCAAATGTTTCTCACGTTTTTTATTGGAAAATTTCTGAGAAAATGTTTTTTCTCTCAAGTTCTGATCCGGCTACATGACATGGGAAGGGATAATATCCCACCTGCCCAAGTTCTAGAAGACCGTTATTTACACTTTGCCCCTTAGTAATTTCAGAAATAACAATTCTAAAAATACCCTATTAGACCCTAAATGAAAAATTACAAAAGGACTTTTCTTTTAATATATTTTCAGAGTGAACCCACTCTAAAAAATATACCAAAAGGATACACTATGAAACTGAAAATTTAAAGTAACTGCAAGACACATATTTATTGAATTAACAAAACATTTAAAGGTTTGACGGTTTTCAGCAAAAACCGATAAAGCCTCTCCTTTAGTCTTCAACGTGTACGCCTAAGATCGATTTTCGATTCCAACTGGTATCCTTGACCATCCGGCTCTTGACTCCCTGTCTCACCCTGGTCACCCACCATCGGCAGTCGACAAAGCATCTCCTCTGGTACACATAAGACAACTCCATGCAAAATGTCTATCCGTTCTTGTTCGATCTTTTCGTGCACTCTTGAGATCTTCTCCAACTTCGCCCGGCCTCCCTAATCTTCCAGCATCAAGCTCCCCGCTCGACCCTCGATCACCCGCCATCGACAATTGGTGAGCATCTCCTCCCTGCACATACAAGACAAGCCAAGACACGAACGCGATGCACCACCGAAACATCAGCAACCACTCCTCAATTCTACATCGAACCCCTCGATGCATCCACACCACTCTCAACCACTCAAACGCTCATCCTTGTCAATCACTCATCATCCAGACCAAAACCACCCTTGGTTTCACACGAGCACATACTAAGGTATCTCAAGCACACTCTTGAATTTGGCATTTAGTATTCTGCATCATCTTCATTATGCTTGAGAGGTTTTTCAGATGCTGACTTTGCTGGTTGTCGAATTGATCGAAAAAGTACATCTGGTACTTTCCATTTTCTGGGTTCTTCTCTTGTTTTTTGTTCTTCTCAAAAATAGTCTAGCATTGCACAGTTTATAGCCGAGGCTGAATATGTAGATTGCCGCTAGTTGTTCCGCACATATTTTGTGGATGGATTTCTACTTTGCGGGATTTTGGGTTGGATTTTAAGGGTGTTCCACTGTTTTGTGATAACACTAGCACAATTATCTTAGCAACCAACCCAGTACAACATTCGAGGACCAAACACATTGATGTGCTGTTACCATTTCTTAAGAGATCACAATGAGAAGGGTGATATTGATTTGTGCTTTGTTGATACCTAGAACCAGCTTGCAGATATTTTTACCAAGCCTCTCGATGCTTCACGCTTTGCATTTTTGAGAGGAGAGCTTGGTATTTATCATCCCTATAGCATCTTGTGAGGTGGATTTATGTAGCACTGCATAAGCTTCTGTAATATGATTAATTGTTTTTATAAGTACATGCTTTATTATGCATTTGGAATATTGTCTTTAATATTGTTGATTACACTTGGCTTGAATACATCTGATATCTGTTTTGAGCATGGCTTTTATTTGTGAAAATTTGAAAATGATCACTACTTAGTCTAGAAACTAGCATGAATAGGTTGAGTGCATTTACTATCTTTTACATACCTGGTAGCTAGGTCCTTTTCACTTGGATGCTAATACGAAACTTGATCATATCAAAAATATTGTGATAAAAAAAATTAAAATTAAAATGATTGTTATTCATGCTGTGTTGTGATAAAATGGAAAAGATCCAGAGGGTTTGCATTGTCGCACTACTTTTTCTAGATTGCTTACCATAGCACTTTGGTATGAACTGGGGCATTGAAATGTATACCAAGACCAATGCTTTAAGCTTCTGATGGTTTCAACCTAGTCTTATCTTGGTCGGTTAGCATAAGGTTGACATGCAAATAACTCTTGGCATAAAAATGAAAAATAAAAAAATCATCAAAAAGTTTGAATTCATTGCATATCAAGTTTGTTGAAGCTCCTTGTAGTGGGATAAGCTTATCTGGTTAGTATTTGCTAGCTTTTGCATCTCTTGCCTTACCATGTCTAGTATGCTAGTCTGAGTAGTGATGCTTTAATTTGCTAAAACATGAAAATGTTTGCTCATACTGTTGTTTGGACTGTATTCATCTGAGTTGGTCATACAGTACTTTTGGACAATATTTAAGGCAAATGCTTGTTTTGAACTGTAATTAGACTTAATCATATTCTAGAAGCTTGCATTTACACTTCTCCCTCACATCTCATGTTGCTATCTTGATGTCTGCATTGCCAAAGGGGGAGAATTCATAGATCTTGATCATATTTTTGCTTGCTTCTGAGTTTGCTTGCCGTTTTACCGACAACTTTCATCAAGTGACATGTTTCTTTTTGCTCTTTTCTGAGTTTTCATGGTCACTTGTGTGCTGAACTTGCATTTTACTTATTTTTATCTTGGAGTTGTCAATGCACTCATCAAGAGGGAGATTGAGAAACCAAGTGAGGCTTTCACTATGGTTTTATCTTGATGATGAGTGATTGATAAGATTGTCTGACTAATTTGGTTGGTTGTGTGAGTCATGGTATGAGTTGCATGGAGTTGTGTGTTTTTCTTGTCTCGTGTGTGCAGGGTTCAGATGCTTGTCAACTGGTGATGGCGGGTGATCAGGGTTAGGCAGAGAGTCTGATGCCAGATGGTCGAGGATGCCGAATGAAGTTGAAGGTGATCTCAGGCGTACGCATGGAGATGAGGCAAGACATGGATGAACCGATGATCAAGACAACGTGTTGACCAAGTCAGCGAAAGGGACGCCTGTGCATGTGACAAGGCGGCTCGAGGGATCGAGAGCGAGATAGATTTGCTGTCAGTCGAGTTCACGGACTGGCGACACATGTCGAAGATCTGGGAGGATTTGTCGATTTTTGCTGAAAACCGTCACATGAGAAAATGTTTTTAAATTCAAATAAATAGAAGTTGATTTTTCTGTTTAGTAGTCTAGTTTAAGTGTAATCTTTTAGTATTTTTCGGAATTTTTAATTCTAAAAAAATATTAAAACAATAGGGTCAATGATGTAATAAATTAGGAGTATACTTTTGGGTATTTTTCATAATTAATAATTCTGAAAATACATAATGGAAATTAGGAAATACTTGGTCTTTTAACCCTAATGGCATTTTGGGGAATACCTTGATGGGCTTGCCTATATAAAGGACTCCATGCCTAAGGGTTAGGGCTGAACTTTTGGGGGCTACCTAACCAGAAATTTTATTCATTTCTTCTTTGTGTGTTGTGTTTGCTTCCTTTTTTCATGTTCAAAGTTCCTTGAAGTTTTATTGTGATCCGATACAGTGCATTGTTTCTTTTGTCGCTAGCTTCTACTGATCATGTGTCGTCCCGAACGTAGCACATCGTCTGAAGTTGTTTTCGTCAGCCATCGCCTGAAACAGAACAGCGCCACGCGCATGCTCTGCGTCCCTGAACCAATACAGCAGTGTAGACTGAAGCTATTCTTCACCACCGGCCATCATCATTGTAGCGAATCAGGTTCATTTTCTGTTCATTTTTTGGTACACTGTAGTTTGATTTTCTATGAATCATGTTCAGATTTTGATTCTAGTTACTGTTCATTAATTTGTCTCTCGGTTTTTGTTGCCGGAAGTCTTGATTTATTCCCTATTTTTCATCCCGGATGAAAAATAGCATCTCAGCTATTCTACCATGACTTGTTCTGATTGGTCCTTATTATGTCTTTATTTTTATTCCTGTTATTCATTTGATTGCTCTGAAAGCTTTTCTTTCATGATAATTGTAATACTACTGTGAAAGCTTTTTGCTAAACATTTGTGAGCTGAGAATCTTTATTCAGAACTTCTTACTTTCTCTACTGTGTACGTCTTGGTTTTTCTTGCAACTAATAGTTCATGGTTCCTCTTCTGCCATACAATAGTATTCAAGTTATTTTCTGCGGTGTGATTCCCAACTTGTTTCACTGAAACAACTTCATCAAGAACCGCTAGTTCCGTCTGTATCAGAAATGCTGATTCCATGTGTGTCTTGATTTCTTCAGCATAGCACTTGGTTTTACTCGGTTTTATTCTGACAGATTTTTCTTGTTCATCATCAATTGCCAAACACTAGCATCAGTTCTGATTTAGTTATTTGCAGCACATCAGTGCATGCAATGTGCCATGAGCATGCGAACACAGTACAGGGCTTGATTTCTTGAATGATACTCTTGCATATCTGAATTTGTTCTTTGTCCTCTACCATAACAACTAAGCTAAGCTAGAAATTGATTTGTACTATGAGATTACTACTTGGTTGTTTATGAGAAAGTGAACACAGATTGCGCAAAAAGATTATCTAGAACAAGTTTTCTCTGAAGCAATTCTGTTTTAGATGTTTTCTGCTATTCCTGAACCCTGTCGACACATCAGTGACCAATAGCCTTCTGTAGGACTCTCAATTACCGATCTAGATACTATGAGTCAGCAAACCAATCTCCGACAGAAGCATTTCAGTGTTTCAAACTCTGATTAAGAGGAAGAATTCAAATTTTTGTGTTCTTGGTCTGAATTCTTATCTGTAATCCACAATTTTACTTCTGCAATCTTTTAGGGGTGTATTGGGTGATCTGAATAGGCCATCTTATTCACGAGAATTTGTTGAGGTGCCTATTCACCCCCCTCTAGTTGCCTATTCCGATCCCACACCGACTGCAAGCTATAACCTACAATTGACGAGAAAAAATCAATCTACATGTGTCTACATGGAATCAAAATTCCAACATAATTCTCAACAAACATAAATAATATTGTCTCCGTGGTAGATCTAAGGATGAGTGGCTACAACACTCATGATTGTCATGTTATGCTTGGGCTATTCCTCGCCATAGCAGTAAGAGGAATCTAACATTCATTTCTGAAGATGGTGATCACACGCATGTGTCAATTCTTCAATGTCATATCAAAGAAGGTTATCGACCCTGAAGAGTTAAATGAATTACGTAAACAAATGAGGGAGACTATGTGTCAGCTTGAGATGTGCCTTCCTCCTTCATACTTTGATATTATGGAGCACTATATGATACATATAGCAGACCAGATCTTTGTTCTCAGTCCAACGTACCTGCACAATATGTATGCATACGAGAATCTCATAGTTATCTTCAATGGTTACGTACGAAATCATGCTTATCCAGACGGTTCCATAATAGAGGGCTACATGACTAAGGAAGTCATTGAGTGCTATGCAGATTACATTAGAGATGGAAAACCAATAGGTGTTCCCGTGTCACGGCACCATGGAAGACTCACCGGAATAGGAACTAAAGGTGGGAAAATCATACGAAACAATAGCTACCAAACAGTAAGATAATCAAATTACAGTGTTATGCATCAGTTGGCGATTATTAGACCATATGTTGAACAACACCTGCAAGAGCTTCGTGAAAAAAATGAAGATCACGATGAAGAATTGATTATGAAAGAGCACAAAATTCATTTCACAATATGGTTGAGAGATCTAAACCTTTTGACTGGAGAAACCAACAAAGAGATGATAATAAATAAATTATCTTATTGTCCATTGAGCATGGTTAAAACATGGCAAGCGTATGACATCAATGGTTTCACATTCTATACCAAAGCAAAGGATCAAAAGAGTCAGCACCAAAATAGTGGTGTCAGAGCAGATGCAGAAGACAACACTAGACAAAAGAATGCTTACTATGGATACATCGAAGAAATATGGGAACTTACCTATGAGAAATCCCCGTATTTAAGTGCCAGTGGGCCAGACATCCAGATGGTGTGGAGGTGGATGATTACGGGTTTACGATAGTTGACCTTAATAAGGTGGGTTATAAAGATGACCCTTGGATACTCGCTCAATCTGTGGCACAAGTATTTTATATACTTGATCCTAAAGATGATAAGAAATACATCGTTGCTCCAGGAAAACAAAAAATTGTTGGAGAGTATTAAGTCAAGGATGAAGAAGAAAACGATCAGTTTGATGAAGAGCCGTTCTTCATGGACATAGAAAAGATTAATGTGGTTGAAGCAAAACTATCATTTGGCAGTGTCATTCCTTATCTATGTACCGATGGCGATGGAAAATTAGTGCAAGGATAGATATTTTATGTTTAGTTTAAGAGATTATGCGTATTTGTAAAATCATTTATGTCATTTGGTAATTAATACATGTTTTTATTTATGTCATTGATGTGTAAATGTCTAATCTATGTTTTTATTTAATAATTGGTAATATATGTCTAATGTAATCAAAAAATTCCTTAAGAAAAAATAATAAAAATCAAGTAGAAAATACATATTGAAACCTTTTATTTACTCATTGATAATATAGGATTTTACTAAATAAAAATAGTCCTCAGAGTTAGTAGTGGCGAGCAAGATGATGTCACCAGCCTGCCACTGCTATTACTCTTAGCAGTGGCGGTCGGGTGACATCACTGCCCAGTGCCAGGCGCCTTAGCAGTGGCGGGCAAGATGACGTCACCAACCCACCACTGCTATTCCTATTAGTAGTGGTGGTCGAGTAATGTCACTGCCTAGTGTCAGGCAGCTTAGCAATGATGGGCTCGTGACATCATCGTGCCCGCCACTGCTAATCCACCTATATAAGATTTTTCGCTCCCGCCCTCCGAAAACCTAACTTCAAACTCCCGTGTCGCGCCCTCCGCCCGTCGCCACCGTACTCCCGGAGTCCGTCTCCACCACCCTCAGAGCCCATCGCCACCATCCCCAGAGCCTGCACCACTGCTCTCCGCCCATCGCCGTCGTCCCGGAGTCCATCACCACCCATGGAGCCCGCCGCCGTCGCCACCATGCCCAGATCCCGCACCGCCACTCTCCGGCCGTCGTCGCCATCGCAGAGCCCGTCACCATCCCCGGATCCCGTGCCGCCGCCCTCCTCTCGTCGCCGCCGCCGGAGCCTGTCGCCGCCGCTTTTATATGTGAGTATGAATTTTTTGGTACCAATACTGACAACATTGCTATTGTCACCATCTTCATACTTCTGTAGTTCTAATAACATTGTTTCTAGTGTAATATCCCCTTCTGCACAATGTTTACATATGTTGAGTATTGAAAATTTGGAATTAGTATGATTTAAGAAGAAACGATTCAATCTGTCAAGAATAACACCCTAGCTGAATCATCCGACATCCTAGCTGAAAAAAGAAAAATAAGAGAGATGATGAAAGGTATGGATGTGTTATCTATAGCCATGTTCTCTTTGATGATATTGTAATGCAATGTACATAAAAACACCCTATGTAGAAAGTGTGGATTGAGTCATTTGATATGAATTTTTGTCCGCGTCATGTTATTAATGTCTATGATCTCTGTTTATGTTTTCTCCCACAATTTTCTGAAAGATTCCTTGCCATGTTACTAGATTTTTTGTGCATGTTTTATTTTGATGAATTATAGCTATGTGTTCGTATTTGTTAGTGGCAGTCATAGATGGTCAGTGTTGGGGAAAATATCTCCTCTTCGGGGTTATTGCCGCAACAGCATGACAGCAGATAGTGGATTCGAAGGTTTCCAGACGTCCATCTTCGAAGATACCCTGAGTCAAGCTCGAAGTACGAAGATAGGCATTAGTTCGAAGTATATCTTCGAACTAAGGTTCTGCGAGATCTTTATTGCCAGCTAAGATGGAAGATTTATCTTTTATATCATTAGATTAGTATTTTACCATTTTAGCCCTATCAAGGGTACCGAATAGTTTCCACTATGTCGGTTGTAATAGAGGGGTAAATAGGTCTTTTCCTTAATATTTGGGCATATAAATACCCCCCGTTTCACCCAGTAATAAGGACCGAATACAAGTTATTCAATACACACATTCGAACTATTCTAAGTTGTTATCCTTTCGGAGGCTTAGAACAGTTCTCTTCGCAAACATTTCATTTGTTAGTTTCTATTCTACAGAAACCTGTTAGCGTAATCTTTTACGCCAACAGTTGGCGCCGTCCGTGGGGAACCTAGTCCGAAAAACTTCGTTCTCTACCAACTTCTTACATCATGCCTCCTAAGCGGAGCGCACCCCGCAATCCCGTTCGGAGATCTTCTCGGATCTCCAGAGAGATACCATTTGACACAGTTGAAGTCGGAGGGCCTTCGACATTCCCTCTGCAAACTCCAGAAGGAGCTTCTATCCCTCGAACATACGAAGCTTCTCCGCCAACCCCTTCCATACTTCGACCGCCCGGAGTCCCTCCTCCACCTTCCATCCCAATTCGAACTGATCCTACTAGTTCTCAAGACCCGGAAGATCCTTCCGGAGGAGATGAAGACAATCTTGGAGATATGGCCACTCAAATGGCCAACCTTCAAGCTGAAGTGGCAAGGTGGCGACAGGAAGCAGCGAACAAGCTTCGCTCTCAAGCCACCCCAACTATCCCAGAAGTGCCCGAAGACGATGATCTCGATTATCCCGAAGCCCCGGAGAACGCCTCCTTCGATAATGAATCTCCGCTGCATCCTGAGCTGCAGAAAGTTCGCTTTGATCCAAAGTTTAAAACTTCGAAGCTCTGTAAGTATGCCGGAGATGAAGATCCCGGAGAGTTCGTTCGTTCTTATGCCCTAGCAATTGAAGCTAGCGGAGGAGTTCGAGACACCATGGCGAAGTGCTTTCCTTTAGCTCTTCAAGGAGTGGCGTTAAGGTGGTTCTGGTCCTTGAAGCCAGGATTAATTAATTCATGGCCGCAGCTGAAGAAGAAGTTTATAAGCAATTTTCAAGGCACCTTCGTGCCTCCCATGTCAACAGGAAGCCTTTTTTAGGTGAAACAGCTTCCCGGAGAAACATTGAGGCAATATTTTAAGTGCTTCGCTCATACGAAGTCGCAAATCTGGGGGTTGTCTGCATCTTCGGTAGTTGATGCAGCTCGAGAAGGCGTCACTCATCAAGGCCTCTTGGATAAGCTTCATCGGAAAAGCATCTCCTCGGTCTCTCAGTTGATGTCATACTTCGAGGAATATGCGAGGTCAAAGAGGGTTGGCTTCGAAGGACTGCCGCTACTTCGTCCATATTGCAAGAAGTTAAAGTAGAAGTGAAAACTTCGGCACAGCCGCAAGAACCAGTCTTCGAAGTTCAACATGATCGGAGAAGAGGGCAAAAGCACCCTCATTCTGAAGTCATGAATATTGCACCCCCACAGAAGTTTACACAGAGAGCTCCACAGTCTACGGGGAACAAGGCTAGCGGCTGGAGGCCACCAGGGGAAAACGGCTGGCAAGGGCCAGACCCTTTTCTGCTGCATCCATGGAGAAAATCGAAGCCATGCAACTGATACTTGCAAGGCTATACTTACCCTAAGGGGAGAGTACCTAGAGAGAACTTCGGGTCGAGGTACTACCGACCGAGTTCCAGCTGCAACGCGCCAAGAGTCGGTCCAGGCTGTGGCGCGGATAGAAAACTTTGATGCTGCAAGACACCCTCCGGTGGCCAATGTTATGCCACCTCTGAAGCAAGAGGAAGGGCAAGATCGAGGGAAGAGAGTAGTTCTCCCCATCTCTGGAGGAGGTACCCTCGGAAGCATGTCAAAGAGACAGCGAAGAGACTACGTCCTGGGAAGTAGGTCATATTGGGACTTCATCGTCTGCAGCTGCAATGCCGGAGTGGTCTCATGTACCGATATCCTTTTCTGTGGAGGATGCAGCTAGTATTAAGTTCCCGCATGCAGATCCACTTGTTATCACTGCTGATATTGCGGGCATTGAAGTTCGAAGGGTGTTGATTGACGGAGGTAGTTCGGTAGATATCATTTTTGTTCAAGCCTTCGATCAATTGTGCATTTCCAGGAAGCATCTCCTTCCAGCGGCTCGTCCTTTGCAAGGCTTCGCAGGACCTCCGCTTGATGCACTTGGCCAAATAGGCCTGGAAGTTACCTTCGGAGAAGGTTTATTGGCCCGGACTGAGGAAGTAATCTTCGATGTTGTAGATGCCCCGTATGCTTACAACGTCATCTTCGGAAGAGGCATGCTAAACCAGTTCGGAGCTGTGGCGCATCACAATTATTTGTGCATGAAGATGCCCAGCACAAGCAGGAGTCCTTACTGTCTTCGGAGATCAAGCTATTGCTCGGAGAGCGGAATATGGTCATGCTCTCCCCTCTTGATCCAAGACAAGTAAACAGTGTACAAGATAATGAAGAAATTTTTTTAGCCTCCTCCGAAGCTTCGAAGAAGTCGTTTCCGAGACCAAGTCCTGAGGGAGAAATTGCAACGAAGGTCATTGTTAAAGATGGTAAAGAGTATACATTTCAATTTGGTAAAGATTTACCCCCAGAAGTTGCAACCTCCTTGGAAAAGGTGGTAGAAGAAAATTTGGATGTCTTCGCTTGGTCTGACGAAGATATCACCGGAGTCGATCGGGATATCATTGAACATAGTTTACTTGTAAACCCGAAGGCCCGGCCTATTCGGCAAGGACTCCGGAAAATGTCTGCAGAAAGAGCTGCTCTAGCGAAGGACGAAGTTGAGAAATTGTTGAAGGCTGGGATTATCAGAGAAGTGGCTCACACATAATGGTTAGCCAACCCAGTCTTCGTCAGAAAGAAGTCTTCCGAGAAGTGGCGCATGTGCATTGATTTCACATCCTTGAATAAAGCATGCCCACGTGACCCCTACCCCATGCCCCGAATTGATCAATTGGTTGACTCCACCGCAGGTTCGGAGTTATTAAGCTTCCTTGACGCGTATTCTGGTTATCATCAAATATGGTTGAAGCGCGAAGATGAAATCAAGACAACCTTCGTAACTCCTTCGGGAGTCTTCTGTTATGTAAGAATGCCCTTCGGCTTAAAAATGCCGGGGCTACTTTTTCGAGGTTAGTTGCTAAGGCTCTAGGTCATCAATTAGGTCGCAATGTGGAGGCCTATATGGATGATATTGTAATAAAGAGTGCTTTAAAGCACCAGCATAGCCTAGACTTAGCAGAAACATTCAATAGCCTTCGGGCATGTGGGATTCGTCTTAACCCCGAAAAATGTATCTTCGGAGCTAAGGCTGGAAAGTTGTTAGGGTATTTAGTTTCAAGCAGGGGAATTGAAGCTAGCCCTACTCAAATAACTGCGCTACAAAAGATGGCTCCTCCGGAAAATTTAAAGCAAGTGCAAAGATGACTGGGCGTATGGCAGCACTTAGCAGGTTTTTATCAAGGTCTGCAGAGAGAAGCTTGCCTATATTTAAAGCATTGAAAGGGTCCGAAGATTTTGCATGGACACCGGAGTGTCAGAAAAGCTTCGAAGATATTAAAGAGTATCTCAGTAATCTTGCTACACTCACGGTGCCTACTGCGGACGAAACCCTACTCCTTTACCTTGCAGCTAAAGGTTCTGCTGTCAGCGCAGTCCTTGTCAGAGAAGTGGATTTCAATGGGAAGTTGGTCCAAAATCCTGTTTATTTTGTATCCGAAGCATTATCAGGACCGAAGACAAGATACTCCGAACTTGAGAAGTTCGTTTATGCTCTGATAATGGCTTCGAGGAAGTTAAGACATTATTTTTTGGCACACAATGTAATTGTACCAACTTCGTATCCTTTAGGAGATATACTTCGAAGTAAGGATTCCATTGGAAGGATTGGGAAGTGGGCAGTTGAGATAGCACCCTTCGGCATATCTTTCCTGGCAAGGACAACAATCAAATCGCAAGTCTTAGCAGATTTTGTAGCAGAATGGACTCCACCTGCAAATTTGGTTCCGGAGAAGTCAAGTGACGGAGTTTGGATTGTTTACTCCGATGGGGCTTTCCAAGCATCCGGAGCAGGCATTGGAGCAGTGTTGATTTCACCTTCAGGGCAAAGAGCAATGTACTCCGCAAGACTCAACTTTAAGTCTACCAATAATATAGCGGAGTATGAAGGGATTTTATTGGGACTCCGAAAAGCACGTGCTCTAGGGGCTACAAGAATAATTATAAAGACAGATTCTCAATAGTAGCAGGGCACGTAGATAAAAGTTTCCAAGTTCGGCATCCACAGCTTGCAAAGTACTTAGAAGAAATCCGTAAAATCGAAGCACACTTCAAGGGTATTTCCATTCGGAGTATACCAAGAGCAGAAAATGTGCAAGCGGACATCTTAGCAAAAGCTGCAGCCAGAGCTGTGGATGTGCCCGAAGAAGCTTTTTATGAGGAACTCAATATACCTTCGGTGCCACAAATTCCTTCTACAGAGATTCTTTGCATTCCTAGTGCAGATTGGAAAAATTCAATCATGGAACTTTTACAGGGAGGAACCAATTTGCCCGAAGAGCCGCAACTGTCAAGATTAAAGCTTAGAGCCAGAAATTATCAAATAATCAACGGTATGTTCCCCTCTACTCCGATGTATATCTCAAGCCGAAGGTCAAGAAATTCTTCGAGAAATTCATGAAGGCCTTTGTGGTAGCCATTTAGCCCCTAGAGCTTTGGCAGGAAAAACACTTCGCCAGGGGCTTTATTGGCCTACAATAACAGCTGATGCGGAGAGCTTAGTCCGCACTTGTCAAGGATGCCAGTGGATGGGTCGACGGAGTCATCGCCCACCAACAGCTCTTCAAGTCATTGCTCCGGTATGGCCTATGGCCAGATGGGGTATGGATTTAATTGGTCCCTTTCCAGTAGCCAAGGGAAATCTGAAGTTCGCAGTGGTAGCTATTGAATATTTTTCTAAGTGGGTGGAAGCAGAACCCTTAACAGCTATCACTTCGAACAATGTACAGAAATTCTTCTGGAAGAACATCATTTGCCGGTTCGGAGTGCCTAGATACCTTACAGTTGATAATGGAACACAGTTCGACGCAGAACCCTTCAGGAAGTTTTGCGAAGATCTAGGCATTCAGTTATGTTTTGCTGCAGTGAGGCTTAGAATAGTTATCCTTTCGAACTATTCTAAGTTGTTATCCTTTCGGAGGCTTAGAACAGTTCTCTTCGCAAACATTTCGTTTGTTAGTTTCTATTCTACAGAAACCTGTTAGCGTAATCTTTTATGCCAATAGTCAGTGTTGGGGGGAAATGCTTCACTTACGAAGGTGAAGGAGTCGTTAAGCCGAAGGGTGCTCCGGCTTACGATCCGAAGGAACCCTCCGTAGGATACGAGGCTCTGGAGCAAAAACGGCAAGGTTGATAAGATGTTTGACTTATCTACTTGTCCCGGGTAGATTTTACCATTTTAACCCTGTTCAGGGTACCGAATAGTTTCCACTATGTCGGTTGTAATGGAGGGGTAAATAGGTCTTTTCCTTAGACTTCTTTGCCTATAAATAACCCCCTTCTTACCCTGTAATAGGGATCGAATACTCAGTTATTCAATACACACATTCGGACTACTTAAGCTATTATCCAATTCGGAGGCTTGAGATAGCTCTTAAACACGAACTCACTGTTTGTCCGTTCTTAATCTTAGAGAACCTGTTAGCATAATCTTTTACGCCAACAGTTGGCGTCGACCATGGGGAGCTGGGTATAGAAGGTAGTTCTCTACTACTGACTACACTTCGAAGAGCACTTGCGGAGGGAGTTTCGGAGTCCCAAGATTCCGCGCACCCTTTGGTAAGGGGCTTCCTAGTGTGGTTCGAAGGCCTCCCCTCGCCTTCCCAGACCAATCGAAGTCCTCGGTCTTCGGACCTCTTCTTACTAGCTATGCCTCCCAAGCGGAGCCTAGCCTCAGGTCCTCTTCGAAGGTCCCCTCGGACCAACGGAGCCGGACCCTCAGCTGTTCCAACAATTCCCGAAGGCGTCGCTGGACGTCGAGTGCCCAGAGGCCCTCGGGCTACTCCTACGGTGCTCCAAACTAATTATGTTAGTTCCCGAAACCCGGAGCTCCCCTCCGACGAAGACGAAGACCTTCCTGAGGCTAAGGCTACTCAGATAGCGCGGCTTCAGGAGGAAGTGGCTAGGTGGAGGCAAGAGGCCGCTTATCGCCTCCGCTCCCAAGCCTCCACCCAGACTCCAGAAGGGCCCCAAGACGGTGGTGCTCGCAATCATCCTAAAGCTGTTCAAGTCCTGGAGGAGGCTGAGAACGCATCTTTCGATGATGAGTCTCTGCTACATTCGGACTTGCAAAGGGTGCCCTTCGATCCCAGGTTCAAGGCCTCGAAGTTGCACAAGTATTCTGGCAGGTCTGACCCCGGAGAATTTGCTCGCTCATATGCCCTGGCAATAGAAGCAAGCGGAGGGGTGTGCAACACTATGGAAAAGTGTTTCCCCCTCGCTCTCGAAGGTGTGGCTCTCCGATGGTTCTCGTCCTTGAAACCAGGATCGATCAAATCTTGGGAGCGGTTGAAGAGGAAGTTCGTAAGCAACTTCCAAGGTACCTTTGTGGCTCCGATGTCGATAGGGAGCTTATTCCAGGTGAAGCAGCAAGCAGGGGAGACGCTTCAGGAATACTTCACGCGCTTCGCCCACACCAAGTTGCAGATCAAGGGCTTGTCTACCTCTTCGGTAGTCGACGTCGCCCGCGAAGGGGTGTTGAACCCGATCTCCTCAGCAAGCTCCATCGGAAGCCTGTGTCATCCGTGGCACAACTGATGGCATACATCGAACAGTATGCCAAGGCGGAGGAAGGCTGCCTTCGACGAGCTGTAGCACCTGCACCAGCCCTTCGAGAGGTGAAGACGGAGCCCGAAGCCTCAACTTCTCTGCAACCCCCTCAATACAACCGCTTCAACGATCATAGGCGAGGGAATAAGCATTTCCACTCGGAGGTGTTGAGCATTGCACCCTCCATTCCGAAGGCACCTGCCAACTATCAGCAAGCGCAAGGCTTCAAGGCTGGAGCACCGAAGCCCCAAGAGAGAGTACCTGGCAGGCGCCAGAGTTTTTTCTAATGCGTGCATGGCGACAATAGAAGCCATGACACGAATGACTGCAAGGCGGTGTTAACCCTTCGGGGTGAATACCTAGGATGAAGTACCGGGCGGGGTACTTCAGATCGAACCCCACCAGCGGCACGGTCGGAGCCTGTGCAAATCGTGGCCTGAGTCGGTGCCCCCGAAGCCCCCATGCGGCTACCGGTGGCCAACCTTATGCCACCGCCGAAGCAGGAAGACCCCCAAGACCGCGGCAAGCGAGTAGTCCTGCCCATCTCCGGAGGGGGGACCCTCGGTAACATGTCCAAGAGGCAGCGGCGTGAATACGTCCACGAAGTAGGGCACATTGGGACCTCGAATTCCGTAGAGGGAATGCCCGAATGGTCTCATGTGCCTATTTCTTTTACTGCAAGTGATGCCGCGGGGGTGAAGTTCCCCCATGCTGACCCCTTGGTCATTTCAGCAGATATAGCTGGGGTGGAAGTTCGAAGGATCCTGGTGGATAGCGGGAGCTCCGTAGACATACTTTTTGTCCAGGCCTTCGACCAAATGTGCATACCTCGGAAGCATCTACTTCCAGTGGCCCGGCTACTTCAAGGTTTTGCAGGTCCGCCTCTCGATGCCCTCGGCCAAATAGGCCTCGAGGTTGCTTTCGGAGAGGGGCCTTTGGCTAGGGTGGAGGAGGTGATCTTCGACGTCGTCGACGCCCCCTATGCCTACAACACAATCTTCTGGCGAGGGATGATGAACCAGTTCGGAGCTATAGCACATCACAACTATCTATGTCTCAAGATGCCCACGCAAGGTGGAGTTCTTACTATTTCAGGAGACCAAGCTATAGCCTGAAGAATGGAATATGGTCACGTCTAGCCGTTGGACCCCCAGCAAGTACATAGTGTGATGGAGCACACCGAAGAGGTTCTGGAGTCTTCGAACTCTTTGAAGGGGTCTCCCTTAAGCCAAGCCCGAAAGGTGATGTCGTGACAAAGATAATTCTAAAGGATGGCAAAGAATACCCAATACAGTTCGGCAAGGGGCTATCCCCAGAGATAGCTGCCTCGTTGGAAGAAGTCGTCAAGCAAAATTTGGACATCTTTGTCTAGACTGATGAAGACATCACCGGGGTTGATCGAAGTATCATCGAGCACAGCTTGCTCGTCAACCCGAAAGGTAGGATAGTACGCCAGGGGCTCCGTAAGCTGTCTACGGAAAGGGCAGGCCTTGCCAAGATCGAAGTGGAAAAATTGTGAAGGGCTGGCATCATCAGGGAGGTAGCCCATACCGAGTGGTTGGCAAACCCTGTTTTTGTCAGGAAAAAGGACTCGAGCAAGTGGCGCATGTGCATCGATTTTACATCATTGAATAAAGGATGCCCGCAAGACCCCTACCCTATGCCCCGAATAGACCAGCTGGTAGATTCCACAGATGGCTCTGAATTGCTAAGCTTCCTCGATGCTTACTCTGGGTATCATCAAGTCTGGCTAAAGCGTGAAGACAAAGCCAAGACAAGTTTCATAACTCCATTCGGAGTATTTTGTTATGTAAGAATGCCTTTTGGCTTGCGGAATGTCGGAGCCACATTCTCACGTTTAATAGCTAAAGCTCTAGGTCACCAAATAGGCCAGAATGTCGAAGCCTATATGGATGACATTGTAATAAAGAGTGCTCAAAAGCACCAGCATGGTCTAGACTTAGTTGAAACTGTTTGAGAGCCTCTGAGCATGTGGAGTACGCATCAACCCTGAAAAATGTATATTCGGGGCAAAGCAGGAAAACTGCTAGGGTACTTAGTTTCGAGCAGGGGAATCGAAGCTAGCCTAACGCAGATAAGTGCACTGCAAAGAATGGCTCCACCAGAAAATTTGAAGCAAGTACAGAAGCTAGCATGAAGGCTCGCAGCTCTTAGTAGATTCCTGGCCAGGTCAGCCGAACGAAGCCTTCCAATTTTCAAAGCCCTAAAGGGGTCCGAAAGTTTCAACTGGACGCAGGAGTGCCAGAAGAGCTTCGATGATATCAAGGCATACCTCGGAAGCCTATCAACGCTTACGGTGCCCCTCTCAGAGGAAACACTCCTCCTTTATCTTGCAGCAACAGGCTCCACAGTAAGTGCAGTACTGGTCAGAGAAGTTGAGCTTAAGGGAAAGCTGGTGCAAAACCCAGTTTATTTTGTTTTAGAAGCTTTGTCCGGAGCAAAGACAAGATACTCTAAGCTCAAGAAATTTTCTTATGCCCTAGTAATGGCCTCGCAGAAGCTAAGGCATTACTTTCTAGCGCATAACCCAATCGTTCCTACCTCGTATCCTCTTGGTGATATGCTTCGAAGCAAAGATTCTACAGGTAGGATCGAAAAATGGGCTGTCGAGCTAGCCCCCTTCGGAATAGCTATCAAATCACAAATCATAGCTGACTTCGTAGCAGAGTGGACTCCATCTGTAGTTTGGGCTCCGGAGGAGCCCTCCAAAGGTTTATGGACAATATTTTCTAACGGAGCTTATTAGGCATCTGGTGCCGGAGCTGGAGCGGTAGTTATATCACCGTCAGGGCAAAAGGCCATGTATTCTGCGAGGCTCAACTTTAAGACCACCAATAATATCGCAGAATATGAAGGGATCCTGCTAGGCCTCCGAAAGGCAAAGGCACTTGGAGCAGCAAGGATAATAATTAAAACAGATTCCCAAGTCGTCACAGGGCGTGTTGACAAAAGCTTTCAAGCAAGGAACCCGCATCTAGCGAAGTATCTAGAGGAAATCCGCAAAACTGAAGCAGCATTCAAATTATTTTCTGTTCGAAGTATCCCTCGAGCAGATAATCAACTTGCAGACATTCTAGCAAAAGCTGCAGCCAGAGCATTGGACCTCCCGGAGGGTGCTTTCTATGAAGAACTAGTCAAGCCTACAGTCAATCAATTACCCTCCACAGAAGTCCTTTGCATTCCAGCTGCAGATTGGCGAGCTCCGATAATGGATGTCTTGCAAGGTAGCGCAGATTCTTCAGAGGGTCCGGATTTCCGAAGGTTACAAGCAAGGGCTCGAAATTATAAGCTTGTCAATGGAATGTTGTACAAAGCTGGATTTTGTTCTCCTCTACTCTGGTGCATCTCCCAACCCGAAGGCCAAGACATACTTAGGGACATTCACGAAGGTTTATGTGGAAACCACCTAGCCCCTCGTGCTCTAGCAGGAAAGACACTTCGGTAGGGGATCTACTAGCTGACAATTGTAAGAGATGCGGAGGAGTTGGTTCGAACCTGCCAAGGATGCTAGTGGATGGGAAGACGAAGCTTCCGTCCGCCAGTACCACTTCAAGTTATTGCCCCGGTATGGCCAATGGCTCGGTGGGGCATGGACCTCATCGGCCCTTTTCCAATGGCCAAAGGCAGCTTGAAGTTTTCAGTGGTAGCAATCGAATATTTTTCCTGGTGGGTCGAAGCAGAACCCTTGACTGCTATCACTTCAAGGAATGTGCAAAAATTTTTCTGGCAAAATATTATATGCAGGTTCAGAGTACCAAGGGAGCTAACTATGGATAATGGAACCTAGTTCGAAGCTGACACATTCAAAGAATTTTGTGAAGAACTGGGCATTAAGTTATGCTTCGCAGCAGTGTGCCACCCCAGTCCAACGGAGCCGTCGAGCGAGCCAATGGGAATATTCTCTCAGGTCTGATTCGAAGGATTGTTGGGTTGGCCAAGGGGTTGTGGGTCGAAGAGCTCCCCAAGATTTTATGGTCCATTCAGACCACTCAAGCCAGGTCCACAGGCTTTACCCCATTTAGACTACTATTTGGAGATGAGGCCATGACTCCTACGGAGCTCAGGGGTGGATCCCTTTGTGTAGTACAACCCAGAGACGAAGACGAGAGGAACACTTCGCTAGACTTGTCAGAATAAACAAGGCTTCGAGTTGTCGCCAATCTGACGAAGTACCAAGACCAAACAAAAACATGGTATGACCCGAAGATAAAGCTGAACGAGCTTAGACCAGGTCATTTAGTTTTGCGAAGTGTAATAGCCCCGGGGAAGCTATGAAATAAATGGGATGAACCATATATTTTCCTATGCTCAGGGCGCCCCGGATCGTTTAAATTAGCTAATTTAGAAGGGGAAGAATTGAAACATGCATGGCATGCGGAGCACCTTAAGCGTTACTATGCTTAGGGGCTCCTTGTAATCAATTGTAAAGTTCCTTTTCTAAATAAAGTGGAGAGTTCGAATCTTGTTTGCTCTTCGAAAATATCCCTTACTCCTGGTGGACGCATCAGGAGGACGGAGATGCTTGCGGAGTCAAGCATCTTTCTAAGGACCCGGGCAACAGTCTGCGAACCATTGGTTCAAGGGCTTCGCTGCCAGCCTATGGATTCCAGGCTCCGGCTTGTTAGGATCCGTAGAAGAGTCTAAGGACTTTAAAAATAAACAGATTTCTGGCCTCCGGGTTTGAAGCATCTGTAAAAGAGCCGAAGGTGGCCAGCCTATGGATTCCAGGCTCTGGCTTGTTAGGATCCGTAGAAGAGTCTAAGGACTTTAAAAATAAATAGATTTCCGGCCTCCGGGTTCGAAGCATATGTAAAAGAGCCGAAGGTGGCCAGCATACGGATTCCTGGCTCTGGCTTGTTAGGATTCGTAGAAGAGTCTAAGGACTTTAAAAGAACATAATTCTGACCTCTAGATTCAAAGCATCTGTAAAAGAGTGGAAGGTGACCAAGCAATAAGGTTTCAAGGCTCCGGCCAATGAGACACTTTTAAAGTCCTAAGTGACTAGTATAGGAGTCTTCAAATATAAATTCAGCTCCAAAACATACAAAAATTATAATACGAACGTATGGTTCGAAGAACTCTACGAAAAACTAAACTATGGTTATTAAGTGTTGTGCGAAGCATCGGATTGTTGTGCACGTCATTGTGTCTGACGGACCTTATTGCAACGCGTAAGGTCCCCCACCCACAAGGAGGGGTAGGAGGGTAAAGAACAACAAGATGCTTCCGGTGCAATTCATATTAATTTATCATACTTTTACATCAAGAGAAATTTTGGTCTAAGCCTAGGTAAAATCGGAGACCCTTTCGGCCTCTACGCTACTTTGACCTTCGGAGCTCGAAGCCACCGAGATTGTCTTTTTAGTTCGAGTGCTTCTTTTCTTCTTCGAAGCTCGTAGTTTCTTCTGCTCCTCTTGAAGCTCGGCCCAAGTCAGAAGACTTTCGGAGTTAGCCTCCACAGGCTCTTCGGCCTGATACTCCGAGTCGAACCAATCTATATACTCGAAGGATGAAGATGTCTTATCTTTTTCCTCCTCCTTGATGTAAGTTAAGACTTCTTGACAAACTTCGAGGGTTACCTCTCCTTTGTCTCCACGAGGAACAGAGAAGTAGGAGCGGCTGGTAAGGCCTTAAGATCTTAAGGACTGACCACTGCCGATGGAGCCCTTCGTTAATTTCTAGTATTTCGAAGTCAGGCTCCGAAGGACATGACAGAACCTAAAAGAATAAAACACCCAAATAAGTTCTTCGTTTATAAACTTTTAATTAATGCAAGGGGCTTTACAAGATTTCTTATACATGATTAAGCGCCCTATGAGCTAAACCTGTGGGTCGGTTGGCGGAGAAGGAGGTGTCAGAGCCAGCGAAGCTGGAAGCGGCGGCCTTGTTTGCGCTTGCTTCTGCCGACGGGCCTCGTCGATCCAGGCTTTAGCATCAGCCTTGTGGTCTGTTTTCCAGGTTGACTGGAAAACTTCACAAGCCGAGGCTACATCTGGCGAAGGATGGAACAAGTTCTCGGAGGCAAAGCTTCCAGGTGTTGAACCCCTGACCGGAGCGATAGGAATTCAAAGGGCTTTGAGGTGACGGAGGACTCCGATTCTAGCGCACTATCTGGAGATCTCTCCGTACCGGACACCGAAGCCCATCATCAGCGACGTCGCCACTTGAATCCTCTTCAGCTTCCGGTCGAGGGACTCGCTGGCCAGCAGCAGAAGACAAAGGGCACATGGTGCCAAAATATTCCAAGGTACCCTAAAGGGCATCCAAGGTACGCTCCGCTATAATGGCATTCTTCTTTTCTGCCGCCTCCAGCCTCACAGCAGTAGCATATACTTCGGCCATCTGGGATAGAAGGGAGCTTTTTTGAGCCATCGCCTGCTTAAGAGAGCCTTGGAGCTCTACCATTTGAGTACTCGAAGTAGCTGCCGCCTGCCGGAGCTTCTCGACCTCCGCTCGGAGAACCAAGCAATCGGCTTCAGCCTCTTGGGATGAAGTGTGGAGTGTGCCGCTGTTCTGCTTTCTGAGCCGGAGGGCTTCATCGGTCTTGGCCCTAGCCCTCCATTCTTCGAGGAGCTCTTCCTTCAACCAAAGTGTTTTCTCTTCATAGTCTTTAAGCGCGGATTGGAGGGAGCTAACCTTCCTCATGAGTCGGTTAGTTTCGACTTCATTGGAAGTCGCTGCCACTCTAGCAAGGATAAATTGCTGTAAGAGGAACAAGTATGTACCAAGTATTTACATTTGTTAATTGAAGATATTTGTGGTACTTTTTATAGCTGAAGGGCAGCCCTTTCGAGGACTAAGTTAAGCTCCGGGGCCCTGGCTTCACTCAAGACGGAGACCAAGTCGGAGTTAACTGACTTCCTGGCCTTTCTCCGCCAAGGGCTCTAGAAGCGCCCAGAGGCCCGTCCGTTGCTCCAGGAAAGGAGCCAGCAAAGGAAGACAAGACAAAGCTTGGCGGTCATCTACCGTTGCCTCTTCCTCCGAGTTGCTTGCTGAAGGCTCGTTGGAAGAGGGTGTTGTCGTCAGGAGCGGGAGGGAGTCCGAGGTTTGACATGCTTTTTCCCCTCCCTGGCATGAAGGCTGGAGGCATGACTCCGGCGGAGGTAGATCCTCCTTCGACGGTTGTCCCTGCCACCGGAGCCACGTCGGTGGAGACAGCCCCTGCCACCGGAGCCACGTCGGTGGAGACAGCCCCTGCCACTAGAGCCGGGGCGTCTAGTGGAGCAGAGGTGTCAATCGGAGTAGCAACCTCAGAACAGGCTGGAGCTTCGTTTGCGGCCGGGGCTTCATCGCCCTTCGATATGCCTACAACATTGAGGTATTTAGTGAACATTCACGAGTAATAACTGTTGCAGGAATTGACCAAAGCAAAAGTTTCGAAGTATACCTTTGGAGGCACCTTGAGGTAAAATGGTCGGGTCCTCCAGGACTTCGTACATCCAGAGAATCTCGTCGAGGTCGTCACCCGAAGTCCTCTCCGGTGTAGTTGCCGCTGGAGCCTCAACCTCCGCCGTGATCACCCCAGCTACGGGTGAGTTGGGGGCGACAATCTCCGGCTCCGAGCTCACAACAGCGGGCGCTGGAGTGTGTGACGTGTCTGCCTCCGCAGCCTCTCGAGCAGAAGCTTTGTTGGGGCCCCTGCTCCGTCTTCATCACCATCCAGAAGGTAGTTGTCGAAGTCCTTCGCCAATTGGACGTAGGAGCCCTTGCTTCCGTAGTCCTTTGCTCCCAGAGTCCTCCGAAGCTGAGCTCCAAATGCCCATGGACGAGGCAGATGAAGCCGGGGTCAGCTGAGGAGGGATCTTTGCTACCTTCTTCCCCTACTTGGTGGGAGTTTTGCTGGCCTTCTTTGGAGGCTCGCGACGGCTTTCCTCTTCCGATGGGCCGCTCCGGCCGGGTTAAAATCCGGTAGAGGAGGAGGCACCATTCTGAGGGCTTCCCACACCCTGTTGGAGCGCTCCCAGCTCCCCACCAGCTCAATTCTCTTTTGCCTTTCGGCCACCGTAGGGGCCCCGAGGACCTTTCAGTGGCCCGTGCTATCTACTCTGGGGCTAACGCCGGTGGAGCCGCTGAAAAAAGGTAACATATTATAAGTATGTTATTTCTTTATCTAACATGTTATTGCAGGACAGTCGAAGTCTTACCTAGATTTCGGAGCTCACCCTCCGAAGCATGTTGAAACACTATCGGCTAGTCAGCCCCGAGGGGTGGAATTCGAAGAGCGATGAACTCTTTGGCAAGGTCGCGCATGCTCATGCGACTGGCCACTAGAGTTAATAGCCCTAGCCGCGTTGAGAGCAGGCTAGGGTTCGGGGTGACCTCCGCCTCCTTTCGAAACCAGATCTCTTGGAGGGGTCCAACGAGGGGGGAGTCCTCTCCGATTTCGGCGTAAAACCACCAAAGGATCCAGTTAGTATACCATCGGTCGTTGATGGCTTTCGCTGGAAAATGCTGGGCGTGCTCCCTCTGCAACTGGAAGTTGACGCTTCCGAAGGCCGTTATCACTTTGGTGTCTCCGGGGCCATCTTGCGGCTTTGGCTGGCAGATGGCTTCGTGGGTGGCGGCGAAGACCTCTGATTGCCCTTCGCACCCTTCGGCTCGAAGCGCCCACTCAAAGATGGGCAGCCGGGTGATAGCATTGGGAGATAGCTGAGGCAAGGTAATGTGCAACATGTCCAATACCTCAGATAAGAAATTGATGGCAGGAAGCCCCAGACCTGCTTCGAAGAAGGCCTTGAAGACCATGACTTCTTCGCTTCGTGGCCTCGGAGTTGATTCTGGTCCAGGGACCCGAGTCCTCATTCTGGACCCCAGCTTCCCTTCCATGGCTTCTTCGATAGATTCCGCGGTGCTTGTGGATTGCCTGATGAGGAAGCTTTGAGGGATCTTCTTCTTGGATGGTGGGCGGAGATCCCGAGGATTCTTGGGCCAGGCGTCTCCCGGAGCTCCCGCCATTGCTGCTACTGCTGAAGCCGCCCACGCTTGCCTCTGCGCCAAAGTACCCGCCGCCGTTGGCATGGTGTGGCTGGTCCTCGCCATGGCTAGGTTTCTCAGGTAGTTGAGGGAGTTGGAGGTTGAAGAAAGTAAGTTTCGGATGCTAGGCACGGTAAAAAGCCCTTGGTGAATTCTGATTCCCTTTTTATAACCTTCCGCTAGTTGTTGTGCTTCGATTACATTCACACTGCAAGGTTCGACTTCCATCGCTGGCAGTGGGTCCAGGAAGCGAAACGGTGTGAGTCCGCCCTAAATTTCGACTGTTACCTTTTGAGAGCGTAACAGCTACTTGTATAGTAACGGTTCTAAATAAACGGTTCTCTTTCCCACGAAGTGTTCACACGGCGGTTGTGGGCTCGAAGCTGTTATCTGAATGCTTCGGGGTCAAAGACCCTTCGAATGACTATAATGTGTTCAAACTTCTCTAAGTCTCACAATATGAAAATGTTCCTTGCGTATACTGCTTCCCTTCTATACATGTCAAGTTCAGAGAAGCGTATTCGAGGGGCTAATGTTGGGGGAAAATGCTTCACTTTCAGGACTTAGAGATTAACAGTTCAAAATAACTTATCAGCTTCGGAGCTGATGGGCTTATGCACGAAGGTGAAGGAGTCGTTAAGCCAAAGGGTGCTCCGGCTTACGATTCGAAGGAACCCTCCGCAGGATATGAGGCTCCGTAGCAAAAACGGCAAGGTTGATAAGATGTTTGACTTATCTACTTGTCCCGGGTAGATTTTACCATTTTAACCCTGTTCATGGTACCGAATAGTTTCCACTATGTCGGTTGTAATGGAGGGGTAAATAGGTCTTTTCCTTAGACTTCTTTGCCTATAAATACCCCCTTCTTACCCTGTACTAGGGATTGAATACTCAGCTATTCAATACACACATTCGGACTACTTAAGCTATTATCCAATTAGGAGGCTTTAGATAGCTCTTAAACATGAACTCACTGTTTGTCCGTTCATAATCTTAGAGAACCTGTTAGCGTAATCTTTTACGCCAACAGTCAGTCATGGCGATGATCCTCACCAAGGCACACTTAGTCCCTACTACTTAGTCAGACCAAGAAGGGTTCAAAGGTCCCAGAGACTCTTTTCAAAAGGAAAAAATGAAGTCATTGTCTAGATTTCATGTCCCATTACCGTTTAGATATAAACAAACTCAGAAATTGGCAAATTTATTACTAGTTGTCTATACGAGTAAATAAGACATGTTTGCAACACTTGGACCTTGTTCGGATGGGTGGGATCGGATCCCTACCCATCCATGTGGAGTATACCATGAACACGTGATCCACATGGAATGGGGAGGCATACCACTATTGTTAGCACATCCATATGCTTGTTCCTTGGGGACAGACACAATGTGAGTAGGGTCAAGGAACAATGTGATTAGGTCCCATGTTATAACCACCTAAATTGGGAACATCTGGTTGTCAAATACTATGAGGCAGAAGCTATTTTATATGAGGTGGATGCTACACTCGTAATGGTGTCTGCCACTAGTCGCCTAGATGCATAATCAATGATCCCTCATGAAAACACATACCAACGCCATAATAACTATGTAATTAATCGTGTCATCGATGCCATATTTCTATGTAGGGCCTTATGATGGTATTTTTTAAGGTGCAATTCTTTCATTCTTTGTGATGGCTTTGGACAAATTAATTATTTTCTATATTGGGAGATGTGTTTGCTGAGATTGATCACACATGTATGTACCTACAAACTAAATTTGAATATCAGATTTAGGTATGCTACAAACAATTATCCTCTTGCCTTGTAAATGTTAGAAGCTGACATGTCATTGAGTTGATGAAAGTGTTGACACGAAAACGTGCCCCCGCACTTGGGTCAGTTCGACGATCCAAAAGTGTGTGGATACTTAGGGACAGGCCTAAGCGTAACACAACACCGACATCGCGTTCCTGACTACCCTTAACCGTGGTAAGGGGGTGGAGTCGCCAGGTAATCAGATCACACAGAAATAATCCAATTAGCCAAAAGAAATATATCAAACAGAACAAATCAGCAAGCTGAATGGAGCCTAACTGATCGAAATGTATAGTGCGAAGGGTATCGCCGAAGGATACCTTCGGCATCTGATGCGAAGGGTCCCGCCAAAGGGAGTCTTTGGCATTCGAACTGATCTAGACGAAGGCGGGCTCCAAACAAATCTTTACACGATAATCACCTCTAAACAGTGGGGTTCAGCGTGTAGTCTCTGACACAGTAAAATAACTCAGACGCAACGCACGGGCGTGACTTCGTCTGACATGGGGTACGAGCGTGGCGAAGCCTGTTGCGAAGCGTGTTGGTGTGCGGGACTCGGTCAAACGACAACAGCGTGATGGTCCGGCATGGGTAGTCGAAGTAGTAGTCTCGCCGAGGGGTGTTCTGGCAACCTCTGAAACCAATCTCTTGGCTCCGGACACTTCCAGCGAAGTGGCTCCGAGCGTGAAAATCTGAAACAGAATAGATATCAAGTGCCAATTCGGCCTAGGGACCGAATTCTGCTAAGTGTTGCACTAGGGACAAAGGTAGCAATCTATTACGCAGATTAGCGGATACTTCAGAGGAAAAGTAACAATGATTACCACTATTCCAAAGTGGCTTCAGAGGGCTTCTAGGCAAACCCACGAAGATTGCAGAAAAGTAAAGGTAAAAGTAAAGGTACGGTTCAAAGCTAGGGCTTCGTGTTGATTTGTGTTGGGGGGTTAATGAACGGGCCTCACTCGTATATTTATAGGCTAGACTTCTAATCTCTAAGCCTAATCTAATAGGATTCGGCTTAATCACGCATAGGGATAAAATTTTCCAGAATCAGACTCAACTCTATCTCCACAACTTAGCCTGAAGTGGGCCTTCGGCCATGCCCACCGAAGCCTGCTCCTTGGGCCAAAGCTTCGGTGAGGCAGGCCTCCGAAGGCCTTTGGGCCGAAGGTATCAGCCTCACTAGAAGCTTCCGAAACCCATAGCTTGATGGGCCTTCGGCCCTGTAGGGTTTTGGACCAGTCTCGGACATGTTTATTTTCGGCCCAAATTACCAAAATTAATATTTTGACAATCTTAAACACGAATGCCATTCTTTGCTATCAATAGAAAGATTGTTAGCCACCCTTTGAACAAAATGTTAACATCTTTTAAGTAATACCATGAGAAACAGAAATATCATCATTTGGACAATATTTGAAGTTCTTAAGCATGATTCGATTATTTTGGCATGATATAGTGCAAACTAAATCATTTGTCATTATCACAACCGTGACTTAGCTTCATGGGGGGGACGATATGCACATCCACATGATCCATATGCATGTTAGACACTAGGGTCGAGGCAGCCAGTGCACGGGGTTGGTGTCATGTGGGTGCAAGGCTAGATCTGGCATTAATTTTTTTTTTACAAAAAATGCTTTGTCAGCAAATCCTTTACCTGATCTTCTTAGTTGCTAGCATGGACACAAATTTGTTGACTAGTAGCATGGGCCGCTCTAGCACCTGTAGGACCAAAAATAGAGAACAGAGGGGGGGTGAATGGGGGCCTAAAAAATTCTTGTGAATTAATGGCCTACTCCCAACACCCAACACATCTCAAACAAACAACCAGCGGAAACAAAACAAATCACAGATGCCAAAAATAATCTAGCCTAAAAACGATCGGTGTCCTAGAAAGAAACACACCAAAACAATGCTTATAGTCAAATTAGCAGAGCATTTAAAAGAAGGACATCTTATGCATCATAAAGACTAATCATCACAGGCATTTAACTTGAGTACACGTGAAACGAGAATGGATCTTACTGTTCAAGTTTGTCTCCTGGACGATACTCGTCGAAGCCTGTGCATAGACGTCGAAGTCCACTTGGCAGACTGTTGAAGCCTAATTCGAACTCAGCAGTGCGGCCTGCCTTCGCTCAGATATTCGGAGCCCTTCGCACAGAGCAAAGCCTCCTTGAAGCCTTCTGTCCGGCTGCAGTGCCTGCTGGGTCCCACACGCGGTGCCGTGCGCAGCTATCCTCCTGCTAGGCTGCGTTGAGCACAATGCTATGCCTTCGCCACCCGAGCAAGCCACAGGTGTGGGTCCTACGCTGCACTGCGACTCGATCTAGGCTATCATGCCGAAGCCAGCAGAATTGTATTGCGGGGCCCATGCAATGGACTTCGAACCTTGGTGTCTCCACCTGAAAATCATGCCTCCCCATGCGAAACTGCTGCCACGGCTGTAACAATACGCAAAAACTAGCTGCGCGTAGCTAGGTGCACCTAGGCCGGCAATTGAGTAGCTGCTATCCTGCAACTAGCATCCTGTCGTGCGCATGCTAGGTGCCAGGCTAGTTGCTATAGCCGTGCAGCTACGCGTGTTGTGCTAGTAGTGCCAGTAGAGCTAGCAGCTGTAGTTTTTGCGAGATTCTGCAGAACCCAGAGACTGGGGGCGGTTTTGAAAAGACCAGAGAAAAAACAAAACCGCTCGAAGAAGAGAGGAGGCGAAAGAAACAGCGCAGCAATTTTAGATTGACAGGGATAAACTCACTAGCGGCGGAGATTTCCATGCAGATGAACAATGGCGGCCGTGCAACAGTGAAGACGAAGGAAAAAGATGACCCAAATTTTGGAATTGGTAAAGTAATTTCTGAAAATGGGCAACCCTAACCCTAGGGATTGGGGCCCTTTTATAGGCAGCCCAATAAATTGGAAAATGCAAAAATACCCCTAGGGTTTTTACAGACGTTGAAATAAAAATGGAAAAGACCAAAATGCCCTTAGGGTTTTTTTACAGACTCGACTGACAGATTGTGGGCCTAAAGGCAACATAGTAAAAACCTAAATAAAGATAACTTGTCCTGATGCGGAGCTTTCGTAGCTGCTATGGCTTTGCCTCAGAACGGTCAGATCCGAGATCAGCGATCAGTTTTGCGCCGAAACTGACAAAGCGTCCACCATCTTCGCACCGATTACTCGAATTGGGCTAGCCCGATTCCACAGCTCCCTCAGCCCGGCAATCACTCGCCGCCCATGTACCTGAGTCAATCCCAGTCAACAGACTAGTGATCCTCTGCTGCTCCTATCCCATGTACTCAGATTGGGCCAGCCCGACTTCGCGGCCCCTCTGCCCGACAGTCGCTCGCTGCTCGTGTACCTAAGTCACATGCGGCCCAGACACAACAGATCTTCTCTTCTCTTCATGTCCTCTTTGACTTCCATTGAAAATCACTCATCACATCTGGAGCCATGAGGCTCATGCATGTTCTTCAACATGGCTCCTCAATCTCCCCCTTGATGAGTGCATTGTCAACACTTCTCTTCATCAGCTCTTCAGTACCTACAAGCACATGTGGAAACACGAAAACAAAACACAAGAAGACAGAAAGAAAAAAATAAAATAAAAGTTTAACCCTAATGACCAAAAGCGGAACAAAAGAAAGAAAATGGTCATTATGGTTAACCAAAAATAAAGACTCAAAACGAGTGCAATCTCAAAATTATCAACAAGGATATCCAAAGACTAAAGGCAAAAGAGAGTAAAACTCCTTGTGAAACAAATCCCAGAAAAAGCCAAAACTCCCCTTAAACTCTTCTAAAAGATCGAGTAACCCAAAATTTCTCCCTCTTGTTGACAATTGGACTCATCAAGCGAGACTAAATGCACTCTAAAAAGACACAGACTTGAACTCCCCCTGAAATGCAGCCCCCCTCAAAATATGCAATGAATGCAACTGGGGTGCAGGTGGAGTGTAGAAAGCATGCTTCTTAGATATGATTGACTGCAATTACATCATCTAACAGGTATAGCAAAATACATACTGTCTAAGACACATGGCATGATCAGTGTAACAGATGATATCTAAAGAAAGTCATTGGCACACATTTTCAATTTTTGCAAACAAAAAGCATCACCATATTTTCTAGTCGACAAGCAAGGTAAAGCATGAGATGCAAAATCTAACTGATATCTACCAAGATAAGCATTGTCCATAACAAAGTGCTTCAGCAAACTTGTTATCTTTTTAATTTTAGGTTTTTTCTTTTCCTTTTTCATTTTTGACAGGGGTTATTTGCATGTCAAGCCTTATGTTAACCGACCAAGTCAAACCTAGGCCAGAACTAGACCATCAGAAGCTTAAGACATTGGTCTTGGCATACATTACACTGTCCTAGTTCATACCAAAGTGCTATGGTAAGCAGTCCTGAACAATGCAATGCGACAAAGCAAACCCACCTAGATCTTTTCAAATTATGCATAAAAAGGCATGGTTTTTTTCATTTTTTCTGATTTTTATCATTTTTATAGCACAATTTCCATGTTAAAGCATAAAAATGTCCAATGTTGCATATCTGCATCTAAGTGAGGAACTAGCTACCAGGCATGTAAAAGATAGCAAGAGCACTCAGCCTACACATGCTAGTAACCAGAAGCAATGGTGATCATTTTTCAATTTTAAAGCATAAAAGCCATGCATATGACAGATATCAGACATATCATGTGAACTGAAGCAAACCATGATCATCGCCAAGTATTCAAAAGCATGTACCAGCTAGAATAAGTAAAGTAGATCAATCATATAATAGAAGCAGGCTCAAAGTGTGATATGTGAATATGCATGATATGAACACACACAAAAAGACTCAAGAAAAGAGTAAAGAAGAAAGAAAATCGACTCAAAATATCCAAAAAAGATACACAACTCCCAAATCCCCTTGTAAACGCTCAAAAGTAGACTGATCTAGGGGTTTGGTGAAAATGTCAGCAAACTGATGATGGGTATCAACATGAACAAGGTCAATGACACCTTTCTCATATTGATCCCTCAGAAAGTGAAAGCGCACATCAATATGTTTGGTTTTTTAATGGAGACATGGGTTTTTCCCTACACTAATCACGCTAGTGCTATCACAGAACAAAGGAACTCTAGCAGGGAAGAACAACCCAAAATCTTGCAAAGTGGAAATCATCCAAACCAATTGTGAGCAGCAGCTAGCAGCAGCTACATACTTAGCCTCTGTGGTAGAAAGTGCACTCCAGACTGCTTTCGAGAAGACCAAGAAACGAGTGAAGAACCGAGAAACTGACAAGTACCAGAAGTCGACTTGCGATCCAACCGGCACCCACCAAAATCAGCGTCGGAAAATCCAGATAGATCAAGAGACGATGATGCTGAATAGTAAAGACCTAGATTAGGCGCATAGGTAAGGTACCTGAAAATGCACTTGACAGCCTGCCGATGAGACGCGCGTGGTGAAGACTAGAAGCGCGCGCACAGTCCAACGGCAAACTGAATGTCTGGCCTCGTCGCCGTCAAGTACAGTAGCAATCCGATCATCCCTCGATACTCTCTCTCGTTGACCTTGAAGCCGCTCTCATCCTTGTCTAGGCCCTCAGATGTACCCATTTGGGTTATCTGAGGCTTCAGCTCTCCACCAAAGTCAAACTTCTTCAACATGTCCCGTGTGTACTTACTCTAGTGGATGAAAATGTCGTCCTTGGTCTGCTTGATCTGGAGCCCTAGGAAATACTTGAGATCACCCATGAGGTTCATCTCAAACTCACTATGCATCTGCTGAGAAAACATGGACACAAGCGCATCAGTACAACCACCAAAAATAATATCGTCCACGTAAATCTGAGCAATCAAGAAGTTTGAGCCATCTCTGAGCAAGAAAAGAGTTTTGTCCACATAACCCATCACAAAGCCCTTCCCCAACAAAAACTGCTTCAACCGGTCATACCAAGCCCTGGGGGCTTTGCTTTAGACCGTATAAAGCTTTCTGCAGCTTAAAAACATGTCGAGGAAACTTAGGGTTCTCAAACCGAAGGGCTGCCTAACATAGACATCCTCCTCTATGTACCCGTTCAGAAACGCACTCTTGACATCCATTTGAAAAATCTTAAAACCCTGCGAAGCAGCAAATGCCAAAAGAATGCGAATGGACTCAAGACGGGCAACAGGGGCGAAAGTCTCCTCAAAATCAATACTCTCTTTCTGGCAAAAACCCTGGGCAACTAGTCGAGCTTTGTTGTGCACCACAATCTCATCTTCACCTTGATTGTTGTTGAACACCCACTTGGTGCCTATGGGGTTGCATCCAGGTGGAAGCTCAACCAGTGTCCAAACCTGATTGCGGACAAAATTCTCAAGCTCTTCTTGCATAGCGTTTATCCAATTCGAATCAAAAAGATCATGAGAAACATCTCTGGGCTAAAAAGATGCAACAAACGTAGACTCAACAAACACAGCAAGCGAGACAACAGAAGAGCGCAAACTTCTCTCAGTAAGATCACCGATGATGAGCTTTGAGGGGTGATCATGCTGAACTTCTCGGGATCCTAGGTGATCTCAAGTCACCTCACCGGACTCAGCAGCTTGCACCTCTGGACTCGACTAAGGGGGCTCGATCGAAGTGGAAGAAGTGATTAGAGGTCCGCCCTCGTCCTTAGTCGAAGTCTCAGAAGGTGTGGGGTCAGCAAACTGTGCAGAAGGCCCACACTCATCAACAGCTGGAATGTCATCATCTTCCTCAAAGATGGACTCTCCAAGCTCATCATATCTAGAAAGCTCAAAAGGAGTCAGTGAAGTCATGGACTCATCAAAAGAAACCTCGCAAGTCTCGGCAAGCTGCTGGGAGTCGAGGTTCCAAACACGGAAGCCTCGATAATGCAAAGCATAACCAAGAAAGACTCCATCCCAGCAACGACACTCAAACTTATCCAAATGCCCTCCCTTCTTGAGCACAAAGCAATTGTAGCCAAACGCTCACAAGTGACTCACCTTGGGCTGTCTGCCAAACCGCAACTCATATGACGTCTTACCTAAGTAAGCTCTATGAAAAATGTGGTTGGCCAGATAGCAAGCCGTGTTCATGGCTTCAGCCCAAAAGTGCCTAGGAGTCCTATGCTCATCGAGCATCGTCCTAGCCATCTCGACTAGCATGCAGTTCTTTCATTCCACAACGTCGTTCTGTGGGGGAGTGTAAGGTGCAAAAAACTAATGATCAAGACCCTGATCACTACAGAAGCTGATGAACTAAGAGTTCTTGAACTCAGAGCCATTGTTAGAGTGAATTGCTCACATCCGACCATTGTTCTCATTCTTCAGCTTCAAAATCAGGACATGAACAAACTGAAAAGTCTCATCCTTAGACTCCAAAAAGAAAACCCATGAGAATCGACAAAAATCGTCAACTATCACAGGTGCGTACAACTTCCCATCGACTGAGCGTACCGGAGCTGTACCAACAGTGTCCATGTGTAATAGCTCTCCCGGGTACGAAGTCATCACCTGAGTTACAGGTGCTTGAGAAGCGGTAACCATTTTCCCGTGATGACAGGGATGGCAAACTAGATCCTTCTCCATCTTAAGCTTGGGCAATCCTCGGATAAGGTCTATAGAGCTCAATCTGACTAGCAGATCAAAGCTCAAATGGCCTAACCTCCTATGCCACTTCTAGAGCTCAGAGGAGGATCCAGCAATCAAACAACGAGAAGGGCCAAAAGAACTAGAGAAATCAATCCAAAAAACCTTACCGAATGGTAAGATCTGGCAAACCAAAGATCCTCTAGAATCAACAACAGAAGACATGCCCTTCTTAAATCGAACCTTCAACCCATCCTCAAGAAGTTGCGAAATACAAATCAAATTGAAATTCAAATTTCCAACCAAATCAACATTCTTCATAGAGAAATGATCAGAGATGCGAATTGAGCCAATGTCGTGTACCTTCCCTTGACCACTAATCCCGAAAGTAATGTACTCCTTGGATCTCAGGGGAGTGAGGCTAGAGAACCATCCACGATGTCCTGTCATGTGGCGAGAGCATCCTGAATCTATGATCCACACATCTGCCAGTCCTCGATCCTGCACGATCAGTGGTCGTAAGTGGGAGCAAATGGTCCGGCACCAAGTTTAGCAAAAGAGCTAAACCAGTGTCGAGCTATCTACTCAAAGGAAGGAAAGCAAAAAGGGTCATAAGAGTCTGGACCAAAGCGCGGCTCAAAGCGCGGTCCTTGATTATGCCTAAAGTCTCGACCACAAGGTCATAAGTCATATCTAGAATGACCTGGAGCTCTGCCAGAGCGAACACCACCCTCCAGAGCACGGGCATGAAAGTCGTCTCCTCTACCACCACCTACATGATGCATCCTAGCCTCTAGCCTCTCCCCGCATTGAGGGACTCTCAGTCTACCACCCTGCTGGTAGAACTGCTCCTGCCCACCACGAGCTCTCTCTGCTCTCTCAACCCACTTCCTCCTGAAGCAAAACTCCTCAAGATGCATGTCTCGCTGACAGTACTCACAGTGATAGGTAGGCTTCTTGGGATGTGGTTGAGGCTTGGGGTTCTTGGGTTTGGAGGTGTTGGGTGTAGACTCTTTGGTCTGAGAGGGTCCAGGTAGAGAGTCTAGAGAAGTGTGGAGATGTTTGGGCTTTGGGACCCAGATGGGCTTCTTGGGTGGAGCTTTAGGTTGTTCTTGGAATACTCCATCCTTGGGCTAACTAGCCTAGAAAGACTCAGTGGAGTGAGTCTTGGGATATCTCTGTTCAAGAGTCATCTTACTCCACTCCACTACCCGGCTAATGGCACTCTAAAAATCAGCCTTGGATCGTCATGCCGATCTATGGCTCTCTGGCACTCACCCAACTCAGGATCTGACGGAGGTAAATGTTCTCATTCTAAGCATCAACTAGCTCCTCTCTCAAGGAAGCTAGTACCTCCACCTAAGACAAGCAGATCTCACACTCTCTATCAACTTGGACAGACTTCTCAGCTTTCAGCTTGATTAACTCCAATCTAAGAGACAAGCAGTTCTCACAAACAGTGGGTGGAATTGACAGTGTCTCAAGCTCTAGCCTAGTCTGCTCCAGCTCAGCTCTGACTCTCTCCAACTCGCCCAACTGCTCATCACTCTTGGCTTTCAGCTCAGCTAAACTAGCTAGATGGGATGGGCAGTCTACACAGGGCACAACGATAGTGGCATGAGGATCTTTCAGCTCCAGCTGAGCGCTCTCAAGCTCAGTAGCCAAAGTGTCCCTCTCATCTACTCATCTACCCTCTCTGTGTACCTGGACTTCAGAGTCATCAGGTCACACAGTAACACCTCACAGTTTGGGCACTCACTGCTACCACCCAAGAAAGGGGAAGAAGATAGACTCTCAATCCTACCATTGGCCATGGCAAGATCACTCTCAAGCTCAGCTATCCTCTTCTTAGCCCCTCTAAGTATTTTCTCCCGATACCTCAACTCCTGACGGTTCTCTTCAAGTAAATCAATGACTTCTTGTTCATAGGAGGATACCTTTTCCTCGTCGTCATCATTAGAGTTATCAGGGGAGCCATTCTCTTCCTTATCCCCAAGAGCCACTGAGCAGAAGCTCTTGCACGATCTTCGGCGGTGATGTGAGCGGCTCTTCGGCATGTCCCCGAAGGCCATGAAGTAGAGGCCCGCTGAATTGTCCTTGTCCTTCCCGTTCCTGATCACGATCTCCTCATCGCTTGAGCTTGATGAATAGGACAAAGACGAAGACCACTTGGAGTAGCTTCTCTCCATCTCGGTGAAGAAGGCCTTGTCTCGCTTCTTGTTCTCACGCCGGTAGTCCTTCAGGGACTTTTGGGAGAATCTTGTCTTGGGCTTGCCCTTGGTGAAGGTGGAGCTGTTGTGCCTGCCGGAGTCGTAGGAGCCACCACTGGTACCCTTCTTGTGACCATTGTGCTTGGGACAGTCGGCGATGAAATGACCTGGATAACCACACTCAAAGCATCCGAATTTTGTGCCATGTCTTTTTAACATTCACTTATCATAGACACGACACACCCGGTTGTTAAATAGACACAGATCATCATCTCCTAGCGACTCAAGTTGGTCCTCAGTGATAGACATCAAGGAGAACCAAACACAGCTCACAAAAGAGGAGTCAGTAGAAGGAGTCGCAAGGGCTAGGGTTTTTGATCCAGAGCTAGTGAGATTTGATCTCAACTGGATATCAACATATGTGGCCTTGAGCTTGCTGAACAACTCTGAAATTGTCAAGGTATAATAAGAGGTGCTCTCAATGATAGAGGATACCATGATCTCCCAGATCTTAGGGTCCAAGGTATGAAGAACCTTGAGTGCCTGCTCATGATCTGAGACCAGCTGAACTCCCTCGGCCTTGTTGGCCCAAAGCTTGTTGATGATCGATTGAAAATGACCAAACAAGGCTTCAACAGATTCACCCGGCTTCTGTGTGAAATTTTCATATTCATGCCGGTAGGTCTGATAGAGACGAGCCTTAACCTGGGCTGTCCCCTCATGGTGTGCCTAGAGGGTAGCCCGGATCTCTTTAGCAGTGCTGAGATGGCTCACACGCTCAAACTCAGTGGGACCTAAACAAGAAAACAAAATGTTGACCGCTTTGTTGTTGTTCTGATGCTGGGTGATTATCTCGGGGGATGTATGCTCAGCAACAGGCAATATTGTGAAAGTAGCGTGAACACAAACATCCCAAATGTCCGAGCTCTGGCTCATGAGATAGGCTCGCATGCGAGTCTTCCAATAAGTATAGCCAAAAGCTTCTAGGGACGGAACCTTTCCAGAAGAAGTCATGATCACTACCTAGGTTTAGAACCGGTTAAGGTATGGAAAAACCCTAACTAGGCTCTGATACCACTTGTAGAACCGAAAATAGCAACTAGAGGGGGGTGAATGGGCGCCTAAAAATTCTTGCGAATTAATGGCCTACTCCCAACACCCAACACACCTCAAACAAACAACCAGCGGAAACAAAACAAATCACAGATGCCAAAAATAATCTAGCCTAAAAAGGACCGGTGTCCTAGAAAGAAAGACACCAAAATAGTGCTTATAGGCAGATTAGCAGAGCATTTAAAACATGGACATCTTATGGATCATAAAGACTAATCATCACAGGCATTTAACTTGAGTACACGCGAAACGAGAAAGGATCTTACTGTTCAAGTTTGTCTCCTGGACGATACTTGTCAAAGCCTCTGCACAAACGTCGAAGTCTGCTTGGCAGACTGTCGAAGCCTACTTCGAACTAAGTAGCGAGGCCTGCCTTCACTTAGAGCTTTGGAGCCCTTCGCACATAACGAAGCCTCCTCGAAGCCTTCTGCCAGCTGCAGTGCTTGGTGGGTCCCACACGCGCTGTCGTGCGTAGCTGTCCTCCTACCAGGCTGCGTTGAGCACAATGCCAGGCCTTCGCCACCCGAGCAAGCCACAAGTAAGGGTCCCACGCTACACTACGACTCGATCTGGCTGCCATGCCGAAGCCAGCAGAACTGTATTGTGGGGCCCACGCAATGGACTTCGAACCTTGGTCTCTCCGCCTAAAAATCACGCCTCCCCATGCAAAACTGCTGCCGCGGCTGCAACAATACACAAAAACTAGATGCGCATAGCTAGGTGCACCTAGCCCAGCAATCGAGTAGCTGCTATCCTACAACTAGCTTCCTGTCATGCACATGCTAGGTGCCAGGCTAGCTGCTGCAGCTATGCAGCTACGCGTGCTGTGCTAGCAGTGCTAGCTTCGCTAGCAGCGCCAGCAGAGCTAGCAGCTGTAGTTGCTGCGAGATTCGACAGAACCCAGAGACTGGGAGCGGTTTTGAAAAGACCAGAGAAAAAACAAAACCACTCGAAGAAGAGAGGAGGCGAAATAAACAACGGCAGCGTTTTCAGATTGACAAGGATAAACTCACCGGCGGTGGAGATTTCCGTGCAGATGAACAACGGCGGCCGTGAACAGTGAAGACAAAGGAAAAAGATGACCCAAATTTTGGAATTGGTAAAGTGATTTCTAAAAATGGGCAACCCTAACCCTAGGGATTGGGGCCCTTTTATAGGCAGCCCAATAAATAGGAAAATGCAAACATACCTCTAGGGTTTTTATAGACGCTGAAATAAAAATGGAAAAGACCGAAATGCCCTTAGGGTTTTTTTTGCAGACTCGACTGACAGATTGTGGGCCTAAAGCAAAAATAGTAAAATCCTAAATAAAGATAACTTGTCCTGATGTAGAGCTTTCGTAGCAGCTATGGTTTCGCCTCAGAACGGTCAGATCCGAGATCAATGGTCAGTTTTGCGCCGAAACTGGCAAAGCATCCACCGTCTTCGCACCGGGTACCCGGATTGGGCCGGTCCGATTCCGTAGCTCCCTCAACCCGGCAATCGCTCACCACTCGTGTACCTGAGTCAATCCCGGTCAATAGACTAGTGGATCCTCTGCTGCTCCTAGCCCATGTACTCGGATTGGGACAGCCCAACTTCGCGGCCCCTCTGCCCTACAGTCGCTCTTTGCCCGTGTACCTGAGTCTCATGCGACCCAAACACATCAGGTCTTCTCTTCTCTTCATGTCCTCTTTGACTTCCGTTGACAATCACTCATCACATCTAGATCCATGAGGCCCATGTTCTTCAACATTGCTCCTCAGCACCACTAGCCTAGCTCTAGTCAGCAAATCATTAGCTCTTTATTCAATTCCTTGCCTGCCTTATTTATGAGTCAAATGATTCATTTGTTCATGAATAGTTTATCGATGGCGGAAGAAGGATGTCCCATCGAGGAGCTCATCTACAAGTCTCCTGCAAAATCAAATAAAGAGGGTTCATCTGAAGGATTCTCTGATAGCAAATCTTCGTACCACTCTCCGGAGGATTCACATCCAGTGGAGCCTAAGAAGAAGCAAACGAGAGAAGACGACGATGAGGATTACATTCCTAAAGCTCAAGTAGAGGTAATTATTTCATTGGTAACGAGTCAGAGTAGCTTCTTACCGAGGATTACATTCCTGAAGTTCATAGTGTCTATCGTCGTAGGATCATCCAAAGCGAGTAAGGAAGCATCGATTATTTCATGATGAGGAAAGAACAACTATTGTGCCAGCTGTTGAGTCCTCTAAACCAATGGTTGTTGAGTCCTCTAAGCCAATGACTATATAGTCCTCTATGCCAATTGCTATTGAGTCTGCTGCCACTACATCCTCTACAAATAAGAAGAGGAGAGGAAAATAGCAGAAGAAATCATGAATTCATATCTAAGTGGCGCAATGATTGTGGAGTTCTCGCAAGAGAGCGGTGTAAGATTGGAAAAACTGGAAGGATGTCGCTGAAGCTATGAAGAACGAATTGTGGGAGCATATAAAAATGCATTATAAATTCTCGGAAGATCGCTTAGAAGACGCTAAAGCTTCCACATTGAAGACTATCAGGAAGTCTCTTCATACCTTCAGTACTACACTTAACACACAATATCTTCAGAAAGGAGAGTCACCGCTCAACGACTACGGGTTTATCACGCCAAATGAATGGAAGAAATTTAAATTGGAGTATTGCTCAGAAGATGCCAAACAAGAGAGCATCATGTTCAAAGAACTTAATAAGAAAAAAAATTCCACATACTCTTGGCCCAGGTGGATATAAGGCCAAGGAGGATGAGTGCAGTAAAAAGGAAAAGGAGGACTGTGCGACTGGGTTACCTGAACAATTTTCAGGTGCTGATCAACGTACTAAGAGATGGCTCCTGGGTTGGGCTAAAATAACACCTAAGGGCCAATATATCCTCTCTGACTCACAGACCAGTGTAGTATTTGAGAAACCATTTTGAAGAGCATGGGTCTTATGCTCCAGATGTGATGAGTGATTGTCAACAAAAGTCAAATAAGAGACATGAAGACCTGTCGTGTTTGGTGCGCGTGTGACTCAGGTACACGGGCAGCGAGCGGATGCCGGGTAGAAGAGCCGCGGAGTTGGGCTGGCCCAATTCGGGTACATGGGCTGGGAGCGGCAGAGGATCCACTAGTCTGGTGACTGGGTTTGACTTAGGTACATGGGCGGCGAGTGATTGCCGGGCTAAGTATGCTGCGGGATCGGGTCGGTCTAATCCTACTCCCCGGTGCGAAGACGGTGGACGCTTTGTCAGTTTCGGCGCAAAACTGACAACCGATGATTATTTTGTTTTACGATTTTAATATTTAGTTTTTAAGTCCAGAATATTTGTTATTCGAGTCAGTTGATTTTTCTAAGGGTATTTTAGTAATTTCGAATTTTATTTTAGAGTCAGTGTAATTTATCCTAGGGGTAAATTAGTCTTTTCCATGTATTATGGGTCGCCTATAAATAGGCCCCTACCCCCTTAGGGATAGGGTGACTATTTCTTTTCCATAATCAATCTACAGTCCAAATTTTTCTATTCCATGGCCAGCGTTTGTTCTTTTCGGTTTGCCTACGCCGGCGCCATCTTCCAGATCCTGTTCGTCGGTTGAGCAGCACCATGTGCAGCGCGCGCCTCTTGCATGTGTTGGCGCGGTTTCTTTGCTTTGCTTGCATGCACAGAGGACACGACAGCCGAGGCGCTACAGGACGGTCAGCAGCAATTGCGGCAGCACGCGGTGAAGGCATCAAGCCCTGGAGCAACACGCGGCAGCCAAGGAAGGCTAGGACTGCATGCTACCTGGAGCCATGCGAGCTGCAGACGTAGGCATGCGGTGTTCGGCTTTTTGACGCTGCAAAAATCAGAGTCACACAGCGCGCGTCGTGTTAGAAGTGAGGGGCTCGGTTTTTGACGCTGCAGCGGCCAAGACTTTTTGTTCGTGAGGAGACATCAGGAAGTGGACGACCACGCAGCTGCTGTGGCAGAAGCAACTAGTCGTGCAGCAAGCGGGAGCGGCCGAGCGGCGCCGCCAGAGTTGGGTTGATTTCCACGGCGCAGAAGTTTTTTGCAGATCGGCATGCAGGTTAGTTTCTTTATCTCCTAATTTTTAGTTAGATTAAATCTGTTAGTTAATCTCGTAGTTAATTTTTAATCTGTTAAATTTTTATTACTTATCTCGTATTATTTATTTAAGTGTTTTTTAATCTCCTCATATAAAAAGAAAAATTTATTAGTCGTAGTAATATTTTTATTCTAGTTTTTACATGCAATATTTTAGGTTTATTTCTGAATTAATTTTGAATGATCCATGTTTTATTCGTTTGATTAGTATTTTATTTCTAGACTACAATATAAATATTTCGTGATATATCTAGGTGTTTTTATTTACTGTAGTATTTTTATTTCATTTATCTTTAATATCATTTTAATTAGGACACCGGTTATTTTTAGGATAGACAATTTTAGTTCCTCTAATTTTCTTTGCTAATATTATTTGTCTAGTTAAGTTTGTTTGGGTGTTGGGATTAGGTCTTTTATTTAGAAGAAATTTTTATGCGCCCATGCACCCCCCTCTGGTCGCTACTTTCGGTCCTACAAGTGGTATCGGAGTGAGGTTAGGGTTTTTCCATACCTTAACCGATTCTAAACCCAGGTAGTGATCATGACTTCCTCTGGTAAAATCTCATCCCTTGAAGCTTTTGGCTACACTTTTTGGAAGACTCGCATGCGAGCATATCTTATGAGCCAGAGCTCAGACATTTGGGATATTTGTGTTCACCCTACTTTCACCATAGTGCCTATTGCCGAGGGTACTTCTGCTGATATAATTGCCCAGCATCAAAAACTCAAAGGTTGATATCCAGTTGAGATCAAATCTCACTAGTTCTGGCTCAAAAACTCTGGCCCTTGCGACACCGTCTGCTGATCCTACTGCCTTGAGTTGTACTGCGTTTTCTTTGATGTCTATCTCCGAGGATGAGCTTGATTCACTAGGAGATGATGATTTGTGATTGTTTAACAACCAGGTACGATGTGTCTATGATAAACGAATGCTTAAGAGACACGACACAAAATCCGGATGTTTTGAGTGCGGTGATCCAGGTCATTTTATTGCCGACTGCACCAAGCAGAAGAGCTACAAGAAGGGAACCGACGGTAATTCCTACGACTCCAGCAAGTACGACAACTCCACTTCCACAAAGGGCAAGCCCAAAACAATATTCTTTCGAAAGGCTCTGAAGGACTATAGGCGTGAGAACAAGAAGCGAGACAAGGCCTTCTTCGCCGAGATGGAGAAAAGCTACTCCAAGAGATATTCGTCTTCCTCCTCATCTTCAAGTTCAAGTGATGAAGAGATCATGATCAGGAAGGGGAAGGACAGGGATTATCTGGCGGGCCTCTACTTCATGGCCTTCGGGACAAGCCGAAGAGTCGCTCGCGTCATAGCCGAAGACCCCGCAAGAGCATCTATTCAATGGCTCTTGGGGATAAGGAAGAAAAGGACTCTTCCGATGACTCCGAAAATGACAATGATGAAATGGTATCTTCATATGAACAAGAAGTTGTTAATTTAGTAGAACATAACCGTCAGGAGTTGAAGTATTGGGAGAAACAACTTAGAGGGGCTAAAAAGAGGATAGATGAGCTTGAGAGTGAGCTTGCCATGGCGAATGGCAAGATTAAGAGTCTGTCTTCTTCCCCTTGCTTGGATGGTAGTAGTGAGTGCCCTAACTGTGAGGTGTTGTTGTGTGACCTGATGACTCTGAAGTCCAAGTACACAGAGAGAGTAGATGAGAGAGATGCTATGGCCACTGAGCTTGAAAGCGCTCAACAGGAGCTAAAAGATGCTCATGCCACTGTCGTCGTGCCCTGTGTAGACTGCCCATCCCATTTAGGTAGTATAGCTGAGCTGAGAGCCAAGAGTGATGAGCAGTTCGACGAATTAGCTAGAGTGAGAGCTGAGTTGGAGCAGACTAAGCTAGAGCTTGAGACCTTGTCAGTTCCCCCACTGTTTGTGAGAACTGCTTGTCCATAAGAATGGAGTTGATCAAGCTAAAAGCTAAGAAGTCTGTCGAAGTTGATAGAGAGTGTGAGATCTGTTTGTCTTAGGTGGAGGTGTTAGCTTCCTTAAGAGAGGACTAGTTGATGTTCAGAACAAGAACTTTTACCTCCGTCAGATCCCGAGTTGGATTAGTGCCAGAGAGCCACAGCTCGGCATGATGATCCAGCAGTTCAATAGGAAGGATGGCTTTGGGGTAGGTTACACCTATACCAAGGCTGATTTTGATAGTGCCATTAGTCAAGCAGTGGAGTGGAGTAAGATGACTCCTGAACAGAGATATCCGAATACTCACTCCACTGAGTCCTTTAAGGATAGTTAGCCCAAGGATGGAATGTTCCAAGAACAACCTAAAGCTCCACCTAAGAAGCAAATCTGGGTTCCAAAGCCTAAACCTCTCCACACTTCTCTTGATTCTTTACATGGACCCTCTCACACCAAAGATACTATACCCAACACCACCAAGCCTATAAAGCCCAAGCCTCATCCACATCCCAAGAAGCGTACCTATCACCGTGAGTTTTGTCACAGAAACAGGCATCTTGAGGAGTTTTGCTTCTAGAGGAAGCGGGTTGAGAGGGCAGAGAGAGCTCGAGGTGGGCAGGAGCAGTTCTACCAACAAGGTGGTAGACAGAGAGTTCCTTGACGTAGAGAGAGGATAGAGGCCAGGCCACATCGTGTAGGTGGTGGTAGAGGAGACGGTTTTCATGACTGTGCTCGAGGAGGGTGGTTTTCATTCTGGCAGAGCTCTAGATCATTATGGATACGGTTTTGGACCTCGTGGCCGTGATTTTAGGAAGAACATAGGACCGCGCTTTGAGCCGCATTTTGGTCCAGACTCATATGATTCCTTTTTCTTTCCTACTTACAAGCAAATGGCTCGACACTGGTTTAGCACCTTTTCTAAACCTGGCGTTGGACCGTTTGCTTCCACTCATGACCATTGATCTTGCAGGATCGAGGACTAGAGGACGTGTGGATCATGGATCCAGGATGTTCTCGCCATATGATGGGACACCGCAGATGGTTCTCCAGCCTCTCTCCCCCGAGCTCCGAGGAATACATCACTTTTGGGAACAGTGGTCAAGGGAAGGTACAACGTATTGGGTCGATTCGCATCTCTGATTATTTCTCTTTAAAGAATGTTGCTTTAGTTGGAAATCTGAATTTTAATCTAATTTATGTTTCACAACTTCTTGAGGATGGTTTAGAGGTTCGATTTAAGAAGGGCATGTCTTTGTTGTTGATTCTAGAGGATCTTTAGTTTGTCGAATCTTACCTTTCGGTAAGGTTTTTCGTATTGATTTCTCTAGTTCTTTGGCCCTTCTCGTTGTCTGATGGCCAGATCCTCCTCTGAGCTCTGGAAGTGGCATAGAAGGTTAGGCCATTTGAGTTTTGATCTGCTTGTCAGATTGAGTTCTATGGACCTTATCCAAGGATTGCCCAAGCTTAAGATGGAGAAGGATCTAGTTTGCCATACCTGTCGTCATGGGAAAATGGTTGCCGCCTCTCACGCACCTGTGACTCAGGTGATGACTTCGTACCCGGGAGAGCTGTTACACATGGATACAGTAGGTCCAGCCCGAGTACGCTCAGTCGGTGGGAAGTGGTACACCATTGTGATAGTTGATGATTTTTCTCGATTCTCGTGGGTTTACTTTCTAGAGTCTAAGGATGAGAATTTTCAGTATGTTCATGACCTGATTTTGAAGCTGAAGAACGAGAACAATGGTCTGATGCGAGAAATTCGTTCGGACAATGGCTCTGAGTTTAAGAACTCTCAGTTTGTCAGCTTCTGTAGTGATCAGGGTCTTGATCATCAGTTCTCTGCCCCTTACACTCCCCACAGAACGACATTGTGGAACAAAAGAACCGCACGCTAGTCGAGATGGCCAGGACGATGCTTGATGAGAATAGGACTCCTAGGCGTTTTTGGGCTGAAGCTATGAACACAGCTTGCTATCTAGCCAACCGCATTTTTCTTAGAGCTTACTTAGGTAAGACGTCATATGAGTTGTGGTTTGGCAGACAGCCCAAGGTGAGTCTCTTGCGAGCGTTTGGATGCAAGTCTTTTGTGCTTAAGAAGGGAGGGCATTTGGACAAGTTTCAGTCTCGTTGCTGTGATGGAGTCTTTCTTAGTTATGCTTTGCATTCTCGAGGCTTTCGTGTTTGGAACTTAGACTCTCAGCTGCTTGTCGAGACTTGTGAGGTTTCTTTTGATGAGTCCATGCCTTCGTTGACTCCTTCTTCTGAGCTTTCTGGAGATGATGAGCTTGGAGAGTCAATCATTGAGGAAGATGATGACACTCTTGCTGATGATGAGGGTGGGCCCTCTTCACAACCTGCAGACCCCACACTTTCTGAGACTTCGACTGAGGATGAGGACGGACCTCTGATCACTCCTTCTACTTCGATCGAGCCTCCTCAGCCGAGTTTAGAGGTACAAGTTGCTGACTCCGGTGAGATGACTTCTCAGGCAAGTCTAGAGGAGCCAGTTGCTGACTCCAGTGAGGCGACTTCAGATCACCTAGGATCCCGAGTAGTTCAGCGTGATCACGCCTGAGAGCTCATCATCGGCGATCTTACTAAGAGATCCTTACATTCTTCAGTTGGTTCTCTTGCTATGTTTGTTGAGTCTGCGTTCGTTGCTACTTTTGAGCCCAGAGACGTTTCTCATGCTCTTTATGATTCAAATTGGATAAACGCCATGCAAGAAGAGCTTGAAAATTTTGTTCGCAATCAGGTTTGAACACTAGTTGAGCTGCCACCTGGATGCAACACCATAGTCACTAAGTGGGTGTTTAAGAACAAACAAGGTGAAGATGGAGTTGTGGTGCACAACAAAGCTCGATTAGTGGCACAAGGTTTTTGCCAGAAAGAAGGTATTGCTTTTGAGTAGACCTTCACCCCTGTTGCCCATCTTGAGTCCATTCGTATTATTTTGGCCTTTGCTGCTTCTAAACGTTTTAAGCTTTTTCAAATGGATGTCAAGAGTGCCTTTCTGAACGGGTATATAGAGGAGGAGGTTTATGTTAAGAAGCCCCCAGTTTTGAGGACTCTAAGTTTCCTCGACATGTTTTCAAGTTGCAGAAGGCTTTATATGGTCTGAAGCAAGCCCCCAGGGCTTGGTATGATCGCCTAAAGCAGTTTTTGTTGCAGAAAGGTTTTGTGATGGGTTATGTGGAAAAGACTCTTTTTCTTGCTTAGAGATGGCTCAGACTTATTGGTTGCTCAGATTTACGTGGATGATATTATTTTTGGTGGTTCTACTAATGAGCTTGTGTCCAAGTTTTCTGAGCAGATGCATAGCGAGTTTGAGATGAGTCTCATGGGAGAACTCAAGTACTTTTTAGGGATCCAGATCAAGCAGACCAAGGATGGCATTTTCATCCACCAAGGTAAGTACACACGGGATATGCTGAAGAAGTTTGATTTTGGTGGAGAGCTGAAGCCACAGATGACCCCAATGGGTACATCTAGAGGTCTGGACAAGGACGAGAACGACGTCAAGGTAAACGAGAGAGAGTATCGAGGGATGATCGGATCGCTGCTATACTTGACTGCGACGAGACTGGACATTCAGTTTGTCGTGGGTGTGTGCGCACGTTTTCAGACTTCACCATGTGCATCTCACCGACAGGCTATGAAGCATATTTTCAGTTATCTTACTTACGCTCCTGATTTAGTTCATTATTATTCTACATCATCATCTCTTGATTTATCTGGATTTTCGGACGCTGATTTCGGTGGGTGCCGGCTGGATCGCAAGTAGACTCCTGGTACTTGCCAGCTTCTTGGTTCTTCACTTGTATCTTAGTCTTCTTGAAAACAATCTGGAGTTGCGCTTTCTACTACTGAGGCTGGGTATGTAGCTGCTACTAGCTGCTGCTCACAGTTGGTTTGTATGATTTCTACTTTGCGAGATTTTGGGTTGTTCTTCCCTTCTAGAGTTCCTTTGTTTTGTGATAGCACCAGTGCAATTAGCGTAGGAAAAACCCATGTCTTCATTCCAAAACCAAACATATTGATGTGCGATTTCACTTTCTGAGGGATCAATATGAGAAAGGGGTCATTGATCTTGTTCATGTTGATACCCATCAGCAGTTGGCTGATATTTTTACCAAACCCCTAGATCAATCTACTTTTGAGCGTTTGCGAGGGGATTTGGGAGTCGTGTATCCTTTTTAGGATACTTTGAGTCAGTTTTTCTTTCTTCTTTATTTTTTTATTTATTGAGTTGTTTTGTGTGAGTTCATATCATGCATAATAATATATCACTTTTGAGCTTGCTTCTGTTATATGATTAATCTGCTTTAATTTCTCTAGCTAGTATATGCTTTTGATTATTTGTCGATGATCATGTTCTGTTCTAGTTCACATGATATATCTGATATTTGTCATATGCATGGATTTTATGCTTTAAAATTGAAAAATGATCACAATTGCTTCTGTTAACCAACATGTGTAGGTTGAATGCTTTTGCTATCATTTACATGCCTAGTAGCTAGGTCCTTACTTAGATGCAGATATGCAACTTCGACATCTATACGCTTTAAACATGAAAAATGTGCTATAAAAATGATAAAAATTCAGAAAAATGAAAAATTCATGCATTTTTATGATTATTTGAAAAGATCCAGGTGGGTTTGCTTTGTCGCATTGCATTGTTCTAGACTGCTTACCATAGCACTTTGGTATGAACTAGGATGGTGTAATGTATGCCAAGACCAATGCCTTAAGCTTCTGATGGTCAAGTTCTGGCCTAGGCTTGGCTTGGTCGGTTAACATAAGGTTTGACATGCAAATAACCCCCGGCAGAAATGAAAAAAAAGGAAAAAGAAAAAGTCTGAAAAATTTAAAAAGATGACAAGTTTGCTGAAGCACTTTGCTCTGGACAATGCTTATCTTAGTAGATATCAGTTAGCTTTTGCATCTCATGCTTTACATTGCTCTTGGTCATTAGGGTTAAACTTTTATTTCTTCCTTCTATTTTCTTTTGTTTTTCTTTTTCGTGTTTCCACATGTTTTGTAGGTTTTGAAGAATTGCGGAAGAGTGTGTTGACAATGCACTCATCAAGGGGGAGATTGAGAAATCATGTTGAAGAGCATGGGTCTTATGCTCCAGATGTGATGAGTGATTGTCAACAGAAGTCAAATAAGAGACATGAAGACCTACCGTGTCTAGGGCGCATGTGACTCAGGTACACGTGCAGTGAGCGATAGCCTGGTAGAGGAGCCGCGGAGTCGGGTTTGCCCAATCCAGGTACATGGGCTAGGAGCGACAGAGGATCCACTGGTCTGATGACTAGGTTTGACTCAGGTACACGGGTGGCGAGCGATTGTCGGGCTGAGTAAGCTGTGGGATCGGGTTGGTCTAATCCAGGTACCCGGCGCGAAGACGGTGGATGCTTTGTCAATTTCGGCGCAAAACTGACAACCAATGATTATTTTGATTTAGGATATTAATATTTAGTTTTTAAGTCCAGAATATTTGTTATTCGAGTCAGTTGATTTTTCTAAGGGTATTTTAGTAATTTCGAATTTTATTTTAGAGTCAGTGTAATTTACCCTAGTGGTAAATTAGTCTTTTCCATGTATTATGGGTCGCCTATAAATAGGCCCCTACTCCCTTAGGGATAGGGTGACTGTTTCTTTTCCATAATCAATCTACAGTCCACATTTTTCTGTTCCACGGCCGGCGTCTCTTCTTTTCGGTTTGCATGCGCCGGCGCCATCTTCCAGATCCTGTTCGTCGGTTTGAGCAGCACCCTGTGCAGCACGCGCCGCTTGCTTTTGTTGGCGCGATTTCTTTGCTTTGCTTGCATGTGCAGAGGACACGGCAGCCGAGACGCTGCAGGACGGTCAGCATCAATTGCGGCAGCACGCGGAGGAGGCATCAAGCCCTAGAGCAACGCGCGGCAGCCAAGGAAGGCTAGCACTGCACGCTATCTGGAGCCACGCGAGCTGCAGACGGAGGCATGCGGTGTTCGGCTTTTTGACGCTGCAAAAATTAGAGTCGCACAGTGCGCGTCGTGTCGGCAGTGAGAGGCTCTGTTTTTGATGCTGCAGTGGCCAAGAATTTTTGTTTGTGAGGGGACATTAGGAAGCGGACGGCCACGTGGCTGCTACAGCGGAAGCAACTAGTCGTGCAGCAAGCGGGAGCGGTCGAGCGGCCGAGCGTTGCCGCCAGAGTCGAGTTGATTTCCACGGCGCAGAAGTTTTTTTGCAGATCGGCATGCAGGTTAGTTTCTTTATCTCCTAATTTTTAGTTAGATTAAATCTGTTAGTTAATCTCGTAGTTAATTTTTAACCTGTTAATTTTTATTACTTATCTCGTATTATTATTTAAGTGTTTTTTAATCTGCTCATATAAAAAGAAAATTTTGTTAGTCGCAGTAATATTTTTATTCTAGTTTTTACGTGCAATATTTTAGGTTTATTTCTGAATTAATTTTTGAATGATCCATGTTTTATTCATTTGATTAGTATTTTATTTCTAGACTACAATATAAATATTTTGTGATATCTAGGTGTTCTTATTTACTGCAGTATTTTATTTAGTTTATATTTAATATCATTTTAATTAGGACACCGGTCATTTTTAGGCTAGACAATTTAGTTCCTGTAATTTGCTTTGCTAATATTATTTGTCTGGTTAAGTTCGTTTGGGTGTTGGGATTAGGTCTTTTATTTAGAAGAAATTTTTAGGCGCCCGTTCACCCCCCTGTGGTCGCTACTTTCGGTCCTACAGTATTTGAGAAAGTGGAGGAAATTGCTAAGTTGGAGAAGGCAAGGAAGTTCAAGCCCGAGGGATGTAATGACCATCTAACAGCTGCTCTCGGGAACGAGGAACATTCAAGAAGTAGGATGGAGCCACATACAAGAAGCGTCAAGTACGCATAGACGACGCCACAGAGCGACATGCAGAGTGGGAGAGACATTTCTTTGAATTATTAGAGAGAATCCAAACATCATGTAGGCTACAGCGGGACAGATAGTTGTGCCAGAGGTACGACCTGACATACCAAGCAGTGTTGGATCAGTACAAGAGAAGTTTTCGATAAATTATATCAAAGAGGACACACCATGCAGTCTTCATGTACCTATTGGATGCAAAGGACATTCCCAAGAGGCTGCACGAGGCATTGCTATGCCTCGGAATGTATTCCACAATCGCCCTATTCCCGTGGAGTATACCAAGGTTTAGGTCAATGAGATCACCAACGACAGGTTTAGCAATGACCCCCTGGATATTCCAATGCCCGATGAGGGGATTGAGACAATCGGAGATGCACTAAACAACTTTGTCTTATGGGCGAGACGAGATATCCATTTACTCTAGAGGTAGTCTCCGATATGATCTCAGCATGAGGTGGAGGAAGAGGCAAAGAAGGAGCCAGTGCCTGAGGAAGTGGCAGATCCTCAAATGGCTCAACAACTCGAGGAGCGCTTGCCCGAGGAAGTGATAGAGCCTCAAATAACTCAACAACTCGAGGACACACGTTAAGAGCCAGTTCCAGTGGCCGACCCCAAAAAACAAGAAGGCACGTTCAAAGCCTGTGCCAGTGCTATTGCTAGAGCCCGAAAAACAAGAGGCGCGTTCAGAGCCTATGCTAGTGCTACTGCCCGAGCCCGTGGAACAAGAGACACGTTCAGAGACTGTGCTAGTGCTATTGCCCGAGCGTGGTGAATAAGAGGCATGTATAGAGCTTGTGCCAGTGCTACTGCCTGAGCCTGAGGAACAAGAGGCATGTCCAGAGCCCACAATCCACAAGACAATTGTTCAAGTTTGGCAATGTTCTGAGCCTAAGTCTGAAATGCTTAAATTCATTTCTACTGTGGGGCAAACACATTCTCTGCCCGTAGAGGCTTCCATAAAGGCTCCATTATAGAAGAACGGGTCACTCTCTAAGGAACAATATACCTACGGAGATGAGGATTATATCGAGTACCAATCAGGCAAACCATTCTTACCTCATCGAGTACTTAAGAGTATGAACTTGGAGATGAAAACATTCCATGATTGGTACCTTGAAGTGTCTCCGTTAGGAGTGATGCAAATAGAAGTCAAGGTTACAAAAGAAGTATTCAACTGCCCAGAGTTTAGCCTTGCCCTATTTTTTGATGACTTCAACTGGATGTTCTATTTGAAGAGAACCGACATCACAAGCATGATCCACTGGTGCCTGTAAGTAGTTTTTACTTTGTCAATACAAAGCAAAAATCAATCACAACCTATATTGACTAGTGTTTCATAACATATGCAGTTTGAATTACTCAATTGATGAGTCTAAATGATATGGGTACTTGAACCCATCATTGATAAGTCAAGGTACACTCAACCCAGTACTAAATCAGAACGACGCTAGGTACTGGAGTGTGGGTCAAAAAAAGTTTCAAAGGAAGAAGTTCAATAAAGAACAAGACGAACTAAAGAAGAACAAAAGAAATTGTGTCACGTTCTATATCGCGCGATGCATTCATTAATGGAAAGATAGAGAAATGATAACTGGGGCATATAACTTTAAGTAAGTATACCAACTATATAGTCTTAATTGCGTTTTATCGATTATGAAACTAACATAATCACATATTACTTCTTTGGATAGTGATCATTGGATTGCACTTCTGATATACCCGAAGAACTCCAGGGTTTGGGTGCTCGACTCTCTTGACAAATCCAAAAAATAATATCAGGATATAATTAATGTTATTTAGAGTGCATATAGATATCAAGTGGAAAAGTTAGGTGGCCCACAAGATCCAAAAAGGCCAAAAGAAATGCATATTAGAACCAACTATCCGGTGAGATTATATTTTGAAATTTCTTAATTCTAATAATAAAGCCAAACTCTGCCTCATTCTAACTTTGTCTATTTTGAATTGTCACAAACAACTTCTCGGTTCGGTGCATTGCGGTTATTACACTTGTGATTTCATGAGCAATGGACTAGGAAAGTTTGCGCGGTCAGTCTCTGAGGATACTAATGAAGTAAGTTAATTTATTGTGTCTTAATCTAAAATAACTGGCAACGTATGTACTTATATGTTACGTATGCATGTGTCATGTCCATCAACCGTAGCCGAGAACAGCCAACTCTCAGATGAAAAAATGTATGGAATCGTATCAAGGATATGCCAGTTCACGATGCATGAAATTATTCATGAGCGTGGAAAATTCATCGATCCTGAGGGTGAAGTGGCCAAGAATAAAACTCTAAGACGTTGGGCTAGAAGACCGAAAAGGCAAGCATAACAAATTTCGAGGAATTTTGAAGTTCAGAAGAAAAAAAAGAGGCACGAGATAAGAGTTGGCCGTCTGAGAAGAAACATGAAGCAAAATGAGCATGTATTGTCCATCAAGTCCAGATTTGTAATGAACAAATCAACTTTGAAGTCCTGATGAGATGTAAACTTTGTAAATTTGATGTTCTAATGAAATGTAAACTTTGTTAATTTGTAAATTGATGAGATGGGTTGTTGTTGTGTGGTTGTGTTGCTGCTGTGGATGGCTGTGTGGAGCTGTGAATTTCTGTGGTTTATTGTGTTGTGTTGCTGTTGTGGATGGTTGTGTGGAGCTGTGAATTTCTATGTTTTTGTTGTGGGGCTATTTGAATTAAGGTTTATAACATTTCTGTAAAATGGAAAAAAATACAGTAGTGGTGAGCACGCTGACGTCATGCAACCACCACTACTGTTAGCCATAGTAGTGGCGGTTGCATGACATCAGCGTGCCCACCACTACTATGGCTAATAGCAGTGGCGAGTAAAGTGCCTACAACTGCTAACCCTGGTTGGCAGTGACGTTAGAGCAGTGATGTGCTGGTTACCCACCGCTACAGTCATGTTTGTAGTAGTGTAAGCAGGGGGCTTGATGCTAGGTGGTCAAGGATGTCGGGTGAAGTTGAGGAAGATCTCAGGCGTACACGTGGAGATAGAGCAAGACATGGACGGTCGGATGATCGGGATAGTGTGTTGACCAAGTCATCGAAAAGGGAGGCTAGTGCAAGTGACAAGGTGGCTCGAGACCGGGAGAGACATGCTGGCGGTCGAGATGGCAGATTGGTGACACGTGTGTGTGTGTGTGTGATCTAGAGCACTTTGTCGATTTCGGATCAAAACCGTCAGATTGAGATCGAAACGTCTTGAAGCGGAGACGTAGTTTCTACAAAAGCTTCGAATCGGGACCAACTATCTTTAGATAGGATTTTACCTTTTTAGCCCCGTGGGCATTTAGTTTGTAAAATAGTAAAATACAGTTTGCAGTTAATTAAACCCTAGAGGCAAAATAGTCTTTTTACTTTCCATGTAGGCTATAAAAGCCCATGTAGCCCTCTAGGGTTTCTCACCCATTTTTAAATCACTTTATCGATTACAAAAATTTGGTCACTTTTCACCTTCTTCTTGCTCTAGCAGATTTCCTCTCGGTGGTTTTTTTGAGTGGAGTACTCAGCCGGACCGGCCGGTTTTCCTCACCCCTCTCTCATGCGGTTTTCTTTCCAGCAGCTCACGATGTTTTGGCACTGGGATGGTGCATGAGCATCGCGTGGGCAAAGCTCGAGGTGAGCATGGCCAGGGGACGGAGATGCACTATGCACTCCGAGTACGAGGGCAGCGCGGAAGGCACTCAGTGCGAGAAATCAACATAGTGCACATGGCACGGTACGGTTCGCAAGGTACAAGAGCAAGAACGTTGTCAAACAATAATTTATCTTTCTCGATTCTCATGCATAATTGATTATTTCTGTGATTGTTCTGTTGTATTAAAATAGATGGAAGCAGATTTATTTCAGATTGAAATATGCATGTTTATTGATTTTTCTATGTGATACTAATCCTTGTCAAGTGTCTGTTAAATCATCTGCGTGCACATTTATTTTCAGCATCTAATCAAATACTTGTGCACTATGGATGTTTAGTTTGCACTTTGAAATGTCTGTGATTGATGAATGCTTTCCTAGCACTTGACGGTTTGCACGCCTAATCTGTGAGTATATTTTAATCTTCCTTGTGTGATTTATACATGTGTCTTTTCAATTAGGATATCGATTTATTTGTGAAGGCTAGATTATTTTTAGTGCTTGTGATTTCTCAGACTGTCACATTATTTCATATCTAACAAAAGAGTGATAGCACTGACTTTCGCTGGAACTTTGTTGTGATAATCTATATGCTTATGTTTGTCCTTTAGAGGTGCATCAGGTGTTTAGAAGAGGCCATCAATTCAAAAGAATTTGTTGAGGCGTCTATTCACCCCACTTCTAGTCGCCCATTTCGGTCCTACAGCATGCATCTCATACATCACATTTAACAAGGCCATACTAGTCACATAATTCTTTGCAAAACAAAATTAGGCAAAGAATCTACAAGTGACTGAACTAGATCGGAACTTCCGATTCCAAACTGAAACTTCCGGCAACAATATTTCTCTCTGTATCGATTAAAAATGGACATCAGAATATTCGATCAAATATCGGAACTTCCGATCTATCAGAACATCCGATCCAATATCAGAACTTCCGATAGCAAAATTGCTCTTTGTATCAAATTTTGTTTGGCTTAGAAACTTTCGATCAGTATCAGAACTTTCGATCCAACGAAAACATTTGATCAGTATGGGAATTTCCAAAATTTGATGAATAGGAAAAAAAATCTAGGTTGTTCGGAACTTTCGGTCAGCCTTCTCTATCTCAAATTGTATTTGGCATTGGAACTTCCAACAAATATCAGAACTTCCGATCCAACGAAACTTCCAATCAATATCGTAAATTCTGAAATTCGATGAACAAAAAATTAGATCTATTCTATTTTCCACCACGTATCTCCATATGTGATCGATCTAGATCGAACACTATGCACGTGGGCTCTGAGAGGCTACACTAGCCGGCAATTTCAAAAATTCCCCCCACAAAACCACAGAACCAAGCGCGGGAGGGATCATGAATCGTTACCTTCTAACATGAGACGCGCTAGGTGCAGTGGAAGAAGATGTTGGGGAAGGGCGTCCTCGCTTATCCTCGTCTTGCTTCACCCTTTCCCTGTCGATCCAATCAGTGAAGATGGCAGTGTCCACGTGAAGAAGCCCACAAGTGCCGCTATTGGAGCACCTCCTCCACGGTATCCACATATACAGGAATGAGATTGATCTCGCACCGGCATGCTAGCACACCTCATTAGAACCGAGAAAAATCCAAATCTCAACTCTTGCGATCAAGAAAGGGAGAGGAGGAGTTTATGGTGGCTAGGGTTTAGATCTAATCTAAACAATGAATAATCTTATGTCCAAGACCTCCTCTTCCCTTTATATAGAGCCAAGACACTGGTCCCAAGTCTAGATTAAAAATCCAAACAAATCCAATTTGTTCTCCCGCATTGGAACTTTTGATCCTGCATCGGAACTTCCAATCTACACTATGTATTTTAGTTCTATAAATTATCGGAACTTCTGATCCATTGGAACTTTCGATGATCCCAGAATATCAGAACTTTTGATCCACCATCGTAACTTCTGACTCGTTCAGAAAATAGAAAATTGTACTAGGTTTAGCTATGTCAGAACTTCCAATTCCAAATCAGAACTTCTGATTTGCGCAGAATTCTCTTGGGCACACTTCCTTCACTTCCACCATCTGTAAGGACTGTCAGTCTCTTAGGAAGGAGCTAGCTGAAAATAATACTGAGATTCGAAAGCTAGGGAAGTCTACCCAACTAGATGATGAGTGTGAGGTCTGCCTTGCTCAGATGGAGGTATTAGCTTCTTTGATAGAAGAGATAGCATGCACTGAGAATGAGAACTTTTACCTCTGATAGATCTTGGGTTGGGTGAGTGCCAAAGAGACTTAGCTGGGAATGGTAATCCAGCAATTCAAGAGAGAAGATGGTTCAGACTTGGGTACACTTTCACTAAGGATGATTTTGAGAGTGCTGTGAGTATGGTGCTGGAGTGGAGTATGCTGAGCCCAAAGGAGAGGCATCCCAAGACCCACACTACTGAGTCCTTCAAAACCAGTCAGCCCAAGGATGGAGTGATCCATGAAAAACCCAAAGCTCCACCCAAGAAGCCTTTTTGGATTCCCAAGCCCAAGACCTTCACACATCACTCGATTCTTTACCCGGACCCTCCAATACAAAAATATTCCACTAAACGCCACCAAGCCCAATAACCCATACCCTCAACCACATCCTAAGAAAATGACCTATCATTGTGAGTTCTGCGAGAAACATGGTCATCTTGAGGAGTTTTGCTTTAGGAGGAAGTAGGTTGAGAGATCTGAGATAGCTAGAGGAGGGCAGGAGTAGTTCTACCAGGATGGTAGTAGACAGAGGGTTCCTCAACGCGGTGAGAGGCAAGATTCTAGGGCGCGTAGTGTAGGTGGTGGTAGGGGAGACTACTTTCGTACCCGTGCTCTAGATGGTGGATACCGTTTTGGTTAGGGATAGCAATTGGGTACGACGGGGACGGGTAGTGCATACCCATACCCATACCCGCTTACCCGATAGGTAAAAACCCGTGCCCATACCCGTCGCCCGCGGGCGTCGTATACCCGCGGGTATACCCGTTTACCCGCGAAAAGAACTACAACAGAGGCTAGCCCTAGAGCGGGGGTGCTCGGTGGGGTAGCTCATGGGGCAACGGATGGCGCGCTCCAGTGACTCGACAACGCTCGGCGGGGCGACGCGGTCGTGCGGGGCCGCACGGAGCAGCTCGTGCACGCAGGCACTAGGTGGCATGGCAACGCGGGGCCGCGAGGTGCAGCGCGCACGCCGGCGCCATGCGGTGGGGCAACGCGGGGTCGCGAGGTGCAGCGCGCACTCCGTCGCCAGGCGGCGTGGCAACGCGGGGCCGTGCGGCATGCCAGCTCTGGTCGGAGAGGGAGAGGGAGAGGGAGAGAGAGAAGGAGAGGGAGAGAAAGAGGGAGAGAGTATGAGAGGAAGAAGAATAAGTGTTTGGTCTATCCGTGAGTGAGGGGGAGAGGGAGTGGGAGCAGCCGGCGGCTGTGTGGTGGGTGGAGGGAGGGAGGAGAGAAGGAGAAGTGGGCTAGGGTTTGGCAATTTATTTTAATATTTAAAGTAATCGGGTAAACGGGTAAATGGGTATGGGTAGTGACTACCCATACCCGTACCCGTTTACCTACCGGGTATGATTTTAGGAACATACCCAACCCTAATAGGGTTTTTACCCATGGGTAAATGGGTAATCGGGTCAAATTGCCATCCCTAGTTTTGGTAGAGCTCCAGGTTGTTCTCGATACAGATTTAGACCTCGTCATCGTGATTTTAGGAAATTTAATGGACCGCGTTTTGAAAGAGAGTCGCTCTTTGGTCCTAACTTATATGCTTTTTTTTGTTTTCTTAGAAGTGGTTTGGAGTCTTGTTCTGATTCTAACCATCTTACTTCTTTTGGTTACCCTACTCCTAAGTAGATGTCTCAGTACTGGTTCAGTTCTTTTGTTAACACTAGTGTCATACCCTTTGCTTGTCCTTTATACCCTTGTGTTGATAGCAAAAAATGGCATTAATGTACGAAATTGTCAAAATACCGATTTTGGTAATTTTGTGCCGAAAATATGCAACTCCTGGTACAGGCCGAAGCCCTGAAGTACCAGAGGCCCAACTACTTGGGGCCTTGGGGGCCTTTTAGCGGCCTGCTTCGGAGGCTGGCTTTGGCCCGAAAGGCCCTTTGGCGGCCTGCTTCACTGAAGCATCGACCCGAGGAGCAGGCTTCAGCGGGCCTGCCAAAGGCCCACTTTGGGCATGCTTCGGATAAGGATTCTGATACGGATTCTTGTTGTTTTTATCTCTAATCTTGATTATGTCAAATCTTATCAGATTAGAGTTAGAGATAAGAAGACTAGCCCCTATAAATACAGGGGTGAGGCCGGTTCATATGACCCCCAACACAGATCAACTCCTCAAACCCTAGTTTGAACCGTACCTTTACTTTCTTTACTTTCTGCATTAGATCAGTCACCTACGTGGGTATGCGCTAGAGTCGGCCACGCCGTAATTGTGGTAAGCCTTGTTTGTTCGCTTGTGAATCATCCATTAATCTATGTAACAGATTGCTATCACCTTGTTGGCTCGCTTGTGAACCGTCCATTAATCTACGTAATAGATTGCTACCCTTCGTTTTGTATACTACTGCACTTGGTAATTCGGTCTCCAGGGTGAATTGGCACTTGATCTTCATTTTGCTGCAGGTTTCACGTTCGGACCCCCTTCGCCGAAGGTTTCCGGAGCTAGGAAGCTGATTTCGGAGGCAGCCAGAGCACCCTTCGGCGAGTCCTCGCTTCGTCCGTCTGTGCTGGATTCATCACGTCGGAGTTGCTTCACGCCGGAGTCACGCCAGAACGCTTCGCACCGGACTTTGTCGCGCTAGCGCTCCGCACCGAATTTCATAGCGCCAGCGCTCTGCTCCAGATTTCATCATGCCAGCGCTCCGCGATGGACTTTATCGTGTCAAGAGGCTTCGCACCGAGCCCTGTCGTTTCGAGGCGATTTCATGTCGCGATCTGTTTTGAGCCTATCTTCAGCTGATCCAAACACCGAAGGCTACCTTTGGTGCACCCTTCACACTAGATGCCAAAGACCCCCTTCGGTGACCCTTCACACAGTATACCCCGAAACAATCTGGTTCTTTTCGGCCGATTGGATTATTTTATCTATATATTTCGGCTAAATGGATTATTTCTATGTGATCTAATTACCTCGCAACTCCACCCCCTTGTCACTATTAAGGGCAGTCGGAATGCGACATCAGTGTTGTGTTATGCTTAGGCTCATCCCTAAGTATCCACACACACTTTTGGATCGTCGAACTGACCCAAGTGCGGGTGGCACGTTTTCTTGTCAACACACTTTTTGGTGACTCCACTGTGGAGGACTACGCCAACATGATGAGTACGTCTACATCGGCTACGAGTACCTCTATAATGACTACTACGTCTACATCGCTGATAGATCCCATGGGGGGCATAGAGATTGACAACCGCAACATCATGACGCCGACCCTAGCAGATATCCCCGAAGAAGTTCGGGCAGAGATCGAAGCAAAGATGAAAGAACTCTAAGATCTCATGCTCGGGAGCTACGTCAAGACACGCGCAGGCTTCATCAAGCACGATGCCAACATCCCCGACCTCGCTCGAACTCAGGTAACACTAGTGTTGCCTCCTTTATCTTATTTAGAGATTGAGCAAAAGATAGCCACATCGGTAGATCAAGCCGTTAGTGCTTCGCTAGCCAACCGTCTAGATTCGACTGTTAGCTCTCAGGTAAAGGCAATGCTTAGAAGGTTTGGCTTTACCGAGATTGTTCATCCGACTCCAATCGCTAGTGTACCCCTGGTAAATCACATTTATAGTAGAACTAACGGTAGTACTGGCAAAGCTATCATGTCTCCGGCCTCAATATCTATGGCTGAGACAAGTCACTACACTTTTGGCAAAGCTAACCCTGCTTATTATGTGCCGCCCCAACCTACGCCTGAGCCAGCACGTGAGGAAGACCACCATGGCCGACACGCCGACATACTACCATGTGTCGCACCCCCGCATGAGAGACGTGAGCAAGCAGGAGGCCAGGACAACATTGAGGAGCGGATCCGCGCGCTGTTTAGGGAGTGTACCGGCTTCGCGCCTCGGGATCATGCTAGGGTTTACCGAAAGTCATACCCCGATCACTTCGATACCATACCCTACCCTCACAGATATAGAGTCCCTGAATTCACCAAATTCGACAACGAGGGTAACAAGACCACACTAGAGCATATCAGCCAATTTTTAGCACAGTGTGGAGAAGCTAGTGGGTTGGACGCAATAAAACTTAGACTATTTCGTCTTTCATTATCTGGCACAGCTTTCACTTGGTTTTCGGCACTCCTGCCAAACTCCGTCCAAACATGGGCCCAATTAGAACAAAAGTTCCATGACTATTTTTATACGGGTGAGACAGAACTTAGGCTTTCACACTTGACATCGGTCAAATAGAAATCTAGCGAGAGTGTCTCTGAGTACGTCAAGCGCTTTAGAGATACTAGAAACCGATGTTTTAGTCTCAATATTTCAGAAAGGGATTTGGTGAATCTAGCTTTTAACGGGTTGTGTTCTGAGATTAAAGAGAGGCTAGACAACCAGAACTTTTTAGAGGTCAGTCAAGTCCTACAGCAGGCTCTAGTCCAAGAAGGCTGATCCAAGGATAAAAAATTCATTAAAACATTCAACAAGCCTATGGCTGAAGTTCACATCATGGAACACTCCGACGAGGAAGAGTCGGAGGAAGAGGAAGATTTGGCTGACATGTATGCAGCCGAATGGGCTTGGAATACTAAGAGCAAACCTATCACTTGTTCTGAACTACGACCGTCTCCCACTAAGAGTCGGCCCATAGAAGTTAAATACTCTTTTGATGTGACAAAATGCGATAAAATATTTGATTTCCTCTTGAAGAGTCAGCTTCTCAGGTTGCCTAAGGGCCAAGTCATCCCGACCGCCGATGAACTAAAGAAATGCCCCTATTGTAAGTGGCATGATTCGCATTCTCATTGTACTAATGAATGCAATGTTTTTCGTCAGCACATTCAATCGGCCATAGAAGAAGGACGATTGAAAATAGATTCTAGTCCAAAGATGAAACTGGACAAAGACCCCTTTCCCGTGAACACCGTCGACCTCGATGATAAGAAGGTGCTGATTTGGCTAGAACAGGTCAAGTCATCTAAGGGGAAAGCGGTCGTTATTCGAGAATCACGCACACGCACACTCATACCAAAGAACCCTAAAGTAGGAGTGTGGAAAAAGAACATCAACACATCTCATTCGGCTAGAACTCGCAAGAAGTCAGAGGTAACATACCAGATGTTGTTGAGCAAACACCAGAAGAAAGCTGAGAAAATAGGCCCCCAGCCAAAAATGCTAAGACAGTCGAAGGGGCAAAGACAGCTAGCCCCTTCGGAGGGTGAGTTCGGACCCCAACAGCCAAACCCCCCGAAGGGTGAGTTCGGACCAAACCCTACGCATAACAAGTTTGGGCCCCAATGGCTAAACCCTCCGCATAGTGAGTTCGGACCCCAAGGGTCGAACCCTCCGCTACGTGAGTTCAGACCCCAGTGGCTGAACTCACATCCACTCTAGGTGAACCCCTCGGTGGGAGATTTTAGCCCGCAATGGCCGAACATACCTCCGGCCTGGCAGGACCCTTTGCTGATATGGTCCGAAATACCTTCGATGTGGCTGAACCCCCCTCCGGGCAATGGGTTCGGCTCGCAATGGGTGAAGCCTCTAGAGCCGCCGATGCCTCCACCATACTACTGGGCAGGATCCCCGTGGGCTCCGAACTACACCTCGCCGCTGGAGTACCCGTCACAGTATAATGTTACCCCCTGTTTTCCTTCGGAGTGTTATGAATGGCAAAGGCAAGTGGATACGTCGAAGGGGGACGTTTTCCACAGGCTGTCCGTGGTACCTCCGAATCAACTCACGCAGGACGAAGCAAAGAGAGATGGGCACAAAGAGGCGAGGGAGAGGGAGTCCAGAGCCATCACAGTCAAGGTAGGGTCGCAGCAGGTCCCAATCCCAAAGGCCCCCTCGCCGAAGGTCGACGGAGGTAAGTCCTCTAGTCCGGCCGAGGCCATCACCGAAGCCTGGTCCGATCGGCCTAACGAGGCCGGTCCGACCGACATGGTGCACAGAGAGGTTCTCACCAAGCGGAGAGAATACAAGGCTGACTCGGGTAATTCCCATTCGGCCAGAAATCACAGGAACAAGTTGGTGGCGCCCGGTACTACGCCACAACCATCATGGGATCACAGGAGAAGCGCCTACAACATCTGCGATCATAGGAGATGCACGAGAAGAAGGCCGAGGATGAGAGAGATGCCATCTTTGAGGAAATCCTCCCTCGGATAGTCGTGAAGCAAATATGGAAGCCCAAGCTGGTTGAGGTGAACAACCCAGCTCCCATTCCGAGCGACATCGATGACATGCTCGACGATGACTACACGCCCATCTCCGAGGGGCCCGTACCTCAGGCAATGGACATCAACGCTGTCATGCTTCCCGCCGAGTTCGCACTACCATGAGATGAGGCCAAGGTCGCTCAGTTGAACCTCGGCCCACGAGATGCTATTTTTGAGAAGCCCGAGGATATGGCTCATCACTTGAAGCCTCTCTACGTCAAGGGGCACATTGACGGGAAGCCGATCTCCAGGATGCTTGTTGACGGTGGCACCACTATCAATTTAATGTCATACTCTCTCTTGAAGAAGCTCGGTAGGGGAGAGGAGGACCTAAAGAAAACTAACCTAATGCTCAATGGCTTCAATGGCGAGAGCTCCGAAGCAAAAGGCGTACTCTCCCTAGAGTTGACGGTGGGCAACAAAACATCGCCGACGACATTCTTCATAATTGATGTGCAAGGTAACTACAGTGTGCTACTTGGGCGTGATTGGATTCACGCAAATTGATGTATTCCTTCTACTTTTCACCAATGCCTGATGTAGTGGGACGGCGATGATGTGGAGGTTGTACCAACGGATACTTCGGCCCAAGTAGCATTGGACGATGTATCTATCGACGTCATCCATGATAAGGTAGAGTGTCTATCGGGTAGAGACCTCTTAGATTATGACTTCGTTAGCGTGTCCGGGGGACGTTTTGTACCCGTGTCAGTAAAGTCGGGTGATGTAGCATGGCTATTTATAAACTAGTAGTCATGTCTAGTAAGAATAATCTTGATTGTCTGATGTATCGTGTGGAGCAATATTGGTCTTCTAAAGATGGTATTGCCGAAGCCATTGAAGATTTTAGCGAAGTAGAAATGTTAGGACAAGGTTTCACGTCGGCTGACCATTTTGTTGGACCGGAAACGGCGACTAGAGAGGGGGTGAATGGGAGCTTTTAAAATTTTGGGCTAAAAACAGCCTTCGGTTTTAATTCTGTCTACTGTGGAACAGGCTTCGAACACCAGCCTTCGAAGGTCTGGTTCAGAGGTATTTGTCAGCTCCGAACACAAGCTTCGCAAGGAGTAAAAGTGCGAAGCCAAGCAGACTTCGCTACACCCACAACCTCGAAAACAACTCTGCTAAGTCAGTGCAGGCTCCACACACAGGGTGCTTCGAGCAGGCTTCGCACTTCACCCTTCACAAGAGTGTACTGCCCTCTGAGGACTTCGACCTAATACTTACCGACAACAACTGGTGCTGGGCTTCGTAGAGCGAAGGTCTAGACACACACTATGTGGACTTCGCTAAGGGCTTCGTCACGAGAAGCAAAACGGGCTTCGATCAGGGCTTCGCTAGTAAGCAGCGAGGTCTGGCCTCCTGTTACACAGAGCGAACGCACACTGAAAAGCACACTTCTCACAAAACACACTTCGCCTCGACAGGCTTCGGTGCACTACAACTAGCGAGGTATGCAAAACAAGCTCAAGCAGAAAGACAACACAGAAGTAGGTGAGGAGCCATGCTGAATAGCGTGGGCCTCATGGCTCTAGAAGTGATGAGTCATTGTCAACGATAGTCAAAGAGGACTGAAGAAGAAGAAGAGATCTGCTGTTTCATGGGCCGCATGTGACTCAGGTACACGGGCAGCGAGCGACTGTCGGGCAGAGGAGGCTGCGAAGTCGGGCTGGCCCAATCCGGGTGCATGGGCCAGAAGCAGTAGAAGACCCACTGGGCTGTTGACCAGGACTGACTCAGGTACACGGGCGGTGAGCGATTGCCGGGCTGAGAGAGCTGCGGAGTCGGGCCGGCCCAATCCGGGTACCTGGTGCAAAGCTGGTGGAGGCTTTGTCAGTTTCGGCATAAAACTGACAACCGTTGATTCTGTATCCGACTGTCCAGAAGAGTAGCTTCAGGATATGTCATCTGTTACTCTAGGCCCACAGTCAGTCAGTTGTGTCTGTAAAAATTCCTAAGGGCAGTAGAGTCTTTTTCTGTATTTTTGAGTCTGTAAAAACCCTAAGGGGCTGGTAGAATATTCCTAGTGTTGGGCTGCCTATAAATAGCACCCCAATCCCTAGGGTTTGAATTACCCCTTTGTGCTGAAATCAAATCTGTTGGGTCACTTTTGTCTCCCGTTCTTCTCTCTCCTGTGTGCGCCGCCAGGCCCTTGCTCCTCTCTGTTCGTGGCTCCTTTTAGCTCAACTCACTTGGATGCTTTTATCCCTTGGTCCCTGGTGAATTTATTGCTTGCATTTTGTTTGGTTTGGGGAGTTAATGCTTTGGGCACGAGCTGGTGAATTTATTTCTTGGGGAGAAGCTTCTTCTGTTGCTTCTGTTCTTCACGAACTGGGTACTAGTTCTTGCTGTTGCAAGTAGTACTACTTCTGTAGCTACAGTACTTGCTGCCAGCCTGTCACCTTCTATTGCCCAGCTTTTTGATCGAAGCAGCATGGAGTAAATGCCTTTCTGACTGTTTCTGTGAAGTCATTTTCCTTTGTTCGAAGTCCCTCAGCTCCGTGAGGTAGGCTTCGATCTAACCATACTTGAAGGCTTCGCCTCAGTCTTCGGATTTTGTTCTGTGCTCTGTGTTGCTAAGTTTCGAAGCAGTTTTCTGATTGACAGCATTACATACTTCGAACTTTAGTGCGAAGGGGCTTCGGCCCTATCTGTTCGAAGTCCACACTTCGACAAGTTTCGAAGTTGGGTACGAAGCTTGTAGCTCCGTTCGGCTTCGCACTGTCTTCTGTGTAACGCGTCACCCTTCGCCTCTCTTTTCGGAGCTTGCTCTTTTCGAAGGTAGGGCATTGGCTTCGGACTTGCTTTTCTGTCGCGTGACAGACTTCGCTTCTTTGTTCGAAGGTTGTCCGTCTGCTTTGTGTGTTCGAAGCTTTTCTGTTCGAAGGTTGTGCTTCGAAGCTCTCGGTTCAAGGTGTGTTCGAAGTTTTGTCTTCGAAGTCCTCACTTCGAAGCAGGCTCCGACTTTGTCACTTTGCTCCGAAGCTCTTGGTTCGAAGCTGTGTTCGAAGTCCTGTCTTCGAAGTACACACTTCGAACCAGGCTCCGGCACTGTTTTACTTCGCTCCGAAGCACACTTCGCTTCTTACCACTTCGAACTAGGCTAGACAGTGACACCTTCGGCATTTCGGACAGACTCCGTCACCAACTTCCGAAGCAGACCTCGACGTGCGAAGGGGGCTTCGCCAAGTTCCGAACAGGAGACAAATTTGGACAGTAACTTCTCTTTTCAGTTTATACATACTTAGATCATTTCATTGAGAAGTTTAGGCCTGTTACAAATTGTACATCTGCCTAGTTGCATCCCTTTAGTTTTACACTGTTTATCATCAGTTGCTTCTAGGTTAGAAACCTTTAGACTTAGGCCTTCTGTTTTATTTTCTGCTGCATAGTATTTTGAGGTGTGTTGGGTATTGGGAATAGGCCATTGATTCGAAAGAATTTTTAAGGCGCCCATTCACCCCCCCCCCCTCTGGTCGCTACTTTCGGTCCTACAAGTGGTATCAGAGCAAGGTTAGGGTTTTTCCATACCTTAACCGGTTCTAAACCCCAGTAGTGACTATGACGTCTCCTGGCAAGGTCCCGTCCTTGGAGGCCTATGGCTATAATTATTGGAAGACTCGCATGCGAGCCTATCTCATGAGCCAGGGTTCGGACATATGGGACATTTGCGTGCACACCACGTTTGTCATTCTGCCAGTTACTGAGCAAGGTACTGCTGGTATCATTGCTCAGCATCTGAGCAACAGTAAAGCTGTGAACATTTTATTTTCTGGTTTAGGTCCCACTGAGTTTGAGCGTGTGAGTCATCTCTCCACTGCGAGAGAGATCTGGGCTACCCTCAAGGCACACCATGAGGGAACAACACAGGTCAAGGCTCGGCTCTATCAGACCTACCGGCGTGAATATGAGAATTTCACACAGAAGCCAGGTGAATCTGTTGAGGCTTTGTTTGGTCGCTTTCAGTCGATCATTAACAAGCTTCGGGACAACAAGGCTGAGGGTGCTCAGTTAGTCTCAGATCATGAGCAGGCGCTCAAGGTTCTTCATACCTTGGACCCAAAGATCTGGGAGATCAAGGTATCATCTATCGTTGACAGTACTTCATATGATACCTTGACCATTTCTGAGTTATTTAGCAAGCTAAAGGCCACTGAGGTAGATATCCAGTTGAGATCAAATCTCACTGGCTCTGGATCAAAATCCCTGGCCCTTGCTACACCTTCTGTTGATCCCTCTGCTGTGAGCTGTGCTGGGTTTTCTTTGATGTCTATCACTGAGGACCAGCTTGAGTTGTTGGGAGATGATGATTTGTGTCTCTTTAACAACCGGGTGCGTCGTGTCTATGATAAAAGAATGTTCAAAAGACACGGCACAAAATCCGGATGCTTTGAATGTGGTGATCCAGGACACTTCATCGCCGACTGCCCCAAGCGCAGTGGATACAAGAAGGGCACCGGCAACAACTTCCATGACTCCGGCAAGCATGAGAGCCCCTCCTTCACCAAGGGCAAGCCGAAGACCCGGTTCTTCAAGAAGGCCCTGAAGGACTACCGGCGAGAGAACAAGAAGCGCGACAAGGCCTTCTTCGCCGAGATGGAGAAGAGCTACTCCAAGAGATCCACGTCTTCTTCCTCTTCATCGAGCTCAAGTGATGAGGAGATCACCATCAAGAAGGGGATAGACAAGGATGATCCGGCGGGCCTCTGCTTCATGGCCTTCGGAGACAAACCGAAGAGCCGATCACACCAGCGCCGAAGATCCCGCAAGAGCTTATGCTCCATGGCTCTTGGGGATAGAAAAAGAAAAGAGCTCCTCCGACGACTCCGACGACGACGATAGCAAGGTATCATCTTATGAGCGCGAAATTGTCGATTTACTTGAGAGCAATCGTCAGGAGTTAAAATATCGGGAGAAACTGCTTAGGGGGGCTAAGAAAAGGATAGACGAGTTAGAGAGTGAGCTTGCCGTGGCCAACGGTAGGATTGAGAGTCTATCCTCTTCCCCTTGCTTGGGTGATAGCAGTGAGTGCCCGAAGTGTGAGGTGCTTCTGTGTGACCTGTCGACTTTGAAGTCCAGGTACACAGAAAGGGTTGATGAGAGGGACGCTTTGGCCACTGAGCTTGAAAGCGCTCAGCAGGAGCTGAAAAATGCTCAAGCCACTGTCGTCGCACCCTGTGTTGATTGCCCATCTCATCTAGCTGCCTTAGCTGAGCTGAAATCCAAGGGCAATGAGCATTTGGGTGATTTGGAGAGGTTGAGAGCTGAGCTTGCGCAGACTAGGCTAGAGCTTGAGACATTAACAGTTCCACCCACTGTTTGTGAGAACTGCCTGTCTCTTAGAATGGAATTAATTAAGCTAAAAGCCGGAAAGTCTGTCCAAAAAGAAGTTGAGTGTGAGACCTGCTTGTCTCAGGTGGAGGTTCTAGCTTCCTTGAGAGAGGAGCTAGCAGATTCTCAGAATGAGAATTTTTATCTCCGTTCTATCCTGAGTTGGATCAGTGCCAGAGAGCCACAGCTTGGCATGATGATCCAGCAGTTCAAGAGGAAGGATGGGTTTGGAGTAGGTTACACCTACACCAAGGCTGATTTTGAGAGTGCTCTCAGCTGGGCAGTGGAGTGGAGTAAAATGACTCCAGAGCAGAGGTATCCCAAGACTCACTCCACTGAGACCTCCCAGGCTTGTCAGCCCAAGGATGGAGTGATCCATGAACCACCCAAAGCTCCACCCAAGAAGCCTATCTGGGTTCCTAAGCCCAAACACCTCCACTCTTCTCTAGACTCTCTTCCTGGACCCTCTCAGCCCAAGAAGACCACACCAAAAACTACCAAGCCCAAGAATCCCAAGCCTCAACCACATCCCAAGAAGCCTACCTATCATTGTGAGTTTTGTCAGAAAGACGGGCATCTTGCGGAGTTTTGCTTCAGGAGGAAGCGGGTTGAGAGAGCAGAGAGGGCTCGTAGTGATCAGGTGCAGTTCTACCTGCAGGGTGGTAGACTGCGTGTTCCTCGGCGCGGGGAGAGGCTAGAGGCCAGGCCGCGTCGTGTAGGTGGTGGTAGAGGAGACGGTTTTCCTACCTGTGCTCCAGTGGGTGGTGTTCGTTCCGGTAGAGTTCCAGACCGAGTTGGCTACGGTTCTGGACCTCGTGGCCGCAGAGTTAGGCAAAAACGAGGACCGCGCTTTGAGCCGCGTTTTGGTCCAAATTCTTATGATGGTTTTCGCTTTCCATCTTTTGAGCAGATGGCTCGACACTGGTTTAGCTCTTTTGCTAAACCTGGTGCCGGACCATTTGCTCCCACTTACAGACATTGATTGCGCAAGACCGGGGACTGGAGGATGTTTGGATCATGGACTCAGGATGCTCTCGCCACATGACGGGACATCGCAGATGGTTCTCCAGTCTCACTCCCCCGAGCTCCAAAGAGTTCATCACATTCGGGAACAGCGGTCAAGGGAAAGTAAGTGGCATAGGCTCAATTAGCATTTCAGATCATTTCTCTTTAAAGAATGTTGCTTTGGTCAAAAATCTGAACTTTAATTTAATCTCTGTTTCGCAACTTCTTGAGGATGGTTTGGAAGTGTGTTTTAAGAAGGGCAATTCTTCTGTGATTGATTCTAGAGGGTCTTTGGTTTGTCAGATTTTACCCTTCGGTAAAGTTTTTCGAATTGACTTCTCCAGTTCTTTTGGCCCTTCTCGCTGTTTGATTACTGGATCTTCTTCTGAGCTCTGGAAGTGGCATAGGAGGTTAGGTCATTTGAGTTTTGATCTGCTAGTCAGGTTAAGCTCTATGGACCTCATCCGAGGATTGCCCAAGCTTAAAATGGAGAAGGATCTAGTTTGTCATCCCTGTCGTCATGGTAAAATGGTTGCCGCTTCTCACTCACCTGTGACTCAGGTGATGACTTCGTATCCAGGCGAGCTCTTACATTTGGACACTGTAGGTCCAGCTCGGGTACGCTCAGTCGGTGGGAAGTGGTATGCACTTGTGATTGTTGACGACTTTTCTCGTTTCTCGTGGGTTTTCTTTTTGGAGTCTAAGGATGAAACTTTTCAATTTGTCCATGACCTGATTTGAAGCTGAAGAATGAGAACAATGGTCGGATGCGAGCAATTCGCTCCGACAACGGCTCTGAGTTCAAGAACTCTCAGTTCGTCAGCTTCTGTGGTGATCAGGGTCTGGACCATCAGTTTTCTTCTCCCTACACTCCCCCACAGAACGGCGTTGTGGAACGAAAGAACCGCACGCTAGTTGAGATGGCCAGGACGATGCTCGATGAGCACAGGACTCCTAGGCGTTTTTGGGCTGAAGCCATGAACACGGCTTGCTATCTAGCCAACCGCATTTTTCTTAGAGCTTACATTGGTAAGACATCATATGAGTTGCGGTTTGGCAGACAGCCCAAGGTTAGCCACTTGCGAGCGTTTGGCTGCAAGTGCTTTGTGCTCAAGAAGGGAGGGCATTTGGACAAGTTTGAGTCTCGTTGCTGGGATGGTATTTTTCTTGGATATGCATTGCATTCTCGAGGCTTCCGTGTTTGGAACCTCGAATCCCAGCTGCTTGTCGAGACATGTGAGGTTTCTTTTGACGAGTCCTTGCCTTCTTTGACTCCTTCTTTTTAGCTTTCTGGTAATGATGAGCTCGGAGAGTCCATCTTCGAGGAAGATGAGGATACTCCAGCTGCTGTTGAGGGTGGGCCTTCTGCATTCCCCGCAGAGCCCACACCTTCTGTGACTTCGACTGATGATGAAGGCGGACCACTGATCACTTCTTCCACTTCGATCGAGCCCCTTCAGTCGAGTCCAGAGGTGCCAGCTGCTGACTCTGGTGAGGTGACTTCAGATCACCAGGGAACCCGAGCAGTTCAGCGTGACCACCCCTCAGAGCTCATCATTGGTGATTTGACTGAGAGGACTTTGCGTTCTTCTACCTCTCTCGCTGTGTTTGCTGAATCTGCGTTTGTTGCATCTTTTGAGCCCAGAGACATTTCTCATGCTCTTTCTGATTCTAATTGGATTAATGCTATGCAAGAAGAGCTTGAGAATTTTGTCCGCAATCGGGTTTGGACACTAGTTGAGCCGCCACCAGGATGCAACCCCATAGGCACCAAGTGGGTATTCAAGAACAAACAAGGTGAAGATGGGGTTGTGGTGCGCAACAAGGCTCGACTAGTCGCCCAGGGTTATTGCCAGAAGGAAGGTATTGACTTTGAAGAAACCTTCGCTCCTGTTGCCCGTCTTGAGTCCATTCGTATTCTTCTAGCTTTTGCCATTTCAAAGGGTTTTAAGCTTTTTCAAATGGACGTTAAGAGTGCTTTTCTGAACGGGTTCATAGAGGAGGAGGTTTATGTTAGGCAACCCCCGGTTTTGAGAACCCTAAGTTTCCTCGACATGTTTTTATGTTGCACAAAGCTTTATACGGGTTGAAGCAAGCCCCCAGGGCTTGGTATGACCGGTTGAAGCAATTTTTGTTGGGGAAAGGCTTTGTGATGGGTTCTGTGGACAAAACTCTTTTCTTGCTCAGAGATGCTTCAGATTTCTTAGTCGCTCAGATTTATGTGGACGATATTATCTTTGGCGGTACTACTGATTCTCTTGTGTCGAAGTTTTCTGAGCAGATGCACAGTGAGTTTGAGATGAGCCTCATGGGTGAGCTTAAGTACTTTTTAGGGCTCCAGATCAAGCAGACCAAGGACGGCACCTTCATCCACCAAGGTAAGTACACTCGTGATATGCTTAAGAAATTTGACTTTGGTGGTGAATTGAAGCCGCAGATGACCCCGATGGGTACTTCTGGGGGTTTGGACAAGGACGAGAGCGGTGTCAAGGTCAATGAGAGAGAATTTCGAGGGATGATCGGCTCGCTGTTGTACTTGACGGCAACAAGACCGGACATACAGTTCGCCGTGGGACTTTGCGCGCATTTTCAGTCTTCACCACGCGCATCTCACCGGCAGGCTGTCAAGCGCATTTTCAGGTATCTCACCTATGCGCCTGATCTTGGTCTTTATTATTCAGCATCATCATCACTTGATTTATCTGGCTTTTCGGACGCCGACTTTGGTGGGTGCCGGTTGGATCGCAAGTCGACTTCCGGTACTTGCCAGTTTCTTGGTTCTTCCCTTGTATCTTGGTCTTCTCGAAAGCAATCTGGAGTTGCTCTTTCGACCACAGAGGCTGAGTATGTAGCTGCTGCTAGCTGCTGCTCACAGTTGGTTTGGATGATTTCCACTCTACGAGACTTTGGGTTGCTCTTTCCTACCAGGGTTCCATTGTTTTGCGACAGCACGAGTGCTATTAGTGTAGGGAAAAACCCGTGTCTCCATTCAAAAACCAAACATATTGATGTGCGCTTTCACTTCTTGCGGGATCAATATGAGAAAGGTGTCATTGACCTTATTCATGTTGATACCCATCATCAGTTGGCTGACATTTTCACCAAACCCCTAGATCAGTCTACTTTTGAGCGTTTAAGAGGGGATTTGGGTGTTGTGTATCCTTTTTAGGATATTTTGCGTCAGTTTTCTTCCTTCTTTACTCTTTTCTTGAGTCTTCTTGGTGTGTGTTCATATCATACATATTCACATATCACACTTTTGAGCTTGCTTCTGTTATATGATTGAACTGCTTTACTTATTCTAGCTGGTACATGCTTTTGATTACTTGTCAATGATCATGCTTTGGTTCAGTTCGCTTGATATGTCCGATATCTGTCATATGCATGGCTTTTACGCTTTCAACTTGAAAAATGATCACCATTGCTTCTGGTAACTAGCATGTGTAGGCTGAGTGCTTTTGCTATTTGTTACATGCCTTGTAGCTAGTTCATCACATAGATGCAGATATGCAACTTGGACATCTTTATGCTTTAACATGGAAAATGTGCTATAAAAATGATAAAAATCAAAATGAATGAAAATTCCATGCCTTTTTATGCTTAAATTGAAAAGATCCAAGTGGGTTTGCTTTGTCGCACTATATTGTTCTGGACTGCTTACCATAGCACTCTGGTATGAACTAGGACAGTGTAGTGTATGCCAAGACCAATGTCTTAAGCTTCTGATGGTCCAGTTCTGGCCTAGGCTTGACTTGGTCGGTTAGCATAAGGTTTGACATGCAAATAACCCTTGGCAAAAATGACAAAGGAAAATGAAAAAGCCTGAACATCTAAAAGATAACAAGTTTGCTGAAGCATTTTGTTTTGGACAATGCTTATCTTGGTAGATATCAGCTAGCTTCTGCATCTCATGTTTTACCTTGCTTGTTTACTAGAAAATGTGGTGATATTTTTGTTTGAAAAAAAACTGAAAACTGCGTGCAAATGACTTTCTTTAGATATCATCTGTTGTACTGATCATGCCATGTGTCTTAGACAGTATCTCTTTTGCTATACCTGTTAGATACTGTATTTGCAGTCAATCATATCTGAGAAGCATGCTTTCTACACTCCACCTGCACCCCAATTGCATTCACTGCATATTTTGAGGGGGAGTTGTTTTTCAGGAGGAGTCTGTGTCTCTTTTTTTGAGTGCTTGATGAGTTCACTTGTCAACAAGGGGGAGAAAATTTGGGATCAGAGTTTAAGGGGGAGTTCTTACTCTGTTGATATCCTTGTTGTTCTGAAATCGCACTCATTCTGAGCTTTTACATTTTGGTTAACCATAATGACCGTTTCTTGCTTTTGGTTGGCTTTTGGTCATTAGGGTTAAACTTTTACCTTATTTTTCTTCTTCTTTGTTTTCTTGTGTTTTGTTTTCGTGTTTCCACATGTGTTCACAGGTGCTGAAGAGCTGAGAATTGAGGAGTGTTGACAATGCTCTCATCAAGGGGGAGATTGAGGAGCCATGCTGAATAGCGTGGGCCTCATGGCTCTAGAAGTGATGAGTCATTGTCAACGATAGTCAAAGAGGACTGAAGAAGAAGAAGAGATCTGCTGTTTCATGGGCCACATGTGACTCAGGTACACGGGCAGCGAGCGACTGTCGGGCAGAGGAGGCTGCGAAGTCGGGCTGGCCCAATCCGGGTGCATGGGCCAGAAGCAGTAGAAGACCCACTGGGCTGTTGACCAGGACTGACTCAGGTACACGGGCGGTGAGCGATTGCCGGGCTGAGAGAGCTGCGGAGTCGGGCCGGCCCAATCCGGGTACCTGGTGCAAAGCTGGTGGAGGCTTTGTCAGTTTCGGCATAAAACTGACAACCGTTGATTCTGTATCCGACTGTCCAGAAGAGTAGCTTCAGGATATGTCATCTGTTACTCTAGGCCCACAGTCAGTCAGTTGTGTCTGTAAAAATTCCTAAGGGCAGTAGAGTCTTTTTCTGTATTTTTGAGTCTGTAAAAACCCTAAGGGGCTGGTAGAATATTCCTAGTGTTGGGCTGCCTATAAATAGCACCCCAATCCCTAGGGTTTGAATTACCCCTTTGTGCTGAAATCAAATCTGTTGGGTCACTTTTGTCTCCCGTTCTTCTCTCTCCTGTGTGCGCCGCCAGGCCCTTGCTCCTCTCTGTTCGTGGCTCCTTTTAGCTCAACTCACTTGGATGCTTTTATCCCTTGGTCCCTGGTGAATTTATTGCTTGCATTTTGTTTGGTTTGGGGAGTTAATGCTTTGGGCACGAGCTGGTGAATTTATTTCTTGGGGAGAAGCTTCTTCTGTTGCTTCTGTTCTTCACGAACTGGGTACTAGTTCTTGCTGTTGCAAGTAGTACTACTTCTGTAGCTACAGTACTTGCTGCCAGCCTGTCACCTTCTATTGCCCAGCTTTTTGATCGAAGCAGCATGGAGTAAATGCCTTTCTGACTGTTTCTGTGAAGTCATTTTCCTTTGTTCGAAGTCCCTCAGCTCCGTGAGGTAGGCTTCGATCTAACCATACTTGAAGGCTTCGCCTCAGTCTTCGGATTTTGTTCTGTGCTCTGTGTTGCTAAGTTTCGAAGCAGTTTTCTGATTGACAGCATTACATACTTCGAACTTTAGTGCGAAGGGGCTTCGGCCCTATCTGTTCGAAGTCCACACTTCGACAAGTTTCGAAGTTGGGTACGAAGCTTGTAGCTCCGTTCGGCTTCGCACTGTCTTCTGTGTAACGCGTCACCCTTCGCCTCTCTTTTCGGAGCTTGCTCTTTTCGAAGGTAGGGCATTGGCTTCGGACTTGCTTTTCTGTCGCGTGACAGACTTCGCTTCTTTGTTCGAAGGTTGTCCGTCTGCTTTGTGTGTTCGAAGCTTTTCTGTTCGAAGGTTGTGCTTCGAAGCTCTCGGTTCAAGGTGTGTTCGAAGTTTTGTCTTTGAAGTCCTCACTTCGAAGCAGGCTCCGACTTTGTCACTTTGCTCCGAAGCTCTTGGTTCGAAGCTGTGTTCGAAGTCCTGTCTTCGAAGTACACACTTCGAACCAGGCTCCGGCACTGTTTTACTTCGCTCCGAAGCACACTTCGCTTCTTACCACTTCGAACTAGGCTAGACAGTGACACCTTCGGCATTTCGGACAGACTCCGTCACCAACTTCCGAAGCAGACCTCGACGTGCGAAGGGGGCTTCGCCAAGTTCCGAACATGAGACAAATTTGGACAGTAACTTCTCTTTTCAGTTTATACATACTTAGATCATTTCATTGAGAAGTTTAGGCCTGTTACAAATTGTACATCTGCCTAGTTGCATCCCTTTAGTTTTACACTATTTATCATCAGTTGCTTCTATGTTAGAAACCTTTAGACTTAGGCCTTCTGTTTTATTTTCTGCTGCATAGTATTTTGAGGTGTGTTGGGTATTGGGAATAGGCCATTGATTCGAAAGAATTTTTAAGGCGCCCATTCACCCCCCCCTCTGGTCGCTACTTTCGGTCCTACAGTAGGGCTTCGCTGCTTGAACAAGGAACACAGTAAAAGATCTCACTGGATGAATACAACGTATGTGGGGCTAGTACAGGAGCTCAACAGTAAATGCTCAAAGTGTTAAATGTTACCTACCCAGCCCCCATATTTATAGCCACTATTCACCCTAAGTGAAATGACTACTTTACCCCTAGGGTTTACACCAGTTTTGTCTCTAGAGAACAGAGGGGTACAAAAGGTAGTCAACTTTATTCTGGAGGCTTCTCTGTCAGCTTTGCAGAGGGGACATCGTCAGCTTTTTGCAGAGCAGACAATGTCATCCTTTGCAGTCTTTGACCTTTCTGAAGCCCCCCCTCGCACGCGAGGGGTGCGGTAGCTTCGGCGAGAAGTCTTGAGCCTGACGGCCTTCGCTTCACCGAAGTTAGCCTCCGATACAGTGACGGTTTTGAGCCGAAGCCGTCAAAGCCCCTGGGCCTTCGCACCAACACCCTCGGAGTGGACCACCACGGCTTCGTAGCTACTCCCAGCTCGAACTCCGTCAGTCCGTGTACCGAAGCCATGCATGGCCGAAGTACCACAAGTCAACCTCGCTCCGGAGCTAGCCTTGCTCCGAAGCCTTCCTCACTCCGAAGCCCCACCTTCGAGAACCACCCTTCGAAGTCCCTCCTTCGTCCAAGGCCTCCGCACGAAGCATTCCATGAGCACTTCATCGCAGTGTCTCTCCTCGACAACACTCCTCGACGAGCCTCACCCGGACCATGCCTTCGATGCGCCTCGACTTCTGAGACCTTCGTCGGGTACCTTAGAATGTCTCCCTCCGGAGCACACTTCGAACGCCTTGCCTCCGCAGAGGACTTTTCCACCATACTCTGAAGTCACTCCATCCGGAGTACCCTTCGAAGTGCCTCGCCTCCGAGGACTTTGTCTCGGAGTACCTTCACCCGGAGCCACGCTCCGCACTTACTGCCTTCACCTGGTGCACCTCGACCCGAGGACCGACCTCGACCCCTTCGCAGCCTTCGTGACGGAGCTCCCCGCTCCACTGGCATCAAGCCTCCCGCTTGACCCAGGTTCACCTGCTACGAACCGTCCGTCGCCTCCGCGGTCCCCTGCGCACCACAGACTAGCAGACAAGTGTATCTAGTACTACGGAGACCTCTCCGGGTTAGCAACCTTTGGCACACACTCCGGTGTACCGCCCAAAGTACCGAGACCTTCGGTACGAACCCAGTCATCATGTACTGCCGGACCCCTCCGACAGGCACACTCCGCTACAACAACTGCAGCAACCAAAGCAACCTCCGAACACCTTCGGAGATCCAACCTCCGAACCCCCTTCGGAGGTACCCCTTCGAACCAGAGGTTAAAAGCCTGTCAATCACTCATCACAAACACCGAAACCAACCCTTGGTTTCTCAATCTCCCCCTTGATGAGTGCATTGACAACCAAATTCAAGTTCAAGAAAATTTAAAAACTTTCCGCACACAAGTGACCATAAAAACTCAGAAACGAGCCAAATCATGTCACTTGACAAAAGAATTTTCCTCCCCCTTTTCAAAAGAGTAAAAGCCCCTTCGACAAATTTCCCCTTTTTCAAGATAAAAACTCCCCCTGAGTAATTTAAATCCTTGCTGTAGAGAACTCAAAAATTTCTCCCCCTTTGGCAATGCAAGCATCAAGGAGCATGTAAAAGATGCATTGCTGGTGAGCAGAATTGCAGAGACATATAACGCAAAAATATGCCAACAGTAATACCAATGATCATGGGCTCAGCTCAATTTAACATTCTCTAAAAACATGATGACAGCATGTGATTTTATCATTTTTGAAATAAAAGCATCACCACTTAGTCAAGGAAACTAGACAAGTAAAAGCAGGGACTGCACAAAGCTAGTCAATTTCTACTCTAGACAGACAAGTCCAGTTCAAATGGAGCAATGAAAGTAAACTTGATGAACAATGAATTTTGTTATTCTTTTCTTAATGCCAGGGGTTATTTGTTTGTCCACCTTATACTTTCCAATCAGGCCAAGCCTAGGCATGAAAGCCATCAGAAGCTTAAGGCAATGATTTTGGCATACACTACACTATTCCAGTTCAGACCAATGTGCAATGGTAAGCAGTCTAGAATAGAGTAGTGTGACAAACAAACCCGCCAGGATCTTTTTACTTTGAAGCATGCAAATCATGGATCTTGGAATTTTGATTAAGTGAACAAATTGTTTAGCACTTTATGACTATCCATGAATATGTAGAACAAGTTTTTCAAGTTGCAATTTTTAGCATCCAAGGAAAAGTGTCTTGCTATCAAGCAGATAAAAGATAGCTAAAGCAATCCTGCCTAAACATGCTAGATTCAAGACTAAGCAGTGGGCATGATTTGAGTTTGGAAAGAAAACATCATGCACATTAATGTTTCAGATAAATTAAAAAGAGTTGAGCTGACACATTTTCATGAATTATAATCAGGCATATAAGTGCAAAAGATTTAAATGCAATTTCACACATAATGAGCAGATGCAATACAATTAAGGACAGCCCCCCCTCACAAAATGCCGTACGGGTGACAAATACCAAGTTCACCACGCAAGTAGGCAAATCGAGAAGCATCGAGGGGTTTTGTGAAAATATCGGCTAGCTGGTGTTGGGTATCAACATATTGAAGTTCAATATCACCCTTCTCATTGTGATCTCTGAGAAAATGATATCGCACATCAATGTGTTTGGTTCTGGAGTGCTGAACCGAGTTGTTTGCAATACAGATAGCACTAGTGTTATCACAGAAAAGTGGAACACTCTTATAATCTAACCCGAAATCCCGCAAAGTGGAAACCATCCACAAAATCTGAGAGCAACAACTAGCTGCAGCAACATATTCGGCCTCAGCCGTCGATTGTGCAACACTAGACTGTTTGCGGGAAGACCAGCAAACCAAAGAAGTACCCAGAAAATGACAAGTACCAGAGGTACTCTTCCTATCAATCCTACATCTAGCAAAATCCGCATCGGAATAACCTCGAAGACATAAAGATGAAGACGCTGAATACCATATGCCAAATTCGAGGGTATGTTTGAGATACCTGAGTATGCATTTTACCGCTTGGCGGTGCGAAGCTCGTGGTGAAGCCTGAAAACGAGCGCACAGACACATTGCGAAGTGTATGTCCGGCCTCATAGCAGTCAAATAGAGGAGGGAGACGATCATGCTTAGGAATTCCTTCTGATCTACGGCTTCTCCATCTTCGTCGGGATCCAATGCTACAGATGTAGCCATTGGATTGGCGAGGGGCTTCGCATCTGCCATGTCAAACTTCTTGAGCAGGTCCTTGGTGTACTTCGTCTGGTGGACGAAGGTACCTTGTTTGCTTTGCTTGATTTGCAAACCAAGGAAAAAGGTGAGTTCACCCACCATGGACATTTCAAATTTCCTGCTCATGGCATCTGCAAACTCGGCAACCAAAGCATGAGAAGAGCCACCAAAGATGATATCATCCACATAAATCTGAACCAGGAGGAAATCTTTGCCATGCTTGAGAGTAAACAGGGTTTTATCAACAGAGCCCATCAAGTACCCCCGCTCAAGCAGAAAAGACTTAAGTCTATCATACCAAGCCCGAGGGGCCTGCTTGAGTCCATAAAGAGCCTTATGAAGTTTAAGGACTTTATGCGGGTACTTGGGGTTTTCAAAACCAGGGGGTTGTTTTACATAAACATCTTCACCTATGAAGCCATTAAGAAAAGCACTTTTGACATCCATTTGATAGAGTTTGAATCCCCGGGATGTCGCAAAGGCAAGCAGAATCCTAATGGCCTCAAGGCGAGCAACAGGTGCAAAAGTTTCAGTAAAATCATTCCCTTCTAGTTGAGAATAATCCTGAGCTACAAGCCTAGCCTTGTTTCTAACTATAGTCCCATCCTCCCCTTGTTTATTTTTGAAAATCCATTTTGTTCCAATGAAATGAACATTTGGTGGAGGATCAATTAATGACCAGACTTGGTTTCTCTCAAAATTTTCAAGTTCCTCATGCATGGCATTGATCCAACTAGAATCAGAAAGTGTATGACTAACATCTAAGGGCTCGAAAGAAGCAACAAAAGAGGAATCAATGAAATGAGCATGGGAACGAGTTACCCTTTGATCAAGCTCACCAATGATCTGCTCGGGAGGATGCATCCTTTGAACATGGTGTGGAGCCTCGCGGCGGGATGCAGTCTCCCCCTCAACTTGTGCGTTGAAGTGGTCCAAGATGACCGATGTCGAGGTAGTCGCTTCGGGACCTCGTGCCAAAGTGGTTGAAGCGGGGTCAGCTTCGGGGGTTGATGTCGAGGGAAGTAGGGGTTCATCCTCGAAATCTCCAGGATCTTCGTCTTCGAAGATGGTCTGTTCAATGTCGTGTTCATTTGCCTGTTCGAAAGCAGAACTAACAAAGGGGGTTGATTCATCAAAAGTCACATCACATGACTCGATGACAGTGTTAGTTTCCAAATTATAAACACGATAAGAATGACCATGAGCAGTGTAACCCAAAAAGATCCCGTCAGAAGATCGCGACTCAAATTTATCCAAATTACCACGTTTTAGGATGAAGCAGCGACAGCCAAATACTCGAAGATGAGTAACCTTGGGATGTCTCCCAAAACGTAGCTCATAAGATATCAAGTTTAAAATTGAGTGCAAGAATTTTCGGTTTGAGATGTAACAAGCAGTGTTCATGGCCTCAGCCTAGAATTTCCTAGGAGTCATGTGCTCATCGAGCATCGTCCTAGCCATCTCAACCAAAGTGCGGTTCTTTCTCTCAACAACACTGTTCTATTGAGGAACCCGCGGAGCAGAGAATTGATGTTATATGCCATGCTCCATGCAAAAGTCAACAAAGAGACTGTTTTTGAACTCGGTGTCATTATCACTTCGAATGAATTTTAATGCACCAGGGAGTTCAGTGAAAAGTCTCAAAGCCAAGCTCCGAAAGTGTGAAAACACTTCATCCTTGCTGGCAAGAAAGAAGACCCAAGAGTAGCGAGAGAAATCATCGACAATAACTAATACATACCACTTGCCGCCTAAAGAACTAACCCGAGAAGGACCGACAGTATCCATGTGGAGAAGTTCCCCGGGTTGTTCAGTCATCACTGTGGTGACTGGCGAATGCGAAGCGGCAATCATTTTTCCATGTCGACACGGAGCGCAAACTAAATTCTTCTCAAACTTGAGCTTGGGCAATCCTCGGATCAGACCTAGGGCACCCAGACGTGCGAGCTGCTCAAAGCTCATATGCCCTAGTCTCCTATGCCACTTCCAAAGCTCAGAAGTCAAATGTGCAACAAGACAATGAGAAGAACCAGATGACTCTGAAAAATCAGCTCCAAAAACTCTCCCAACTCTAAAGATCTTACACACCACAACGCCATCAGAATTGAGTACTTGCGAAGTATCGCGATGAAATCACACTTCGAAGCCCTCATCAAGCAACTGAGATACAGACAACAAATTGTATCCCAGGTTTTCAACCAAAGCAATATCTTTGAGAGTGAAATTTGAATTAATTCTTACCACACCTTTACCTTTCACTCTACTCCTTCGATTGTTTCCGAAGGTGATATGTTCCCTTTGCTTGGTTGTGGTGAGGCTGGAGAACCATGCTGCATCTCCGGTCATGTGGCGCGAACAACCGGAGTCCATGATCCACGTGCCCTCCAAGCCTCGATCTGTCACCTACACATGATAAGAATATCTCGATCGCTCAGTGCTGGGGTGAGTGAAAAAATGACGAGGCATCCAGCACTGAGTGACACGAGTAGTAGGTGCAGTAAAAGTAGACGGTCTACGCACATGATAATCTGAATGATGCAAAGTGCGAGGTCCACCTACATGCTGTGATCGAACAACATGTCGAGGTATCCTACTCTGACGAGGTACAAAGCTACTCTCCCGGGGTCTACCACCATATGGAACATGGTGAACACCACGAGGAGCAAAACCTCTCCGAGAAGCACGAGGAGCCTCAAAAGCAGGATGATAGTAAAACTCAGACTCATGCATACCTAAAGATGGGTAATGCATGTCCTGGTAACTCATCGCCTGAGAGCGTCGCTCATCCTTAATGCGACGAAAACAGAAACCAACCAAATGACCCGCCCGCTGACAGTAGGAACAATGAAAAATTCTCCTAGGGGCACTCTCATGGGTCATAGGAGCAACTCTCATAGGCTCCTTGGGCTTCTGTTGAGTGGTTTTCTTGGGAGGATTTTTCTTGGCAGGAGGAGTGGTTTTCTTTGGTGGTCGGGTAGGCTTTTTGGCTGATGGGGTGTCTAACAGAGCTCTCTCTTTCTCTAGGGTAGTGGGAGAGGTAAAAACAGTTTTGTTTTCACTATCTGAAGGTATCCTCTCAAAACCCAAACCTAGAGCTAACCATGCTCTGTCAGCACACATCTTGGTCCTGGCCAAGAGCAAATCCGTCCTACCTTTTCCCTCAGTGCATTTGTTAACCACAGAAAGAAGGTATTCATTTTCAGACATGAGCTTCTCAGCTCGCTCTCTAACAGTGCCTAGCTGGTCCTTAAGGGTAATGCACGTGTCACAAACAGGCTGCACATCCTTAGAACAACCGGCCCTCTCCAATCTAGCCTCTAGATCATGAACATGTTTATCACGTAAATTAATGCTCTCGCGTAATAAAGAACAGTTCATGCATTCAATATTATCAAGAGGTCTAGAATCCACCACCAAAAGCCGCTTCTGTGCAGTCTCAAGCTCAGAAAGAGTTTGAGCATGAACAGAACGCAACTGAGCAAGCTCACCCATGACCACAGAACAAGATTCACATTCAGCATCATTTACTTTAGACTTAAGCATGGCATATTCAGTAGAAACAGATTCTAGCCTAAGTCTAAGGTCTTTTCTTTCTCTAGCGGCTTGCACAAGCAATCTATCCTGACCAAGGACTACTTCATTCAGCTCATCTAATTTTATTAAAAGCTGGTCAGATGATAGAGGTACCTCAAATGAGTCAAATGGGATCTTTTAAAATTTTGGGCTAAAAACAGCCTTCAGTTTTAATTCTGTCTACTACAGAACAGGCTTCAAACACCAACCTTCGAAGGTCTGGTTTGGAGGTATTTGTCAGCTCCGAACACAAGCTTCGCAAGGAGTAAAAGTCTGAAGCCAAGCAGACTTCGCTCCACCCACAACCTCGAAAACAACTCTGCTAAGTCAGTGCAGGCTCTGCACACAGGGTGCTTCGAGCAGGCTTCGCACTTCACCCTTCGCAAGAGTGTACTGCCCTCTGAGGACTTCGACCTAATACTTAGCGACAGCAACTGGTGCTGGGCTTCGTACAGTGAAGGTCTAGACACACACTATGTGGACTTCGCTAAGGGCTTCGTCACGAGAAGCAAAACGGGCTTCGATCAGGGCTTCGCTAGTAAGCAGCGAGGTATGGCCTCCTGTTACACAGAGCGAACGCACACTAAAAAGCACACTTCTCACAAAACACACTTCGCCTCGACAGGCTTCGGTGCACTACAACTAGTGAGGTATGCAAAACAAGCTCAAGCAGAAAGACAACACAGAAGCAGGGCTTCGCTGCTTGAACAAGGAACACAGTAAAAGAACTCACTGGATGAATACAACGTATGTGGGGCTAGTACAGGAGCTCAACAGTAAATGCTCAAAGTGTTAAATGTTACCTACCCAGCCCCCATATTTATAGCCACTATTCACCCTAAGTGAAATGACTACTTTACCCCTAGGGTTTACACCAGTTTTGTCTCTAAAGAACAGAGGGGTACAAAAGGTAGTCAACTTTATTCTGGAGGCTTCTTTGTCAGCTTTGCAGAGGGGACAGCGTCAGCTTTTTGCAGAGCAGACAATGTCAGCCTTTGGAGTCATTGACCTTTCTGAAGCCCCCCCTCACACGCGAGGGGTGCGGTAGCTTCGGCGAGAAGTATTGAGCCTGACGGCCTTCGCTTCACCGAAGTTAGCCTCCGATACAGTGACAGTTTTGAGCCGAAGCCATCAAGGCCCCTGGGCCTTCGCACCAACACCCTCGGAGTGGACCACCACGGCTTCGCAGCTACTCCCAGCTCGAACTCTGTCAGTTCGTGTACCGAAGCCATGCATGGCCGAAGTACCACAAGTCAACCTCGCTCCGGAGCTAGCCTTGCTCCAAAGACTTCCTCACTCTGAAGCCCCACCTTCGGAGTACCACCCTTCGAAGTCCCTCCTTCGTCCAAGGCCTCCGCACGAAGCATTCCATGAGCACTTCGTCGTAGTGTCTCTCCCCGAGCACACTCGATGAGCCTCAACCGGACCATGCCATCGATGCGCCTCGACTTCTGAGACCTTCGTCGGGTACCTTCGAATGTCTCCCTTCGAAGCACACTTCGAACGCCTTGCCTCCGCAGAGGACTTGTTCCACCATACTCTGAAGTCACTCCATCCGGAGTACCCTTCGAAGTGCCTCGCCTCCGAGGACTTTGTCTCGGAGTACCTTCACCCGGAGCCACGCTCCACACTTACTGCGTTCACCTGGTGCACCTCGACCCGAGGACCAACCTCGACCCCTTCACAGCATTCGTGACGGAGCTCCCCGCTCCACTGGCATCAAGCCTCCCGCTTGACCCAGGTTCACCTGCTACGAATCGTCCATCACCTCTGCGGTCCCCTGCGCACCACAGACAAGCAGACAAGTGTATCCAGTACTCTGGAGACCTCTCCGGGTTAGCAACCTTCGGCACACACTCTGGTGTACCGCCCAAAGTACCGAGACCTTTGGTACGAACCCAGTCATCGTGTACTACCGGACCCCTCCGACAGGCACACTCCGCTGCAACAGCTGCAGCAACCAAAGCAACCTCCGAACACCTTCGGAGATCCAACCTCCGAACCCCCTTCGGAGGTACCCCTTCAAACCAGAGGTTAAAAGCTTGTCAATCACTCATCACAAACACTGAAACCAACCCTTGGTTTCTCACATTTAGAAGAGGTTGATATAGGCAATGGTAGCGTTCCCAGGCCGACTTTTGTAAACCAAAATTTACAGGCTGATGAAAAAGACGAAGTAATAAAGTTGCTTTGGTCGTACGTTGATTGTTTCGCATGGGAATATAGTGAGATGACTGGACTAAGCCGCAAGCTCGTAGAGCATCGGTTGCCTATCAAACCCGGGTTTAGGCCTTATAAATAGCCCCCTCATCGCTTTAATTCAGTTCTGTATGACCAAGTTAAAGAAGAGATAGAACGATTGCTCAAGGCTGAATTTATTAGGCCTTGCAGGTATGCCGAATGGGATCCTAACATTGTGCATGTAGAGAAGAAGGGGAGCGGAAAACTATGAGTTTGTATTGATTTCAGGGATCTGAACAAGGCCACTCGGAAGGATGAGTATCCCATGCCGATAGCCGACATGTTGATCAATGATGCTTCAGGACACAAGGTACTAAGTTTTCTTGATGGCAACACTTGTTATAATCAAATTTGTATGGCAGGAGAGGACGTGTACAAGACAGCCTTTCGATGCCATTGTTTTGTCGGCTTGTTTGATTGAGTCGTTGTGACTTTTGGTTTAAAGAATGCTGGCACTACAAACCAATGTGCTATGAACCTGATATTTCATGACTTGCTAGGAGTTATGCTAGAGGTCTATATAAACGATGTCGTAGTCAAATTGGATGCTATGGGAAACCATTTAGCCGATTTAAGTGTTTCTTTTGATAGAATGTGTCAATATGGATTAAATATGAACCCACTCAAGTGAGTGTTCGGCGTGTCGGCAGGCAAGTTCTTAAGATTCATGATTCATGAAAGAGGTATTGAGATTGATCCTAAGAGGCTTGAAAAGATTAGGAACTTTGAAGCGCCGACATGCAAGAGAGATGTGCAAAAGTTGCTAGGCAAGATGAATTATTTGTGTCGCTTTATATCTAACTTGTTTGGCAAGATCGATGCTTTTGTCCCCATACTCCGGCTAAAGATTGAAGCCAAGTTCATTTGGGGGAAAGTCAGTGAAGCGCCTTTGAGAAGATTAAAGAGTGCTCGCCATCACCGCCTGTGGTAAGAGTACCAAAAGTCGGAATTCCGTTTCGGCTATACGTTACTGCAGAAGATAGCGTGATAGGAGTCGTGCTAACTCAAGAGGTGGAGGGAAAAGAGTACATCATCACATTCTTGAGTCACCGCCTACTGGACGCCGAGACAAGGTATGTATTTGTGGAGCATTTGTGTTTATCACTTTATTTTGCATGTACCAAATTACATCACTATCTTCTCCCGCGCACATGTATTATTGCTTGTCAAACAAATGTCGTAAAATACATGTTGCAAAAGCCGATTCTAAGTGGGAGAATCAGGAAGTAGGCCTATGCTTTGATTGAGTACGATTTGGATTATGAACCTCTAAGAGATATGAAAGGCCAAAGCGTTGCCAACTTTATAGTTGATCACCACGTAGATGTCAATTGGGGTAGCAACGTCGCTCTAGTTGAAGTAGCTCCATGGAACCTTTATTTTGATGGTTCGACTTGCAGAAATGGCAAAGGTATTGGAGTAGTTCTCATATCACCTAGTGGTATGCACTTTGAGACCTCGGCCCGTTTGGAATTTCTTTCTACTAACAATCAAGCAGAATATGAAGCTTTATTGCTAGGACTTGAATTGCTAGGTTCTATGGGTGTTAAACATGTTCATGCATATGGTGATTCTCTGTTAGTGATACAAAAAATAGCTAAAATTGCTCAATGTTTCAATGGTTTGCTAAATAGCTATCTAGATAAATGTTTAGACATAATTGCTACTTTTGATGACTTCAAAATTTCTCACGTGTCCAAAGAAGCCAATTCAATTGTGAATGATTTGGTTCAGCAGGCATCTGTCTATCATTTCAGGAAAGGAAAATTTTCTGTACAAGGAAGGCTGATGCTTGAACTGCCTGCCGAAGCTAATGCTTCGGGCAAACGCGAGGCCCATCGAACCCTCTAGACCAGACCCCTTCACCCACAAAAGGGTGTTGTGCGCTGGAGCCCTCATGTTGGAGCCCTTCATCCGCCGAAGGACTCTGCACACTAGGCTCCTCGTGTTGAAGCCTTCCAGGCATCAGAGGCCTTCGCGCGCTGGACCCCTCCATCAAAGGTCTTCGGTCTGATCGGCTCCGCACAGCCGATCTGACTGGCCCTCGACAGGAACAAGAATTGCTCGGGGGGCACTTTGAAATTAACAGTTTAGACACCACTTCGGAAAAGGAGTTAGCAAGCCCTCCGGAAGTCCATAAGGATTGATCAGAAAGTTCAGCGACAAGCATTTAAATTTGTGTTTCTTGATGATGTATTGTACAACCGAACTATTGATGGACTACTTCTAAAGTGCTTGGATGCCGATCAATCTAAGGTGACTATGGGAGAAGTTCATGAGGGACTTTGTGGCACTCATCAGTTGGCATATGAAATGAGTTGGATGCTCAAAAGAGCGGGCTTTTATTGGCCGACTATGACTAAGGATTGTTTTAAGTATTACAGAGGGTGTGAAGCATGTCAAAAGTTTGGTAATATTCAGTTGGCTCCTGCGTCGCTATTTAACCCTATTATCAAACCATGGTCGTTCCGAGGTTGGGGTAAGACTTAATCGGCCAAATTCATCCTCCCTCTTCGAAAGGGCATCGGTTTGTGTTGATGGCAATGGATTTCTTCACCAAATGGACCGAGGACGTGCCTCTTAAGAACATGACTCACAATGAGGTAACTGATTTCATCTTGAAGCACATTATACATAGATTCGGTATTCCCCAAACTCTCACTACAGATCAAGGTACTTCGTTTATTGCTAAAGAAGTGAGGGACTTTACTAAATTGTATGGTATTAAGTTGATAAACTCTTCACCATACTATCCTCAGGGCAACGGTCAGGCCGAGTCTAGTAATAGAACTGTGATTAAGTTCATTAAGAAGAAAAATGAAGAGTTCCCTAAAAAGTGGCATGAAGTGCTTTCCGAGGCACTATGGGCTTGTAGAATTGCAAAGCATGGTGCTACCAAAGTTAGTCCATATGAGTTAGTGTATGGACAAAAAATCGTTCTACCAATGAAGGTAGATCTTGGCTCTTTAAGATCTCTTAAGCAAGATGGTTTATCAATCGATGAATATAAAAATATTTTGAAGGATAATTAAGAAGAAGTGACTGATAAGAGGTTAAGGGCTCTAGAAGCTATAGAGAAAGATAAAATGAGAGTAGCTAGAGCCTACAATAAAAAAGTCAAACCAAAATCGTTTCAAGTTGGTGACTTGATTTGGAGGACGATTTTGCCCTTAGGCACTCTGAGCCCCAAATTTGCTAAATGGTCGCCTAGTTGGGAAGGTCCCTTTAAGGTGGTTGAAATCGCCCCAGGTAATGCATACTTGTTAGAGTCTCTACAAGGAGAGCGATTTCGAAGAGGTTTAAATGGTAGGTATTTGAAAAAATACTTCCCAAGTGTGTGGAAAAGCGCTTAAAGTGTCAAAAGGCCGATATGGAGTATATCATCCTTATCCTGTTATGCTTTTAGTTCACTAAGTTTGCTAAAAGGCAGGGGGCATGTGTTGATAGAAAAAATGGCATTAATGGACGAAATTGTCAAAATACCAATTTTGGTAATTTTGGGCTGAAAATATGCAACTCCTGGTATAGGCTGAAGCCCTGAAGTACCGAAGGCCCACCTGCTTCGGAGGCTGGCTTTGGCCCGAAAGGCCCTTCGGTGGCCTGTTTCGCCAAGCTTCGGCCTGAGGAGCAGGCTTCCGATAAGGATTCTGATACGGATTCTGGTTGTTTCTATATCTAATCTTGATTAGGCCGAATCTTATCAGATTAGAGTTAGAGATAAGAAGACTAGCCCCTATAAATATAGGGGTGAGGCTGGTTCATAAGACCCCGAAACACAGATCAACTCTTCAAACCCTAGTTTGAACCGTACCTTTACTTTCTTTACTTTCTGTATTAGATCAGTAAACCTTCGTGGGTTTGCGCTGGAAGCCCTCCGTCGGCCACACCATAATTGTGGTAAGCCTTGTTGGTTCGCCTATGAATCATCTGTTAATCTACGCAACATATTTCTATCACCTTGTTGGCTCGCTCGTGAACCATCCGTTAATCTACGTAACAGATTTCTACTCTTCATTTTGTATACTGCTGCACTTGGTAATTCGGTCTCCAGGACGAATTAGCACTTTATCTTCGTTTTGCTGTAGGTTTCACGTTCGATCCCCTTCGTTGAAGGTTTCCGGAGCTAGGAAGCTAGTTTTGGAGGCTACCGGAGCACCCTTCGGTGAGTCCTCGCTTCGTTCGTTTGTGCCGGATTCATCACACTGTTGTCGGTTGAGGAGCCATGTTGAAGATCATGGGCCTCATGGCTTCAGAAGTGATGAGTGATTGTCAACAGAAGTCAACAGAGAGACATGGAGAGGAGACGAGACCTGTCATGCCTTGAGCCGCATGTGACTCAGGTACACGGGTGGTGAGCAACTACCGGGCAGAGGGGTCGCAGAGTCGGGCCAGGAACGACGGGTGATCCGTTGATCTGTTGACTGGGTTTGACCCAGGTAAACGGACGGCGAGCGATTGCCAGGCTGAGGGAGCCACGGAATCAGGCCGGCCCAATCCAGGTACCTGTTGCAAAGACAGCAGACGCATTATCAGTTTCGCCGTAAAACCGACGCATCTATCCAAACCATTCATCGGAGATCAGACGGTCCTTAAGCGAAGCCGTAGCTTCTACGAAAGCTCCGTATTAGGACAAGTTACCTTTAGTTAGGATTTTACTATTTTTCCTTTTAGGCCCACAGTCCGTGTTAATCGAGTCTGTAAAAATCCTAAGGGCATTTTGGTCTTTTATAGTTTATTTCGGCGTCTATAAAAATCCCTAAGGGTATATTAGGATTTTCTTGATTTATTGCGCTGTCTATAAATAGGACCCCAATCCCCTAGAGTTTCCTTAATTCATTTGAAAAGAAATATTTCACTTTTTGCTTCTCCTTCCGCAGCTATTCATCACGCAGCTTCTGGTTTTCTTTGAAGCGATTGGTTTTTTCTTTCACTGGTTCGCTGAACGATTGGCTGCTGTGTAAGGGAGCTGGCTGCATAGCGCACTCAGCCCGTGAAGCTTCGACGTGTGGGTTGTGCGTGTGAGAAGATCAGAGAGCCACGCCGTTTCCTGTGCATGCGTTGAGGATCCAAGTCACAGGTACATGCGCACTGTACATGCACATTAATCACCATTGCTTCTCGTTGTGTGTGCTCGAGTTGGGAATCTACCATGCGCTAGATTTTTTCTGTGGGTAGAGCTACCGGCACAGGACCCTCGATAGCAGTTCTTAGTCTGGATGTCCTGTGCTTCTTGTTTCCTAGTACATCTGCATGGCGTGTAGTACAAGCAGCGAAATAGCAGGTTCATCGTGTGGGGGACAGCTACAGTACTTCTGTTTATGTGCAAGAAGAATTCTACATTCAGAAATAGTGGTCGTTTTTTAATTTCAGAATGCACTGAATGTTTATAGTTATATTTATGAGCGCATTTTATTTACTACATTTATTTTGTCTAAATTAAATGTGTTAAATACTGTGTTTGCTCATACTTGATGAACTGCCTATATATTGTGGATATTATGCTTGTGCTTGATGGATTATCAGTAATTTGATGAAACTTTTGTGTGGATGCTATTTGCCTTGTGAGTAATCTTAATATGCCTTTAAGCACTTTGGTGATGTCTTTTTATTAGAACACCAGTCGCTTTTAGGCTAGATTATTTTTGCAAGTAAGATTTGTTTTTGTTGTTTGTCTATTAAGGTGCGTTGTGTATTGGGAGAAGGTCATTGATTTGAAAGAATTTTTGAGGCGCCCATGCACTCCCCCTCTGGTCGCTACTCTCGGTCCTACAAGTGGTATCAAAGCCTAGTTAGGGTTTTCCCATACCTTAATCGGTTCTAACCCAAGGTAGCGATCATGACTTCTTCTGGCAAGGTTCCATCCCTTGAGGTTTTTGGCTACAACTATTGGAAGACTAGCATGCGAGCCTATCTATTGAGCCAGAGCTTAGGGATATGGAACATGTGTGTTCATGCTACTTATTGTGCTTCCGGCTGCAGAGCGTACTACTCCTAAGATAGTCGCTCTGCATGACTTGAACAACAAGGCAGTGAACATACTATTTTCTGGTTTAGGTCCCAGTGAGTTTGAGCACGTTAGCCATCTCGATACTACTTGAGAGATCTGGGCTACCCTTCAGGCACACCATGAGGGGACAACTCAGGTTAAGGCTAGGCTCTATGAGACCTACCGCGCGTGAATACGAAAACTTCTCATAGAAGCCAGGTGAGACTGTTGAAACCTTGTTTGGTCACTTTCCGTCGATCATTAACAAGCTTCGGGCCAAGAAGGCCGATCGTGATCAGCTGGTCTCAGATCATGAACAAGCGCTCAAGGTTCTACATACCTTAGACCCTAAGATCTGAGAGATCAAGGTATCCTCTATTGTTGAGAGTGCTTCCTATGATACCTTGAGTGTCGTAGAGCTTTTCAGCAAGCTCAAGGCCTCAGAGGTTGATATCCAGTTGAGATCAAATCTCACTGGTTCTGGATCAAAAACCCCGACCCTTGCGACACCTTCTACTGATCCTACTGCTTTGAGTTGTGCTTTGTCCTCTTTGATGTCTATCACTGAGGACCAATTGGATTTGCTAGGAGATGATGACCTGTGTCTTTTCAATAGTCGGGTTCATCGTGTCTATGACAAGAGGAAGTTCAAACAACATGGGATGAAATATGGCTGTTTTGAGTGTGGTGATCTAGGTCATTTCATCGCCGACTGCCCCAAGCGAAACACACAAGAAGGGCACCAACAGTGGCTCCTACGACTCCAACAAGCACGACACCTCCACCTTCACAAAGGGCAAGCCCAAGATGAGGTTCTTTCGAAAGGCCCTGAAGGACTACCGGCGCGAGAACAAGAAGCGAGACAAGGCCTTATTCGCCGAGATGGAGAGAAGTTACTCCAAGAGATTATCATCTTCTTCATCTTCATCAAGTGTTGGGGGAAAATGCTTCACTTTCAGGACTTAGAGATTAACAGTTCAAAGAGACTTACTAAGCTTCGGAGCTGATGCGTTCATACTCGAAGGTGGAGGCGTTAAGCCGAAGGGTTCCTCGATCTAAAGTCAGAAGGAGCCCTCCGCAGGATATGGGGCACCGAAGCAGAGCGATAGGATTGATAAGACGTTTGGCTTATCCAGTTGCCTCGGATAGATTTTACCATTTTAACCCTATTCAGGTTATCGAATAGTTTCCACTATGTCGGTTGTAATCAAGGGGTAGACAGGTCTTTTCCTTAGACATTTTTTGCCTATAAATACCCCCCTCTTCACCCTGTAATGGGCTCTCGAATACTCAGCTATTCTAATACACATACTCGGACTACTTAAGGTATTATCCATACGAAGGCTTGAGGTAGTTCTTAAGCACGAACTCACTGTTTGTCTGTTCTTGATCTCAGAGAACCTGTTAGCGTAATCTTTTACGCCAATAGTTGGCGCCGTCCGTGGGGAACCAAGTTCTAGAAGCTTGTTCTCTACCGCTGACTGCACTTCGAAGAGCACTTACGGAGGGAGCCTCGGAGTCTCAAGATTCTGCGTACCCTTCGGTAAGGGGCTTCCTAGTGCGGTTCGAAGGCTTCCTTCACCTTCCCAGACCAATCGAAGTCCTCGGTCTTCGGACCTCTCCGTTACTAGCTATGCCTCCGAAGCGAAGCCAAGCCTCGGGTCCCCTCCGAAGGTCCCCTCGGACCAACGAAGCTGGACCCTCTGCTGTTCCAACGATTCCCGAGGGTGTCGCTGGGCGTCGAGTGCCTAGGGGCCCTCGAGCTCCTCCTACGGTGCTCCGAACTGATTATGTCAGTTCCCAAGACCCGGAGCTACCCTCCAACTGAAGACCTTCCTGGAACCGAAGCTACTGAGTTAGCAAGGCTTCAGGAGGAAGTGGCTAGGTGGAGGCAAGAGGCCGCCGATCGCCTCCGCACCCAAGCCTCCACCGAGACTCCAGAAGGGCCCCAAGACGGTGGTGCTCGCAATCTTCCTAAAGTTGTTCAAGTCTCGGAGGAGGCTGAGAACGCATCTTTTGATGATGAGTCTCCGCTACATTCGTACATACAAAGTGTGCCCTTCGATCCCAGGTTCAAGGCTTCGAAATTGCACAAGTACTCCGGCGGGTCAGACCCCGAAGAGTTTCCTCGTTCATATGCCCTGGCGATAGAAGCAAGCGGAGGGGTGCGCAACACTATGGCAAAGTGTTTCCCCCTCACTCTCGAAGGTGTGGCGCTCCGATGGTTCTGGTCCTTGAAGCCAGGATCGATCAGATCTTGGGAGCAGTTGAAGAGGAAGTTTGTAAGCAACTTCTAGGGTACCTTTGTGGCTCCGATGTCGATAGGGAGCTTGTTCCAGGTGAAGCAGCAAGCTTGAGAAACACTTCGGGAGTACTTCACATGCTTCGCCCACACCAAGTCGCAGATTAAGGGTCTGTCTACCTCTTCGGTAGTCGACGCCGCCCGCGAAGGGGTGCTAAACCCCGACCTCCTCAGCAAGCTCCATCGGAAGCCTGTGACATTTGTGGCACAGCTGATGGCATACATCGAACAATATGCCAAGGCAGAGGAAGGCTGCCTTCGGTGAGCCGGAGCACCCGCACCTGCCCTACGAGAAGTGAAGACGGAACCCGAAGCCTCAACTCCTCTGCAACCCCATCAAGATAATCGCTTCAACGAGCACAGGCGAGGGAAGAAACATTTCCGTTCGGAGGTGCTAAGCATCGCACCCTCCATTCTGAAGGCACCTGCCAGTTATTAGCAAGGTGCAAGGCTTCAAGACTGGAGCGCCGAAGCCTCAAGAAAGAGTGCCTGGCAGGCGCCAGAGTTTTTTTTGCTGCGTGCACGGAAACAATAGAAGCCATGACACGAAGGACTGCAAGGCAGTGTTGGCCCTTCGGGGCGACTACCTAGGGCGAAGTACCGGGCAGGGTACTTCAGATCAAGCCCCACCAGCGGCACGGTCGGAGCCTGTGCAAATTGTGGCCTGAGCCGGTGTCCCCGAAGCCCCCATGCGACTTCCGGTGGCCAATATTATGCCACCACCAAAGCAGGAAGACCCACAAGACCATGGCAAGCGAGTGGTCCTACCCATCTCTGGAGGGGGGACCCTCGGAAACATGTCCAAAAGGCAGCGGCGCGAATACGTTCGTGTAGTAGGGCACATTGGGACTTCGAGCTCCGCGGAAGGAATGCCGGAATGGTCCCATGTGCCCATCTCTTTTACTGCTAGTGATGCCACGGGGGTAAAGTTCCCCCATGCTGACCCCTTGGTCATTTCCGCAGACATAGCAGGGGTGGAAGTCCAAAGGATCCTGGTGGACGGCGGGAGCTCCGCAGACATACTTTTTGTCCAGGCCTTCGATCAAATGTGCATAACTCAAAAACATCTACTTCCAGTGGCCTGGCCACTTCAAGGTTTCTCAGGACCGCCTCTCGATGCCCTCGGCCAGATAGGCCTCGAGGTTTCTTTCAGAGAGTGGCCTTTGGCCAGGGTAGAAGAGGTGATCTTCGACGTTGTCGACGCCCCCTACACTTACAACGCAATCTTCGGGCGAGGGATGCTGAACCAATTCGGAGCTATAGCGTATCACAACTATCTCTGTCTCAAAATGCCCACGCAAGGTGGAGTTCTTAACATTTCAGGAGACCAAGCTATAGCCCGGAGAATGGAGTATGGGCACGGCCAGCCGTTGGACCCCCGGTAAGTGCACAGCGTGACGGAGCGCACAAAAGAAGTTCTGGAGATTTCAAACTCTTCGAACGGGCTCTCCCTCAAGCCAAGCCCGGAAGGTGATGTCGAAGCGAAGATAATTTCAAAGGATGGCAAAGAATACCCAATACAGTTCGGCAAGGGGCTATCCCCAGAAATAGCTGCCTCGTTGGAAGAAGTCGTCAAGCAAAATCTGGACGTATTTGCCTAGACTGACGAAGACATCACCGGGGTTGATTGGAGTATCATCGAGCACAGCCTGCTCGTCAACCCGAAGGCTAGGCCAGTGCGCGAGGGGCTCCGCAAGCTGTCTACAGAAAGGGCAAGCCTCGCCAAGACCGAAGTGGAAAAATTATTGAGGGCTGGCATCATCAGGGAGGTAGCCCATACCGAGTGGTTGGCGAACCCTGTTTTTGTAAGGAAGAAGGACTCGAACAAGTGGGGCATGTGTATTGACTTTACTTCATTAAATAAAGCATGACCGCGAGACCCCTACCCGATGCCCCGAATAGACTAGCTGGTGGACTCCAAAGTCGGTTCCCAATTGTAAAGCTTCCTCGATGCTTACTCCGGGTATCATCAAGTCTACCTAAAGCGCGAAGACAAAGCCAAGACAAGTTCCATAACTCCTTCCGGAGTATTTTGTTATGTAAGAATGCCTTTTGGCTTGCGGAATGCCGGAGCCACCTTTTCAGGTTTAATAGCTAAGGCTCTAGGTCACCAAATAGGCCGAAATGTCAAAGCCTATATGGATGACATTGTAATAAAAAGTGCTCAAAAGCACCAGCATAGCCTAGACCTAGCTGAGACGTTTGAGAGCCTCTGAGCATGTGGAGTACGCATCAACCCTGAAAAATGTATATTCGGAGCACAAGCAGGAAAACTGCTAGGGTACTTAGTTTCGAGCAGAGGAATCGAAGCTAGCCCAACGCAAATAAGTGCACTGCAAAGAATGGCTCCACCAGGGAATTTGAAGCAAGTCCAGAAGCTAGCAGGAAGGCTCGCAACTCTTAGTAGATTCCTGGCCAGGTCAGCAGAACGAAGCCTCCCAATTTTCAAAGCCCTAAAGGGGTCCGAAAGCTTCAGTTGGACGCCAGAGTGCTAGAAGAGCTTCGATGATATAAAAGCATACCTCGGAAGCCTGTCAACACTTACTGTGCCCCTCCCAGTTTATTTTGTTTCAGAAGCTTTGTGCGGAGCTAAGATAAGATATTCCGAGCTCGAGAAATTTGCTTATGCCCTGGTAATGGCCTCGTGGAAGCTAAGGCATTACTTTCTGGTGCATAACCTGATCGTTCCTACGTCGTACCCTCTTGGTGATATGCTCCGAAGCAAAGATTCTACGGGTAGGATCAGAAAATGGGCTGTCGAGCTAGCCCCCTTAGGAATCTCCTTCACGGCAAGAATAGCTATCAAATCCCAAATCATAGCCGACTTCGTAGCAGAGTGGACGCCATTTGCAGTTTGGGCTCCAGGGGAGCCCTCCGAAGGTTTATGAACAATATTTTCTGACGGAGCTTCTCAGACATCTCGTGCCGGAGCTGGAGCGGTCATCATATCACCGTCAGGGCAAAAGTCCATGTATTCTGCGAGGCTCAACTTTAAGACCACCAATAATATCACAGAATACGAAGGGGTCGTGCTAGGCCTCCGAAAGGCAAAGGCACTTGGAGCAGAGGCACTTGGAGCAGCAAGAATAATAATTAAAATAGATTCCCAAGTCATCGCTGGGCATGTCGATAAGAGCTTTCAAGCAAAGAACCCGCATCTAGCGCAATACCTTGAAGAAATCCGCAAGACTGAAGCAGCATTCAAAGGATTTTCTGTTCGAAGTATCCCTCGGGCAGATAATCAACTCGCAGATATTCTAGCAAAAGCTGCAGCCGGAGCGTTGGACCTCCTGGAGGGTGCTTTCTACGAAGAACTAGTTAAGCCTGCAGTTAATCAATTACCCTCCGGAGAAGTACTATGCATTCCAGCTACAGATTGGCGGGCTCTGATAATGAATATATTGGAAGGTGGCATAGATTCTCCAGAGGGTCTGGATGCCCGAAGATTGCAAGTAAGGGCTCGAAACTACAAGCTTGTCAACGAATATTGTACAAAGACGGAGTGTGTTCCCCTCTACTCCGATGCATCTCCCAACCAGAAGGCTAGGACACACTTCGAGACATTCACGAAGGTTTGTGCGGAAGCCACCTAGCCCCTCGTGCTCTAGCAGGCAAGACACTTCGGCATGGGCTCTACCGGCCGATGAGAAACCATGTTGAAGAATATGGTTTTGATATTCCAGATATGATGAGTGATTGTCAACGGAAGTCAAAGGAAAGGAGAGATGAAGATCTGTCGAGTCTGAGGCGCATGTGACTCTGGTACACGGGCAGTGAGCGACGGCCGGGCAGAGGAGCCGCGAAGTCGGGCTAGCCCATTCCGGGTACATGGCTAGGAGCGGCAGATGTTCCACTGGTCTATTGACTGGGTTTGCACTCAGGTACACGGGCGGCAAGCGATTGCCCGGCTGAGGAAGTTGCGGGGTCGGGTCGGCCCAATCCAGGTACCCGGTGCGAAGACGGTGGACGCTTTGTCATTTTCGGCGTAAAACTGACAATCGATGCTTAATTCGTTTTTAGGATATTAATATTTAGTTTTTAAGTTTATAATATTTTTATTTAATTCAGGTGAATTTTCTAAGAATATTTTAGTCATTTTCGGAATTTATTTTTGAGTCAGTTTAATTTTACCCGAGGGTAATTAGTCTATTCATGTATTAGGAGTCGCCTATAAATAGGCCCCTATCCCTCTGGGGATAGATGACTGTTTTCTTTTCCCTCAGATCAATCTACAGTCCAGTTTTTACTTTTCATCGCCACAAAATTTCTTTCTCAGGCGAAATTTTTCCACGGCGTTGGTACTGTTTTCTCCTCCGTGGGCGGCAGCCGCACGCCTGGCCGTTCCCTGTGGCCACGCGCTGTATTTTTTGGCACAGCAGAAGCCGTCTGGCTTCTCCCTTTCCACAAGCTAGCGTGGGCCCCACAAAATAAAAAGCTGCGGCAGAGTGACGTGCTCGCGTCGCAAGTAGCAGACCACCTAGTGTGTAGGCGCGTCAGGGAGCCCAGGTAGGCATGCAGGCACACATTTTTTTGGCCAGGAACAATATTTTTTCTTTCCTTTGGAGAAAGTGCAGGCCGGAGTTCAGTTTCTTGGCTGCGGGAGACGAAGGTACGCGGACAACCGGCGGAAGCAGGACGAGGCTCACGGCGACGTATGCAGGTAATTAATCTAATCTCCTATCCTCTAGGTAGATCAATTAGTTAGATAAACATCTATTAATTAATTAGCTAAAAATCTATTTAGAAATTTCGTCATTAAATTTTATCGGCCGAAATTTTATTAGTGCTTGGTTGCCTTTATTTAAGTAATTTTAATCTGCTCATATTTAAAAATATATATATCTATATTATTATTATCAATACTATTTTTATTCTAGTTTTTTTAAGCGCAATATTTTAGGTTTAGTTCTGAATTAATTTTTAATGATCCTAGATTTATTCATTTGATTAGTATTTTATTTCTAGACTGAAATATTATTATTTCAAGTCTTTATTTAGGTATTTTGCGGACGTTATTAAATATTTCTAGTGCCAAATTTATTTATTGCAGTATTTCTGTTTAGTTTATTTTTAATATCATTTTAATTAGCATACCGGTCATTTTTAAGCTAGACAACTTTAATTCCAGTACTTGTTAATATTATTTGTCTGGTTAAGTTTGTTTGGGTATTTGGGATTAAATCTTAGTTTAGCAAGAAATTTTTAGGCGCCCATTCACCCCCCTCTGGTCGCTACTTTTGGTCCTACAAGTGGTATCAGAGCAAGGTTAGGTTTTTTTCTAATATCTTAACCAATTCAAAACCTAGGTAGTGACCATGACGTCTTCTGGTAAAATCCATCCCTAGAAGCTTTTGGCTACACTTATTGGAAGACTCGCATGCGAGCATACCTTATGAGCTAGAGCTCGGACATATGGGAGATTTGTGTTCATCCTAACTTCACCATAAGGACTATTGCTGCGGATACTGCTACTGATGTAATTACCCAGCATCAAAATAATAGTAAGGCGGTGAATATTTTATTTTCTGGTCTAGGTCCTAGTGAGTTTGAGCGTGTTAGCCATCGCACCACTGCTCAAGAGATCTAGTCTACCCTCCAGGCACACCATGAGGGGACAGCTCAGGTCAAGGCTAGGCTATATCAGACCTATCAGCGTGAGTATGAGAATTTCTCACAAACGCCGGGTGAGACAGTTGAGACTTTGTTTGGTCGCTTTCAATCGATCATTAACAAGCTACGCGTTAACAAGGCCGATGGTGATCAGCTGGTCTCAGATCATGAACAGGCGCTTAAGGTACTTCATATTTTAGACCCTAAGATCTGGGAGATCAAGGTCTCTTCTATTGTTGAGAGCACATCTTATGATACCTTGACCGTCGCAGAGCTTTTTAGTAAGCTTAAGGCCTCAGAGGTCGATATCCAGTTGAGATCAAATCTCACTGGTTCTGGATCAAAGACTCTGGCGCTTGCGACACCATCTGCTGATCCTAATGCCATGAGTTGTACTGCTTTTTCCTTGATGTATATTTCCTAGGAACAACTTGATACTCTAGGAGATGATGATATGTGCTTGTTTAATAACCGGGTGCGACGTGTCTATGATAAGCGAATATTTAAGAGACACGACACAAAATTCGGATGCTTTGAGTGTGGTGATACAGGTCATTTCATTGCCGACTGCCCCAAGCGGAAGAATTACAAGAAGGGAACCGTCAGGAAACTCCTACGACTCCGACAAGTACGACAACTCTACAAAGAGCAAGCCCAAGACGAGATTCTTTCGTAAAGCTTTGAAGGACTACAGGTGTGAGAACAAGAAACGAGACAAGGCTTTCTTCGCCGAGATGGATAAAAGCTACTCCAAGAGATCCTCATCTTCCTCCTCATCCTCTGTTTCATGGCCTTCAGGGACAAGCCGAAGAGACGCTCACGTGATAGCCGAAGACCCCTCGAGAGCTTCTGCTCAATGGATCTTGGGGAGAAGAAAGAAAGGACTCCTCCGACAACTCCGACAATGACGACGATGAGAAGGTATCATCCTATGAACAAGAAGTTGTTAATTTATTAGAACAGAACCGTCAGGAGTTCAAGTATAGGGAGAAACTGCTTAGAGGGGCTAAGAAGAGGATAGATGAGCTTGAGAGTGAGCTTGCCACAGCAAATGGCAAGATTGAGAGTCTTTCTTATTCTCCTTGCTTGGGTGATAGTGGTGAGTGCCCTAACTGTGAGGTGCTGATGTGTGACCTGACAACTCTTAAGTCCAGGTACACAGAGAGAGAGTAGATCAGAGAGACACATTGGCCACTGAGCTTGAGAGCGCTCAGCAGGAGGTAAAAGATGCTCATGCCACTGTCGTCGCACCTTGTGTAGACTGCTCATCTCATTTAGCTAGTATAGCTGAGCTGAGAGACAAGAGTGATGAGCAGTTGAGCGAGTTAGCTGGAGTGAGAGCTGAGTTGGAGCAGACTAAGCTAGAGCTTGAGACCTTGTCAGTTCCATCCACTGTTTGTGAGAACTGCCTGTCCATTAGAATGGAGTTGATCAAGCTAAAAGTTGAGAAGTCTGTTGAAGCTGATAAAGAGTGTGAGATCTGCTTGTCTCAGGTGGAGGTGTTAGCTTCTTTGAGAGAGGAGCTAGCTAATGTTCAGAATGAGAACTTTTACCTCCGTCGGATCCTGAGTTGGATTAGTGCTAGAGAGCCACAGTTCGGCATGATGATCCAGCAGTTCAAGAGAGAGGATGGTTTTGGGGTAGGTTACACATATACCAATGCTGATTTTGAGAGCGCCATTAGCCGTGCAGTGGAGTGGACTAAGATGACTCCCGAACAGAGATATCCCAAGACTCACTCCACTGAGTCCTTTAAGGATAGTCAGCCCAAGGATGGAGTGATCCAAGAACAACCTAAAGCTCCACCTAAGAAGCAGATCTGGGTTCCTAAACCTAAAACTCTTCACACTTCTCGTAATTCTTTACCTGGACCCTCTCACACCAAAGATGCTTCACCCAACACCACCAAGCCTAAGAACCATAAGCCACAACATCCCAAGAAGCCTACCTATCACTGTGAGTTTTGTCAGAGAGACGGGCATCTTGAGGAGTTTTGCTTCAGGAGGAAGCGGGTTGTGCGAGCAGAGAGAGCTCGAGGTGGGTAGGAGCAGTTCTACCAGCAGGGCGGTAGACAGAGAGTCCCTCGACGTAGAGAGAGGCTAGAGGACAGGCCACGTCGTGTAGGTGGTGGAAGAGGAGATGGTTTTCATGATCGTGCTCCGGAGGGTGGTTTCCGTTCCGACAGAGCTCCGGATCGTTATGGATACGATTTTGGACCTCGTGACCGTCATTTTAGGCAGAACAGAGGACCGCGCTTTGAGACGTGTGGTGGTCCCGACTCATATGATTCCTTCTGCTTTCCTACTTACGAGTAGATGGCTCGACACTGGTTTAGTACTTTTGCTAGACCTAGTGGTCGACCATTTGCTCCCACTCATGACCATTGATCTTGCAGGATCGAGGACTGGAGGACGTATGGATCATGGATTCAGGATGTTCTCGCCATATGACGGGACACCGCAGATGGTTCTCCAGCCTCACTCCCCCGAGCACCAAGGAATATATCACTTTCGGGAACATTGGTCAACGGAAGGTACAATGCATTGGGTCGATTCGTATTTCTGATTATTTCTCTTTGAAAAATGTTGCTTTAGTTGGAAATCTAAACTTCAATCTAATTTATGTTTCGCAACTGCTTGAGGATGGTTTAGAAGTGCGCTTTAAGAAGAGCATGTCTTCTATTGTCGACTCTAGAGGTTCTTTAGTTTGCCTAGGTCCTACCTTTCGGTAAGGTTTTTCGTATTGATTTCTCTAGTTACTCTGGCCCTTCTCGCTGCCTGATGGCAGGATCCTCCTCTGAGTTATGGAAGTGGCATAGAAGGTTAGGCCATTTGATCTTTGATTTACTTGTTAGATTGAGTTCTATGGATCTTATCGGAGGATTGCCTAAGCTTAAAATGGAGAAGTATCTAGTGTGTCATCCTTGTCGTCATGGGAAAATGATAGCCGCTTCTCATGCACCTGTGACTCAGGTGATGACTTCATACCCGGGAGAGCTATTACACATGGACACAGTAGGTCCAGCTCGAGTACGCTCAGTCGGTGGGAAGTGGTACGCTCTTGTGATAGTTGACGATTTTTCTCGATTTTCGTGGGTTCACTTTCTAGAGTCTAAGGATGAGACTTTTCAATATGTTCATGACCTGATTTTGAAGCTGAAGAATGAGAACAATGGTCTGATGCGAGCAATTCATTAAGACAACGGATCTGAGTTTAAGAGCTCTCAGTTCGTCAGTTTTTGTAGTGATCAGGGTCTTGATCATCAGTTTTCTGCTCCTTACACTACCCCACAGAACGGCGTTGTTGAGCGAAAGAACCGCACGCTTATCGATATGGCCAGGACGATGCTTGATGAGCATAGGACTCCTAGGCATTTTTGGGCTGAAGCAATGAATACAACTTGCTATCTTGGCAACCGCATTTTCCTTAGAGCTTACTTAGGTAAGACATCATATGAGCTGCGCTTTGGTTGATAGCCCAAGGTGAGTCACTTGCGAGCTTTTGGATGCAAGTGCTTTGTGCTCAAGAAGGGAGGACATTTGGATAAGTTTGAGTCTCGTTGTTGGGATGGAGTCTTTCTAGGTTATGCTTTGCATTCACGAGGCTTTCGTGTTTGGAACCTAAACTCCCAGATGCTTGTTGAGATGTGTGAGGTTTCCTTTGATGAGTCTTTGCCCTCACCGACTCCTTCTTTTGAGCTTTCTGGAGATGATGAGCTTGGAGAGTCCATCTTCGAGGAAGATGAGGATCCTCCTGCTGATGATTAGGGTGGGCCCTCTATACCGCCTGCAGACCCCACACCTTCTGAGACTTCGACTGAGGATGAGGACGAACCTATAATTACTCCTACTACTTCGATCGAGCCCCATCAGCCGAGTCTAGTGGTGCCAGGTGTTGACTCCGGTGAGATGACTTCTCAGCCGAGACTAGAGGAGCCAGTTGTTGACTCTGGTGAGGTGACTTCAGATCACCTAGGATCCCGAGCAGTTCAGCGTGATCACCCTTCAGAGCTCATCATAGGTGATCTTATGGAGAGATCTTTACGTTCCTCAGCTAGTTCTCTCGCTATGTTTGCTGAGTCTGCTTTTGTTGCTAGTTTTGAGCCCCGAGACGTTACTCATGCTCTTTCTGATTCAAATTGGATAAACGCCATGCAAGAAGAGCTTGAAAATTTTGTTCGCAATCGGGTTTGGACACTAGTTGAGCTACCACCTGGATGCAACACCATAGGCACAAAGTGGGTGTTTAAGAACAAACAAGGAGAATATGGTGTTGTGGTTCTCAACAAAGCTCGATTAGTGGCACAAGGTTTCTGTCAAAAAGTAGGTATTGACTTTGAAGAGACCTTCGCCCCTGTTGCTCGCCTTGAGTCCATTCGTATTCTTTTGGCCTTTGCTGGTTCTAAAGGTTTTAAGCTTCATCAAATGGATGTCAAGAGTGCTTTTCTAAACGGGTATATAGAGGAGGAGGTATATGTTAAGAAACCCCCCGGTTTTGAGAACCCTAAATTTCCACGACATGTTTACAAGTTGCAGAAGGCTTTATACGGTCTGAAGCAGGCCCCTAGGGCTTGGTATGATCGCCTGAAGCAGTTCTTCTTGCAGAAAGGTTTTGTGATGGGTTCTGTGGACAAGACTCTTTTCTTGCTTAGAGATGGCGCAGACTTGTTGGCTGCTCAAATTTATGTGGATGATATTATTTTTGTGTTTCTACTAATGAGCTCGTATCCAAGTTTTCTGAGCAGATGCATAGTGAGTTTGAGATGAGTCTCATGGGAGAACTCAAGTACTTTCTAGGGCTCCAGATCAAGCAGACCAAGGACGGCATTTTCATCCACCAGGGTAAGTACACACTGGATATGCTAAAGAAATTTGATTTTGGTGGAGAACTAAAGCCACAGATGACACCAATGGGTACATCTGGAGGACTGGATAAGGACGAAGACGGCGTCAAGGTAAATGAGAGAGAGTATCAAGGGATGATCGGTTCGCTACTATACTTGACTGCGACGAGACCGGACATTCAGTTTGCCGTGGGTGTGTGCGCGCGTTTTCAGTCTTCGCCACGTGCATCTCACCGACAGGCTGTGAAGCGTATTTTCAGGTATCTTACATATGCTCCTGATTTAGGTCTTTATTATTCTGCATCATCGTCTCTTGATTTAGCTGGTTTTTCGGATGCTGATTTTGGTGGGTGCGGCTGGATCGCAAGTCTACTTCTGGTACTTGCCAGCTTCTTGGTTCTTCACTTGTTTCTTGGTCCTCTAGAAAACAATCTGGAGTTGCGCTTTCTAGTACTGAGGCTGAGTATGTAGCTGCTGCTAGCTGCTGTTCTCAGTTAGTTTGGATGATTTCTACTTTGTGGGATTTTGGATTATTCTTTCCTTCATGAGTTCCTGTGTTTTGTGATAGCACTAGTGCAATTAGTGTAGGCAAAAACCCATGTCTTCATTCAAAAACCAAACATATTGATGTGCGTTTTCACTTTCTGAGGGATCAATATGAGAAAGGAGTCATTGATCTTATACATGTTGATACCCAGCAGCAGTTAGCTGATATTTTTACTAAACCTCTAGATCAGTCTACTTTTGAGCAGTTTACGAGGGGATTTGGGAGTTGTGTATCCTTTCTAGGATACTTTTGAGTCAGTTTTTACTTTCTTTTATTTTTTATTTTTTTGTCTTTTTGTGTGCGTTCATATCATGCATAATCATCTATCACATTTTGAGCTTGCTTCTGTTATATGATTAATCTGCTTTACTTTCTCTAGCTAGTATATGTTTTTGATTAACTGTCGATGATCATGTTCTAGTTCAGTTCACATGATATATCTGATATTTGTCATATGCATGGCTTTTATGCTTTAAAATTGAAAAATGATCACCATTGCTTCTGGTAACTAGCATGTGTAGGCTGAATGCTTTCGCTATCTCTTACATGCCTGGTAGCTAGATCCTTACTTAGAGGCAGATATGCAAATTGGACATCCATATGCTTTAAATATGAAAAATGTGCTATAAAAATGATAAAAATTCAGAAAAATGAAAAATTTATGCATTTTTTATGATTATTAGAAAAGATCCAGGTGGGTGTGCTTTGTCGCATTGCATTGTTCTGGATTGCTTACCATAGCACTTTGGTATGAACTAGGACGCTGTAATGTATGCCAAGACCGATGTCTTAAGCTTCTGATGGTCCAGTTCTGGCCTAGGCTTGACTTGGTCGGTTAGCATAAGGTTTGACATGCAAATAACCCATGGCAGAAATGAAAAATATAAAGAAAAAGTGAGAAACCAAGGGTTGGTTTCAGTGTTTGTGATGAGTGATTGACAGGCTTTTTACCCTCTGTTCGAAGGGTACCTCCGAAGGGTGTTCGGAGGTTGGACCTCCGAAGGTGTTCGGAGGAGGGTACCTCCGAAGAGTGTTCGGAGGTGATTTCATCGAAGGGTGTTCGGTGGCTGGTTGCTGCAGCTGTTGCAGCGGAGTGTGCTTGTCGGAGGGGTCCGACAGTACGCGATGACTGGGTTCGTACCGAAGGGTTCGGTACTTTGGGCGGTACACCGGAGTGTGTAACGGAGGTTGCTAACCCGGAGAGGTCTCCGGAGTACTGGATACACTTGTCTGCTTGTCTGTGGTGCGCAGGGACTTTGGAGGTGACGGACGAGGTTCGTAGCAGGTGAACCTGGGTCAAGCGGGAGGCTTGATGCCAGGGGAGCGGGGAGCTCCGTCACGGTGGCTGCGAAGGTGGTCCGGGTCGGTCCTCGGGTCGAGGCGTGCCAGGTGAAGGCAGAGAGTGCGGAGCGTGGCTCCGGCTGAAGGTGCTCCGAGACAAGTCCTCAGAGGTGAGGCACTTCGAAGGTACTCCGGATGGAGTGACTTCGGAGTTGGGTGGATCAAGTCCTCTGCGGAGGCAAGGAATTCGAAGTGTGCTCCGGAGGGAGACATTCGAAGGTACCCAACGAAGGTCTCAGAAGTCGAGGTGCATCGAAGGCATGGTCCGAGTGAGGCTCGTCGAGGAGTGTGCTCGGGGAGAGGCACTGCGACGAAGTGCTCATGGAATGCTTCATGCGGAGGCCTTGGACGAAGGAGGGACTTCGAAGGGTGGTACCCCAAAGGTGGGGCTTCGGAGTGTGAAAGGCTTCGGAGCGAGGCTAGCTCCAGGAGCGAGGTTGTCTTGTGGTGCTTCGGCCTGCATGGCTTCGGTACACGGACTGACGGAGTTCGAGCTGGGTGAAGCTGCGAAGCCGTGGTGGTCCACTTCGGAGGTGTTGGTGCGAAGGCCCAAGGGCTTTGACGGCTTCGGCTCAAAACCGTCACTGTATCGAAGGCTGACTTCGGTGAAGCGAAGGCCATCTGGCTCAAGGCTTCTCACCGAAGCTACCGCACCCTCGCGTGCGAAGGGAGGCTGCAGAAGGTCAAAGACTGCAAAGGCTGACACTGTCTGCTCTGCAAAAAGTTGACGTTGTCCCCTCTGCAAAGCTGACAGAGAAGCCTCCAGAATAAAGGTGGACTACCTTGTGTACCCCTTAGTTCTGTAGAGACAAATTCAATGTAAACCCTAGGGGTAAAGTAGTCACTTCCTTTGGCCGGTGAACTGTGGGCTATAAATATGGGGGCTCGGTAGGTAACATTTAACACTTTGAGCATTTACTGTTGAGCTCCTGTAGCCACATACCTCGCTGTATTCATCCAGAGTTCAAACATTTTTGTGTTCCTTGTTCTAGCGGCGAAGCCCTGCTTCTTTGTGCTTTTTGCTTGAGCTCGCATTACATACCTCGCTTGTTGTAGTGCACCGAAGCCTGTCTAGGCGAAGGTTGTCTTTGTGCGAAGTGTGTTTTTCAGCGTGCTGTCGCTCTGTGTAACTTGAGGCTAGACCTCACAGCTTACTAGCGAAGCCCTGATCGTAGCCCGTTTTGCTTCTCGTGTCGAAGCCCTTAGCGGTGTCCGCGTAGTGTGCATTTAGACCTTCGTGTACGAAGCCCAGCACCTAGTTGCTGCTGCCAAGTACTTGGTCGAAGTCCTCAGAGGGCTGTCCACTCTTGCGAAGGGTGAAGTGCGAAGCCTGCTCGAAGCACCCTGTGTGCGGAGCCTGCACTGACTTAGCGGAGTAGATTTTCGAGGGTTGTTAGTGGAGCGAAGTCTTCTTGGCTTCGAACTTTTGCTCCTGCGATGCCTGTGTTTGGAGCTGTCGAAGTACCTCCGAACCAGACCTTCGAAGGTAGTGTTCGAAAGCCTATTCCGCAGAAGACAGGATTAAAACCGAAGGCTGTTTTTAGCCTGAAATTTTAAAAGCTCCCATTCACCCCCCCCCTCTGTCGCCGTTTCCAGGTCCACATTGGATCAGAGCGGGTTAAGATCACCAGTGACCTTAACCAGTTTTGTGATCTGTTGGCGACATGGATAGAGGCAGTAAAATTCCTCTGTTCGATGGGAAAGATTTTGCTACTAATGGTGCGCAT